>OX451737.1:557437692-558037692 GCA_948472305.1 Vicia faba | reverse complement strand
TGGAAAAATGCGAGGGCAAATTTTGGGGTATAACACCATGAAATAAAAAGATACCTTGAGGCTTAATGATATCTTGAAGAGGCATCTATTAATGATAAGAAATTCCTAAGAAGGTTCTCTGCCAAATTCTTTCTAAGTAACGAAATTTTGTACAAGCGCAATCATGATTCGAGTCTGCTTCGTTGTGTAGACAAGAAGGAAGTTGAGGAGATTATAAAGGATATGCACGGAGGAATATTTGGTACTCACTCCAGTGGACATACGGTGGCTAAGAAAACTTTGAGAGCGGGTTATTATTGGTCTACTAAGGAAATTGATTGCCATCATCATTCTAGAACTTGTCACAAATGCCAGATTTATGCTGACAAAGTACATGTGCCTCTAGTTCCTATGAATGTCTTGACTACTCCTTAGCCATTTGCAATGTGGGGCATTGATAATATCGGAGAAATTAGGCCTACCGCTTCTAATGTGCATCGTTTCGTCCTGGTCGCTATTGATTACTTCACAAAATGGGTTGAAGCAGCCTCATTTACCTTTGTGACCAAGAATGTTATGGCCCGATTCATCAAACATAACTTCATATATCGGTGTGATCGGTGGATTTAGAACTGACTGTTTAAAGCTGGTTCGCGAAATGTCGCGGAAGCAAGAGTCGCCACCGTCTTTTATTTTCTCCAACATGGACAGGACAAAAGCACAACAAAATTCCTTATGAGAATGTTTCTCGGTTCGGGAGGTAGATTTATAGAAAGGGAAGGTGTTAGCACCCTTTCTATCCATGGTTATCCATGGGCTCTTAGGTACTTGCTCTTATGTTTTCAAAATGTTTGTTTGCTTTTCAAAATGTGAGTGGGTTTGAAAAAGTTTCATTGAAAACTTCAATTCGACTCTTGTATCAGTCCTCAAGAGTGTTGTGAAGTGTTGGTTTTGAAATCTTTTAGAAAGTGTCAGTGTGAAAAGATTGTTTTGTTTGTTTTTTGAAGAGAGCAAGTACCTATGAGTCATTTACCTACCCTAAGGAATTAAGCTGTGTAAGAGTCCTTTAGATAGTGCTATCCCACTATTGAGAAGTAGGTAGCACCGTCGTTGGAGTTGTTCGGGTCAATTCGAGTTAAGGGACATTGTGGTCACCAAAGCAATAGTAGGACACCTTAGAAGCTACCCTTATGTCCTTGATCATTTTTTAATCTTTTCTATGCCAATAATTTCCAATCATGTAGAAACTTTCCCTTTTGAGTGATGCACGAAATATTTGATTCATAATGGATGAAATTTCTGCACAAAAAGATTTGAAAAGTATCATTTGCTATTTTTTCATATTTAATTTTAATTAAGTGAATTAATAATAATAAAAATTCAAATAATTAAGCAAAAATGAGAAAATAACTCCCTTGGAGGTCAATGGGTCGTGCATGGCCTTTGGGTAATGATTCATGGAAGAAATTGAGGCCCATTAGCAATTTTGAGGCTTTTTATGCAAAGTTGACTTTTCAAAATTCCCAAATATTTCCCAACTTCCACAAGGTATATCTTGCTCAATTTTTAAGATTTGATCATGTTATTTGACATTATGGAAAGGTCTTGAAGTCCTCTAACCAATGCCTTTGGTCCCATGTCATTTTGATTTACCAATCTCAAGTTATGGTCTTTGACTTAAAGTGCCTTTTTGTTGACTTTTGAAAATGACCTATAATGTTGAAATTGATAACTTTTTGTGAGAGCATTTCTTGGACTTGAAGTGTGAAGATGAGTTGTAGGAAATGTCATTCTCTTCAAAATGAGCATTGGATGGGATTTTTCTGATAAACCATGTGGAAGTTATGCCCTGGTCAATTTGCAGTTGACTTTTTCAACTGTCCAAAAATAGAAACTTTTGCATCTTGAGACGTTTTGAGCCATGCTTGTGAAATCATGATCAAGAATTGATCAAATGATGTTTGTGGCTTCAAAATAAGATGTTGACCAAAAATTTGGATTTTTGACTGTCAAATGACCATTTTGCCCCTGCAGTTGACTTTGAAGCAATTAGGGTTTTTGACTGTGCAAATTGATGTTGTGAGTCTTGAAACTTGGCATATGGATGCTTGACAATGTATGTAGGCATGTGGGACTTGTTTGGACCCTTGGGAACCTCAATTTCTTTGCCATAACCAAAACCCTAATTTTGACTGTGTTAGGAGGCAATTGGACTGTGCAACCCTTGAGAGATTTTGAATCATCTGAAGATTGATCTTGGCAAATCTTGAAGAATATGGGAGGGAAAATTTTGGGGTACAACAATCGGTATGGCATATATTAAAGGATCATCACAGACAATGGTACTAATCTTAAAAATACTATGATCACAGAACTCTACATGCAATTCAAGATTAAGCCCCACAATTCTTCTCTGTATCGATCAAATATGAATGGCGTAGTGGAAGCCTCCAACAAGAATATCGAGAAGATTTTGCAGAAGATGACAGTGACATACAAAGATTGGCACGAGATTCTACCATTTTATCTTCATGTTTATCTCACCTCAGTACGTACATCAACTGCGGCAACCCCGTTCTCTCTAGTCTACGGTATGGAGGTTATCTTATCTGTCAAAGTCCAGATTCCTTCCCTAAGGACTATGAAAGACGCAGATTTAGATGAAGACGAGTGGACTCAGACTAGACTCGACCAGATAAATTTGATTGGTGAGAAAAGGCTTGCGGCTGTTTGTCATGGTTAGATGTATCAGAAGCGTATGAGCAGGGCTTTTAACAAGAAAGTCAGACATCAGGTATACCAAGCTGGTTATTAGGTAATAAAGCGCATCATCCTACCAAAAATTGATCCCAGGGGCAAATGGACTCCCACATATGAAGGGCCATTTGTAGTCAAAAGGATATTTTCAGGCGGTGATATGATACTTACCACCATGGACGATGAAGATTTTCCGCACCTTGTTAACACAGACATAGTCAAAAATACTACGCATAAAAGAGACCCTCTAGGTTGACATGCTTGAAATTATGGTATCAGATATGTGATGTCGAAGGAAATGTTACGACACAAATATCTGAGGATAATGTAAAGTGCAACAATTATAAAAGCAGTAAAAACACAAAGGATTGTTAACCAAGTTCAGTGTACAACAACACCTACTCTGGGGGCTACCAAGCCAGGGACAAGCCCACTAAATAGTATCAATTCATAGACCCTCAGTAAAAAACCAGTTTACGATCTAATCACTTAATCACTACCTGTGCTATACTTCTACCTAAGACTCACCTAGGCATGAGGCCCTCCTCAAATCCCTTCAATCACTTACAGTGAAGAAACAACATAAATAATAAGTTTTAAAGACTCCAATCATCCAATGCTTAAAAGCTTATGAATGATACACAATTAAATACCCAAATAACAACTCAAGTATTAAATCAATACTAGAGTGTTTGAAAATTAAAAGACTTAGGCTTCTAAAACTGAAAGACAATATTCTTCTTTCTAAAAGTTGCAGTTCAATGAATAAGGAAGCATGTCCTTATATATGCGCAGCAGTGGGCTTGGGCTGAAACTCAAATAATTCAATCTTTTGAATATTTCCTTGAAAACAGGCCAAGATATAATCCTTAAAGATAATTCAAATAGAAAAATATTCCTCCATATTTTTCGCAGCCTATGAGTCACAAATCCTGAATTATGGAGCACATGAAAACAAGAAACAAAAAACTTAAATTGATATTGAGCTGAGTTTAGTTTAGGAGGAAGATGTCAAGATATCTGCTTTGACATCATTCAAAACAGTTTTCTTCAATTGTCAAGACATTTAGCAAAAAATTATCAAGTCATTGTTTTACCAAAATTGCTACCAACAAACACTTAGAAACTCCCCCTTTGGCAAATTTTGGCTAAAACATTATCAGAGCAACAGCATGAGAAAAGCAAGCAAAACAAAAACTCAGTTAGCAGTTAGTTGTTAGTTGTTCACAAAGGAAGATGTTAAAACATCTTCTGAGACATTAGGCTCCCCCTCAAGTATTAAGCTCCCCCTCAATCAGTGGTTAGTCAGTCAGAGGTCAGCCAGTTTCTCTCCCCCTTTTTAGTCATATTATGCCAAATAAAAGGATGCATTCAAGAGTGTATCAGTAATATAGGTGCAGACCATAGAATTCAAAAGTCAAGCACATGAAAGTGCCAAAAAGAAACAAAGGGGTCAGATATATAAACATCAAATAGTCTAACTGTATTCAGGACCAGTAGACTTTGCTGAGCGAGAACTTCCTTCCTCACTAGAATCTCCTCCTATAGAACTCACTCTATCATGAAAGTTGTTGTCCTTCTGCATCTATTTGATCATCTTTTCAAAAGTTAGCTTACTTGCTGAAATAACTCTGATCACATCATCTAGTTGTTTACAGGCTTCTCTTAATTCAGTGATCATGTCATCCTTGGTGGAGGTCTTGTTTTTAGTAGGTGCAGATGTCAAAACAATGTCTGAGACATGTTTTCTTGAAAAAAGCTTAAAGTGAAGGGTTAAAGCAGACTCCCTCTTGCACACTGCATCATTACCACTTAGAATTCCAGGATGCTGATTAAGGATAATTTCGTAGATGAGGGAAGGAAAGGAAATGGGCTTTTTAATGGCACGAGTTCTTGCATGCTTAATAGTCTGATCAAAGATGTAAGTACCATAATCAAACAATTTCTTGTTTCCAACAGCATAAATAAACTTTTCTAAGACAATAATGATGGTTGAAGTATGATTAGTAGGAACCCAATTAGTAGCACCAATTCTATGCAAAATAGCATATTTCACACTTAGCTTGCTAACAGGAAGTTTGTTCTTCATGGGCCACTCACTCACTTGATTAGCAGTGATGGCTCTGCACATTGATTATCTGTTACTTCCAGCTAACAAAAGTCATCTTCAGGCCTATCCTGAAATTTATTTATAATAGTAGGGCAAAATTATACACACCTACCCCTAACATACACCTTTCTATCCTCCTTACATTTATGATTAACATAATCAACAGGAATATTAACAATAAATTCCTTAACAAGAGTCTCATAGCATTTGGCAAACCTGGTAACAGTTTTCATCAATCCAACATAAGATATCATCTCCATGATTTCTTTGCATTCAAGAGCACCAGCTTCCAATTCTCTTTCCAGGGCAATTCTTCTTTAAAAAACATACTTCCACTTTTCAGCATTCCCAACATAATGGAAGGAAATGTTGTCAAGGGGAGTATTAGGAACCCTAACAGAAATATTCTTCCTTGGAAACTTTTTGATAGGAGAGATGTCATGGACATCTTGCTCAACATCATAGTCAGAGTCAGGTTCTTCAACTAACACATCTTTCTTTTTACTTTTAGATCTTTTTACAGCATCATCAGTGGAGATATCAGGTCTAGATTTTCTTTTGCTAGAGGGAGGAACCACCTCACTTCCTGGATTTAGGGAACCATACATAATTTTCTTCTTTGTTGTCTTGGAAGGGGGTGTGACACTTACATCCTTCACTTTCCTAGATTTGAGCCTTTTTGCAATTCCAGGCCCCACATTAGTAATGAGCTCATTGTCAGACATCTCATCTACATTAAACAAATTCTCAGGATTTTGACCTTCTGCAATCTTGGAGGCACCAACATCTTGCTTAGTATGAGAATTCTCCTCAATATCTTGTTCAACATTTTCTTCTTCCACTTCCTTTAGAGCAGAGGTAGAAAGCTTCTCAAGTTTGCTTTCTGCAGCATCTTTCTTGAAGGTGGATGATTCAGCTGAAACACTTTTAGGGCCATTTCCTTTTCCATCTGGAGGAGGCATGCGAGTAAGAGGAGTAGAAATCATAGGCACAACAAAACCATCATTTAATACTCTACCTTCTAGCCTTCTAATGCTTCTATCAACATTAACGATCTCTTCTTCTGTCCTATCATCAATAGCAGTAGAAGAGTTACATTTATCATCATTGGATTTCTTTGTAGGAGATGGTCTAGGTTTATTGACCTTCTTCTCAAGAGGCGGTATAGTTGTTAGAGAAGTAACATCAAGTACTCTATCAAGGGAGACATTTTCAGGGAGGTTGACAGATTTTGAGGAAGACGATGTATGATGTTGAGACATCTTTGAAGATTTTTGAGCAAAAAGATGAAGAATGACAAGGGTTCTTTTTCTGTAGAGGAGAATGAAGAGTTTGTGAAAGAAGAAGGATGTAATTTTGTAGCGTGTGGATAACACTTTGAGACAGTCTAGTAATGATTGTTTTCAAAATTTGATTTGTTGAAAACATAAATAATATAATATCACTTTAATGATATTCCCACACGCCTTTAATTGCTACAAACCCTCATATAGGCAAATCCCTAATTTCCTCTTAAGTTCTCAAACTGATAAGCATCCAAATCCTTAGTGAAAATGTCAGCCAATTACAATTCAGTGGCTACATGTTCTAAGGTAACAATCTTTTCTTCAACAAGCTCTTTTATAAAGTGATGAGGATATCAATATGTTTGGTCCTACTATGTTGAATAGGATTTTTTGATATGATTATGTCACTTAGATTGTCACAGAATAATGTCATGACATCTTGTTTGACATTATATTCTGTTAACATTTGTCTTATCCAAACCAATTGAGAACAGCTGCTTCCTGCAGCAATATACTCAGCCTTAGCAGTGAACAGAGACACACAATTTTGCTTCTTACTGAACCAAGATATGAGATTGTTTCCCAGAAAGAAGCATCCTCCTGATGTACTTTTTCTATCATCAGCACTTTCTGCCCAATCAGCACCACAATAACCAATTAAGGCAGAACTAGATCCATGAGAGTATAGCATACCATAGTCACTTGTCCCATTAAC
Organism: Vicia faba; assembly: GCA_948472305.1. Classification (NCBI taxonomy): domain Eukaryota; kingdom Viridiplantae; phylum Streptophyta; class Magnoliopsida; order Fabales; family Fabaceae; genus Vicia; species Vicia faba. The sequence goes on along the minus strand of OX451737.1, from coordinate 558,030,845 downwards.
ATATTTAAGAATTCTCTTCACAAGGTTGGCATGGATAACTTTATGATCAACTTGATATCTTGCACACACCCCTACAACAAAGGCAATGAGAGGTCTTCTAGCTGTGAGATATAGAAGACTTCCTCTCATACTTCTGTAAAGACTTCTATCCACACTTAATCCTATTTCATCTTTAGACAACTTCAGATGAATGAGAGCAGGAGTTCTTTTATGGATGGCATTTTCCATCCTAAATTTCTTTACTATATTCTTGGCTCTGAGATGAAAATATGGAATCTTCCATTTGTTTAAGTTGCAGACCAAGAAAATAGGTTAATTCACCAACAAGGCTCATCTCAAATTCTGACTGCATTTGCTTGACAAAATGTTGAACCATCTCATTTGACATCCCACCAAACACAATTTCATCAACATAAATCTGTTAAATTGTGATCTTCCCTTCTTCTTCTTTGACAAAAATATTTTTGTCTATGCCTCCTTTCCTGTATCCATTCTCACCAAGAAATTATGTCAATATCTCATACCAAGCTCTTGGAGCTTGCTTTAATCCATACAGAGCTTTCTTCAGTTTGTAAACATGTTTAGGAAAACTTGGATCAACAAATCCTTTTGGTTGTTCCACATAAACTCCTTCATTCTGATAGCCATTTAAGAAGGCACTCTTTACATCCATTTGAAACAATTTAAATTTCTACCTGCATAGGTCTCATCAAGTCCATGTGAAGAAGTTCCAAAACTTTTGATGTAGTAAGATGTTGGATCTTCTGATGTGACATTTAGTTTGCTTTCCAATCTGGCAGTCACCATATACTCTTCCTTATTCTATCTTGAGCTTAGGAATCCCTCTCACTGCTTCTTCAGATATAATTCTTTTTATACCTTTCAGAAGCAAGTGCCCCAATTTTTGATTCCATAGTTTAAATTCATTCTCTTTGGCTAAAACACATGTTGAGGAGAAGTTCAACTCTTGAGGAACCCATAAATAACAATTGTCTTTAGATCTGATTCCTTTCATAATAACTTCATTATTTTCATTGCAAACAAGACATTCTTCCTTGGTGAAGTTAACTTTGAATCCTTGATCACACAATTGGCTTATACTTATCAGGTTAGTTGTTAACCCTTTAACAAGTAACACATCATCAAGCTTAGGAACTCCTGAACATTCCAGCTTGCCAACACCTTTGATTTCTCCTTTTTCTCAATCACCAAAAGTCACATAGCTGGTGAATTAATTTGATATCTACCAACAGGTTCTTGACATCTGTCATGTGTCTAGAACAACCACTATCAAAGTACCAGTCATCTTGGGTTGATACTCTGAGACAGGTATGAGCTATAAAACTAGTACCATTAGACTTGGGAACCCACTGTTTCTTCTTTTTTCTATTTTGGGAATTTTGATCCATTTTGGGAAGATTAGTAGTTTTAGGGTATCCATACAACTTGAAACAGAAAGGCCTTATATAACCAATACTTCCACAATTATGACATCTCTAAGACTGGGAATTCCCTGTGGTGTGATTAAACTTTTTCTTGCCATGATGTTTGCCATGATGTCCTTTCTTACCATGATGTTTAGACATTTGATTTAACATCCTTGTTTTGGACTTTAATGAGGGTTCTTCTGAATTTGGTTCCTTTTTCTCATTAAACCCTAGACAACTCTTGTCTCCTGTCACTCTTCCTGCTTGAAGAATTTCATCTAATGTGTCAGACCCATTATTCAACATCTTGACATATTTGACCATTCTATCAAGGTTTTAATTCAATGAAGTCACTTCACTTTCCAGATTTGAGATAGTTTTTAGATGCTCTTCCCTTTCTGCCTTAAGCTGATTTATGAGGGCTTTCTGTTTCTCCCCTTCTAGACACACTTCTGCACTTCTGATACATAATTCTTTGTATAAAGCAGCTAACTCGTCAAAGGTTAGTTCCCCATCACTAGACTCTTCATTAGAGACATATTTTCCTGTCAATGATTTAACATACTTGGAAGATTCTTCAGAATCACTCACTGAGTGCTCTTCAGACCAAGTAACAGATATATTCTTCTTCTGTTTCTTAAGATATGTAGGACATTCAGCTCTAATGTAACCAAATCCTTCACATTCATGACATTGTATTCCCTTCCCTTGAGTGGATTTTTCTTCAGCCCTTTTTCTTCCAAAATCATTTGGCTTATGGATGTCAGATGAGATGTTCTTGACATTTGATCTTTGGTACCTATCCATTCTTTTTATCACTTTGTTAAATTGTCTTCCAAGCATAGCTAAAGCATTTTATATTCCTCCATCTGTATCCAGATCACAGTCCTCCTCTTCATCTTCAGTATTTGATACAAAGGCTATGCTTTTGTTCTTCTTTTCAGATATTTCATTGATGCTTAATTCAAATGTCAGAAGGGGTCTAACAAGTTAATCCACTTTAATTTTGTCAATGTCTTGAGCTTCTTCTATAACAATCACTTTCATATCAAATCTCTTGGGTAGATACCTGAGCATCTTTCTCACCAATTTGTCGTCAGGTATTTTCTCTCCTAAAGCACTGGATGCATTAGCAATTTCAAGAATGTTCATATGGAAGTCATTAATACTTTCATCATCCTTCATTCTCAAATTATCAAAATTTGTGGTGATCAACTGAAGTCTTGAAATCTTAATATTGGATGTGCCTTCATATGTGTTCACTAATCTGAAAATGATCTTGTCAATTCCATTGAATATAGAATACAAGGATTTAGAATTTCTAAGAGCAACTTCATCTTCTTCTTTAGACCAATCTTCTTCTAGTTTTAACTCAGAAGTGGGTTCTCCATTTTCTCCCAATTTAAGAGGGTGTTTCCATCCTTTTAAAACAGCTTTCCAAGCCCTGTTGTCCAAAGACTTTAAGAAGGCAACCATACGTGGTTTCCAATCTTCATAATTACTTCCATCCAGAATGGATGGTCTGTTCACAAATCCTTTTTCCTTGTCCATAGTACCAGAAAGTATCTTCCATGGATCTCACCCAAATAAAGAGCAGGATGCCTACTTTGATACCAATTGAAATTCGGGTATCAGATATGTGATGTCGAAGGAGATGTCACAACACAAATATCTGAGGATAATGTAAAGTGCAACAATTATAAAAGTAGTAAAAACACAAAGGATTGTTAACCTAGTTCAGTGTATAACAACACCTACTATGGGGGCTACCAAGCCAGGGACAAGTCCACTAAATAGTACCAATTCATAGACCCTCAGTAAACAACCAGTTTACGATCTAATCACTTAATCACTACCCGTGCTATACTTCTACCTAAGACTCACCTAGGTATGAGGCCCTCCTCAAATCCCTTCAATCGCTTACAGTGAAGAAACAACAGAAATAATAAGTTTTAAAGACTCCAATCATTCAATGCTTAAAAGCTTATGAATGATACACAATTAACAACCTAAATAACAACTCAAATATTAAATCAATACTAGAGTGTTTGACAATTAAAAGACTTAGACTTCTAAAACTAAAAGATAATATTCTTCTTTCTAAAAGTTGCAGTTCAATGAATAAGGAAGCAGGTCCTTATATATGTGCAGCAGTGGGCTTGGGCTGAAACTCAAATAATTCAATCTTTTGAATATTTCCATGAAAATAGGCCAAGATATAATCCACAAAGATAATTCAAATAGAAAATTATTCTCCATATTTTTCGCAGCCTATGAGTCATAAATCCTGAATTATGGCGCACATGAAAACAGCAAACAGAAAACTTAAACTGATATTGGGCAGAGTTCAGTTCAGGAGGCAGATGTAAAGACATCTTCTTTGACATCATTTAAAATAATTTGCTTCAATTGTCAAGACATTTAGCAAAACATTATCAAGTCACTGTTTTACCAAAATTGTTGCCAACACTTACAAGGCCTGGTAAAAATAAGGGCATCTCGGCGAACCAAAAGGGTTCGGGAAAAATTAGGGATATATAAATAAATAAATTGTACACCCGGCAAGTCGAAAACCTGAAAAGGAGTTTTTGGCAAAAAAGGGTATCCCGGTGGACTGAAAACCTGAAAGAGTAGTCCAGGAAAAAGTTAGGGATTAAAGCATACAACTATGTCCTATTGGGTCATCTACTTACAACCAACATGACTACCGACGTAAAGTTCAAATGGTACAAATCAATTAATTCAACTTCTTTCGACACCAAGGGATGAGATGCTTGAAGGCATAAGGGCAATAGCAGAGTTGAAACTCGATGGGATCATTTCCACATAGTTGTTTTTCTTGTTTGTCACTTTGTATTTTTTTCAATTTCACAACTTCCTCTTACTAGGATTTTTATCTACTTGTATAAAATTGCATGTTCATAGGGAAACTTTCAAAATCAATAAAACTCAGTCTATTTCAAAGTTCAAAACTTTTTGTTTTTACTTCCTCTCTTTTGTTTGCAAATACGTCCAATGGTTACTTTGAATGAACATATGCATTTGAATATGATCATTGTGATACGGTGGGAAGAACTGACTGTTTTTGGAATGCTGGTTTGCATTTTGCGTTTGTGTTCGCAAAATGTCGCGGTAAGCAAGAGTCGCCACCGACTTTTATTTTATCCAACAAGGAAAGGAAAAAAAGCACATAAAAATTCCTTTTTCGAGGCATTTCTCGGGTTCGGGGGGTAGATTATAGAAAGGGAAGGTATTAGCACCCTTTTTATCCGTAGTTATCTACGGGCTCTTAGGTACTTGCTCATCATTTTCAAAATGTTTTCTTTGTGCTTGTGGGTTTTTGAAAAGTTTTTGTTTTAAACTTCAATTTAACTCTTGCTTCTGTCCTCAAGAGTGTAATGAAGTGTTTTTGAAAACTTGTTTGTAAAAGTGTAAGTGTGAAAAGAGTTTTGTTTTGGATGAGCAAGTATCTAAGAACTATCTACCTACTCGAAAAAAGAATCGTTCTATGCTGATTTCCTTTAGACAATGCTATCCCACTATTAGTGAGTAGGTAGTACTGTCGTTGGAGTTTAAGGGTCAATTCGAATGAGGGACGTACGGTCACTAAAGCAATGCTAGGATACTTTAGCGGTAACCCTAATGTCTTAGATCATTTGTTTGAGGCAACAATATCTGAGGCAACCGTTTCGAGGCGACTATGATCTTTTAGACAAGAGGGGGACCTCTAAAGCGACCTATACTCAATGACCGTGTACGAAGGCAACCAAGTGGGGTGTACCCTAAGAGTACGCATGTGCGAGTGTGTTGCTTTCAGATATTTTTATCTTTGCACATGTTAAGGGTGATCTAATTTGATTTTAAGATTAAACATTCAGTCTTGTCATGAAAGCCCTATTATCAAACATCTAACAGTTATAATTTGCAGAAATTAAAGGTGCAAAAATTAAATTACAAGGCGTCGGGTATTTACATCGCCAAAAGCAACCCTTTGAAAATAAAATAAAATAAAGCGGTAAATAAATAAAAAGTCCTAATTATCTATTACAAACCGGGAGCAGATACATCAATATGATATAAATAAATAAAGCGCGAGGGTAATTACATCGAATGCGAAATTTAGGGTTTTGACCCTTTTGAAAGAAAGTGCTTTTTTTTGTTGTTTTTTATTTAAGAAAGGAAATTAAATCCTAAATTAAATAACTAAATTAATTATTAAATTAATTAAATGAAGAAAATAAATTATTTTTGGAGTTTTTTATTAATTTAAGAAAGAAACTAAAAATAATTAAATGAAATAAGACCTAATTAATTTTAGATATTTACAAAAAACAAATTAAAGTTTTCTAATTAATATCCTAATTAATTAATAAGTTTATTAATAAAAATAAAAGTTTTAAAATTTGATTGGATAAAAAAAAAGGTATTTTTGTGATTTTATTTGAGAAAAAGGAATTTTGTTATTGGTTAGAAATAAATTAAACAAAAATTGAAGTAATTAAATAAATAAACAAAATATCAAGAAAAGAGAGAGTGGGCCTGGTTTTGGAGGGTGTGGAAAGCAATTTCTTGTCCCATTAGCAGCTAGTCCGTGTGGACTTTTTGGATCCAGTGCAGGCACGTTGACTTGGCTTTTGGTGGGTCCAAAAGGATGGTACATGGAGAAGTGGATATTCCGATTAAGGTTGGTTCTCAGATCTTCGCATTCAATGGAGACATACAGGGCGTCATTGTGATTCTTCCCCTTAGCAGGCAAGTCTGCATCGGAGAAACCCAACCCATTATCTGCTGCCAGACTAGCCACGCAATCCTTAAACTGATCAGCTGATGTCTCCTGCGGCACGTGCGCAGTCTTCAGGAAAGAAATCAGAGCCTTAGCATGGGCCTCTGAACACAACAATAAGGACAACATAGAGATCTTTGACGGGGTTTGCCCCAGCTGCTCGACTACGTTATGGTCGCTCTTTTTGATGATCTTCAAAATTTCCTCCATCTCTTGTCTAGAGGCTTCAACAGTAATCTTCTTCGGTGCCTCCATCCGGGCAGGCTCACCGGCGGTCCCTTTGCCCCGAGTGTCATATGACTCAGCAACAGGGGTAAGAATTGGAACTTGAGCAGGAACAGTAGCAGGTGCACTGGTAGGTGTAATAACAACAAGCTTCCGAACAGTTGGTCGAGAGATCTCAGGGGAGAAAAGTCTTCCGCTGCGGGTGACTTTACTAGATCCCACAATATTGCTGACGTCAGTATCAGCCTCTTCAGCATTCAAATCTTGTTTAACCCCGTGATAATATACGTCAGCCCCATAATGCCACGGGACAACTTTATCGGATGTATAGGGGATAGGCCCAGGAACAGTAATGATCAAGGGAGCGATTCTTGGAACAGATGTAATTCTAACAGGCTTTTTCGAGGAAGCCTTGGAAGAATTTTCGAAAATGGTGATTATAGCAACTTCTTCAACCGGAACCAAAGGAACAACAGTCTTCTCAAACAGAATTTCTTTATTATCCATCAGGCGTTGGACACTCGACTTCAAAAGATGGCAACCAGTAGGTAGGACGGCACACAGATGGAAACCTTCGCCACAGCCAGGAAATAAGCCGGCTAACAGAAGGTTCTTCTTCACAGTCATAAATGGAGTATCAATGTCTTTCACAGAAACCACAAACGAGTCTTCATCTACAGCATTCATCCATGCTTGGGCATAGGAGTAGTCACAACATTAGGCCTTTCAGGTGCTTCGAACTCAATCTCCTTAGCATCAATCAAATCTTGTACCTTATTCTTCAGGACCCAGCAATCATTCGTATCATGCCCCGGGCTATCAAAATGAAAATCACAACGGGCGTTCGGGTTGTACATCGGCGATGTTGTATTGGGATTCTTCGGGGCTTCCTTCGGAATCACCAGATTGGTCTTTAACAACTGCGGCAGAATCTGAGACAAGTTAGGGTTTAGGGTTTAGGGTTTAGGGTTCTAGGTGGTCTGAAAATGCATGGTTTGGATCAAGTTAGCTTGTGGACATGGCCAGCAATCGATTGAGACAAGTCTCAAATCCTGAAAAGGCCTCTAACCTTGATTTCAATCTCCAACTTTTTTGTGATTTTTCAAGTTTTTGTTTTGCCTCTTCCAGTGATCTCTAACCCTATTTTTCATGCCTGTAGCTTGCTTATGTATTGTGCATTGGATTAGGGTAACATTTGTTGTCCAAATCTTCCCACATTGATGATTGCATATTTGATTTGATTCTCCATAAAAGCTTTCCAAACTTGGCCTAAATCACATCTTTTTGTACCCAGTGCCTTTGATACGAATTTAATTACAATGATAGCTGTATTTGGAGCCTGAAATAGCCAAAAAATCATGTGTTATCAATGCCTTAAATTTTATGTGATTTTATTTGATTTTAAATAAATTAGTTCAAATAAAAATCAAATTAAATAGTAAAAATGTGATATGGACACATGGCTGGAGCTAGGGCACGTGGGAAATAATGCAAACTCAAATCAAGTGGAAACGAATGGGCCCATTTGGCAAAATTTGAAGTTTTGGGGATAGTTGACTTTTGGCAATTTTGCAAAAAAGTCCAACTTCAACAATGCATAACTTCTTCAATTTTGAACTTTTGGAAGTGTTCTAGGACTTTTTAGAAATCTTGAGATGTCCTATAACCAACCATTTTGGTCTCATCTTATTTTGATATTCCATGCTCAAGTTATAAGCTTTGGAAAAGAAGGTGTTTTTGTTGACTTTTCAAAATGACCTATAATGTCCAAATTCATAACTTCTTGTGATTGCATTTTTTGAAATTGGGGTATGAATATGGATTGTAGTTAATTGCATCCTCTTAAAAATGAGCTTTGTATGGGTCACTTCTCATAAAATATGAGAAAGTTATGCTTGGTCAAAGTTGGGTTGACTTTTCCTACAAAACCCTAATTTAGCAACTTTTGAATCTTGATGAATTTTGAGCAATCCTTGATGAATCATGATAAACCCTTGATCAAATGATGAAATATCCTTCAAAATGAGAATGTTGACAAAAAATCTTGAAGCTTGACTGTATTTGGGTCACAGTTGACTTTTGCCCTAGCACAGTCGATTTTTGGACCTTTGAGCAATTGACTGAGCAAACTTCCTCTGCAAGGCTTGAAATTTGACATGGATGATCTTGAGAATATATTAGGACATTGGGGAGCACTTGAGGTCATTTGGACTCAAGGATATCGATGCAACACAAAACCCTAATTTGGGGTAGACTGCCTTAGGAGAGGGCTTGTCTGACCAACTCTTGAGCAACCTTGGGCAACTTGGAGATTTTTCTTGCAATGTTTTGAGAAATATGGGAGGGCAAATTTTGGGGTACAACAATCACCATTTACAAATATTTTCATAAAAAAAGGATTAACATTTATCTAAGACTCTAGGAGTTGGGATAATGTTTAAGTCATTCATAAATTCCCACAAATCAATCTCTATGAAACTATCTCTACAGAGCTATCTTCACAAGCTCTTCCCCAATAGAGATATATCCTCATCAAGTCTAATACGCCCTCAGAAAGAAATTGGGGCATCTTCTAGCAGTTCACCTCCATATCTCTAATGGATAGCTTGACCTGATCATCATCCCCAATAGGTCCCCTAGCGGATAAGGAGGTTTGATCATTTCCCCAACATACAGTGGAGACTTCCTTAGCGCAGCCTATAAAATTCAAATCCTATCATAATTTATTCCCTCAACACAGTTTACAGGAATTTAACTCTCCAGCGGAGTTTATTACTCTAACACCGTAAATCCCTAACAAAATTCTCTTTTCCAGCAGGTTTTAATCAAAGTTGTTATCCCTAGAAGATTTTCTACAGTATCTGAAAGCAGGACATATAGTACACCAGAGGAATATCCATCTCTTTTATCCACAGTCAGGGTATGTTCCTTCAACAAAAAGAACAGGGAACGACCAACTCTCCTTGAATGCCTCTCTCCTCAAGCAGAAGTCGAAGATCCCCAGCAGAGTATCCTCAAACAGAAAGCGGGAATCTCCAGCCTATTATTCCCAAAATAAATTTAAGATTCACTCTCTTCATCCCCAGCAACAATCAGGGATTTATTTTCCTCAACCAGAGTTATTACAAGGAGCTACCAATGCTTTTCAACGACATACTAAATCCCTACATCATGTCACAATACATCCTAGCATATGCATACTGAAACGCATATAACATTCTCATTTATCTCGGGAGCATCATTGATGCATTACATGCATCACGACATTACATAAAGCTAATTTTGTCTTTTCAGGTAAAATTCACAAACAGACGAATATCATCAGCAATTTTCAAACAGGTCAAAGATTAATTCCCGAAAACATGACGGGGAAACTATTTGTATGACTAGGCGGTATGAACTCCCGAAACAGGATGGGTTCACCAAAAAGAAAACAGGTCACAGATTAATTCCTGAAACATGTCAGGGCAACTATCTGTATGACCAGGTGGTATGAACTCCTGAAATAGGATGGGTTTACCAATAAGAAAATAGGTCACAGATTAATTCCCAAAATAGGACGGGGAAACTATCTATATGACCAGGCGATATGAACTCCTGAAACAGGACGGGTTCACCAACAAGAAAATAGGTCGCAAATTAATTCCTGAAATAGGACGGGGCAACTATCTATATCACCAGGCGGTATGAACTCCTGAAACATGACGGGTTAACCAACAAGAAAACAGGTAGCAGATTAATTCTCGAAACAGGACGGAGCAACTATATGTATTACCAGGCGGTATGAACTCCCGAAATAGGACGAGTTTACCAACATGAAAGCAGGTCAGAGATTAATTCCCAAAACAGGACAAGGCAATTATCTATATGACTAGGCGGTATGAATTCCTAAAATAGAACGGGTTTATAAACAAAAACCATAGTGTAGATCAATTCTTGAAATAGGACGGGGCGACTATCTGCAGGACCAAATGGTTTCCTTCAGTGACTGAATTCTGACAAGCATTCCCCTTCAGAGAGCAAATTCTGAAGAGCATCTCCTTCAGGGCCTAAGTTCTGAAAAAGAATTCCCCCAGTGATTGAACTCTTACGAGCATTCTCCGGCTGAAAACCATTTTTCTGATACATTCAGGTATAGACTATTGATTCAAGACACCTTCTCATGCTCATAGGGCTCTTAATTACTCAAGACTACTCAAGGAATTGGTCAGACAAACCCTCCTCCTAAGCAGTTGGCCTACAATTAGGGTTTGACTTTCTTCAAAGAAAATTGAGCTTCTAATACCTCAAGTGAGTTTCATGGGTCCTCATATGCTTCAAAGAATCCTCATGTCAAGTTTCAAGCCCTACATCACAAGTTTACTCAGTTAATTTCTCAAATGATTGGAAATTAACTATATTAGATAAAAAGTCAATTGTGGCCAACATACAGCCAAACTTCAAGATTTTCGATCAACATCAATATTTTGAAGTCATATTCATCATTTGATCAAGAGTTGATCATGATTCATCAAGAAAAATCTTAATTCATCAAAAGTCAAAAGTTACCAAATTAGGGTTTTCTTAAGGAGAAGTCAACTGAAGTTTGACCAAGCATAACTTTCACATGCTTCATCATATTTTTCTCAACCAAAGTTCTTCTTGAATGAAATTCAATTCTCTACAACTTTGTCTCTTTAACCTCAAGTCTAAAAAATGCTTCATTTGAGAGATATGGGACAAAACATTATAGGTCATTTCAAAAGTCAACAAAAAGACACTTTTTGTCAAGGAAAATTACATCACGATAAAGTCTTCAAACGAAAAATGATCAACATGGAGATTTTAGGGGACATCTTGATTTTTCCAAAAGGTCTAAGATCACCTTCATTTTGAAATTTTGGCTTAATGTGCTTAACGTTTGAGGTTCAAACATATTTATGACATGTTAGAGGACCTATAAATCATTTGGCACATGGCCATGTTTTTTTAATTTAATTTATTTTAATTTTATGCAAATATTTTTAGAATAAATCAAATAAAATAATAAACTAATGGGCTAAGACATGCGGGCTTGGTGTTGGATTAGCTTGAGGCCCAAGGAACACATGACAAACATGCCAAAACCGTGTGACACTCTTATGGAAGCATATCCTCATTGTTTTGTAAAGCTTTTAATTTGTCTTTTGAAATTAATTATGTCATAAGTATGCAAGATTCTTTCCATGTTTTGTTGGTCTATTCCTTCCTCTATAAATACACACAACACCCAGAAGCAAAGGACACAGAAAATTGGCAAGAGACATTAGGGTTCCAAATTCACAAATTTCAAAGAAAATTGCAAAATTTGTATTCCAAATTCCTGCTCGTTACAGTCCAAACTAGTGATTCATTCATACTCCTAAGGTTCCCATGAATCTCCCCGAGCCCAAAAACAATCCCTATCATGCCCAAACTTTTTCTCTCGATCACACCATTTGGGTAATTTTTCCAAAACTTTAAACTTCTGTTTTTCGCATTGTTAACTAACCTTGTATGTTCATGTATGTTTAGGATGATATTTAGAACAACTTTGACGGGTTACATGTATGATTTGATGTACGAATCTCGATTTTCCATTGTTAAGGCATAAAAATTCGTTTGCATCAAAACTCTTGTTTACAGGCACATTCAGGCCAAAGGAACCCTGCCATTGGATTTGTAGCCCTCGATTTACGGGGGTAGGGTCCTCTTTTCTTTCTAATATGTATTATTTTTACAGATCCAAGAACCATATAACGGGAGAAGACGACCGGAGCTAGGGCTCCGGCGCTTCTCTGGTTTATTGATTTTATTTTTTTGTATAATATGTTGTTTGTGTTTTAGTATTAGATGAAAAACACAACTCAGTTGGTGAAGCAGGTGCGCGCGTATCATGAAGGACATGGGTTCGAGCCATTTGGCATTTTTTTGTTTTTTATTTTGCAAATTAACACAGGTTTACATTATATGGATTTTGTTCTATTTCCAAACACAAAATGCGCATGACTCATATGGCAAAGGATGAAAGCTGGTAAAGGGAAGGGCGTGGGTTTAAGCCCCAGCACCTGCAACCCTTTTTTTTTTGCTTACTCATTTTTCTACCTTTTTCTATTTTCTTTATTTTCTTGTTTTTGTTTAATTAATTTCTTGTTATTTCTTTTAATAAATATTTAATCAAGAAAAATCATAAAAAATATAATAAATCGTATTTAGACTTTTAATAGATTAATTTAATTTTAGACAATATTTTTCTTATTTAATCAATTAGATCTAGGTTTTTTAATTAATTAAGTATTTAATTTAGGTTTTAAAATTTATTTATTTCATTATTCAAATCAAACCAAAAAATGCACAAAAACTAATTTCTAATATTTTAGATGTTAAGACTTTAAAAATAATTTTGCAAACATTCATGTTTACTTTTGCCATTTATTTTCTTAGAAACGATTGTATAGGTCTCATGAGTTTTTTTTGTAATAGCTTAGCATTTAAATTTCCACAAAGTTGTAAATATCTAATTCTCCTGAAGCCATGTAATAGTTGTAGGTCTTTACTTTCTCGCATTTTATTTTCTCGCACTTATGCCTTGTATATATATATATATATATATATATATATATATATATATATATATATATATATATATATATATATATATATATATATATATATATATATATATATATATATATATATATATATATATATATATATATATATATATATATATATATATATATATATATATATATATATATACACAAGGCATACAAAGCCTAAGTGCGAGAAAATAAAATGCGAGAAAGTAAAGACCTACAACTATTACATGGCTTCAGGAGAATTAGATATTTACAACTTTGTGGAAATTTAAATGCTAAGCTATTACAAAAAAAACTCATGCGACCTATACAATCGTTTCTAAGAAAATAAATGGCAAAAGTAAACATGAATGTTTGCAAAATTATTTTTAAAGTCTTAACATCTAAAATATTAGAAATTAGATTTTGTGCATATATATATATATATATATATATATATATATATATATATATATATATATATATATATATATATATATATATATATATATATATATATATATATATATATATATATATATATATATATATATATATATATATATATATATATATATATATATATATATATATATATATATATATATAATTGTTAGCTAATAGGATTGTATGGTAAGATAATAATCAAATGCTAGAAAACCCTAATGAAAGATAAAATAACCGAATAACCACACTTGTGCACTTGCACCTCTAGGTTAGCCTCTCTCTGTTGCCTTCGGAAAAAACAATGGTCATGTCCCTCGAAAATGGGGATGCTTTAGCAAAGACCCTCGAATAAAAGATCATAGTCCCTCGATGACCCATCAATGCTGCCTTTCGAAAAATGATCTAGTCCCTTACGAAACTGCTAAAGCATCCTTACAAGTTACTTTCAATGACTATACGATGACCCTTCGCCTGTCCCTTCACATCCAACAATAGGGCTTCCTACTAAATAATGGTACGGATAGCACTATCTAAAGGAGAAGGAAAAGTATAAGAAAGACCTTAAATGGGTAGAATACTATTAATCGCTTGCTCACACTTTTCAAAATAAAAGCATCTCACACAAACACTTTCAAAGATGTTTTCAAAACACTTTGTACGCATTATTGAGGACCGATACAAGAATCATTACAAAGTTCACCTTACATTGGAATTTTCAAAATATTTTCAAACACACACGAAAAGAAAATTTTCAAAGTGAGTTAAGCGATTAAGAGCCCATAGATTACTATAGATAAAAAGGGTGCTAACACCTTCCCTTTTCATAACCTACCCCCGAACTCAAAATGTTTAAAGGTCTTTCCTGTTCTTATTACAGGTTCCTTATTGGATAAATGAAAAGTCCATGGTGACTCTTGCTAACCGCAACATTTGCAATAAAACGCAAAACAAGTCAGTTCTCCCACCGTATTATAATAGTACAAAAAGGTATGTCCTTAGGACACACTAGAAAGTAGAGGCCACAATTAACTTTTGTACTTTGTTACTCACCATCACACGCAATCCCTTAGTCTTGATCGTCGTCTTCTATATCTTGAGAGGATTCTTTTTTATTTTTTGATGAAGCATGTTGTAGAAGGATCAAAACTATGTATCTTTAGAACCTATGTCTTTAGAGCCTTTTAGGGCTTTTTCAGAGAACCCTTCCCTTCAGAGTCTTCAGAAATCGTTCAACAGAACCTTGTCTTCAGCATCTTCAAAACTTAGAATATAAGAAGTAAAGCCTTAGAAGGCCTCCAAATCTTCCTTGTATAAGTCACTACAGAAGCTCTTCTACTAACATTCCTTTGAACCATTTCATAAGAAGCCTTCATTAATCTTGACTTAACTTGTAATAAACCAAAGGTATTCTTCCAGAGTGTTGAGTTCAGAACCTGATAATGTCACATGCCTACTTACCAAAGTCAGAACCTGTTTAGAAAAAGCTACACACTAGACATAAACCGTTAGATTACACAATTGTTCTCAAAGATAATATGTAAAGTTATCATCAAAACCTAAGGCCTGATGTAGAATTAATCTTGTCCTTACAGAAAAGACCTGACCAAGCTAGAGCAATGTTGCATATGGGATTTTCATCGAAGCATGAAGGAGGCGGAAAGAAGAGTCACCGTCAATGTTATTTACCCCAAGAGAGGGAAAGGAAACACTGAGTAAACCTAAATGAAGGAAAAGAACATGGTCTCACGACCAATTGAAAGGGTAAGAAAGTCAATTATGCAAGGGAAAGGTATTAAACCTCTCACGTCCGTGGTACTCCACATGATCCACTTAAGTTTTTTCTAATCTAAGGGTGTGTAAAAAATATAAAGTCTAATGCTAAGTGAATGCATGCAAAGTATATACAAAAATAAAGTTTTTATTAGTGCAATAGGGGATCAGAGAACTCGTAGTTCACCTAAAAAGGTGTTTTGGTTTGTTGTGTGTTTTTTATGATAAAAACTAGCAAAGCATGTCCCTTTTGAAAAAGATCTTAAAAGAAAAGCCAAATGGCAAAAAAAGTTTGAATTGATTGGTGTTTTTTAGGTAAGTTGATAAATGGATCCCACTCCTAGGACACTTATAATCCCTCTACTTTGTGAAAACAGAGTTTGGGATTTGAATCACACCAGAGACTTATGAATTAAAGAATGATAAGTCAAGGTTTGTACCCTCTCATCCTTCCCCTTTCTAAATATTATTGGAGGTGTGGCTCTCATCAATTATTTATTAAGTGTTTTGATGTTTTGAAAGAAAAAAGAAGTTTTAGTTTTAACATGGATGCAAAAGAAAACACTAATCAAAAGGGGATCTCAATCCTACTTGTTGTCATGCTTGTGGACCTAAATTTTGGATAAGAGGGAGATCTAGATAATATTGTCATGCATGGATACAAATCCTTGGGTCTAATTTAGTTCAATCTTAGGGAAGAGTGAACCAAAGATATCCTATGGGGATCATGGCAATCTCACAAAAGAGAAGAAGAAGAGGAAGCAAGCAGTCATTCTTATATAAGAGAAAAAGCCAGTAAACATGTCACGAGGTACTTAGACAAGTTACCAAACAAATACCTACTAAGATAAGCAAGTAACACATAAACACACATACAATTAAGTAGAAACCTAAGAATTAATCATGAAAATAGAAGAAGAGATGGTAAAATATCAATACCTAACAATGATATCAAGTCATCAAAGTAGGGTGGAAAAGAGATGAAAAGAGATGATAAAACATCAACACCTAGTAATGATATCATGTCATCAAAGTAGGATAGAAAAAGCGATGAAAAGAGATGATAAAACATCAACACCTAACAATGATATCAAGTCACCAAAGTAGGATAGAAAAGAGATGAAAAGAGAAGATAAAACATAAACACATAACAAATGATATCATGTCATCAAAGTAGGATAAGAGAAAGAATGAAAAGAGATGATAAAACATCAACACCTAGCAATTATATCATGTCATCAAAGTAGGATAGAAAATAGATGAAACGAGATGATAAAACATCAACACCTACAATGATATTAAGTCATCAAAGTAGGACAAAAGAAAGAGATGGAAATTAGACAATAATTCATCACACATGATAAGTAGTGACTTACTCAAGAAAAATGGTACTTAGATGAGATACCTATAAAAACTTACTTAGAAAAGCAAGCAAAGATAGGAGAAGAGATGATAAAACATCACACAAAGATGATAACACCTCGAGTATCTTATGGAAAAGAAGGGGTAATGTGAAGAAGAAGAGGTAAACATAGACATGTTATATACTTAGCATAAACCTCATGGTCAACAAGAAGTTCAAATAATTATTGAAAACATGGTACAAACACCAAAGTACATAAACTAGTATCAAATAAAGCTAAGAAAAAATGTGGAAACAATTGGATTATCAAAGTAAACATGGCACAATGTGTCAAATAAGTTTGAGGTCATAAGCAAACACATAAGGTTAACCCATATAAATGACCTATAAACATCCATAAGTCATCACTACTTAAGCATATACAAAGGTTAAGGCAAGAAAAGGTCAATACCACACCTTAACATGCTCCTAAAGGTGAGTGAAGTAAAAGAAAGGAATATATGAAGAAGGAACATTATTAGAGGGTGTCAAATCACATATAACAGTAGATAATGACCTTAATATCATATATGTGAACATCACAAGCAAAGAGATAAAGTTGCACACAGAACACACAAGGGAAGTGGCCAAAGGAGACAAGCAAGTATATTTAACTTATATAAGTAAATATCAATTGATGAAAGCATAATTGAAGAATTATGGAATGTATGACTTGTATAATAATTTAACTCAAGATTAGGTTCAAGGGCAAAAAAGAAGAAGATGAAACTTCATGCATAAACAAAGTCACCTAATTGATGAATACATCATCTAAAGATGGATAATACTTGTTTTAAACCAAATAAGATTGATAAAGATCAAATGGAATAAGGTGATTTTTATAATTCATGGGGAAGTAGAAAGGTCTTTCTTAGAGTATACATCATGAACGTGAAGCCTCAAACAATGTCATTAATATAACATGCTCAAGTATCATGACAAACTAGCAAAAGGTGTAGTCTCTAGTGCACACAAGCATTGCAATCTAAATGGATCAAAGTTAAATGCTCTTAGACTTTATGGGAAGTAGCCAACATCAAGATACATTAATGATATATAGCATAAAATCTCATGAAGCAATCACTAAACAATGATGCTCATAACACGAGTAAGAAAGCAAATGTAGCTTCTAATGTGTCACCATGTTCGTTAGCAAGTAAGTTTTTAACCAAAGGATCATAGAATCATGGTTAATTAAGATGAGAAGAGAAGTTAAGATCAAAACCTAAACAAAAGTATTGTACCAAAGGTCCTTCAAAGATTCACAAAAAACATTGCACACAAACAAAGTAAAAACTATGAATGTGGCTCCTAACTTGTCATCATGATGAATTGACAATGAAATGTAAATCAAAGAATCAAAGGAGATATGCGTGAAAGAATTTAAGACCTTAGAGGTCAGAAGTAAGTTCAACAGATCTCAATTATTATGGAACATTGGTACTCAAGTAGAAGTACACAAAAGCATCCTCCTAAACCATGATCACAAAATACGAACCAATAACATTAAACAAAGGGGCAATGATAAATGATAAAACATCAAAAGAAATAAACACCTAACAATGATATCTTGTCATCAAAGTAGGATAAGAGAAAGAGATGGAAAAACATCAAGTAATAAACTATTAACCATGATATCATATCATCAAGGTAGGAGATAAAAGAAAAGATGGAGATTAGACAATCACGCATCACACATGAGAAGTAGAGACTTACTCAAGATATAATGTACTCATATAATATACTTAAATAAAACCTACTTAGAAAAGAAACTAAAGAAGAAAGAACGTTCACATATGCTATTAGGTGACCACCTAAGCATTAAGCGTGAGATAGAAAAACAAGAATCCGAAGTGGATTTCAGCGTGGGAGTCGAAAGACCCTTCTTCCACTAGAATAGCTCAAGAACAAATCTAGTTAATATTCTAAGCATCAATGTTTAAGAAACGTGATCTAAGTATCTTTGAAACTAGGAAAAATTGTTAGAGCCTGTAATACGGTGGGAGAACTGACTTTACTGGTTTTATGTTTTATCGCACATGTTACGGTTAGCAAGAGTCACCATCGACTCTTCTTTTATCCATCAAAGGAAAGGGTGAAAAGAACAGGAAAAACCTTTTTAAAGATTTTGAGTTAGAGGGGTAGGTTATGGAAAGGGAAGGTATTAGCACCCTTTCCATCCGTAGTTATCTACGGACTCTTAGTTACTAGTTCACTTTTGAAAATGCTTTCTTTTTGTGTAAGTGTGTTTGAGAATATTTTAAAAAGACGCCTTAAACTTTGTAGTGTTTCTCGTATCATTGAGAACGTATACAAAGTGTTTCTTGCTTTTGAAAATATTTAGAAAAAGAGTTTGTGCATGTGTGAAAAATTTGTTTTGTTTGTTTTTATGAGCAAGCAACTATGAGTTATCTACTTACTCGAATGGTCTTTATTCTTTTCCTCTTTTCATTTAGATGGTGCTATCCCATTGTTAGTTGGTGGGTAGCCTTATCGTTGGATGTTTGAGGGACAAGTGCGGGTCATCGTACAATCATAGAGGCAACTCGTAGGGCAATTTAGCAATTTTATCGTAAGGGACTAGATCGTTTACTGAAGGCAGCATTGGAGGGTCATCGAAGGACTATGATCTTTTTGTATTGGAGGGACTTTACTAAAGCGTCCCCACGTTCGAGGGACATGACTATTTTTCCGAAGGCAACAAGTGGAGGTACCTTAGAGGTGCGCGTGTGCGAAATGTGTTGTGTTTCAGTTATGTTTATCTTGGATATTAGGTGTTCTAGCGTTTGTTTTTAAGTCTTATCATGCAATCCTATTAAGAATACATCTAGAAGTTAAATATATGCATAAGTACAGAAAATAAAGTGCAGGAAATTGAATCTACGCTATTACAATGCTTCGGGATGGGGGAATTACAAACCAAAAATGGGGAAAGAAAAATGTAAAGGGTCCTAAATTAAGCTATTACAACCTTTGGACAATTACATAATTTATGAAAATGATGCGAATAAAAACAGATGAACGCGGGAAGAAGAAAAAGAGGGGAAATATGTAAAACCTAAAAATAATTTAAGTGATAAAAAGAAATATTTGTTGTTTTTGTTTAGGGAAAAATAATAATTAAATTAATAGAAACCTAATTCTAATTGATTAATTATTTAAAAAGAAAGTGATTAAATAATTAAATCAAAATTAATTTAATTAAAAAAACTAAGTCTAGTATTTTTGTGATTTTTTAATTAAATGATTTTTTAATAGAAAAAAGAAATTAATTGAAATAAAAGAAAATAAATAAACTAAAAAGAAAAAATGGGTCGCGCTGCAAAAATGAAAATGAGAGGTGAGACAGAAGCAGAATTAGAAGCCCAAACTGGACAAAGTCCAGTTCTGCGCTTGATCCAGTATGGATAACGTCTTCGGGTGCACCCCGACGACGCGTCTTTGAGGTTTTAGATCTGGCATTTTCATATTCCTGTATCAAAACTTAAAAGCAATGGCTTTAAAACATTTTAAACAACAGTAAGAACATGCATGAAAGCTTATAAACCATTTACAATGTAAGAACTGAGAGTTTATAATTAAGAATTTTTACCCAACTAGAGCTACTTGGTGCAGATGTTTTGGGCGTGCATTGACTTGGCATGAGGCTTGAGTAGACTCCTGGAAGTCTCAGAAATGTTATTTGCTCACTTGTTTGGGCTAATAACACCTAGAATATAGCTACGAATTCTTGCTACTTTTAGCCATTTTTGAGAATTTTGTAGAGTTTTCTTGTAGCTATCTATGCGTGGTCCTTTGTGATCTGAAGCTTGTGTATTTATATAGAGGGAAGAGAGGAGTGAACATGTATGGCAAGGAACAAATAATTCATGGCCTTTGAGACAAGAATAAAACACATTAAGAAGTTGCCATTTTTGGTGATTCTTGCCCTTTTTGAATGTGCAATGAACCTGGACCATTTTTGTGTGTCTTGCATGAAATCTTGGGCTCCATGATGGGTCAAGTCAAGCCCAAATGCTCTAGCCCATTATTTCTCATTTTTTATCTAATTTATTTGATTTGAAATTAAATAAAATCAAGATAAGTATAAATAAAAATCAATACATACAAAAATGGATTTAGAGGACCTCTAAGATATTATGGACATGTTTGAAATCCAAAAAGTAGGCTTATTGGTCCAAAATAGCAATTTTGCTCAATTTGTACTTCATGAATTTCTTCAAACTTTCCTAACTTGTGAAACTCATAACTTGCTCAATTTTTATCTTTTGAAGATGATCTTGAACTTTTTGGAAAGCCCAAGATGTCCTCTACAACCACTATGTTGATCATTTTTTCTTTTGGAGAAATTATCTTGATGTAAGTTGCCTTGACAAAAAGTGTCTTTTGTTGACTTTTGAAAATGACCTATAATGTATGAGCTCATGTCTTCCAAATGAAGCACTTTTTGGACTTGAGAACAAAAGAAAAGATGTAGGGAATTGAATTTTCTTCAAAGTCAACTTTGGTTGGGGAAATGTGCATGAAGCATGTGAAAGTTATACCTGGTCAAAGTTCAGTTGACTTCTCCTAAGGAAACCCTAATTTGACAAATCTTGACTTTTGATGATTTGAGAGTTTTCCTTGGGGAATCATGATCAAACCATGATCAAATGATCAAATATAACGTCAAAATGTTGATGTTGACCAAAAATATTGAAGTTTGACTGTGTGTTGATCATAGTTGACTTATTGACCAATACAGTTAATTTTCAAACATTTGAGCCATTGACTGAGCAAATTTGTGATGTAGGGCTTGAAACTTGACATGAACCTTGTTAAGGACCTATGAAGAACCATGGAAGCCACTTGAGATTTTTGCAAACTAAATTTCCTTGAGAAACTTTAGGAGGAGCATCTTGACTAGTCAACCCTTGAGTGTCTTGACTATTTGAAGAGCTTTGAAAGAATGTTTTGAGAAAAATGAGAGGGCAAATTTTGGGGTATGACAGTTGTCCCTATAGAATCTTCTTAAACCTAAAGAGTTAGATTGTCCTGTCTGCCATTCATGACTTGAAGGTAGAAGATGATTGAACACTTAAGTGCCCAGAAATTTGCACTCGCATGTGCAAGAGGTAACATTGTTGGTTGGTTGTACCGGGATTGGGCTTATAGGTGTCATTTTAAGAGGTGACCGAGAATTGTCGAAGATGGACTTATATATGCTATCCAAAGGTGATGGAAAGTCGTCGGAGATGGGATTATTGATGCCATCCAAAGTAACTGTTGATAGAAATATAAGAATAAGTCTATGCTTAACTTGGTCTTTTGGAGATGTATCCGGAAGGGGTCTACACCCGACTACTACATCAATAGGTAATGGAAGGAGTCTATGCTCGGCTACTACTTTAATAGGTATCAGAAGGAACCTATGGAGACTACTACTTCACAAGGTACTGGAAGGAATCTATGGCGACTACTACTCCAAAGGGTACCAGAAGAAATCTATGGCGACTACCTATTCACAAGGTACTGGAAGGAATATATGGAGACTACTACTTCAAAGGGTACCAGAAGGAATCTAGGGCGACTACCACTTTAAAGGGTACCAGAAGGAATCTATGGTGACTACTACTTCACAAGGTATTGGAAGGAATCTATGGCAACTACTACTTCAAAGGGTATCGGAAGAAATCTATGGGGACTACTACTTCACAAGGTACTGGAAGAAATCTATGGCAATTAATACTTCAAAGGGTACCAGAAGGAATCTATGGTGACTACTACTTCAAAGGGTACCATAAGGAATCTATGGAAACTACTACTTTAGAAGTTATTGGAAGGAATCTATGGCGACTACTACTTCAAAGGGTACTAGAAGGAATCCATGGAGACTACTACTTCAAAGGGTACCAAAAGGAATCTATGGAGACTACTACTTCATAGGGTACTGGAAGGAATCTATGGTGACTACTACTTCAAAGGGTATCAGAAGGAATCTATGGCGACTACTACTTTAAAGGGTACCCGAAAGAATCTATGGCGACTAGTACTTCAAAGGGTACCAGAAGGAATCTATGGAGACTAATACTTCAAAGGGTACCAGAAGAAATCTATGGCGACTACTACTTCGAAGGGTACCAGAAGGAATCTATGGCAACTTTTACTTCACAAGGTGCTAGAAGGAATCTATGACGAATACTACTTGAAAGGGTACCAGAAGGAATCTATGGCGACTACTACTTCAAAGGGTATCAGAAGGAATCTATGGCGACTACTACTTCACAAGGTACCAGAAGGAATCTATGGCGACTACTACTTCGAAGGGTATCAGAAGGAATCTATGGCGACTACTACTTCACAAGGTACTGGAAGGAATCTATGGTGACTACTACTTTAAAGGGTCCCAAAAGGAATCTATGGTGACTACTACTTCAAAGGGTACCGGAAGGAATCTGCGGTTGATTTCGTCTGAATGATGCATTAGAAGATGTCTAAGCCTGACTTCATCTAGAAGAGATATTTTTTAGAATTACTTTCTAGGGAAAGTCTTTGAGGGAAACACTTTTCAGAATTTAGTTTCTGAAGAAATTTGTATGTTCATGTAGATAGTTGATGATATTCGTCTGTTTATAGACTTTACCTAAAAAGATAAAGGGTTAGCTGTAAGCAATGTCGTGATGTTTGAAATGAATTGCGTAATGACATTCTCAAAATAAATGAGACTGTGCTATATGCGTTTCATATGCATATGCTATGATTTTGGTAAATGATGGTGAATTTGAAATGTTATTGAAGTGCATTCGCAAATTTGAGCAGCATCTTAGTCTGGGGAAAAATAAATCCCTGATTGTTGCTGGGGATGAAGAGTATGTGTATCTTCGATATTCTGGGGATTGTTACCGCTGGGGACTCTGGCTTTCTTGTTTGAGGAAACTCCGCTGGGGAACATTGATTTCTTGCTTTTTGCTTGAGGAAACTCTATTGGAGAGTGTTAATTACTACTTGGGGAGAAGAGTTTAAGAACGTTGGTTGTTCATTTCCCTACTAGGGAGTTTATACCCTGACTGGGGATAAAAAGGATGAATATTCCTTCCGACTCGCCTGGGGAGGATAAAGTTGACTGACATCTGGTCCAATTTTAGGTTCTGTAGCAACTCCCTAGGGATAGTGACGACTTCACTGGGGAGAGGAATTTAGACGGTGATTTATGATAGAAGCACACTCAAGCTGGGGAGTATTAGAATAAATCTATGCCTTGATTGTATCTGAGGATGTATTGAATAGATATCAGAATGATATCCATATTTGGATTGTATCTGAACCGTATCTGGAAGATGTAATGAATGAGTATTAGAATGACATCCATATCTGGATCGTATCTAAACTGTATCTGGAAGATGTACTGAATGAGTATTAGAATAACATCCATATTTGGATCGTATCTGAATTGTATCTAAAATGAGTGTCAGAATGAATCTATTATTAGATTGTATCTGAATTGTATCTAGAAATGGATCTGGAATGAGTGTCAAAATGAATCTATATTTAGACTGTAACTGAACTTTATCTAGAAGTGGATCTAGAATGAGTGTCAGAATGAATCTATAATTAGATTGTATCTAGATGATGATCTGGAATGAGTGTCAGAATGAATCTATATTCAGATTGTATCTGAACTGTATATAGAAGTGGATCTAGAATGAGTGTCAGAATGAATCTATATCTAGATTGTATATGAACTGTATCTAGAAGAGAATTTGTTTGGGAAAATAAACCCTGTTGATGGAGAAATACTCTTGCTGAGGAAACAACCTTGTTAAGGAAATGAACTCTACTGGAGAGAAGAAGTCTGAAGGGGTTTTAAAACCTCGGAGGAACAAGCTCAGATGGGGAAGAGAAACTCCATGAACTAGAATGATCGAAACTCTGTAGGTTGGTGATATTTTTGGGGAGAAGATCATACTCCTTTATCAGCCAGAGCAATCTGTCGTGGAAATTGCAGGGAATGTATGAACTTGTAGAGATTACCTTGTAGGGATAATCTCATGGAAGTGGCTATGTGGGGATTTTGTGGATGGCCTGAACATCCTTAACTCCTAGAGCCCTCGATGACTGCTGATCAGGGTGACAAATCTTCTATTGATAGAGAGGTGACGAGATGACAGGGCATAGTCGTACGCTTTAATCCCTAATTTTTTCCTAGACTGTCCTTTCAGATTTTTAGTCCACCAGGATACCCTTTTTTATCTAATCCTCCTTTTCAGGTTTTCGACTTGCCGAGTGTACAATTTTATTTATATATCCCTAATTTTTGCCCGAACTCTTTTGGTTCATCGGGATACCCTTATTTTTGCCGAGGCCAGTCAACCTAGCGGGTCTTTTTCATGCATAGTATTTTCCAACTATGTTCGTGTTCACCGGGTGCGGAGAATTATTATTGTCCATTGCAGTAAGTGTTGTAGCACTACCAGAAAAATGTTTGCTTGATCGTACGTTATCCTTTTCTAGAATTTATGTCAAATTCCCCAAGTGATTTAGATGGAGATCTGCCCCTGGCTATTCGGCACTTTTGAAAGATTCCTTGAATCTTGAATCGACTTTCCCTAGATCAGTTAGACACCATGCCATGCCCCTTGATTATGAAAGGCTTGTTATTGGAAATATCTTTCCATCTGAGGTGATTATGTTCATTGATAGGATTTGCGTTCATTGAATATTCGTCGTGCGAATTTCTCTACTGTCGAACAATTAGTCATATCCAAAGAATGTCATTTAAAAATGCAAAACTTTATGTCTGTCTTGAAGTTTTAAAAATGAATTTTTAGTAAACAAACAAAATTTTATAAGAATATGAATTCAACTCAGGATGTATAGTAAACCTTATAGGACTCAGGATACCTTTTGTAACAATATGCTTTCGAACTAACCCATGCTTCAGTTAGGACTTTTAAGGGTTGTAATGTGATCTGGTTCACGGTTTAAGAAACAAAGGATAAAGGCTCAAACTTTTTTTGTACCCAACCCATTCTTCATGATGTTCTTCAGTCCTATACTCAGTTAATTGTGCGTTTAGATCCCAATTGAGTCTGGAATCTTTACCCTGATATTCTGGTGATGGTTCGGATACTAAAAGTTTATTTGAGAAGGCAGTCATTTTTGTAACCTTTTATTTTTGTTGAGGATTTGTAGCGACTTATTTTTTTTTATTATTATCCCTACCTTTTTCCTGAACTATTTCTTTTGTGATTACAGTCAGCGGGATGCCCCAGTTTTTTCCTTAAGTCTCTTTCATAGGTTTTGACTTAGTGGGCTTTTCTTTTGAGATATAATAATTGTCTGTTTTAATAATTATGTGGAACCATCACCATCTTTTGTTTTGGAAGGATACCTCCGACACTACTCGTCGTGTACGAAGGGAAAGCTTGTGACTGAATGCACCATTGAGTTAACTTAGAAACTACCCTGCCTCATGTTATGATTAAAGGTTTCAATTTGTGTGAAAAAGAAAAATCCTACTTCTTAGGCTAAAAGGGGTTGACTAAGGATTATATTCCTTATAACTCCACAGTTTAGGATTTGAAACAACACTTGTACATCGTCAGCCAAGTCTGTTCAAAAGCATATTGTAGATATTGTGGTATATTTTTCATCATCCTCCCTCTAAAGGCTTATAGTTTTTTAATTGAGAGTTGAATATCACAAAAGGAAGTAAAAGCATAGTTTAAATATAGTGAAAACGAATGGATTAATTCAAGACATATGAAATTCATTAATGGAATGACAAAGTTTGACATAAAATAAGTGTTTGAACAATCAAAAGAAATTAAAATTTGAGAATTCAAATGAAATAAACACTTTCAATCTTGGCCATGATTTGGCATGGGAGCAGTGATCACATTGGGAGCCTTAGGAGGGTCAAATTCGATCTCTTTGTTGTCAATCAAATATTGAATCTTGTTTTTCAAAGACCAGAGGTTATCAGTGTCGTGCCCAGGACTATTTGAACGGTAGGCACACTTTGCATTCAGATTGTACTTAGGAGAGGAGGTATCGGGGTTTTGAGGAGGATCCCTTAGTGTAATCAGTTTTGCTTTTATCAAATGTTGTAACGTTTGAGACAAGGCATATTAATCTTAGTGTACTTCCTTACTTGAAACTTTATCCTACGCCTATTGCCATGTTGTTGTTGAACAGGTGTAAGATTAGAAATTAACACCGCTCCCACGGACTGATATTGGTCATTTCAACTATGGCTCCTTTGACCATAGACAACATTAGTTTCGTTTTTACCAACAAAGGGCTTATTCACTTCATTAGATGTTGAGGCCATTTGGATCTTCCCACTTTTGATACCACTTTCAATCCTTTCCCCAGACAGAATCAACTTTGTAAAACCAGACGAAGAACTCTGAATCAACAGATTAAAGAACGGGATTGTCAGAGTGTCCATGAACATGTCTACCATTTTCGGATCAGTCAGAGGAGGTTGCACCCTGCCAGCTAAATCCCTCCATTTATGTGCATATTCCTTGAATCCTTCCCTTGAGCCCGTGGACATATTCTGCAATTGCACTCAAGTTGGTGCCAGGTCAGATTTGTATTGGTATTGCTTGTAGAAAGCAACAGCCAAGTCTTCCCAGGTATGAATGTTGGTTCCTTCCAGCTGATAGAACCATTCTAGTTGAGTGCCAGCCAAACTTTCTTGGAAGAAATGGACATATAATTTCCGGTCAGCAGTGTGAGGCTGGTACTTTCTGACGTATAACCTCAAGTGAAGTTTAGGACAAGAGACCCCATCATATTAGGCGAAGAGAGTGACCTAGAACTTAGGTGGGATGACCACCCGTGGAACCATCCCTAGTTCACCGAAATCCAATTCTGGTATCTTCTGGACCTCCATAGCCTTGAGCCTATCCTCCAACTGTCTGTATTTGTCATCAGCAGGAGGGTATTGTTCATCCGAGTAATCCTCGTCTTTAGAACCCTGGTTATTCCTGTCTTCTGGCTTAATGTTTCTATGCTCTTCATCTTAGTCGTCATATTCATCAGAGGAGACTTCAACGGCTTGAATCGGTTGGGCCGAACCTTTGAATCTCCTTCCCAGGTTAAGGACAGTAATTGGCTTCTTACTCTTCTTCTTTTGCTTAATAAGGAGCGTCATTATTTCTTGCTTCCCCTTGGCCAGATTCAGAAGGGTCTCTTGGAATTGTACATGCTGAGCTTGGAGATCTTTGACATTTTGTTCGAGGGCCATTTTCCTGCTAAAATAAACAGCGAGAAAAATGAGAAACCTGTACTGGAAAACCTGTTCATGAAATTATGCATGATATGTAGATGCAATGTTTTCAAGGATCTCACGAGGAAAACAAAGAAAATGTTAGAATCTGAATGCAGATTTGACTTAAGAACTTTTTATCATTGAACGTCCTTCTACGAGAATCAAGCTCACCATGTCGAGTGGGTCATAGCCTCTGACTCGGGTTATCGTGCTTTGATGGTATTGGCTAGAGGAAAATAAATCCCCTTGCTAGATGTTTGGTTCATCATAACATGAATCATAGGCCCTTTGAGATCCTTGAAATG
Organism: Vicia faba; assembly: GCA_948472305.1. Taxonomy (NCBI): domain Eukaryota; kingdom Viridiplantae; phylum Streptophyta; class Magnoliopsida; order Fabales; family Fabaceae; genus Vicia; species Vicia faba. The sequence goes on along the minus strand of OX451737.1, from coordinate 558,002,648 downwards.
GTTAACGAAATGCTATGGCATGATGTCATGATGTGTATGTTATGCACCAAGAGAAAGTGTAAGGTGATGAAGACAAGTAAATCCAGCAAAGATATCCAAGTTATTAGATAATGAATATAAGAGAGACCTGCAAGGAATATCGTTAGATAATGAATACAAGCAATGCCCTGCAAGGAGTTCAAGTTGTTTAGATAATGAAAGAAAACAAGTCACACAAGTAGCCTTAGGTTCAGGCTTGTATGGAGTTTTTAGGTAAGTACCCTCTTGAAGTTTTAGTTGGTTCAACATGTCCTAAAGAAAGTTATCGGGTTCTAAAGGATCTCAATATCACTGATCTTTCTCTCGGGCATTATTTCAGCACAAGCTTCTTTATTAGCGACCAAAATATCCCGAGAGCCCGATCTCAATGAGTGTAGCATCGAGTATAAACCAACTTTAGTCTTTCACCAAATCCGGCTATCTCACTACTTTCTAATGGCCAAGTTGTTCAACTAAGGTTCTACGGTCAGTTAGTGCTTTATGACACCACACAACGGCTCCGTATTCTCCTCGAATGGACTCAAGGGATACCGGTACCAACAAATGTGTCACACTAACGTAGCCATCGCTTCAACCATGTTGGTATTACGCTGCATAGTACCCATGATCTATTTCTACTTACTCAATATGCCCTAGATCCGAGTGTAGGATATATACAAGAATACCCAAACATAAACTGAAATGTAAAGCAAGCAGGTCAAACAGATAAAGCATTTAAATGTGAACTATCTCTAAGATAACCCCACTTTTTTTAGTTTTCCCCAGCAGAGTTGCCAGTTCTGTAATACGGTAGAGGAACTTACTTTACTGGTTTTGCATTTTAATCGCAAATGTTGCGGTTAGCAAGAGGCGCCACCGACTTTTCTTTTATCCAATAAAGGAAAGGGTGAAAAGAACGGGAAATGCCTTTTTAAAGATTTTGAGTTCGGGGGGTAGGTTATGGAAAGGGAAGGTATTAGCACCTTTTCCATCCGTAGTTATCTACGGGCTCTTAGTTGCTAGCTCACTTTTGAAAATGCTTTCTTTTTGTGTAAGTGTATTTGAAAATATTTTGAAAAGACGCCTTAGTGCGGAGAACTTTGCAGTGTTTCTGGTATCATTGAGAACGTATACAAAGTGTTTATTGTCTTTGAAAATATTTAGAAAAATAGTTTGTGTATGTGTGAAAAGTTTGTTTTGTTTGTTTTTGTGAGCAAGAAACTATTAGCTATCTACCTACTCGAATGGTCTTTGTTCTTTTCTTCTTTTCCTTTATATAGTTCTATCCCACCATTAGTTGGTGGGTAGCCCTATCATTGGATGTTTGAGGCACAAGCTTGGGTCATCGTGCAATCATAGAGGGAACTTGTAGGGAACTTTAGCAATTTTATCGTAAGGGACTAGATCGTTTACCGAAGGCAGCATCGGAGGGTCATCGAGGGACTATGATCTTTATGTATTGGAGGGACTTTGCTAAAGCATCCCCACGTTTGAGGGACATGACTATTTTTCCGAAGGCAACAAGTGGAGGTACCTTATAGGTGCGCGTGTGCGAAGTTTGTTGTGTTTCAGTTATGTTTATCTTGGATATTAGGTGTTCTAGCGTTTGTTTTTAAGTCTTATCATGCAATCCTATTAAGCATACATCTAACAGTTAAATATATACATAAGTACGAAAAATAAAGTGCGGGAAATTGAATCTACGCTTATACAATACTTCCGGATGGGGGAATTAGAAACCAAAAATGGGGAAACAAAAATGTAAAGGGTCCTAAATTAAGCTATTACAACCTTTGGACAATTACATAATTTATGAAAATAATGCAAATAAAAATAGATGAATGCGCGAAGAAGAAAAAGAGGGGAAAGATGTAAAACCTAAAAATAATCTAAGTGATAAAAAGAAATATTTTTGTTGTTTTTGTTTAGGGAAAAATAATAATTAAATTAATAGAAACCTAACTCTAATTGATTAATTATTTAAAAAGAAAGTGATTAAATAATTAAATCAAAATTAATTTAATTAAAAAAACTAAGTCTAATATTTTTGTGATTTTTTGATTAAATGAATTTTTTAACAGAAAAAAGAAATTAATTTAAATAAAATAAAATGAATAAAGAAAAAAGACAAAATGGGTCGTGCTGCAAAAATGAAAATGAGGGGTGAGAAAGAAGGAGAATTAAAAGCCCAAATTGGACAAAGCCTAGTTTTGTGCTGGATCCAGTGTGGATAACGTCTTGGGGTGCACCACGGGGACGCGCCTTTGAGGCTTTAGATCTGGCATTTTCATAATCCTGCGTCAAAACTTAAAACCAATGGCTCTAAAACATTCTAAACATCAGTATGAACATGCATGAACGCTTATAAACCATTTACAACGTAAGAATTGAGAGTTTGTAATTATGAATATTTTACCCAATCAGAGCTACTTGGTGCAGCTGTTTTTGGGCATGGATTGGCTTGGCAAGAGGCCTGAGTAGACTCCTGGAAGTCTCAGAAATGTGATTTTCTCACTTGTTTGGGCTGATAGCGCCTGGGAATATAGCTGCGAATTCTTGCAACTTTTAGCAATTTTTGAGAAATTTGTAGAGCTTTCTTGTAGATATCTATGCGTGGTATTTTGTTATCTGAAGCTTGTGTATTTATAGAGAGGGAAGAGAGGAGTGAACATATATGGTAAGGAACAAAGCATTCATGGCCTTTGAGACAAGAATAAAAGACATTAAGAAGTTTCCATTTTTGAGTGATTTTTGCCCATTTTGAATGTGCAATGAACCTAGACCATTTTTTAGTGTCTTGCATGAAATCTTGGGCTCCATGATGGGTCAAGATAAGCCCAAATGCTCTAGCCCAATATTTCTTGTATTTTTATCTAATTTATTTGATTTTAAATTAAGTAAAATCAAGATAAATATAAATAAAAATCAAGGCCATGCAGAAATGGATTTAGAGGACCTCTAATATATTATGGACATATTTGAAATCCAAAAAGTAGGCTTATTGGTCCAAAATAGCAATTTTGCTCAATTTGTACTTCATGAGTTTCTTCAAAATTCCCCAAGTTGTGCAACTCACAACTTGCTGATGTTTTATGTTTTAAAGATGATATTGGAATTTTTGGAAAGCCCAAGATGCCCTCTATAATCTCTATGTTGATCATTTTTGCTTTTGAAGACATTGTTTTGATGTAATTTGCCTTGACAAAAAGTGTCTTTTGTTGACTTTTCAAAATGACCTATAATTTATGAGCTCATATCTTCCAAATGAATAATTTTTTTGGACTTGATAACAAAAGAAAATTGTAGAGAATTTAATTTTCTTCAAAATGAGCTTTGGTTGGGGAAAAGTTGATGAAGCATGTGAAAGTTATGCATGGTAAAAGTTCAGTTGACTTCTTCTAAGGAAACCCTAATTTGACAAATCTTAACTTTTGATGATTTGAGAGTTTTCCTTGGGGAATCATGATCAACTCTTGATCAAATGATGAATACAACTTCAAAATGTTGATGTTGACCAAAAACGTTGAAGTTTGACTATATGTTGATCATAGTTGAATTTTTGACCAATATAGTTGATATTCAAACATTTGAGTCATTGACTGAGCAAATTTGTGATGTAGGGCTTGAAACATGACATGAACCTTGTTAAGGACCTATAAAGAACCATGGAAGCCACTTGAGACTTTTTCAAACCAAATTTCCTTGAGAAACTTTAAACCCTAATTGTAGACCTTTGACTTAGGAGGAGCATCTTGACTAGTCAACCCTTGAGTGTCTTGACTATTTGAAGAGCCTTGAAAGAATGTTTTGAGAAAAATGAGAGGGAGAATTTTGGGGTACAACAGGGCCGATTGCGAGCCCTCCTTCCACTTTATTGACTCGATAACAAGAGAAGAGTACGATTTAAAGCATCAACGTGAAACACGAGCTAAGAATGACCAAGTGAGATGAAATGTGGGGGCCGATTGTGACCCCTTCTTCAACTTTTATTGACTCGATTGCAAGCACAAAGTAAAAAAAATAAAAAAAGATAACAATCACAGTAATATTCCCTACAAAGTAGGACTTCCAGATCAACCATTTCCTATAACCGTAGGGCTTGAGTTCCAAATATGCATCTCTATTCTACTTCTCATGGCAAGATCAGTCGAAATATGTGCAATAATGAGATAGTAAGGAGATCTTAAGAGATACCAAACGGAGAAGATCCGTTGCCTCTTCAAATCCACTTAAGTGATGGGAAAACTCTACCAAGATTTTTTGAATTTCCTTAGTGAATATTACGCTCTTAGCTTTCCTAGAAGACTTTTACTCAAAAGCTCACAAATCCTCGCGGAAGTTTCACCAACAATCAACCAAATTAAAACTCAAGCGCATAAAGGTTGCATCTACAATCAAACGTAAAATCATGGAAAAAGTAACAACAAAATGATTAAAAGTATGAAAAGAAATTGAAAATTTCCATCGAATTATATAGAAGAAACTCTAAGATAAATTCTAAAATATTCTACTCTTTTTGTATCATTAAAATGTAACTAAAAAGAGATTAAAAAATAATGATAGAAAAACAAATAGATAAGGTGAGTGTTGAAACCAGATGTGGGTTCAATAACCTATGCTAAGCCCAATAGCAAAAAGTCCACAATGCTGATATTTGTTGGAACTCTTTTCAGGCTGCCAAAAAGTGAATGATAATGGGCCAATGCCTTGGGTTGCAGCGAATTCAGCCCAAGAATACTAAAAAGTCAGTCTAATAACACACAAACATCACCAATTATCATTTATTTCCTTTCATATTTATTAACAAATAACAAAAAATGAAACAAATTAGAAGGAATAAAAGTGTTAAAACGATGCTATGATGTGCGTTTAGGTTTGAAGCCTGTATCTTCACAACTTCTACATGAAAGAAGCTTTTCTCCCTCAGAATTTCATCAGCACGGTGAACCAAAATTCTCTTATCCAAACTATTCCGCTACGTTCCGATCGACTTCTCCATCACTCGTGCGTTTATAATCTCCTTCTTCTCTGAACAAGCGGCGCCACAGATGCAGAGCTCAACCTTCTTCGACTTCTCCTATTCGTTTTCAATCTTTATTCAAATGTGTTGCTCCGATTTGCTTCACCAACAATATCTACAGCCGATTCAACTCCTTTCTTCTTCATACCGCGGCTTGGATTCGTACTCATCCTCTTCGTCGCGATTTCATGACTTCGCTTCTCCAATCTCAAGGTACGATCTCAATCTGTTTCATATCAAAAACCAATTTCATGTTCCTCTTCTTCTTCTTTCTATATTTTACTTGCCGTGACTGTTGTGATTTTGTTCCTACGGTTCTTGCAGAAACGATGCTGAACATTGAAGAAAGAAAGTGTTTGATTTGTCGCAGAGAGTTCAAATAGCGGTTGATGAAGGTTGTTGATAATGAAAGTTGTTGAGAAGATGCCATATCTTAAATTTTCCCGCCCCATTTTTAAAATATTCAAATTATTTTTAAATTTGGTTTCATAAATTTTTTTGAGTATTACTCACATTTGGTTTAACAATAATTTATTTTTACTTATTTAAAATATAAAATAATTAACTTTAAATATATAAAAAAAATCTGAGAGAGAATTTAAGTGAATAAGACATTCAAAAATGAAACTTTAGCATATTCATATGCATTCATGCTTTCACAAACATTGCATTTCATAAATTCATACAAAAACTTATCACCTTTTTCAAAAAATACATTCTCCAGTTAAATTATTGGTAAGAAAGCACCACCTCTCTGGCCGCCATATCAAACAAGAACCCATCAAAAAAAAGTGATGGAACATATCGAAGAAAATCAAGCTGAATTCAAAGAAGATTTGGAGCAAGTGAAAGGCAACATCGACTCGAATAAGGGAGATATGATCCAAGTTCTTCTAACCTTGAATATCATCATCGAAAGACAAGAACAAATTCCTAGGGAAGCCTTTGAAGAAGTAGCACAAACTATTGGGGCATCGAGCGGTCACCAACCAAGAAAAGAACAAGAATCAAGACCTCAAATGTCAACTATAGCACAACAAGAGGTCAGACAACTCAATACTGAAGGGTTTGTCCCACCTCCACCAAAGGTAAGGGCATCCCATATTTTGCAAATTCTAGTCAACAACGCGGACAATTACATAGACTTGCAGTATGAAGATCATGACTTAGAAGACGTCAACCAAACACCTCAAGGGACATCCGACACTCATGTCACTGAAAATCCCTTGGAGCTCAATAAGTAAAGCCCTTGAAGAAAGGTAGAAGGCTGTGGAAGGTTACAATGCTTTCGATGTCGATGCTCTCGAAATAGGTTTAGTTTCTGATGTGGTGATCCCTCCAAAATTCAAAGTACCTGACTTTGGAAAATACAAGGGACTCACATGCCCAAGGAACCATCTACGCATGTATTTCATAAAAATGCATGCCTATGCTCAAGATCAGAAGTTGATGATTCATTGCTTCCAAGACAGTTTGAGTGGGGCATCCTTAGATTTGTATATGTAATTAGAACGAATTCATATCCATACATGGGTAGATCTTGCCAATGCTTTCTTGTGACAGTACAAGTACAACTTGGACATGGCGCCTAACCGTATGAAACTCCAAAACTTATCTCAGAAGAAGGAGGAGTCTTTCAAAAAGTATGCTCAAAGATTGAGGGAAATGGAAGCCCGTGTACAACCACCACTCTTGGAGAAATAATTAGTCGATATATTCATGGGCACTTTACAAGGGTTGTACTAAGATAAGATGGTAGGGAACGTCTCTTCTAGATTTTCTAATTTGGTGACTATTGGTGAAAGAATTGAAGCAGGTATAAGGGTGGGAAGATACAAGGGGCATCATCTAGTACCCCTTATAACTCAAAGAGACATGTTCCTAACTTCTCGAAAAAGAAGGAATGAGAAATTAATGTTGTCGCATCACGCCCAAGGGCATAACGACCATTGTTAATTCCATGAGAACAACAACGTAACAGGTTTGAAAGGCCTCCAAGAATATTTGATCCTCTTCCCATGCCACAAAGCCAAATACTATAACATCTACTTAAAGAATCTTTGGTAGAGCATAAGCCTTCAGCTCCTCCAATTGAGGCACTCCCACCAAAGTACGATGCAAATACCAGGTGTGAGTATCATGCCAATTCTCCAGAGCATACCATAGAAAAATGTTGGGCCTTCAGACATAAGGTTCAAGATTTGTTGGATTCCCAACTTATCACTTTTGATAAGACAAACCTCATGCCTCTGCATGGTGGACCAACGGTGAATACAATAGAAGTGGTGACTGTGTTTGGGGCGACCAGACAAGTGAAGGCCTTGATAAACCTTTTGAAAGAATATATGTTGGAGTGTGGGTTCCTCTTGGAAAAAATGAAGCTTTTGAGAAGATGTTACAAAAATTGGTGGATCAAGGGATAGTTCAATTCGGGTAATACCCTAAATAAGAATACGTAGCTGCAATCGATGGAAGTGAAAAGAAGCCATTGGTAATTCCTTTCCAGGGGCCAAGTCCTAATAAGAAAACTCATTTGATTCCATGGGGAGAGTCAACAGAAGCATCAGTGGTGATACCATGACAAACTCTAAGGATACCAGTGGTTCCGAAGACCACAATGGTAATTAAGGGGCCATCTCCGACCCCTTACGAAATTAACAAAGCAGTGCCATGGAGTTATGATTCTACTGTATATGTTAAAGGTTTAAAACAATAATATGACCCATCGACAGGTCAAGTACATGCGATCACAAATATAGCTGGAATAGGGGAGATGACTCGCAGTGGTCAAATCTATAGTCCCGAACCACAAAAGAAGAATAATGTTGTGTTTAAGGATAATGGAAAAGTTGTAATAGAAGAAAGCCAAGAACAAGAACCTCCAAGCAATAATTTTACTAAACAAGAGGGGGAAGAATTCTTGAAAATAATCAAGAGGGGTGATTATAGGGTGGTGGATCAACTTCACCAGACCGTGGCCAAGATTTCTATACTCTTGTTGCTCCTAAAATTTGAAGAATCTCTAATGAAGATTCTATGTTCTGCTCATGTCGCAAAGGAGATTACAATGAATCAATTTAATAATGTCGTAGAAAACCTAACATCTGGATCACATCTAGGCTTTAATAACAGCGAGTTCCCTACACAAGGTAGAGCTTACAAGAAGCCGTTGGACATTTCCATTCAAATAGGTACAACTAGCATGTCTAGGGTACTCTCTGATACTGGTTCTTCCCTCAATGTGCTACCAAAATCCAGCTTGATGAAGTTAATGCTAGATGGTGTTGTTATAAGGCCAAGTTCTATTATAGTTAAAGCTTTCGACGATTCTCAAAGTTCAATATTTAGAGAAGTGGATCTTCCTGTCAAGATCGGTCTGTATATGTTTTATATTACCTTTCAAGTAATGGATATAGAACCAACATATACATGTTTGCTCGGACGACCTTGGATTCACGCACTGAGGGATGTTACTTCAACTCTACATCAGAAATAGAAGTTCTTCATTGAAGGAAGATTGGTTATAATCGACGATGAAGAGGACATCTTTGTAAGTCACATAGACTTTTACAGATATATCAGTGCGGATGAAGACTTCATAGAAACACCATTCCAAGTCTTAGAGGTCTTTTCAATGGTAACCCTACCAGTGGAGAAAATCAAGAAACCTATTGTTACTTTGTGGAGAGATTTACAAGCAGCTGTGGAAGATGGTACCTCAAAAAGTTGGGGTAAACTTGTCGAGATACATGAGAAAAAAAATCGTTTTGGGTTGGGCTACGAGTCATCAAATGATACCCTGAAAGGCAAGGCACAATTTCCTCCCCTTTAGGAAACCTTTATCAACAAAGGAGTAGAGCACCGAGGGCTGTTTCAAAAAATATTTTTACTTAATAAGAGTTATATCTCGCATTCTTTTAAGATCCTTGTCTTTCTCTTGCATCTATCTATATTGTTTTTAAAAAATGGAAATACTTTTTCTCATATGCATTTTCAAATTCATATAATAAATTTTCATCAAAACATGATAAATGTTCAGATCCAGACCTAAAATCACAGATAATGTTATTGTTACTATCTGCTATAATTTTGATGCACCCATCAACCAAGCGGAAGAGGAAGATGATGAAGATCTTGAACTCTCAAAAGAATTGGCAAGGGAATTAGAGAAAAAAACCCGACGACATACAACCATACCAAAAATCTATTGAGACCATCAACCTTGACATAGAGAAAGATTCGAAAGAGATCAAGCTAGGGAAAACGTTGGAGGAAAGCGTCAAAAAAAGACTGGTCAAGTTGTTACATGAATATGTGGATATATTTTCTTGGTTTTACAGACATATTCTAGGATTAGATGCGAATATTATGGTAAATAGACTACCCCTCAAGGAAGGTTGTTCTCCAGTTAGAAAGAAGCTCAGAAGAACTCGCCCATACATGTAGCAAGATTCGAGAAGAAGTCTTTAAACAATTTGATGCAGGATTCTTAGCGGTGGTAGATTATCCACCTTGGATAGCTAACATCGTGCCAATGCCCAAGAAGGACGGAAAAGTATGCATATGTGTAGATTATCAGGATCTGAACAAAGCAAGTCTCAAAGATGATTTCCCGTTACCTCACATAGATGTTTTCCTGGATAATACAACTCAAGCTTCGGTATTCTCATTCATGGATGGTTTCTGAGGTTATAATCAGATCAAAATGGCACCCGAGGATATGGAAAAGACAACTTTCATGACTCCTTGGGCATCTTATGTTACAAAGTGATGCCTTTTGGTCTAAAGAATGCAGGGGAAACCTATCAACGAGCGATGGTTACATTATTTCATGACATGATCCACAAAGAAGTTGAGGTATCAATGGAAGATATGATTGCCAAATCTCATACTTAGAAGGATCACACTATACACTTGTAGAAATTATTCCAACATCTACGCAAGTTCAAACTGGGACTGAATCCGAACTAATGTACATTTGGTGTCAGGTCAGGAAAATTATTGGGTATTCATTTATCATCTCAACCACATTGAAGAAAAACAATTAACAGCTCTGTGCCACGTTCAATTATACCAAAAGCAGATGAAGAAGGCACTTGACAAGAAGGTTCACCCTGAAGTGTTCAAAGGAGATTTGGTGCTCAAGAAGATTCTACTGCCTCACCTTGATTCACGTGGTAAATAGACGCCCAACTAAGAATGTCCATATATTGTTAAAATAATACTATCAGATGGTGGTCTTATACTCACAATAATGTATGAGGAAGAACTGCCACATCCGACAAACTTCGACGCAATCAAAAAATACTATGTATCAAAAGCTCACTAAGTTCGAACCCTAAACAGGCAACTTAGGAAAAAATGAGCGTCCCGGTGGATTGAAAACCAAAAAGAGCGACCCAGGAAAAAATTAGAGACATACACACACAAAATATTATCCGGTGGATTGAAACCCCGAAAGGGAGATCCAGGAAAAAATTAGGGATCTTGCTCAGAAATAAAGAACAAATAGACTGCAATCTAAGAACCACGACTACAACCACGAAGGAGAGGGATTAATACAAATCATTTTACTCAGAAGCAAAGGAGATTGAAGCTATCAAAAGGACATTGGAGAAACAACAGTAGTAATTATCATTTTCATTTCCATTTTCAATTTTTGTTAAACTTTCTGTAATTACCTCTTTAAATAAATTGCATCTTGTACTCTCTCCTATTCAGAGGCATATTTATCAATAAAACATTTACTTTTTGAATCTTCTAATTGTGTTTTTCCTTTTCGAACTTGTTTGTAAATACTACGATTATTTCTTGTGAATACTGCGTTCACATCATTTTGGGGATTTGAAAAATCAACAAAAGCATTTGATAAAACATCATAGAGTATTTTGGTTATAAAAAACATTGAAAGAGGTCCACGACTACGCCCACACCTACGATACAATCTTCAAATCTTGCTGACACTTTTCCCCTTGTTATGTCAAATCAACCTGAAGATACCACAACAAAATAACATGCAACGTTGGGGAGTCGATGACAAAAGAAAAAAGAGCCAATGGTTTAAAAGGAGAAAAAGATCAAAAGTATTTACAATACATTTGGTGCATGAACATACGAAATATTTGGTGCGTATACATATACATTTGGGTTTCATACCGATTTAGGGCATCATGGATATACATCATGTATGACATTTTCAAATCTACTTTGGATAAGAATACTATGAATTTTCATGGGGCTTATTGTTGAATTAGCTTATCTACGTAAAACAAACAAACACCTTGGTTGAGAACAGACACAACCGATAAACTTCGATCTTATCTTTGGTTTAGTTATCTAAGATTATATTCTAAAAGCACTTTTCAAATATCTATCCTCTAGGTTGTGGTAGGTATACGAAAATCTATAGTTCATTGTGTCAGTCTCTAAGTGATAATGAATTATCAGGTTTGTGTTATTTATCCTCTAGGTTGTGATAAATACATAAACCTATCCTTATATTATCTATCCTCTCGGTTGTGGTAGGCATGCGAAAATCTATAGCTCATTGTGTCAGTCTCTAAGCGATAATGAATTATCAGGTTTGTGTTATTTATCCTCTAGGTCGTGATAAATACACAGGCCTATCCTCATATTATCCACCCCTAGGTTATGGTAGATATGCGAAAATCTATAGTTCATTGTGTCAGTCTCTAAGAGATAATGAATTATCAGGTTTGTGTTATTTATCCTCTAGGTCATGATAAATACACAAACCTATATTTGTATTATTTACTCCCTAGGTTGTAGTGAATATACGAAATTTGTGATATAACTCATTGTGTTAGTCTCGAAGCAGCAATAGGTTATCTATCACTCTACGATATAATTCATTATGTTAAGTCTCCATGCAGAAATGGATTATCAACTCTATTTTGTTCATTCCCTCGGTTGTAATGAATAGACAAAATCTGCGTAATAAGCTTACTATGTTAGTCTCGAAGCGTTAGTAAGTAACCTTTCAAACTTGTGTTATTTACCTCCTAGGTTACGGTAAATATGCAAAATCTAAGATCTCTTTTCTAGGTATTGGCGAGTTGTCCGCGTTGTCATATCTAGGTCAATCTCACTTTTCACTCTAACTCTGGTAGGATGATACATCATCATCTTTGTCTATTTTTCCGTACTCTTAGGAACCTTGTACAGTGTATCCTTATAATCTTTGGTCCAAATTTTGGGTTCTTTCATTATTTAATAACCCTTCGATCCGAAGGTGTGAAACTTTGCATACTCGCACGCTTCAATCGAAGAGTAATTAAATAGGGGCAGCCATCATACCTCAAATTTGCCCGCCCCATTTTTAAAATAATCAAATTATTTTTAAACTAGGTTTCATAAATTTTTTTGGGTATTACTCACATTTGGCTTAACAATAATTTATTTTTGCTTATTTAAAATATGTAATAATCAACTTTAAATTATTTGTATTTTTAAAATAGCAAAATATTTCCCCACCTTCATATTCTTTTATGTTCCTTTTTATCTCGAATAAAGTTGCATAGCACAGTTGGTAAGAGAGTAAGGCTTGGAAGTGGAAGGTCTTGAGTTCAAGTCTCATTACACTACTTTTTGGTATTTATATTCTTTTGTATATTTTTTAATAAAAAGGATAAAAAAGTAATTTTCAACTATTTTATCATTAATTTTTTTTCTATTTTAAGGATATTTTAAAATTATTTTTTTAAATCTTTAATTTTATACATTTAATAGTCAAGATGTTAAAAATAATTGAAATCTTTCAAAATCAAAATATATTAATCACTAAATCAATTACAATATTGATAAAAAAATCACAAAAGTGTCTAGGTTCATAATTTTGTCTTTCAAGTTTCAATCAAGTCTCAATTGATATAAATCTTCGCAAAAAATCACTTTTTTAATTATTAAATTATTATTTTCGTATTTTTTAATTAATAAGTTTTCAAAAATAGTTTTTTTCACTTTTTTTAATTTTTAATTAAAAAATAACCAAAATATCATATAAAATATAAAAACAACAAAATCACATGATTTTTCATTTTATGATTTGTCACATGTTGACAAAAATGATTTCTCATTGGTCAGAGTTTGTAGACTTGCTGACCAAGATAAAGTCATATACTTTTGACATTTTTTGGCGTGGACAATTTTTTTTGGTGTCTTTATCATTATTTCAAATCTATAAACAGGGTTCTCTTCATCCTAAATTTTTCATCAACAACCATTTGGAGAATCAATAATCATTAATTTCAGATCAACAACTCACTAGAGTTCTCCTAAAAATTGTTGTCTTCACATTGAAGAACAACAACAACTAAACCCCAAGGTCTCCATTCCATCATCAATCTGAAAAAAGAGGGATCTTGTACCGAAGGAAAAAAAAAAGAAATCTTACACCGAAGGAGAAATGAGAAAAGTACAAAGAAAATGAAAAGAAGGATAGAGGGAGTAGCTTAATTTGGTCTCGACATTCCAGGTTGATATTTTCTTTATATCTTTAAGCATATGTAAGAATATTGTATTTGATATAGATTAGAATTTATTCTTGTTTGAGTTTTTGGTTTGATTGTTTGATTGCTATTTGTTTTGTTTATGGTTTATGATATTTGTGTTTTATTATTATTATTATTAATATTATTATTATTATTATTTTTATTTTTTTTATTATTTTTTTTTTATAATAAAAACTTTTCTCTAATCCTAAAAAGACATTTTTATAACCTTACAATTTTTTATTATAGAATTTTTTTTTTCTAAACCTAAAAATTCTTTTTTTTTAACTTTAACTTTTCTTCTTATTATTAGTATTAGAAAAAAAAACTTGTTTATCTTAACTTTTATACATCGTTAAAAATACAAAATAAAACAATAGAAAACTACAAATATATAAAAAATGACTTTAGTTTTGTTTGAATAACAAAATACACTCTAGATTTAACTTTTATATCCCTCCTTTAATTAATTAATTTAATTCTTTAATTAACTTATTATATTTTCTTTATTTTATTAGCATATATCATATTTTTAGCAATTTGCAATAAATTATAATTTTGCATATTAATAAATAATTATTGGATATTTTATCAAAAATACTTAATATATTTTTAATAATTAGGACAAATAGTTATTTATTAATTAAATATTTTTTAAAACACTAACTATATTTCTTAATTGCATTAAATCTTTTTCTCATTCAAATTTTTTTTTACATATTGCATACCATACTCTAAAATAGCTAACCAATCAAATGTTAACTCTTTTTCTACTAACATAATAAAATCGAGATATTTTCAAAAAGGATTGTAAATCTAAATCCTAGTATCCTTGTGAATAAGGTAGATGCGGGGTGTCTAACACCTTCCCTTCGTCTAAAACGAGACAACAACTTAAAATCTCTGATCAAATTTGGGTTATCCGTTATATTCCCCTCCTTATGATAAAACTTAATGGTAGCGACTCTATATTTTTAAACCGGTTATTACAGAAAAGTGTGAGATGAAGATAAATGAAGGCTCAGAGTGAGAGGGTTTCGATGACGATGAAGGTGTCGAGAATAGATATTGTAGAAGAAGCTTTTTCTGGTGATAAAAGCCTCTTTCAATCTGGTGAGGTATTTCTGACTCTATTATGTTTGTGTATTCTTCTTCTTCACGATTTTGGGAAGGGTTTTTGATATAGGGAAAGTGATAAACAAAATTTAGGGTTTCTGTTTGTGACTGCGTATGAATAATAGTCTCCCCCCACCCTTGATAATTGTGATATGAATTCTTTTATATCCATGAGATTAGGGTTTCTTCTGTTGGTGGAGTGATAGTTTTGCTTAATAGGCCATTGATAAATTATGTATTGGGCTTTGCAATTGATATTTGTTTTTGTGATTCTTGGTCCTTGGTGAATCTGAACTTTTAATGTGGTTATTCTATTGTGGGCTGAAGCTGTGAATTTCTGTACTTGCATTTTGTTTTACTACAGTGAATTGCTTTTTGAACCTTTATCGTGAACAAATTTTCCAGTCTTCTCTTGTGATTTATAGTAGAGTTTGCTTTGGGTTTATGATTATTCACTTGAAATCTGACTTTGTTGTTAAAAAAATTTATGAGGCTTTTTTGTTGCTTATGAGCATGATTGAGATAATTCCTTTACTTCTGATTCCTTCCACAAACCCTAATGATGAAGTTGTGAAACTTCTTGAAAATTTCTTCTTGTTCATGTTTCATTGATTGTGTTCTAACATTTCCTCTTTCTCTTGTTTCATGTACAACATGTATTGGTGGCAATGGCAAGGCCAAAAGGTGAAGAAACCGTGGCTAGCATGACTTGGATGAATTTGGAGGGAAACTTCAAAAGAGCTTGAATGTTTCACTATTGACCATAGAACAACTTCATTAGATTATGAATTCCATTTGAGTTTTTTCATTGTAAAAACATAGGACTTATAAATAGAAGGCTTAGGAATTTTGTCATGCTTGTAACAAAATTAAGAGAAAGTATGTATTTAGATGTACTCTTGAAAGTCTTGTATTCAATGTTGAACTTTGTACTACAATGTATTCTCTTGCAAATACTAAATGGTGAAGCTTGTAGATTTGAAACAATTTCAAACAAGTTTAGAATAACCTTGAATGATGTACTTGGAATTAGGAGAGGAAACACTTGAATTTTAACATGAAGCCATCTTTGATCAATGAAGCATGAAAGATCTTAGAATCTCTTTGGTTAAAGTGTTTGCAATTGTAGCAATTAAACTAATATTGTCCATAATGTAAGGTTTTTTTTATAGTAATAGCTTTGCAATTATTGTAGTAAACTCTAAACCAAACTTGTACATAATGCAATATAATTCCTTGGTTCAACAATAATAGGCATGTAATATGTATTCACTTCAAAGTATTTGGCAAACAAATGAGGTCTTTTTTTTTGAAGTAGTGAAAGCAACAACGATATTTCATCTCCAATGAGTTTTCTTTTGAATGAACATATAAACCAAAGGTTGAATGAATCCTCTGATAAGACAAAGAATCAATTGAGATGTCTTGAGGCATGAGAAGCCGTGGTAGCTTGAATGAACAAAAGAATGAGGATGTGGGACCCTTCTGGCACTGATTGTCAATACAACCAACTTCTATTGTTTTGAAGAAGACCATAATACCCAAAGATACCTTGATCCTATCTAAAGTCATGAATGTGTATGATGAAACATAAGCCATATTAGGTAAAAAGAATAAGGCAAATTTTAGGGTGCAACAATTGCCCCTATTCAATTATCTTAAACCTGGAAAGTGAGAGAAAAGGACAGCTTTCGAAAGTTCAAGGTGGAAGAGGATTGAATACTAAAAGAACCCAAAAATTTGCGCTATGGAAAAAGAAATAATGTAAAAGCAACATGTAACTGTATATTTTTGGTATTTTCTAAATATGTGTGGTATTAAACAAAATGGATTGGATTTGCGGGTATCATGAGCAAAAGAGGGGAAGACTAGTGAGTATTAGATCTTACGGAAGAGTGTCAATAGAAACTGGACTTAAAAGGTGTTCCAATAGATATTGTACTTTAAAAGGGCATGCCAAAAGAATTTAGAAATAACCCAAAAAGACTAGTAGAAACTAGACTCTAGAAGGTCATGCGCCAGGACCGAACTGGTTCGCAAACAACCAAAATGAGTAGAAACTCAACCCAAGATAGGACTAGTAGAAACTATGCTCTAAAGATAACAATAAACCTTGTATCCGAAGAGTAATACCAGACTAATTTGGTCTCGACTAACAAGGGACAATAGATACTGAACCAAAACCATTTGCACGCTAGTTGAATGCTGGTGGAATCAAGAAAAGGTAACGAGTAGAGACTTAGCCTTTAGGGAGTACTATAAAGAATGCGCCAGGTAGAAACTAGTGTGTAGACAAGGTAATGAATATATATTCGACCTAAGAGGGACTAGTAGAGACTAGACTCTGAAAAAGTACTCAATAGGATATCAATAGAAATTGGGTCCTATAGCAAGGTGACTAGAAAGTGCGCGTATTTCAAAAAGATACCTGCTGGTCTCGATCGAGGATAGACAGTAGATACTGAAATAATCCAAGGGGTATAAGAGATATATATTGAGTAAAGACATGGCTCAAGAAGACTAGTAGTAGAGACTGGTCCAAATATGAGAACCATGATAAAATTGGGTAGCACCCACAGGTAACAAGTAGACACTCGACCTAAGAGCAACTAATGGATACTAAGATCAAGAGGAATACCAGGGAAAAACTGGATTCGAAAGTTACACCAATAAACATTGGAATGGACCAAGGTAGTAGATACCATGACTCACTTGAAGAAGTCTGAGATTGAGGCTAACATGACTACCAAAGGAGGAATCAGAGTTTTACCTGCTCCGTTTTTATTGGAGAAAGCTTGGTACCTCACCAAAATGAAGAGTGCAATTTATTTTGAGGCTTTTTTTGCTTTGCTTGTTTATGAGTTGATCTTGTTTCCTAACGTCAACAAATTCGTGGATGTTAATGCCATTAGGGTCTTTCTGATTGGGAATCCAGTCCCTACGCTGCTAGAAGATACTTATTATTCTATTCATCTTCAGAATTTCTGTCAGGGAGGGATGTTTATCTATTGCACTCCACTGTTATATTAGTGGTTATTTGTCACTTACCTCGATCTGTTGCTTTTTGGGATATCAAGAAGGAACCACGTTGGGCCCCGAAGATTATGGCTCGTACTCATTCTGACATTGATTGTATCATCAAGCTTATTATCATTTGGAGATTATTGATATTTGTGGTAGTTTTCCCGATGTGCCTCTTCTTGGTACAAAGGGAGGAATTAATAATAATCTCGTTCTTGCGCGTCGTCAGCTTGGATATCCGATGACAAATAAGCCAAACAACATTCATCTGAGTGGTTTCTTTCCCAAACAAGGAGAAGATTACAAGGCAGCTAAAGAAGCAATTGAAAAGGCTTGGAGCCATATTCATAGAAAGGGTAAAAAAGACTTTGGACGAAGAGGAGTTGTTTCCTTAGAGCCTCATCTTTGTTGGGTACAAGCAAGGTGTTGTACCACAAAATTTTCCCTCTCATTTATCAAGATTTTCCTCACAAGAATTCTTGGACTCCAGACAGGATTAGGGTTTGCTCAGCTCAAGACATCTCCTTGCACTGATGACCTGGAATTAGGGTTTGAGTTCGCACAAGGATTTTTGGACCACCATGCTTCATGTGACTTTTATACACCATCTTGGACCCCTAAGATTACTCATACCATGTTTCAAGCCTTGAACCACATTTTTGACCAGTCAATTGGACAGTTGACCTAAAAATCAGTTATATTGGGGGAAAAGTCAACCATGCCCAATTTACAGTCAAACTTCATATTTTTTGATCCACATCCACATTTTGGACTCATATTTACCATTTGATCAAGTTTGGATCACAACTCCTTAAGAAATTTGATCAAATCATCAAAAGGGCAAAATGGTCAAAATAAGGGTTTTGACTGAGAAAGGGCAATTTATGATTTTTTTTAACCTAGCCAATGACCAATTGGGTTCAAGCATGATTTAAAGGACTCAATAGCATCATCTTTACCTAATCACATAGTTCAAAAGATCTCAAATGCATAGGATTGACAGATAAATTTTGCAGTCAACTGATCAAAAGTCAACTATACACTAAAAAGTCAAACTTTGACTTTTTGGTCAGAATCAAGTGCCAAGGGTCATATTTCATCAAGATATGTCAAAATATGATACTTTTTGATCAAGAAAATCAATTTTGCAAATTAGGGTTTTAATTTGAAAATTTTTCATAACTTAGAAAATTTCTAAGTATGGAAATTTTCTTATTTTTTCCCAACTTTCCACAACTTTTTCACCATGATGCAATTGGATTAAAAGAAAACTTCCAACATGAAAGTTGTAGTCCCCCATAAAATCTACAACTTTGATTCACAAAGTTTTCCCAAAAGATGCTTGGATCTCAAGTTATGAATTTGTGAATAGGGGTCCATAAACTTTTTAACTTAGTGAAATTTTGCCCTAGTTTAGGCAGGTTTTTGACCTAACTTCATGGCAACTTTTCACATAGTTACAAGAGGTATCTCAAGTTGCATTTCAAATATGTATTGTATAGCATGTTACAAGCTTTCCAAAATGTCATAGAACTCTCCAAGATCATTTGTGGTTAGGGAGAATCGAAGAAGAGAAAATGGCAATTTGTCACCTTACATACATCACATCTAAACTATCCATGCCCTTGTCTTGCAATTATAACCCCTATTTCGAACATCACCATTTTCATTTTGGAAGGTTGCAGGTTGACTCGTGCAAGGAGTTTCAAGCATCCTCAATGCAAGCTGAGCATTGGAAAAGCTTGAGGGAACTTCAAGGAAGCTCACACGATCTTCAGGCCTCACTCAAAGTCCCCACATTGCCATATCCAAACTCAGCCAAACCAGGTATTTTTCAAAGTTCTATCTCTCTATTTAGGAATCCTTAAGCTTTGATTTGTGAAGCAAAAATGTAGTCCTTAATTTGCTAAAGCTGTACATATGCATAGTTGTCATTTATATTAACTGAGCTAAGAGTATTTGATTGTTGAACATGCTGAAAAAATTAGGTCAGGAATTAGGGCCATTGAAATTCTCCCTGGTCTTTAGAGTTAGGTCATGAATTTTATATCCCTGGAATCGTGAGATCATAAGCTACATTTTTTGTGTTATGAGTTTTTGATTTTATGCAAGCTAGAGCAAGATACAAGTTTGTATTCAGAAGCGCGCCTGAAGAAGCCAAGGACAGGGATGAAGATGAAGTTCCTGGGCCTGGCGCCTTGGGCCTGTTGTTTTTCACACCCCCATATTCCTATCTGCACCCCCTTTGCTTATTTTTTTTATTTTTTATATTTTCTCATATTATTTTTGTTTATTGATTTTAATATTTTTTCTGAACATCAAAAAATCATGAAAAATATTTTCTTTATTTTTTGTATTTTATTTTATTTTTTATCTTACTTTTTTTACATAAAAAATAATTTATAAATAAATAGATCTTTATTTTCTTAAATAAATAGTAAATACATTTAAAAATACCATACATTTTTATTTAATTATTTTTCACACATAAAATATTATTTTCATACATATTATATTTTTTTAATATTTGTACATAATATTGTTATTATTTTTCTTGAACCAAAAAATGAATAAAATAAATAATAGAAAACATAATTTTCTTTTAAACCAAAAATTAGGGTTTCCCCTTTCAAAAATAATAATATTATTTTTCTTATTTTGAGGACTCAAATAATTTATTTTTATCATACATAAAATAAATACAAAAAAACATGTTGCATTCATACATTTTATTTCCTATTTAAATAATTGTTTATTTATTTATTGTACAAAATTCAATTGGGTTGTAATAATTTCTAGGGTTTTATTTTGAGCAATATCCCCCATTCAAAACTTGTATCCCCCCTCCCATAATATTGTTGTAATAGCTTAGATTACTTTACGCAATTTATCGCATTATATACATGTTTAGTAAAAACTAGGGTTTGTATGATAAGACAAAATCAAACAAATAGAATGACCTAATTCAAGACAAACAAAATGCATGAAAAATGACAAAACATTGCACACAAGCACCCCTAGGGTTTCACCTACTTGGTTGCCTTAAAAAATGGCCATGGTATGCATGCAAGGTATCTTGGCAAAACAAAACAAAACAAAAGATCATAGTCCCTCGATGACGCTATCAAAAAGGTTGCCTAAACGAATGATCTTAGTCCCTTAAAATGCTAAAGATACTTGGCAACATTGCTATCATGGTCATACGATGACCCACGCCCGTCCCGTTTAACATCCAAAGATAGGGTTGTTTACCAAAGCAATGGTAAATCAACAATGTCAAAGGAATAAAAATGTACAAGAAAGACTTTTGAGTAGGTAAATAGCTTCTAGTTACTTGATCAATTCAAAACAAATCCTTTCTATTTTCAAACAAACACACACATTTCAAAACATTTTCCGAACAACTTTCAAAACATTGAAACATTTTTCACAAGATAAACATCTTTGTATACATTCTTACGAACGAGAATCATTACAAAGATTGCCTAAATGATGGCCTCTTTTCAAAATACTTTCAAAACCACACAAAGCACCATTTCAAACAATTGCAAAAGCAAAGCAAGTGATCTAAACAAGTAACTAGGAGCCCATGGAAAACCATGGATGAAAAGGGTGCTAGCACCTTCCCTTTTCATAATCTACCCCCCCAAACTCAAGAAAACATCTCAAAGGTCTTTCCTGTGCTTTTTTACCTTTCCTTTTGGATAAAAGAAAAGTCGGTGGCGACTCTTGCTAACCGCAACATTTGCAAACACAAACGTAAAACCTCAAGTCAGTTCTCCCACCGCATCACAGAACTGGCGACTCTGCTGGGGATCTTTAAATAAGTGGGGTTACCTTAGGGTTTTAGATCACCTTTACATGCTTATCTTGTTTGACTTGTATGCTTTACACTTTGGTTTTATTGCTTGGGTTTGAATCCTCTACCCGGATTTGGGAAACATTCATAGGTAAATAGCAATACGTTGTGGAAACTGTGTGGGGTATACCGACATGGTCTAAGCAATAGCTATATTAGTGCAACATATTTGTGGGTACCGGTAGCCTTTAAGTCAATCAAAGAGAATACGGGGCCGCTGAGTGATGTCATGAAGCACTAATGGACTTTTAGAACCTTTACTTGACCAACTTGGCCTTTTAAGATGTAGTGAGATGACCGGCTTTGGTGCAGTCCGAAGTTGGTAGATACTCGATACTACACTCATTGAGGGTTGGTTCCTTGGAATATTTCGGTCGCCAGTAAAGAGGCTGAATTGAAACAATGAACAAGGAAACAATCCAGTGATATTGAGCTCCTTAGAACCCGGTTACTATTTCTAGGACAGGTTGAGCCAACTAAACTTCAAGAGGGTACTTACCTATGAAACCCCATGCAAGCCTAAACTAGGAACTTGTGTGATTTTCTTGTACATATATACTTTTGCATAACATCATGGACATCATCAGCATCATATGCATCCACTAACCATTTCAAGGATTTTGTAGATTCATCTTTGTTCTTGTTTTGTAGGTTATGGATTCACTTTGCAGGAAAACTGTCCAAATCAACCTTGTAAGAATTCCTCCACAACTCAAGGAGCTGGCTTCAAGGATTCCTGAGAATTCTCCATTCACCGAGAGACATGGTCGTCTACTCAACTTGGTCACCACCAACACAGAGGAGGATATGCTGAAAGTTCTCTTCCAGTTCTTTGACCCTTTGCATCATTGCTTCACATTTCCTGACTACCAACTTGTGCCCACTTTGGAAGAATTCTCTCAACTTCTGAGGATTCCTATTCTCAATCAACTACCCTTCAACGGTACAGAAAGAGATCCAAAGCCAGAAGAGATTGCTCAAGCCCTACACTTGCACTCATCTGATGTCACAACACATTAGGAAACTAGAAGTGGTGTCAAAGGCTTCTTGTCAAAGTTTCTGTTTGAGAAGGCCCAAAGCTGCTGGATTTCTTTGGACTTAAAAGATTTTGAGGAGATTGTAGCTCTTCTCATCTATGGGATGATCTTGTTCCCTAACCCTGATCAACTCATAGATGTGAGTGCTGTCAAAATCTTCATGTATCGCAACCCGGTGCCTACATTGCTTGGGGATATCCTCCACTCTTTTCACACTCGTACTTTGAGGAAAAGAGGTGTTCTCATGTGTTGCACTCCTCTCCTGGCAAGATGGTTTATTTATCATCTTCCCCAATCAGTCTTGAAGAATGAGCAAGGTTTGAGGTGGTCACAACGGTTAATGACACTTACACATTCAGATGTCCATTGGTGTTCTCGATCCAGAGAGAATGTCATCATTGTTGACCGATGTGGGGAATTCCCTAATGTCCCTCTACTTGGCATTAGGGGAGGCATCACCTACAACCCTTGTTTAGCTTTGAGACAGTTTGGTTATGCCCGAAGGGATGGCCCACATGATATGCTGATTCAAGGTTTGGTTTTCGACTTCGACAACGACAACCAAGGACTCCGACAAAGGTTCATCCGAGCTTGGAGGATGCCCAACAAGGTGGATAGTAAGACTATGGGACATAAGAATTCCATCCCTCTTGAGCCTTACCTCAAGTGGCTACGAACCCGCGCCCAAAGTCTTATGATGCCTTACCCCTCCATTCTCCCAGTGATTATAGAGCCTGTTATGGAAGGAGAAGTTCCATACACCCTCCTACATCCTGACATGCCAACATCACTCGAAGATTTACAAAGGAGTTGGATACAGCTCAAGGGAGAGCGCAATACTTTCGAAGCCCAATTCTACGCAAGCGAGAAGAAGGTTTTGGAACTTACTCAGCTACTTCACGAAGAGCAGACTCTCAACACCTACGTTGCACCAAAAAGGATGTGCAACGTCTTTTTACCTTAGAATTTTGTATTATTTTGCCCAAGGGGCATTGATGTACTAACAATTCTATCTTATTAATATGACGTGTGTTTCTTTTTTGTTTAAAACAAATTTGAATTTCTGAATTCTTAAAAGCATTACATGAATACATGTCATTCATCATATGCATAAACAGGTCTTCACACCAAGTTTCCTCATCTCTCTGTTGTTTATTTCAGCAAGATGGATATTGAACAAACGGTCAAAGATTTGCAAGCTCGGAATTCACAATTTCAACAGCTACTCTTGACCTTGGCCAAGGGGAAGGAGGAGCTCAAGACTCTGCTAGAGAAATAGAAGGAGAAAAAGAAGAAGAAACGAGCCGGTGTGGTTATCATGGGCAGAAGGTTTGAAGGACAAGCCGGACGGACCTTGGAATTTCCATCAACATATGATGAAGGGGTAAGAAAGGGAAAAGAAACGGAAGTACCATCTGATTCTGAGGAAGAAGAAGAAGAGGAAGATGAGGACTACTCTGAACAACAGTACCCTCCGGCCAATGAAAAATACAAAAACTTGGAAGAACGTTTAGCTGCTATGGAGATACAGAGAGTACCAGGGCTGGATTTTGAGGAGTTAGGGTTGGTTTCTAGAATTGTAATCCCTCCTAAGTTTGAAGTGCCACTGTTTGCTAAGTATGATGGGGTGTCTTGCCCTAAGATGCACCTCAGATCCAATGTCAGGAAAATTCAACCACATTCTTCTGACAAAGACCTGTGGGTCCACTTTTTCCAGGACAGTTTATCGGGGACGCAGCTTGATTGGTTCTACCAGTTGGAGAGGTTTGATGTGCATAATTGGGAAGATTTGTCAGCCGCCTTCTATAAACAGTATCAATACAACGCCGACTTGGCGCCAACCCGTACTCAGCTACAGAGTATGGCTATGGCTACCAATGAGGGCTTCAAAGACTACGCCCAAAAGTGGAGGGATTTAGCCGGAAGGGTGCAACCACCATTATCAGAAAGAGAGCTAGTTGATATGTTCCTGGGGACTCTGTCAGGTCCTTTCTTTAATCACCTAATTGGAAGTTCCTCTGCAGGTTTCACTGAGTTGATTCTAACTGGCGAGAGGGTGGAAGCCGATATTAGAAGCGGGAAAATTCAGAAAGACGCGTCTGCCTCAACTGCTGCAAAAAAGCCCTTCACTGGAAAGAAGGAAGTGTCTGCTGTCTATGCACAGAGGAATCAGGGAAGAATTGAACGACGACCAACAGTGGGGGCCGTCATGATTCAAAACACTGCATCAGACCAGTCGAGAAACAACCAGCCGAGAAATGATCAGCCGAGAAATAACCAGCAAAGGGTGGAAAGGCCTGTAAGGCAATTCACCAAGATAAACATGACTCCTGCTCAAGTCTTACCACATCTCTTGAAGTTAAACCTGTCCATGCTAAAGGAGGCCCCTAAAAACCCTAACACTGCTTCTCCACATTACCATCCCAACGCCAGATGCGCGTACCATTCAGAAAGTCCAGGGCACGACACCAACAACTATTGGGCCCTGAAGAACAAGATTCAAGATCTGATCGACGCAAAGGAAGTTGAATTTGAAGCTCCTGAAAAGCCGAATGTTATCTCGGCTCCAATGCATAGGCATGGACATAATGCCAATGATGTGGAAGAAGATCTGTTTGTTTCTACTGTGGATGAACTATTAACTCCTCTCCTAACCATCAAGCTGAATTTGTTGAAAGCTGGGGTGTTCCCGGGTTGTGACCAAGATTGCCATGCTTGCCTATCCTCCCCATTTGACTTTCCTCTATTGAAGAAAGGAATCCAACAATTGATTGATAACAAGGAAATTTTGTTTGAAAAATCTCCCATTTCACCCATTCCAGTTCCATAGGTTTCAATAATAACCATATACGCCAATCCTTCCAGGGTTCCTAAAAAACCCGTTAGGATTACATCTGCTCCAGTGACTACTCCGTTGAAGATAACAATGCCCGGGCCAACCCCATACAAAACCGATAAAATGGTACCATGGAACTATGGTGGAGAAATCTACTACCATGGTGTCAAACATATTGAACAGACCATTGAAGAAGAAAGCTCTGAGGAAGATAGTCCCGACATCAGTAACATTGTCGGAACAAGCAAAGTTACCCGTAGTGGAAGAATCTTTTCTCCAGAGATTGCTCCTCCAACAGCAGTCTTTGGACCCGTGGCCATTCCGAAGATTACACCTATACTAGTAACTGTACCTACAAGTGTACCCACCAACATTGAAAATGAAATTCCCATCCCTACTTCCGCTGCTGATAAAAAAAGAAAGAATGTTCAAGAGGAGCCTGTCTTTACAAAGGCTCAATCACTAGTCATTCCTGAAACATCCCAGAAAGAGATGAAATAAATTCTGAGGATCATTAAGGAAAGTGATTATGATGTGGTAGAACAACTGGGGCAGACCCCCTCCAAAATCTCTATGTTAGCCCTATTTTTGTGCTCTGAGGCACATGCTAAAGCTTTGGTCAAGTTTTTGAAGACGGATCACATGCCGCAAGAAACCTCCGCTGATCAGTTCCAGGAATGTGTGGCTAGTTTAACAGCTGACAATGGGCTAGGATTCTCCGGTGCAGATTTAACTTCGAAAGGGAGAAAACATAATGATGCTTTGCATGTCTCGGTGGAATGCAGAGGGACGACCCTAGCACACGTACTGGTAGACACTGGTTCGTCTTTAAATGTCTTGCCGAAGAAAGCCTTGGATAGACTGGATTGTGAAGGCTTAACCCTGAAACCCAACAATATAATTGTCAGAGTCTTTGATGGTTCTAAAAGGATGGTCCATGGAGAGGTGGACATCCCGATCAAGGTAGGTACCCAGACGTTCAATTCAACATTCTACGTGATGGACATCCGTCCTTCCTATTCTTTCCTGTTGGGAAGACCTTGGATCCACCATGATGGAGCTGTCACTTCTACTCTGCATCAAATGCTCAAGTACCCTGTCCAGGGGAAAATCATAAATGTTCATGGCGAAGAGGAATACATGATCAGTCATCTTAATTCTTTCTGTTATGTAGAATTGGATGGCGAATTCATCGAAACTCCTTTCCAGCATTTTGAAGAGGTAGCTCAGGAGATAGCGGCAACCAAGACAGTTTCCTCTGTACCCACGATTACCAGACCTCCGCCTCGGATGTCATCTCTCAAGGATGCTAGGGAAGTGGTGGAAGAAGGCGGAAGCACAATCTGGGGGAAGCTTCCAGACTTTCCTTTCAAATCAGACAAATTCGGCTTGGGGTTTACTTCGACTGGTCAGAAAGTTGTGCGCCGCTCCCGTGCCGGAGGGCCACCTGTGAAGATCAGCCACCGAGGGGTTAATGCACTAGAGGACAGTGAATAAGAGGGCAACTTGGAAGACTGGATTTTTCCTACTGTTGGCGGAGGACTGTGCAACTGGGAAGCAAAAGACTTTGTTCCGATTACTTTCATAACTCAGTAATTTATCTTTTCCATTTCTGTTGGACTGTAATAATTCACAAACAATTCGTACTTTATCAACCTTGTGTCTTACCCGAGGCACAACGGTCCATTTGTAAGGATTCTTATTTCATTTTCATATGTCATTTAATGAATCATGGACGCTTTTCATATTTAAACCTTTTATGCTCATTGTCTTTCTTTTACATTTTGTTTGTTTTAAGATGGATATCCCTTACACACACCCACACTCAGAAATGCAGGTACCCTTCCATTCTGGAACCCATGGGTAACGATACTGCTATAACCTTCAGTGACTTAAAAGATCCAGTCTACCAAGCCGAATACGAAGGTGAGGAAGATTGTGAGGTGCCAGGGGAATTGGCCAGATTACTACAGCAAGAGGAAAGAACATTTCAGCCTCATGAGGAGCAGTTGAACACAATCAACTTGGGTACTGAGGATGATAAAAAGGAAATCAAGATAGGTGCCAATCTAGAGCCGAGTGTCAAGGAGCGCTTAATTCAGCTATTGCATGATTATGTTGAGATCTTCGCCTGGTCATACGAAGACATGTCGGGACTCGATACAGACATTGTGGTACACCGTCTACCCACAAGAGAAGACTGTCCACCAGTGAAACAAAAGGTCCGTCGCATGAGACCTGACATGTCAGAGAATATCAAAACAGAAGTTATGAAGCAGTTCAATGCTGGATTTCTGGCTGTTACTTCCTATCCATAATGGGTTGCTAACATTGTGCCTGTGCCTAAGAAGGACGGAAAAGTCAGAATGTGCGTGGATTATAGAGATTTAAACAGGGCCAGCCCTAAAGATGATTTTCCACTTCCGCACATCGACATCCTAGTTGACAACACAGCTCAGCACAAAGTATTTTCTTTCAAGGACGGATTCTCAGGCTATAACCAGATCAAAATGGCGCCTGAGGATATGGAGAAAACTACTTTTGTCACACGGTGGGGTACGTTCTACTACAAAGTGATGCCATTCGGACTGAAGAATGTCGGGGCAACCTTTCAACGTGCCATGGTAGCTTTGTTTCATGATATGATACATCATGAGATGGAGGTCTACGTAGATGACATGATAGCCCGATCACAAACTGAAGAAGAACACCTTGATCACTTGCAAAAGCTGTTTGTCAGGTTGAAGGAGTACAAGCTCAGATTGAACCCAAACAAGTGCACATTCAGAGTCCGGTCCGGTAAACTCTTAGGTTTCATTGTCAGCAACAAAGGCATCGAGGTTAATCCTGCCAAAGTCAAAGCTATACAAGAAATGCCTGCTCCTTGCACTGAGAAGGAGGTCAGAGGTTTCTTGGGACGCCTAAACTACATTGCAAGGTTCATTTCTCACCTAACATCTACTTGTGAGCCAATCTTCAAGCTGTTGAAGAAAGATCAGGTAGTTAGATGGAATGATGACTGTCAAGTTGCTTTCGATAAAATCAAGGAGTATTTGCTAGAACCTCCTATCTTAATGCCACCCGTCGAGGGAATACCGCTAATCATGTATCTGACCGTCCTAGAGAATTCAATGGGGTGCGTACTGGGGCAGCATGACGAGTCTGGCCGAAAAGAGCATGCCATTTATTACGTTAGCAAAAAGTTTACCGACTGTGAAACCAGATATTCACTACTCGAGAAAACTTGTTGCGCTTTGGTATGGGCTGCTCGCCGGCTAAGGCAGTATATGTTGACTCATACCACTTTGCTGATATCTAAGATGGATCCGATCAAGTACATCTTCGAGAAGCCTGCTTTGTCTGGAAGAATAGCTAGATGGCAGATGATCCTGACGGAATACGATATACAGTACACGATCCAAAAAGCTATAAAGGGGAGTGTGATAGGTGACCATCTAGCCCGTCAAGCTGTCGAAGATTACCAATCCATGAAGTTTGACTTCCCTGACGAAGACATCATGACATTGGACAACATTGGAGAATGTAGACCATATGACAGACCTGAACAAGGATCCCGATGGACCCTGTACTTTGATGGGGCCTCCAATGCGCTTGGTAACAGTATCGGCGCGGTACTCATCTCCCTAGAAGGTTGCCATACTCCTTTCACCGCCAGACTTTGCTTCAATTGTACGAACAACATGGCAGAGTACGAGGCATGCATCTTTGGACTCAAGGCTGCCATAGACTTGGGAATCAAATCCTTAGATGTGTTTGGAGACTCCGCTTTGGTCATCAGTCAGATCAAAGGAGAGTGGGATACTAAGAATCCAAACCTCATCCCTTACAAAGAACATGTCTAGACATTGTTACCACATTTCGAGCAGATTACCTTCGAGCACTTCCCGCGAGAAGAAAATCAGCTAGCAGATGCTCTAGCTACAATGTCATCTATGTTTAAACTTGATTGGGACAATGAGGCTCCCCAAATTACCATTGAACGGATGGACGAACCGACACATTATCACGAGATTAACACCGAAGAAGTAGTGGACCAGCCGTGGTTTCATGAAGTCAAAAGGTATCTCGAGGCTCAGGAATACCCTGAAGGAGCTTCAGTCAATGACAAAAAGTTCTTAAAGAGATTCTCGGAAAAGTTCTTTTTGAGTAATGGCATCCTGTACAAGCGCAATCATGATTCTATTCTGCTCCATTGTGTGGACAAAGCTGAAGCTGAAAAGATCATAGCTGAATTGCATGAAGGTACCTTCGGCACTCACTCTAGCGGGAATACAATGGCTAAGAAGATTCTACGGGCAGGCTATTACTGGTCTACCATGGAAGCTGACTGCTATCAACATTCCCGAACATGCCATAAATGTCAAATCTATGCAGACAAGGTGCACGTGCCTCCAGTTCCTCTAAATGTCTTAATATCTCCTTGGCCGTTCGTTATGTGGGGAATCCGCATGATTGGAGAGGTCAAGCCTACAGCATCCAATGGACACCATTTCATTCTGGTGGCCATTGACTACTTCACCAAGTGGGTCGAAGCAGCTTCCTTTGCATCCGTTACTAAGAATGTTGTTGCCCGCTTCATCAAGCAGAACCTTATTTATCGATACGTTATCCCCGAAAGGATCATCACTGACAATGGTACAAACTTTAACAATACTATGATCAACGCCTTGTGCGAGCAGTTCAGGATTCAACATCATAATTAATCCCCCTATCGGCCAAAGATGAATGGTGTGGTTGAAGCTGCTAACAAAAATATCAAGAAGATCATACAAAAGATGGCAGTTACTTACAAGGACTGGCATGAGATGTTACAGTTTTCTCTTCACGGATACCGTACCACAGCACGCACATCAACTGGGGCAACACCCTATTCCTTGGTATATGGCATGGAAGTTGTTTTACCTATCGAGGTTCAAATCCCCTCCTTGAGAATCATGAAAGATGCTGGTTTGAGTGAAGACGATTAGATCCAAACCCGACTTGATCAGTTGAACTTAATTGACGAGAAAAGACTTACTGTTGTTTTCCATGGTCTGACGTATCAAAAACGGATGATCAAGGCTTTCAACAAGAAATTCAGACGCCAGACATATCAAGTTGGAGATCTAGTGATCAAGCGCATCATTTTGCCGCAAAGTGATCCCAGGGGCAAATGGACTCCTACCTACGAAGGACCATTTGTAATCAAGAATATCTTTTCTTGTGGGGAAATGATCTTAACCACCATGGACGGCGATGATCTGCTGCACCCTACGAACGCAGACATGGTTAAAAGATACTACACATATATGACCCGCTAGGTTGACACACCTAGGCAAAACAAGGGCATCCCGGTGAATCGAAAACCCGAAAGGGCGGTTCAGGCAAAAATTAGGGATAAAACAAAAAAATTTGTACACCCGGCAAGTTGAAAACCTGAAAGGGCGACTTGGGCAAAAAAGGGTTTCCCGGTGGACTGAAAACCCGAAAGGGCGGTCCAGGCAAAAGTTAGGGAATTAAAGCGTATGAATATGTCTCGTCGGATCACTTTAAGGGCAATCTCTTCACAGACAAACTCTGGGCTTCTGATCAATCCAATCATCTTCGGACGAAGCAGCAAATGGATAAGATATTCGGAGTTACAAAGGCTATAGCGGAATGGGAACCCCATGGGAATTTTACACACATAGCTATCTTTCCTTGTATAAATTTTTCTTACTTTTATGACACCATCCTCTTACTAGGATGCCTGTCTCCTTTGTACAAAACACTTACTCAAAGTAAAAACAAAGATGTCTCTTTCAAAGTATAGAAAACTATTTGCCTTTTTCCTTTACACTTGTGTTTTTATTTGCAAAAACGTCCAATGATTCATTGATGAACATATGCATTTGAACATAATTACTATTTACAAATAAACAGGATGGAAAAGAACAATTACTGACAGACTGAAAGGATAGGAAAATGTCTCTAGGCTATTCCAGGAGCAATCCCTACAGTACATCATCTAGATCCCCAGTGGACCTAAAACCTTGAAATACATATCCCCAGCAGAGTTATAATTTCAAACCCTTAATCCCCATCAGAGTTAAAACTTCAAACTCCCAATCCCCAGCGGAGCAAAAACGTTGAGTTACAGATCCCCAGCGAAGCTGAAACCTTCTTCCCCAGTCGAGTCAAAACTTCAAACTATCTATCCCCAGCGGAAACCTTTCAGTCAATCCAACTTCCCCAGTAAGTTATCTTGAAGCCTGGAAATCAACCAAGATAACAGTTAACTTTTGTCTCTCCCCAACCTAGGATAACTTCCCCAGTAGAGTGAAGGACAAGCCAAACTCCTGAACTTACTCTCCAGCAGTAAGCCTTCTTCCCCACAGAGTATTCACTGCTCCTCAACAGAACGGAGATTCTCATTCTCAATTCCCCAGTGAAGTCACCAAAGTTTTATTGCTCCTCAACAGAATGAAGATTCCCATTCTTACTTCCCCGTAGAAGTCATTAGAGTTTCCCATATTCTCTAGCAGAATAAGGATTCCCATTGTGTAACCTCCAGTAGAAGTCGTCAAAATTCTCTGGATTTCCTAAGCGGATTTCTCAAGCAGTTTGGCATTACTCTCACAACAGAATTTTTGTCAATACTCCAACTTCAAGACATGAAGGATCCTCACATCCCCACAGAAGTTGTCAAGGATTTTTCTATTCCTAGCAGTCGCACAGGATTTCTTATCCTCAGCAGTCATGGATTTATTTTCCCCGGCAGTAGTCAAGGGTTTTATTATCCCCAGCCGTCAAGGATTTATTTTCCTCCGCAATATAGAAAATCAACTTACATGTGCATACATTACATCCATGTATCATAAACATTGATAAAACACATGTATTGCATCATACATTTCATGCAACATAACTTCGTGTTTCAGCTAACATTTTACCCTTTTCAGGATAAGATTAACAGCTACAGTTTAACAATATGTAACCATGATACAGTACGGATACGCTCCAGACACAGATGCTATTCTTTCACTTATTCAGATTCAGATTTCATATACAGTTCAGATACGCTCCAGATACGGATGACATCCTGATACTTATTCAGATTTCAACTATCAGATACACTCCAGACACGGAAGTCATTCTGTTACTTATTCAGATTTCAGATACAGTTCAGATACGCTCCAGATACTGATGCCATTCTGCCCCTCATTCAAGATTCAACAATCATGATACAAGTTCAGATACACTCCAGACACGGAAGTCATTCTGCTACTCATTCAGATTCCAAACTTCAGATACAATCCAGATACACTCCAGACACGGTTGCCATTCTGTCACCTATTCTGATTTTCCTTAGCTCAGAGATGCTCCAGACACGAATGCTATTATATTGCTTATTCATATTCAACATTCAGATACAGCTTGGATACGCTCCAGATACGTATGCTATTCCTTTGCTCATTCAGATTCAGTCCCCAAATACAGTACAGATACGTTCCAGATATGGACACCATTCTGATGCTCATTCTTTTGACTTACAACTCAGCAAACATTCTTGGATGGCATCTTTAATCCCATCTCCAACAAGATTCTATCACATCTCCAAATGGCATCTTTAAGCCCATTTCCTCAACTACATTTTGACGAGTGCAAATTTACGGGCACTCTAGTGTCCAATCATCTTTTACCTTTGAGTCACGAACGGCAAAACTCGCCAATCTAACTCTTCAGGTTCAATAAGAATGAACAGGGGCAGCTGTTGTACCCCAAAATTTTCCCTCTCATTTATCAAGATTTTCCTCACAAGACTTCTTGGACTCCAGACAAGATTAGGATTTGCTCAGCTCAAGACATCTCCTTGCACTGATGACCTGGAATTAGGGTTTGAGTTTACACAAGTATTTTTGGACCACCATGCTTCTTGTGACTTTTATACACCATCTTGGACCCCTAAGATTACTCATACCAAGTTTCAAGCCTTGAACCACATTTTTGACCATTCAATTGGACAGTTGACCTAAAAATTAGTTGTATTGGGGAAAAGTCAACCATGGCCAATTTACAGTCAAACTTCATAATTTTTTATCCACAACCACATTTTGGACTCATATTTACCATTTGATCAAGTTTGGATCACAACTCCTCAAAAAATTTGATCAAATCATCAAAAGGGCAAAATGGTTAAAATTAGGGTTTTGACTGAGAAAGGGCAATTTCTGATTTTTTAACCTAGCCAATGGCCAATTGGGTTCAAGCATGATTTCAAGGACTCAATAGCATCATCTTGACCTAATAACATAGTTCAAAAGATCTCAAATGCATAGGATTGACAGATGAATTTTGCAGTCAACTGATCAAAAGTCAACTGTACACTGAAAAGTCAAACTTTGACTTTTTGATCAAAATCAAGTGCCAAGGGTCATAATTCATCAAGATATGTCAAAATATGAAACTTGTTGATCAAGAAAATCAACTTTGCAAATTAGGGTTTTAATTTGAAAATTTTTCATAACTTAGAAAATTTCTAAGTATGGAAATTTTCTTATTTTTTCCCAACTTTCCACAACTTTTTCACCATAATGAAATTGGATTTAAAGAAAACTTCCAACATGAAAGTTGTAGTCCTCCATAAAATATACAACTTTGATTCACAAAGTTTTCCCAAAAGATGCTTGGATCTCATGTTATGAATTTGTGAATAAGGGTCCATAAATTTTTTACTTAGTGAAATTTTGCCCTAGTTTAGGCAGGTTTTTGACCTAACTTCATGGAAACTTTTCACCTAGTTCCAAGAGGTATCTCAAGTTGCATTTCAAATATGGATTGTAGAGCATGTTACAAGCTTTCGAAAATGTCCAAGAACTCTCCAAGATCATTTGTGGTTAGGGAGAATCGAAGAAGAGAAAATGGAAATTTGTCACTTTTGTTCAAGCCATGTTTACAATGCTTCAAGTTGAAAATCAGTTCCTAGCATGCTTGTACCTTGCATTAAAGGTCCTAATCCCTTCTACACTCCATAATTGAATGCTAACTCAATGGACAATGGCTTTATTTTGATCTTTGGAGCATTGTACAAAGGATTAATCCAAAAATGGCATAAAGTTCACAATACTACTTTGATAAAGCAAGCTTTTCCAACTTTATCAGCCTTGAGCATTGGGTTTGTTCTTGTGGTGCAGACATTTTCCACATGAATTAAGCAATGTTTACCAACTATTATCAGACCTCAAGCTAGCCTGTACAGGCCTTGGGCATTGTCACTTCAACTTTTCTTCAAAAGCAAGAAATTGGCAAAAGTCAAGATAACTTGTACATCTGATAAAAGTGAGGTTTGGCATCATTCTAGAGAACCTCACAAACTTGTTGCAAGCCAATACACGAATCCATAGCATTTGAAACACTCCCAAACACAAAAAACCACATTGCTGCCCAAAACAGGGCAGCCTCTGCAAAATCAAAGCCATTTCAATATTGGCTCGTGCGTCTCTTGATTCAACACTTGAAACACCTTACATACATCACATCTAAACTATCCAGGCCCTTGTCTTGCAATTGTAACCCCTATTTCAAACATCACCATTTTCATTTTGGAAGGTTGCAGGTTGACTCGTGCAAGGAGTTTCAAGC
The DNA here is from genome assembly GCA_948472305.1 of Vicia faba. Taxonomy (NCBI): domain Eukaryota; kingdom Viridiplantae; phylum Streptophyta; class Magnoliopsida; order Fabales; family Fabaceae; genus Vicia; species Vicia faba. Next base: position 557,967,610 of record OX451737.1, on the reverse strand, counting down.
ATCCTCAAGGCAAGCTGAGCATTAGAAAAGCTTGAGGGAACTTCAAGGAAGCTCACACGATCTTCAGGCCTCACTCAAAGTCCCCACATCGCCATATCCAAACTCAGCCGAACCAGGTATTTTTAAAAGTTCTATCTCTCTATTTAGGAATCCTTAAGCTTTGATTTGTGAAGCAAAAATGTAGTCCTTAACTTGCTAAAGTTATACATGTGCATAGTTGTCATTTATATTAACTGAGCTAAGAGTATTTGATTGTTGAACATGCTGAAAAAATTAGGTCAGGAATTAGGGCCACTGAAATTCTCCCTGGTCTTTAGAGTTAGGTCATGAATTTTATATCACTGGAGTCGTGAGATCATAAGCTACATTTTTTGTGTTATGAGTTTTTGATTTTATGCAAGTTAGAGCAAGATATAAGTTTGTATTCAGAAGCGCGCACGAAGAAGCCAAGGACAGGGATGAAGATGAAGTTCCTGGGCCTGGCGCCTTGGGCCTGTTGTTTTTCACACACCCCATATTCCTATCTGCACCCCCTTTGCTTATTTTGTTTATTTTTTATATTTTCTCATATTATTTTTGTTTATTGACTTTAATATTTTTTCTGAACATCAAAAAATCATGAAAAATATTTTCTTTATTTTTTGTATTTTATTTTATTTTTTATCTTATTTTTTTTAGATAAAAAATAATTTATAAATAAATAGAACTTTATTTTCTTAAATAAATAGTAAATACATTTAAAAATACCATACATTTTTATTTTATTATTTTTCACACATAAAATATTATTTTCATACATATTATATTTTTTTTAATATTTGTACATAATATTTTTATTATTTTTCTTGAACCAAAAAATGAATAAAATAAATAATAGAAAACATAATTTTCTTTTAAACCAAAAATTAGGGTTTCCCCTTTCAAAAATAATAATAATATTTTTCTTATTTTGAGGACTTAAATAATTTATTTTTATCATACATAAAATAAATACAAAAAAACATGTTGCATCCATACATTTTATTGCCTATTTAAATAATTGTTTATTTATTTATTGTACAAAATTCAATTGGATTGTAATAATTTCTAGGGTTTTATTTTGAGCAATACCCCCCATTCAAAACTTGTATCCCCCTCCCATAATATTGTTGCAATATCTTAGATTACTTTACGCAATTTATCGCATTATATACATGTTTAGTAAAAACTAGGGTTTTTATGATAAGACAAAATCAAACAAATAGAATGACCTAATTCAAGACAAACAAAATGCATGAAAAATGACAACACATTCCACACAAGCACCCCTAGGGTTTCGCCCACTTGGTTGCCTTAAAAAATGGCCATGGTATGCATGCAAGGTATCTTGGCAAAACAAAACAAAACAAAAGATCATAGTCCCTCGATGACGCTATCAAAAAGGTTGCATAAACGAATGATCTTAGTCCCTTAAAATGCTAAAGATACTTGGCAACATTGCTATCATGGTCGTACGATGACCCACGCCCGTCCCGTTTAACATCCAAAGATAGGGTTGTTTACCAAAACAATGGTAAATCAACAATGTCAAAGGAATAAAAATGTACAAGAAAGACTTTTGAGTAGGTAAATAGCTTCTAGTTACTTGATCAATTCAAAACAAATCCTTGCTATTTTCAAACAAACACACACATTTCAAAACATTTTTCGAACAACTTTCAAAACATTGAAACATTTTTCAAAAGACAAACATCTTTGTATACATTCTTACGAACGAGAATCATTACAAAGATTGCCTAAACGATGGCCTCTTTTCAAAATACTTTTAAAACCACACAATGCACCATTTCAAACAATTGCAAAAGTAAAGCAAGTGATCTAAACAAGTAACTAGGAGCCCATGGAAAACCATGGATGAAAAGGGTGCTAGCACCTTCCCTTTTCATAATCTACCCCTCAAACTCAAGAAAACATCTCAAAGGTATTTCCTGTGCTTTTTTACCTTTCCTTTTGGATAAAAGAAAAGTCGGTGGTGACTCTTGCTAACCGCAACATTTGCAAACACAAACGCAAAACCTCAAGTCAGTTCTCCCACCGTATCACACAAGGGATATTTAGTTGAAGATGCCTTATTCTCGTGAAGAAACTATATATGATATGTTTATGAGGATTACTCCTCCTCTCTTAGATGATATGGAAGAACTTCACCTTACCTTTGTTAGGATGCAGCAAGAAAATGAAGCATGGAAGAACAAGTACAAGACTTTGGAGGTGTCCTACTCAACAGAATTGAAATAAAAGTGAAATTCTGGTATCAGATATGTGATGTTGAAGGAGATGTCATGACACAAATATCTGAGGACAATGTAAAATGCAACAACAAAAATAGTAAAAACACTAGGGATGGTTAACCTAGTTCGGTGTACAACAACACCTACTATGGGGGCTACCAAGCCAGGGACAAGTCCACTAAATAGTATCAATTCATAGACCCTCAGTAAATATCCAGTTTACGATCTAATCACTTAATCACTACCTGTTCTATACTTCTACCTAAGACACGCCTAGGTATGAGGCCCTCCTCAAATCCCTTCAATCACTGACAATGAAGAACAACAAAATTATTAAGTTTTAAAGACTTCAATAATTCAATACTTAAATGCTTATGAATGATCCAAAATTAACAACTCATGTATTAAACCAATACTAGAGTGTATTAAAATTAAAATACTTAGACTTCTAAAACAGAAAGAATGAGTTCTTCTTCAAAAGTTGCAGTAGTACGAATAAGGATGCAAGTCCTTATAAAGACGCAACAGTGGGCTTGGGCTGAAAAACAAATATTCCAATATTTTGAATATTTCCATGAAAATAGGCCAAGATATAATCCATAAGGATAATGCAAATAGAAAAATATTCTTCCATATTTTTCGCAAACTATGAGTCATAAATCCTGAATAATGGTGCGCATAAAAACAAGTAACAGAAAACTTAAACCAGATATGAAGTTTCCTTCAGCTCAGGAGGCAGATGTTAAGACATCTTCTTTGACATCATTCAAAATAGTTTGATTCAAATGTTAAGGCATTGTGAAAAACATTATCAAGACAATGTTTTACCAAATGTGCTGCCAACAAACACTTACAAACTCTCCCTTTGGCAACTTTTGGCTAAAACATTATTTGAGCACATTATCATAGCAGCGGCATAAGCATAACAAAACTCAGTTAGCAGTTAGAAAAAGGTAGATGTCATAACATCTTCTAAGACATGAGGCTCCCCCTCAAGTAATAAGCACATGAGGCTCCCCCTTAAGTAATAAGCTCCCCCTCAGTCAGTGGTCAGTCAGTCAGAGGTCAGTCAGTTTCTCTCCCCCTTTTTAGTCATAATATGCCAAATAAAACATGTATTCAAGAGAATAGAAATAATAGAATATGCCAAATAAGTATAGACCATAGAATCCAAGCACATACAAGTGCCAAAAAGAAACAAAGGGGTCAAACAAATAAACAACAAATAGTATAACTGTCTTCAGGACCAGTAGACTTGGCAAAGCCAGAACTTCCTTCCTCATCAGAATTTCCTTCTTCAGTGCTTATTTTATCATCAAAACTGTTGTCCTTCTGCAGCTCATTGATCATCTTTTTAAAGGTTAGATTTCTTGCTGAGCTAACTCTGATCACATCATCAAGTTCTTTACAGGCTTCCCTTAATTCAGTAATCATGTCATCCTTGGTTGAGGTCTTGTTTTCAGAAGATGCAAATGTCAAAACAATGTCTGGGACATGTTTTCCTGAAAAAAGCTTGAAGCGAAGGGTTAGAGCAGACTCCCTCTTGCAAACTACATCATTACAACTCAAAATTCCAGGATGTTAATTAAAAATAATTCCACAAATATGGTATGGAAATCAATAGGCATCTTGATGGCACATGTTCCTGCATGCTTAATAGTCTGATAAAAAATGTAAGCACCATAATCAAACAGTTTCTTGTTTCCAACAACATAAATAAACTTTCCTAAGCCAATAGTAATGGTTGAGGTATAATTGGTAGGAACCCAGTTAGAAGCTCCAATTCTATGCAAGATTGCATATTTCACACTAAGCTTGCTAACATGAAGCTTATTCTTCATGGGCACTCACTCACTTGGTTAGCAGTGATGGCTTTGCACACTTGATTATCAGTTACTTCCAGCTCACAATAATCATCTTCAGACCTATCCAGAAATCTATTGATGATAACAGGGGAAAAATCTACACACCTACCTCTAACAAACACCTTTCTATACTCCTTACTTTTATGATCAGCACAATCAATAGGAATATTAACAATAAATTCCTTAACAAGAGTATCATAGCATTTTGCAAGCCTTGTAACAGTTTTCATCAACCCAGCTAAAGATATCAGCTCTATAGTTTCTTTGAATTCCAGAGCACCAGCTCCCAATTCTCTTTCTAGGATAATTCTTCTTTGAAACACATATTTCCACTTTTCAGCATTCCCAATAGAATGGAAGGAAATATTGTCAAGAGGAGCATCAGGTACCCTAACAAAGAGCTTCTTGCTTCCAGACTTCTTAATAGGAGAGATGTCCTGGACATATTTCTCGACATCATAATCATAGTCATCTTCTTCAACTAATACAGTTTTCTTCTTACTTTTAGATCTCTTCACAGGAGAGATGTTTTAGATATCATTCTCATCATCATTTGAGGAGTCATCGGGTCTAATTTTTATTTTGTTGGAAGGAGGAACCACTTTACTTCCAGGCTTTGGGGGACCATACATAGATTTATTCTTGAGAATCTTGGTAGGGGTGTGACATTCACATCCTTCACTTTCCTAGATTTGAGCCTTTTAGCAATTCCAGGCACCACATTAGAAATGAGCTCATTGTCAGACAGCTCATTAACATTAACCACAGTCTCAAATTTTTGATTTTCTGCAGCTTTGGAGCCAGGAACATCTTCCTTATCAAGACAGTTCTTCTCAACATCTTGTTTAACATCATCTTCCACCTCCTCTAGAGCAGAAGTAGCAAGCTTGTCAAGTTTGCTTTCAGCAGCATCTTTCTTGAAGATGGATGGTTTAGCAGCACTTTTAGGGTCATTCCCTTTGTCATCCGGAGCAAGCATACGAGCAAGATGAGTATAACTCCTAGGCATAACAATACCTTCATTTTACACTCTATCTACTAGTCTTCTAATGCTTCTATCAACATTAACAATTTCTTATTCAGTCCTATCATCAGTAGAAGTAGAAGTATTACCTTTAGAAGTGTTAACATCGTCTGTGGACTTCTGTACATGTGACGATATGGGTTTCTTAACCTTCTTCTCAAGAGGTGGGATAGTTGTTAGAGGAGTAAAGTGAAGTACTCTGTCAAGGGATAGTTTCTAAGGATGGTTGACGGATTTTGAGGGAGACGATGCATGATGTTGAGACATCTTTGAAGATTTTTGAGCAAAGAGATGAAGAATAACAAGGGTTCTGTTTCTGTAAAGGAGAATGAAGAGTTTGTGAAAGTAGAAGGAAGTGATGTCGTAGTGTGTGGGAAAATATTTGATATAGTCTTGAAATGATTGCTTACGAAATTTGATTTGTTGGAAACATAAATAATATAATATCACTTTAATGATATTCCCACACGCCATTAATTGCTACAAACCATCATATATGCAAATCCATAATTTTCTTCTTAAGTTCTCAAACTGATTTGCATCCAAAGCCTTAGTGAAAATGTCAGCCAGTTGTAATTCAGTAGCTACATGTTCTAAGGCAACAATCCTTTCTTCAACAAGCTCTCTTATGAAGTGATGATGGATATCAATGTTTTTGGTCCTGCTGTGTTCGATAGGAATTTTTTATATATTTATGGCACTTAGATTGTCATATAATAATGTCATGACATCTTGTTTGACATTATATTCTGTTAACATTTGTTTCATCCAAACCAACTGAGAACAACTGTTTCGTGCAGCAATATACTCATCCTCAGCAGTGGATAGAGACACACAATTTTTCTTCTTATTAAACCAATATATGAGATTATTTCCCATAAAGAAACATCCTTCCGATGTACTTTTTCTATCATCAACACTTCCTGCCCAATCAATATCACAATAACCACTTAAAGCAGAGCTAGATCCATGAGAATATAACATAGCATAGGCACTTGTCCCATTCACATATTTAAGAATTCTCTTCACATGGTTAGCATGGATAACTTTAGGATCAGCTTGATATCTAGCACACACCCATACAACAAAGACAATGTCAGGTCTGCTGGCTGTGAGGTATAGAAGACTGCCTATCATACTTCTGTAAAGACTTTGATCCACACTTACTCCTTTTTAATCTTTAGACAACTTCAAATGCGTGGGAGCAGGTGTTCCTTTGTGACTGGCATTTTCCATCCCAAATTTCTTTACTATATTCTTGATATACATGCTTTGAGATAAAAATACGGAGTCTTCCATTAGTTTAAATTACAGACCAAGAAAGTAGGTTAATTCACCAACAAGGCTCATCTCAAATTCTGACTGCATTTGCTTGACAAAATGTTGAACCATCACATTTGACATCCCACCAAATACAATCTCATCAACATAAATCTGTGCAATCATGATCTCCCCTTCTTATTCCTTGACAAAAAGAGTTTTGTCTATGCCCCCTTTCCCATATCCATTCTCACCATGAAATTCTGTCAATCTCTCATACCGAGCTCTTGGAGCCTGCTTTAATCCATACAGAGCTTTCTTCAGTTTGTAAACATGTTTAGGAAAACTTGGATCAACAAATCCCTTAGGTTGTTCCACATAAACTTCCTCATTCAGATAGCCATTTAAGAAGGCACTCTTTACATCCATTTAAAACAGTTTAAATTTCAGAATGCATGCAACTCCTAAGAGTAGTCTGATTGATTCAAGTCTGGCTATAGGGGAAAAGGTTTCATCAAAGTCAACTCCTTCAATTTGAGTCTATCCTTGTGCAACTAATCTTTCCTTATTTCTAGTGGCCACCCCTTTTTCATCAATTTTATTATTGTACACCCATTTTGTGCCAATCACATTTATCCCTTCAGGTCTTGGAACTAGATCCCAAACTTTATTTCTACTAAATTGTTCTAGCTCTTCTTGCATAGCATTAATCTAGAACTCGTCTGTTGAGGCCTCTTTGACATTCTTAGGCTCAAGTTTTGAAACAAATCAAGAGTTTGATATCCCTTCTCTTGATCTAGTAGTACCTCCTTTATTTAGATCTCATATGATAAACTCCTTAGCATGATCTCTCTGAGTTCTAATTGAAGGCCCTTTATTGAGATGACTGGGCTTAGGATCTTCTTGAGGTAGATTAGAATCAATACTTCTGTCATTTGATTCTATTGGAATATCAGGCAAAGATGTTCCAACATCTTCTAGGACATCTTCTTCATCATTCCATCCTTTATCATCAATAATAACATTTATGGACTCCATCGTAACCTTGGTTCTGGAGTTAAATACTATGTAGGCTATGCTATTTTTAGAGAAACCCATGAATATTCCTTCATCACTTTTGGGATCTATCTTCCTCCTTTGTTCACGATCAGCTAAGATGTAACATTTACTTCAAAAAAATGAAAGTATTTGACAGTAGGTTTTCTTCCCTTCCATATTTCATATAAGGTGGATGAAGTGCCTTTCCTTAGAGTGACTCTGTTATGGATATAACACGCAGTATTCATAGCTTCAGCCCAAAAGTGGTAGGGTAACTTCTTAGCATGAATCATAGCTCTGGTAGATTCTTGAAGGGTTCTGTTTTTACGTTCCACAAACCCATTTTGTTGAGGAGTAATGGGAGAAGAGAATTTATGACTGATTCCTTCAGAAGAGCAAAGTCAGCTAATTTATTGTTCTCGAATTCCTTTCCATGATCACTTCTGATTCTGATGACATGACTATCTTTTTCCCTTTGAAGTTTTTGACAGAGATCTTTAAACACTTCGAAATTTTCTAATTTTTCTCTGATAAAACTTATCCATGTGTACCTAGAGAAGTCAACTACAACAACATACGCACACTTCTTTCAACCAAGACTTTCAACTTGCATAGGTCCCATCAAGTCCATGTGAAGAAGTTCCAAAACTTTTGATGTAATAAGATGTTGGATCTTCTGATGTGGCATCTTAGTTTGCTTTCCATTCTGGCAGTCACCACATACTCTCCCTTCTTCTATCTTGAGCTTAGGAATCCCTTTCACGACTTCTTCAGCTATGATTCTTTTCATTCCTTTTAGATACAAGTGTTCCAATTTTTGATGCCATAGTTTAACTTCATTTTCTTTGGCTAAAACACATGTTGAGGAGAAGTTCAACTCTTGGGGAACCTATAAAGAACAGTTGTATTTAGATCTAATTCCTTTCATAATACCTTCATTCTTTTCATTGCAAACAAGTGATTCTGTCTTGGTGAAGTTTACTTTGAACCCTTGATCACACAATTGGCTAATACTTATTAGGTTAGTTGTTAACCCTTTAAGAAGTAACACATCTTCAAGCTTAGGGACTCCTGAACATTCCAGCTTATCAACTCCTTTGGTTTCACCTTTGGCCCCATCACCAAAAGTCACATAACTGGTGGAATAAGATTTGATATCTACCAACAAATTCTTGACACTTGTCATGTGTCTAGAACAACCACTGTCAAAATACCAGTCATCTTTGGTTGATACTGTGAGACAGGTATGAGCTATGAAACTAGTAACATTAGACTTGGGAACCCATTGTTTCTTCTTTTTGCTATTTTGGGAAATTTGATTAGTTTTGGGAAGAGGAGAGATTTTAGGATACCCAGAAGCTTATGAATGATCCACAATTAACAACTCAAATAACAACTCAAGTATTAAACCAATACTAGAGTGTATTACAATTAAAATACTTGGAACTCTAAAACAGAAAGAATGAGTTCTTCTTCAAAAGTTGCAGTAGTACGAATAAGGATGCAAGTCCTTATAAAGGCGCAGTAGTGGGCTTGGGCTGAAAAACATATATTCTAATATTTTGAACATTTCCATGAAAACATGCCAAGATATAATCCATAAGGATAATGCAAATAGAAAAATATTCCTCCATATTTTTTGCAAACTATGAGTCACAAATCCTGAATAATGGCGTGCATAAAAACAGGTAACAGAAAACTTAAACCAGATATGAAGTTTCGTTTAGCTCAGGAGGCAGATGTCAAGACATCTGCTTTGACATCATTCAAAATAGTTTTCTTTAAATGTCAAGGCATTGTGCAAAACATTATCAAGTCAGTGTTTTACCAAAATTTCTGCCAACAAACACTTATAAAAAGGATGACTTGATTGAGATTCTTGAGAGTCGTGTTGTAGATATAATGGAGAAACAAGAAGTCACCGATAAGTATGTAGAAGAGAACAAGTAGTTGAGGGCTCATATTACAAGATTCAAGGGAAGGCGTCAATGTGTGGAGAGATCTTCATCAGCTTTGGCTCCTTATGATTTTAAATTCTATCTTTATTCTCTTGTACTTAGGATTATTGAAACTTGTACTAAAAGTTGTAATCCATTCCAAAACTATTATCGAAATGAAATTTTCAGTATTTTCAAATGTGTTAGTACTTCATATTTGCAATTGTTTATAATTATTTGAGTTCCTCGAACAAACAAAATAAATCATATGCATTTCATATCATGCATCATTTTGCACATATCTTTGCATTCCTGTTCATTCCCATGTGTCTTACTTATTTCTCTGCTTCGTTTTGTCAACAAATTGTCTCATCACTACAATACTCGGGCTAATTCTAGAAATAAAATGGAAAATCTTAAACAAGAGAATCGTGAGTTGCGCGAAGAAGTTACTGCTTTGAGAGCCGGCATGGCTAATCTGACCACTTTGGTAGAATAGTTGGTGGCTGCTCAGAATCAGACGACCATTCTTTCATAAGTTCTATCAGTTCCCGTCTCTGTTACTCAAGTTACTGCTACTGAATATCGTATGCCTTGCGGTTACCAATGGAGAATGCCTTAGAATTTCCTGGCAGAAGGTTACAGTCCTTGTGCTTAAGTTGCTCCATTTGTTCAAACTATTGCTGCTTCTGCACCTCTTGTGGTGCATGTTGTTCCTGTTTCTAATAATGAGATTCATCATGTTGCACCTCCTACGATGAATGTTATGCATAATATTAATGATGAAATTTATCATCCCGCTCCTACACCAAGTGAAAGTTTGGGTTTTTACGACCGAATGGATGACTTTTAGGATCAATTCAATGAAATGCAGAAAGAAGTGAAGTCTCTCCAAGGGGAAGAGTTATTCGGACCAAATTTTAGTGACCTTTGCTTAGTTCCTAATGTAAAAGTTCCAACAAAGTTTAAGGTGCCATAATTTGAGAAGTATAAGGGCAACTTTTGTCCCAGTGATCTCCTGGTGATGTATATCAGGAGAATGCCCACTCATACTGATGACCAATGATTGCTTATACATTTCTTCTAGGATATTTTAACTGGTGCTTCCTTGAAGTGGTATATGGGATTGGACAGTAGCAACATTCGTGCATTCAATGACTTGGGAGAAGCTTTTGTGAAACTGTATAAGTATAATATGTTTATGGCATCTGACCATGTCCAGCTGAGAGCGATGGCTCAGAAGGATAAGGAGTCATTTAAGGAGTATGCGCAACGTTGGTGCGATGTTGCTGCCCAAGTGGTACCCTTCATGGGATAGCAAGAAATGACTAAGGTCTTCTTGAAAAGCCTTTGTTCATTTTGTTGTAAGTTGTTTTAAATTGAGAGTTGCCACCCTTAATTTTTATCTTTGAGAAGGGAGTAAAAAGTATAACCCTAATGTGGTCAGAGATTCTAAGTTGTTGAACTCGGTCTTAGACAAAGGGAAGGTGTTAGGCACCCCTCATCTACCTTGTTCACAAGGACACTAGGGTTTAGAAACGCGGTCTTCAAGAAATAGGGTTTTAGTTTTTTATTAGGAAAACTTGCCACAGTTTTTAAGTCGTATGCCTACGTATCCTCTTGTGAGGAATCAGAGTCCCAATTCGTAGTTCGTAGTGTTTGGTTAATTTTTTTATAGGATTGTGTAGAATTGCTTATGATTTATCCTTGAACAATGTCTGGGTTTGAAATTGAGTGAGCGTAGACGTAGTTTACAGTTAATTTTGAAAGTAATCTTATTTAATCCTTTTTAGAAAATATCTTGTAATTTTGATTATGTTAGTAAAAAAAGTGATTTGTTGTTGGTTAGTTGTGCTAAGGTGAGGATATTAAGGGTCCAAGTTCAGAAATTGAACTTGGTCCAAATGCGTAGAGGGGGTGTGAGTTTTAGTCTAGTAGTAAAAATAGGATGCATAAATAACAGGGGTCCAAGTTCAGAAATTGATCTTGAGTCAATTAAGCAGCGGAGTTTAGTAATATCTTTATAAAATATTGAATTAATTTAATAAAATATTTGAATCTATTTAATTAACATCAAACGAATGACCGATCCTAATAATTAATTAATTAAAATAATTAACAAAAATAAATACAATTAGCCTAATCCAATAAACTAAGTAATTATAACTAATTAATATTCTTTGTAAATTTGTTTTGTTAAAAAAGATTTCAATGAAGTTTTTTTTTTTAATCGGTTAACTCATTCAATGAGAACATTATCAAAACATAAAGTCACGAGAATGGGCTAGCCACTCACAAAACTAAAGCAAATAATTAAACATGTAAGCTAGAGATAAAAACATAAATTAAAACACCACATGCTATAATTCACAGACTACACACTTACGACGTATATCTTACATAAACAAAAGCATTGAAATTATAGCTTAATTATTTTTCTAAATAAAAGAATTAAACATTTATTACAACCTTTTATATTATTCATAAAGTAAATAACTTAATTAGTTAATTAAAACAAAATTAAAAATCTAATTAAACTAATTAAATATTTAAAACTAAATAAATCTGACAAAACAATATATGATAATAATAATAATAATAATAATAATAATAATAATAATAATAATAATAATAATAATAATAATAATAATAATAATAATAATAATAATAATAATAATAATAATACACCAAACAAATAATAATAATAATAATAATAATACACCAAACAAATAATAATAATAATAATAATAATAATAATAATAATAATAATAATAATAATAATAATAATAATAATAATAATAATAATAATAATAATAATAATAATAATAATAATAATAATAATAATAATAGTAATAATAGTAATAGTAATAATAGTAATAATAGTAATAATAGTAATAGTAATAGTAATAATAGTAATAATAGTAATAGTAATAATAGTAATAATAGTAATAATAGTAATAGTAATAATAGTAATAGTAATAATAGTAATAATAATAGTAATAGTAATAATAGTAGTAGTAGTAATAGTAATAGTAATAATAGTAGTAATAGTAATAGTAATAATAGTAGTAGTAGTAATAGTAATAATAGTAGTAATAGTAATAGTAATAGTAGTAGTAGTAGTAATAGTAGTAATAATAATAGTAATAGTAATAATAATAGTAATAGTAGTAATAATAATAGTAATAATAATAATAGTAGTAATAATAGTAATAATAATAATAATAATAGTAATAATAATAATAATAATAACTAGCTAACATAATTCTCTAAAAAAAAAAGTAAGTTAGAGGTGCAAATAAGGGAGGAAAGTGGTATTAGAAAATAGAGACTCAAACTTCCAAATCGTTTCAAAACTAATTTCTAATTAACAAGAGAGATAAAAAAATTTTAATTAAGACAAAAAATAAATAGATAAAAGAAAAGTTATCAGTAGAAAAACAAACCTGAAGGGCCAAACGTCCGCCGTCATCTTTTCATATTTCTTTCATCATCTTCTTTATCTTTCTTTTTTAATTTGATGAAGGTTTTTGAAGTTTATTTGTTATTGTTCTTCAATGTGAAGAACAATAACTTTAGGAGTAATTGAGTAAATTATGGATTCTCTAACTGATTGTTGATATAAAATTTTTATGTTTTATATTCAGAATCCTAAAGTAAATCAAAAGAGCGACGTAGAAAGAATCTTTGTGAGAGAGATAGAAAATTGTTGATGGAAAGTAATGTGAAAGAAAGACCTATTTATAGTGACAATTGGGTCAACAAATTAGGAAAATAAAATTGATTGGCAATAAGATCTTCTTTGGGAAATAAACTGACCAATCAAAAGTTGAGTGTGAGACAAATTGATGCCAATTGACCAATAAGCAATAGTTCACCCAAAAAAAAATATTTTTTGTATTTATTATGATTTTTGCACTCAATTTTGATACAAAGTGCATAAAATCAAATAAATAATTATTTTAAAAAAGGCATTAATTAAAAATACAAAAATAATATATAAATAATAAAAAAAATACAATTTCATGATTTTAAGAATAATTAAAAATAGAAATAAACTTAGTAACAACAAAACATAAAAAATATCCAAAGTGCACCAAATGAGATTCAAACATGTGACCTCGTACTTGCAAGCCTTATTCCTTACCAATTGTGTTATGTTATTTATTTGAAATAAAAAGGCAATTGAAAGTAAATGAAGACGATGAAGTATTTTCTATTTAAAAATACAAATAATTTAAACTAAATTATTATATTTTTAAATAGACTTTGAAAACAGATATTTATAAAACCCACAATATTAATGTAAATAAATAAAAAGAATTTTATAAATCTCGAGTGTGAAAATAGTTTCGATCGTAGCACCAACGCGGGAAAATTTGAGGTATGACACCTGCCCCTATTTAATCACTCTTCGATTGAATGGTGCGAGAATGTGCAGGTCTCACACATTCGAATCAGAGGGTTATTAAATAATGGAAGACTCCAAAATTTGACTAAAGGTTGGCTAGATAAGGATAGGATGTACAACGTTCCCCTAAGAGTTTTGAAAAAAATAGGCACATATGATGATGTATCACTTTACCAGAATTTGAACAAAAGTAAATAGGCAAGGATGGTGATGTATCATCCTACTAGAGTTTGAGTAGAGAGTAAAAATTTAAGAGTAATATTGATCCAAATTTGACGACGCAGATAACTCACCAATACGTACAAAAAGAGATTGTAGTTTTTGCGTATTTACCATAACCTAGGAGGTAAACAACAAAATTTGAAAGATTGATAGCTCATTGTTGCATGGAGAATGATGCAACAAGCCATACCGCAGCAATATATTAGTTTGAAATTTGACTTAGTAATGCTTCGAGACTAACATTGTAAGCTAATGACGCTGATTCTATTCATCACGACCTATGGGATGAATAAAACAAAGTTTGATAACACATCGCTACATGGAGACTGAGGCAATGAGTTTATATTGCAGATTTCGTCATGTTTACTACAACCTAGGGAGTAAATAGTACGAGGATGAACTTGTGCCTTTATCACAACCTAAGGGATAAAAGACAAATAGGGGTGGGCTTACGTATTCATCACAACCTAGGGGATGAATAATATAACCCTGAAAATTCATATATCTATCGCAACCTAGGGGATATATAATTGAAAAATCTTAATAACACATCGCTGCATGGAGACTGGCGCAATGAGTTATATCGCAGATTTCTTCATGTTTCCTATAACCTAGGGAGTAAATAATATGAGGATGAACCTGTGTATTTATCACAACCTAGGGGATAAAAGACAACAGGGGGGGACTTACGTTATTCATCACAACCTATGGGATGAATAGTATAACCTTGAAGGTTTGCATATTTATCGATACCTAGGGGATAGGTAATTGAAAAAGCTTGTGCGTTTACCACAACCTAGGGGGAAACAACACAAAGATGAATTCATATATTCATTGTAACCCAAGGAATGCATAATTCTAATCTAGTAATTGGCACACCTACCACAACCTATAGGATAGATGATTGAAAAGCTTGATAACACGTCGTTGCATGGAGACTGACGCAATGAGTTATATTGCAGATGAAAAAAGCTTTTTTTGATGATCAAATCTTAGATAACTAGATCAAAGATGAGATCAGATTTTTTTTAGCGATTGTGTCTGTTCTCAACCAAGGTAAATGCTTGTTTTGTTAAACTGACAAATGGCCCAAAGATATTGATTTTGCCCAAAGTATGTTTGAAAAAATGCCATGTATGATGTATATGCATAATGTCTTGGATTGATATGGAGCTCAGGGTGTATGCATGTCCAGAGTGTTGTGTATGCCCCAAATATTTTCATATGTACCAAATGTGTGTATATGCCCCAAAATATAATGAAAATGTTCTTTTGATATTCTGTCTTCATAAACCAATGGTTTTGTGTTACCAACTCCCCGATGTTGTATGTTGCATCATCATGGTATTTTGAATCGATTTAAACATGATGAAGAGTGTTTGCAGGATTTTGATATTTACATTGTAGGCGTAGGTGTGGGCGTAGGTATGGACGTAGACGTGGACCTCTTTCAACATTTTTCTAACCATAATAAACTTTGATTTTTTATCAAATGCTCTTAGGTATTTTCGTATGTTAGATGCACCAAATGTTATGAATGACCTTGATAATTTGATATGGTTATGTGTATGTCATGCTTAATGTGAGGCTATTAACAGAAAATCTACTACCGAGATTTCCAAGGAATCTACTACCGAGATTCGATTGAGAACTACCTTCTGCCGAGGTCTTCTGGATAACCAACTGCCGAGATCAACTAGGGGAATCTATTGCCGAGATTCGATTGTGAACTACCTTCTGTCGAGGTCTTCTGGATAATTAACTGTCGAGATCAACCGGAGAAATCTACTATCGAGATTCGATTGTGAACTATCTTCTTCCGAGGTCTGCTGGATAATCAACTACCAAGATCAACCAGGGGAATCTATTGCTAAGATTCGATTATGAACTACCTTCTGCCGATGTCTTCTCGATAATCAACTGTCGAGATCAACCAGGGGAATCTACTGCCGAGATTTGATTGTGAACTACCTTTTGTCGGGGTCTTCTGGATAATCAACTGTCGAGGTCAAATAGGGGAATCTACTACCAATATTTAATTATGAACTATCTTATGTCGAGGTCTTCTGGGTAATCAACTGCCGAGATCAACAAGAGGAATCTACTGTCGATATTCGATTGTGAACTACCTTCTGTCGAGGTCTTCAGGATAATCAATTGTCAAGATTAACTAGGGGAATCTACTGCCGAGATTCGATTGTGAACTACCTTATGCCGATGTCTTCTAGAAAATCATCTGCTGAGATTAACTAGGAGAATCTACTGCCGAGATTCAACGTATAATTACCTTATGTCGAGGTATTCTAGAAAATCATATTCCGAGATCAACCAGGGTAATATTATGCCGAGATTTAACATATAGTATATAACTTGATTTGACCATGATGATTGTCTTCACATGCAACATGGTTTATGCTATGCATTATGCTTTAGAATTATGACTCGAATGCTTTTTGAATGGTGCCCTTGTTGTGGTCAAAGAAATGATTAAGACTTAGAGAGGTTATTAGTGAAACAATAATGATTATTGAAAACATTATAGGGTATTATGCTGACATGAATTCCTGATACTATTTTTGAACTCGAAGATTATAGATGTAGAAGAGAGGTCCCCTAGGGATTATGAAAGTATGAAGAGGGCCTGCCTTTTGTGGCATGTCTTGACCCAACATTTGAATTATGAAACACCATGATCTTGATTAACTGAGCCTTAGAATTATTTTCCCTTTATGAACCATTTAGAACCGACTTCCGAGTCTCACAGTGGTCTACCCCAATATTTGAATTTTGAAAGGCATGCCCCTATCTTTAGGATTTGGAGGAGTGTCATAAGAAGGAACTTGGATCCCGCCATTTTGTGATATAAGTTTTGATATAGGTTATCCCAAGTGTCTGAATCTTGAAAAGTAGACACTTTATTAATTGTTGTTTTGAAAAGTGATCAACGTTGACCAAATCTTAGAATAAGTTCCCCTAGTCAACAGGATCCTCACACAATGTGCCCCTATGATCATTAGAATTTCCCCTGTTTATAGGGGTCCTCTTAAATTATTTTCCCATAGTTAGAATCTTCTTGGAAATGCTGCCTTTGATCAGACCATTTTTGAAATCTCCTTGATGTTAAGTATTTACTTGTAAGTAAAATTGCCCCCTTTGAAAAGTAATCCTAATGTGATGCACATGCAAATTCTTGAAACCGAAATTGATTATTAAAAATAAATGGATGATTAGAGATAAAGAAGTGGCAAGTGGTTTAGTGATAATTTAACAAACATTAGGAGTCAGTTTAACTCAAATCTTGTTGAGTATGCTTTCATAGTGAACCTAGCTTCATTTAGGACTTTTGAAGGTTGTAATGTGGCCTGGTTCACGGTTTAAAAACAAAGGATATAAGGCTCAAAATTTTATTTATTCCACCCCCATTCTACTTGATATTCTCCGTTCCTAAATTCAATTAACCTAATGGATGTGTTCAGTCTGCAAGAGAATTTTCGTATTCGTGATGATGAGTAGAAGCATTGATAAGATTTAAGCATTTGATGAGAAGAATTGATTTTTATTGAGGTGGCATCCATAAGATTGTTCTCCAACTTTGTTTTCAATCCCTTATTTTTGTATGGACTGGTTCTTTTGAATTTTTCGGTCCATCGGGATGCCCTAACTTTTGTCTAAGTCAAGTTTGTTTTTGATTTTTACTTGACTTAGCGGGCTTCATAATTTTTTTTCTTTTGAATTTCTTTATGCTTTTCAATTTTGACACTTGTGACTATCATGCTGATTGTTGTAAGCTTCGCCTTTATTGTTTCCTCGATCTTGATTGATGTACCGAGGAAGAAGACATCGTGGACTTTATCTTTGTTGGTTCCTCAATCTTGGATAATGAAAGCGAGAAAAATGATGCATTTTGAACCTTTGCTTAGATCGTTTCCTCAATAATGTATCAAGGAACGAGATATGCTTGAACCTTTTGTTTAGATAAAACAATTTTCTTGAGAATAGAATGCGCCCTTGAATTAATTGAAAGACTACCCTACCCCTGGTAAAAATTAAGGGTTTTTGAAAATAGAAAGAACTTTAACTTCTGGCTCAAGGGGGTTAACGACAAATTATCTCCTTATTTCTCCACTATTTAGGAAGTGAAACGATGCCTTACATCGTCAGCAAAATTCGGTTATTTAGTTTTCGTCATTCTCCCTCAAAATTTGTTAAAGTTGAAAAATGAAAAAGAAACAAATGGAGTTTTTTTCCAAAACTTTTTGTTTCATTTTTTTTGTATATGGAATTTGATGGCTTAAGAAAGAGTGAATACAAGTGGGTTAATTCCAAAAAGATGCATGGTTATTTTATTAGAATTACAAATCAAAGAGTACAAAGTTTATAAAAAGTAACACTTAGCAAGAAAGAAATTACATATGATAAAACCTAATTATCCTAGGGATGAGCTTCTTTAGTGATCCATCATTTTTTCGAGAGGCTTTATGAGGTCTCTACTTTTATCAGGGCAAGGGGTTTTCCACCATATACGCGCCATCTTCTTCAAAAGTCAATTGCTTATTGTCAATAAGTTCTTGTACCCCTTCTTTGAATGAATTGCATTCTTCAATCGAATTCCCTGCTACTCCATTATGAAACTCTCATTGAACATCTGAGTTGTTTCAAGGAGGAAATAAAGACTTCGTAGATCTAGTTTGTCTAGGGGTCATTGATGAATTTTGGACCAGATATGACCATAATTGACTGTATGTCATAGGGATTGGGTCAAACTTGCGAGTTTCCCCTTCTTGGCTATTTAGACGCCTTTGCTAATTCTAGCATTGATGGTGATTGTTTCGATTCCGAACCTGTCGATTCTGACATCGATATTGAAGTGAAATCTTAGCCTGTTGGTTCTGTGGTATGGGCCACGATTGCTAGTGTTGGTGACAAGAGAGTGGTTGTTGGCGTTGGGCATCTACTACATATGAATATTGATGATAAGGCACATGAGACAAAACTTCTAGATCTCGGTGAGTTTCCCATATTGTATTCGTTTCATTTTTTTCTTCCCCTTGGAAATCTCTAAGGGATTCACAAGTCGGGTTACTCGAGATGCTTTGGATTTTTCTTCCCTAACTATTACTAGGTCAGAGAAGCGTGACGATACACTGCCCAACATTTTTTCATAGTACTGACCTCGTAGGATTCTCATAAACATGTCTACCAACTCCTTATCCAATAATGGAGCTTGCAATCGAGCAGCCAACTCCCTCCATCTTTGTGTGTATTCTTTGAAGGATTCATTACTCTTCTGAGATAAATCTTGCAGTTGCATGCGACTTGGAGCCATGCCGTTGTTGTATTGATAATGCTTCTAAAATGCCAAAGCCAAGTCATTCTAGGTAGGAACATGGTTTCTTTCCAATTCCGTATACCATTCTAATGATATTCCACTAATACTGACTTGAAAACAGTGGATAAGCAAGTTGGCATCGTGTGGGTATGTTGCCATTTTCCTAACATACATGTTTAAATGGGTCTTAGGACAACTAGCTCCTTTGTACTTTTCGAAATCTGGCATCTTAAACTTAGGAGGAAATACCATGTCTTCAACCAAACATAAAGCAGAAGCATCAAAGTTATGCGTGTGTTGTCTTTCTATGGCGCTAAGCCTATTTTCCAGCATACAATATCTTTTGGTGTCCTCAACATCTTGTGGCTCTTCACTAATCATGGTCGGGTTTTCCCCTTGGAGTTTTGGCAAAAGGAATGCAAATTAATGATTCTTAATAGATTCTTGGAATGGAGTATACCCATCTTAGAAAACAACATTTTCTTTCACATCAAGGTTCTCAATTGAAGCTTATATAGGCCGAGGTTACGCTTGCTTCGTGATCTGTTTCGAGTTTGTTTTGAGTATCCAGGAATCACCTTGTTGAATTATGGTTGAAAGTTCTCTGAAAGTGGAGCAGATATGAGCTTTATGTAGATGCAAATGTTCGTAAATGCCTAAATCTGTATGAATATGCTAAGTGTTTTGTTTCGAATGTCTTATCCACTTGGATATATATATATATATATATATATATATATATATATATATATATATATATATATATATATATATATATATATATATATATATATATATATATATATATATATATATTATTTTTTAGGTTTTGCTTTTTTTATTGGTGAGAATCTTGAAATGAATACGTAGTTCGAATATAGAAACAAAAGTATTTTTATTAATGACAATTATCCTTAAAAGGGAATATATTTATGATATTGAAATATATTCAAACTAAAAAAGCAACTATTGTAAGCACTAACATCTTCACGGCTCTTAGTTTCTCCTTGATGATTATTATAGTTGTCATATCTGGCTTTACGGTATTGATACAGACAAGATATTTTCCTTTGGTATTCATTTTTAGGACACTTCACTAAAAAACCTTTTGTTATTACTTTTTTATCCCTGTGAACAAGACAAACAAAAGGAAATGGAGGATGAATATATTAAATATGAATGCATGAATGTAGGGCTTAGTGACAGGATTTTATGAAAGGTACCCTTAGAAGGTATGCTCCTAGTTTTGGCCTACGAATTTTCTATCCTCCCCATAAGGTGGCTTCCTTAAGGGTATCATGAATAACACTAGATGGAAAGACACAAGGGCCTCCCTTATGTGGAGACTCTTTGTAGACTGAAATTTCGTCTATAGGTCATGAAAGGTCTCATCATGAGATTTTGGTTTAAGGGGTCGTACAAAGAGTCATAGGTTTCATTCCAAAGTCCTACTTCCCAAGAGGATATCTGTTGAGACGTATTCCTTTCGCGGAATTCCACTGACTCTAGGCAAAGTCGTCACATAAACTCATAAGGCTGATGTATCCCCTTGGCTAATAGACGAACCTTCTTTCTAAGGGTTTAGAAAAATATTTTTGCAATAACAAAATCCTACCACAGATGAATAAATACAATGAATAAAAATAGCAAGAAGAAATAAATAAAAAAATAAATAAACAAAGATAAAAATCCAAAAAATAAGAAAAACCCTAAAACCAAAAGAAAAAGCTTATAAACTCTGATTGAGTCCCCAGTAGAGTCGCCAGCTATTGTAACTGATTTTAAATTGAGAGTCACCACCCTTAATTTTTATCTTTGAGAAGAGAATATAAAGGATAACCATAATGTGGTCTGAGATTCTAAGTTATTGGACTCGGGCTTAGACGAAGGGAAGGTGTTAGAAACCCCTCATCTACCATGTTCACAAGGATACTAGGGTTTAGAAACGCAATCTTTAAGAAATAGAATTTTAGTTTTTTATTAGGGGAACTCGCCACGGTTTTTAAGTCGTATGCCTACGTATCCTCTTATGAGGAATTAGAGTCTCAATTCATAAGTCGTAGTGTTTGGTTAGTTTTTTTTTATAAGATTGTGTAGAATTGTTTTCGAATTATCTTTGAATCATGTTTGAGATTGAAATTGAGTGAGCATAAATGTAGTTCGCAGTTAATTTTGAAAGTAATCCTATTTAATCCTTTTTAGAAAATATCTTGTGATTTTGATTATGTTAGTAAAAAAAAGTGATTTGTTGTTGGTTAGCTGTGTTAAGGTAGGGATATTAAGGGTTCAAGTTCAAAAATTGGACTTGGCCCAAATGCGTAGAGGGGGGTGTGAGTTTTAGTCTAGTAATAAAAACAAGGTGCGTAAATAGCAGGGGCCCAAATTTAAAAATTGAACTTGATCCAATTAGACAATGGAGTTTAATAATATCTTTATAAAATATTGAATCAATTTAATAAAATATTTGAATCAATTTAATTAACATCAAACGAATGACTGATCTTAATAATTAATTAAAATGATTAAATAAAGTAAATGCAATTAGTCTAATCCAATAAACTAAGTAATTATAACTAATTAATATTCTTTGTAAATTTGTTTTGGTAAAAACAAGTTTTCAATTAAGTTTGTTTTTTAATCTGTTTCAATGAGAACATTATCAAAATATAAAATCACGTGAATGGGCTAGCCCCTCACAAAACTCAAGCAAATAATTGAGCGTGTAAGCTAGAGATAAAAACCTTTATTAAAACACCACATGCTATAAGTCACACACTACACACTTACGACGACTATCTTACATTAACAAAAGCATTAAAATTATAGCTTAACTATTTGTCTAAATAAAAGAATTAAACATTTATTACAACCTTTTATATTATTCATAAAGTAAATAACTTAATTAGTTAATTAAAACTAAATTAAAAATCTAATTAAACCAATTAAATATTTAAATCTATTTAAATCTAACTAAATCTAACTAAATCTAACAAACATAATTCTCTAAAAAAAAAAAAAAAAGTAAGTTAGAGGTGGAAATAAGAGAGGAAAGTGGTAATAGAAAATAGGGACCCAAAGGTTCAAATCATGTAAAAATTAATTTCTAATTAACAAAAGAGATATAAAACTTAATTAAGACAAAAAAAAAAGATATAAAGAAAAGCTATCACTAGAAAAACAAACCTGAAGGGCCAAACCCCACCGCCCTCTTTCCACTTTCCTTTCATCATCATTTTTGTTAAATTGTAATCCAGTGTGTTGAAACTATGTGTCGAAAAGATTTGATCTGTTTTAGATTTAAATAGATTTGATTTAAGTTTAAAATAAATTAGATTTGATTTAGTAACAAAAAGATATTTTGGGCTTTGGGCTTAGGGTGTAAGCTCAGTTATAAATAGAGGGAGTAACCCCTATTTTTGTAAGCAAGTCAAACAAGTTGTATTCACAGAATTTGTAGTTGCAAGTGAATAACAAAGTTTTCACAGTTTGTGAGCAGAGAGAAACTCTGCAGAAATTATTTGTCTTGTCTTCTTTTCTTTGTTTGTCTCATAATTAAATTGGCATTGTGGTAAAAATTCATCATAGACTTTGGTGAGTTTCCAACATCTGGTATCAAGAGCTTTGTTTCGATTCAAGGAAAGTGTCAATCAAGAACGATTGAAGAATTCACGATGACAAGTTATGGGAATGCAAATTATCCAGCAACCCTACCAATTCTGAAAGTTGACAACTATGAGAATTGGTGCAAACATATGAAAGTCTTATTCAGGTGTCAAGGTCTTTGGGACCTTGTAAAAGATGGAGTCGAAGCGCTTGGAGAAAACGCTTCAGAAGAAGAAAAGAAGAAATACATAGAATCTGAGAAGCTGAGTTATAAAGCATTATTTATAATTCATCAATGTGTCAGCCCAGACAATTTCGAAAAGGTTAGTGATTCAGAATCTGCAAAAGAAGCTTGGGAAATCCTTGAGAAGTCTTTTGGAGGCGCTGAGAAAGTGAAAGAAGTGAGGTTACAAACTCACAAAAGGACCTATGAACTGCTTCAGATGGAAGACAGTGAAAGCATATATGATTTCTTCACTAGAGTTACAAAACTAGTAAATCAAATCAAGATATGTGGAGAAGCGTTAACAACAAGAGTTGTTGTGTCGAAGATCTTGAGATCTTTAGCTCCTAAGTTCGACCACATAGTGGTGGCGATAGAAGAGGGGAAAGACTTGTCGAAATTGACAAAGGAAGAGCTTTAAGGGACACTTGAATCTCATGAACAAAGAATGAACAAAAGAGCTGCAGGAAAATCGAAGAGTGATGTGGCCTTGCAGGCACATTCAGCAAAAGAGACCAAAGGCAAAGGAAAGTGTTTCGACATAGGTAGAGGTGGCTACAACAAATCGAATGGTAGAGGAAACCAGATTGAAGGAAACATGTCGAATCAAAGAAGACCATACCAAGGCAACCAAAGAGGTGGTGTTGCAAATAGAGGAAGAGGTGGTGGTCGAAAACCTGATAAGAGTCACATTCAATGTTACAATTGTCAGAAGTATGGTCACTATTCGAGTGATTGTCCAGAAAAATGAAAGAATCAAGAAAGTGATGCAAAGCTTGCAAAACATGAAGAAGAAGAAGAGATGATGCTGATGGTCACCACAAGAGATGAAGATAGATTCAAGGACCAATGGCACTTGGATTGAGGATGTTCATCACATATGTCTGGAAGGAAAGACTGGTTCGTCAATATAAAGCCCTCAATGAAAAATATGGTAAAATTTGGAAATGACAATACCCTAATAGCTGAAGGTATTGGTGATGTTATGATTATGAGGAAAGATGGCAAAAGGTCAGTAATCTCCAATTTATTGTACATACCAGGCATGAAGAGCAATTTGCTCAGTATAGGGCAGTTGGTCGAAAAGAATTATAAAGTGTCAATCGAAGATAAGATGATGAGAGTCGTTGATGCAAATGGGAGATTAATCTTGAAGGCTCCTATGTCTCAGAATCGAACCTTCAAGATTGAACTAAATGTGATGGAGCACAAGTGTCTTTCGACTGCAGCTAGCAGAGATGAATGGATATGGCATTATAGACTAGGCCATCTCAACTTCAGAGACATAAGAGATTTGAAGAGAAGAAATATGGTTTCAGGATTTCCAGAAATTGACATTCCAAACGAGGTATGTGAGGAATGTGTGCAGGCGAAACAACACAAGAATAGCTTCAGCAAGGATGCAGGAAGCAGGTCGAAGGCTAGTCTTGAAGTCATATACTCTGATGTATGTGGACCAATCCAGGTGGATTCGATGGGAGGTAACAAATACTTTTTTACATTCATAGATGATTTCAGTCGAAAGCTATGGACTTACCTGATCAAGAAGAAAAGTGAAGTGATCGAAGTATTTACCAAGTTTAAGTCTATGGTCGAAAGATAAAGTGGTCGAAAGCTCAAAGTTTTGAGAACTGATGGTGGTGGAGAATATGTGTTGAAAGACTTCGACAGATTATGTGAAAAGGAAGGGATTGTGCATGAGGTGGTGCCACCCTATACTCCACAACAAAATGGAATTGCAGAAAGGAAGAATCGAACCATCATGAATATGGTGAGAAGTATGTTGAAAGGCAAGAATTTACCTAAAGAGTTTTGGGGTGAAGCTGTTTCGACTGCAACATACATTTTGAACAGATGTCCTACAAAAAAGCTAGAAGGAATTACTCCAGAAGAATGTTGGTCTGGTGTGAAGCCTAGCTTGAGTCATCTGAAGGTATTTGGATCTATTGCACATAGACATGTGCCAGATCAGTTGAGAAGAAAACTTGATGATAAGTCAAGTCAAATGATTCTAGTTGGATATCATTCGACAGGAGGCTACAAGTTGTTCGATCCAGTGAAAAAGCAGATTCTGATCAGCAGGGACGTGATCATAGATGAGTTTAAAGAATGGGATTGGACTGAAAATATCATGAAAGTTTCAGTGGGAATCCTTCTTGAAGAGCCAGAAACTCAAGTCGAAAGAGAAGTTCGACAGGAGGAACCAGCAGATATACCAAGTACAAGAAGGCCTCAAAGAATAAGACGCATGCCTGCAAGATTTCAAGATTGTGTGATTACATCAGATGATGTAATAGATAATGAAGGTGAGCTGGTACATCATGCTTTCTATGAAGATGTCGAACCCGTTAATGCAGCTAAAGCATTAAAGGATTCGAAGTGGGTGAAAGCAATGAATGAAGAAGTAAAGTCTATCGAAGACAACAAAACTTGGTCACTTGTCGAATTGCCTCAAGCCAAGAAGGAAATTGATGTCAAGTGGGTATACAAAGTGAAAACAAATTCGAAAGGTGAAGTAACTCGACACAAAGCAATACTTGTGGCGAAAGGATTTCTATAGAAAGAAGGAATAGACTTCGATGAAGTTTTTGCACCTGTTGCTAGGATCGAAACAATCAGGTTGGTTGTTGGTCTAGCAGAAATAAAC
Organism: Vicia faba; assembly: GCA_948472305.1. Taxonomy (NCBI): domain Eukaryota; kingdom Viridiplantae; phylum Streptophyta; class Magnoliopsida; order Fabales; family Fabaceae; genus Vicia; species Vicia faba. Next base: position 557,941,781 of record OX451737.1, on the reverse strand, counting down.
AGTTGGCACATATGTCAGATGGACGTAAAGTGTGTATTCCTAAATGGACCCTTAGATGAAGAAGTCTATGTTAAACAACCAGTTGGGTTTGTGAAACATGACGAAGAAAGAAAGGTGTACAGGCTACATAAAGCCCTGTATGGATTGATACAAGCTCCAAGGGCTTGGAATAAGAAAATTGATGGTTTTCTAAGGGAGAAGGAATTTGTGAAGTTCACAACTGAACATGGAGTATATGTAAGAAGAAGCAAGAGTAAATTGCTTATACTATGTCTCCATGTAGATGATTTGTTGATAACAGGTAGCTGTAAAAGTGAGATCGAAGACTTCAAAGGTGATCTCAGCAAGGAATTCGAAATGTCTGATTTGGGTGAGATTTCATATTTCCTTGGTATCGAATTCTACAAGAGCAGTAGAGGTTTGATGATGCATCAAAGAAGATATGCAGGAGAAATTCTCAAGAGGTTTGAGATGGAAGAATGCACCTCAACTTCGACACCTACAGAACCAAGACTGCAACTGTTGAAAGATGCAGATGAAGATGATGTTGATCCAACCCAATACAGAAGACTTATCGGATCATTGAGACACCTTTGTCATACAAGGCCTGACTTAGCATATAGTGTAGGTATGGTAAGTAGATTCATGCAGAAGCCAAAGGTATCACATCTAGCAGCAGTGAAGAGGATACTAAGGTATCTTAAAGGAACTTTCGATTATGGCATTTTGTTTCCTGCAATTGATAAAGGAAAAGAATGTAAGTTAGTGGGATACACTGATTCGAGTTGGTGTAGTGATGCTGAAGATCGAAAGTCAACAGCAGGATATGTGTTTATGCTAGATGGTGCACCAGTTGCTTGGAATTCAAGAAAGGAACCAATAATGGCATTATCATCATGCGAAGCAGAATACATAGCTGCTTCTCTTTGTGCATGTCAAGCAACTTGGATGGTGAACTTGGTCGAGGAGATAACAGGGAAAAATCATGGAGCAATTACCATGAAGATCGACAGCATGTCAGCTATCAATCTGGCGAAGAACCCAATAGCACATGGTCAAAGTAAGCACATCAAAATGAGATTCCATTATCTTCGAGAGCATGTAGCAGATGGGAAGATGAATTTGGAACACTGCAGAACTGAGAATCAGATTGCAGACATCATGACGAAGGGAGTGCAAGTCGAAGTATTCAGAAAGCTAAGAGCCATGATGAACATATATAGTTTAGACACAATGAATTAGGTGGTGTGTTAAATTGCAATCCAGTGTGTTGAAACTATGTGTCGAAAAGATTTGATATGTTTTAGATTTAAATAGATTTGATTTAAGTCTAGAATAAATTAGATTTGATTTAGTAACAAAAAGATATTTTGGGTTTTGGGCTTAGGGTGTAAGCTCAGTTATAAATAAAGGGAGTAACCCCTATTTTTGTAAGCAAGCAAGCAAGTTGTATTCACAGAATTTGCAGTTGCAAGTGAATAACAAAGTTTTTACAGTTTGTGAGCAGAGAGAAACTCTGCAGAAATTATTTGTCTTGTCTTCTTTTCTTTGTTTGTCTCATAATTAAATTGGCATTGTGGTAGAAATTCATCATAGAATTTGGTGAGTTTCCAACAATTTTATTACTTTTCTTTTTTAATTTGATGGGGGTTTATTTTTTATTATTCTTCAATGTGAAGAACAACAACTTTAGGAGAAATTTAGTAAATTATGGATTTTTCAACTGATTGTTGATAGAAAAATATTAGGTGTTCTGTTCAGAATCCTAAAATAAACCAAAAGAGTGACGTAGAAAGAATGTTTGTGAGAGAGGTAAAAATTTTTTGATGGAAAATAGTGTGAAAGAATGATCTATTTATAGTGATAATTAGTTCAACAAGTTAGGAAAATAAAATTGATTGACAATCAGATCTTCCTTGGACAACAAGCTGACCAATCAAAAATTGAGTGTAACACAAATTGACACCAATTGACCAATAAGAAATAGTTGACCAAAAAAGGAAATATTTTTTTTTATTTATTATGATTTTTACACTCAATTTTGATAAAAAGTGCATAAAATCAAATAAAGAATTATTTTAAAAAATGCATTAATTAAAAATACAAAAGTAATATTTAAATAATAAAAAAATGTAATTCTGTGATTTTAAGAATAATTAAAAATGGAAATAAAGTTAGTAATGAAAAACATAAAAAATATCCAAAGTGCACCAAGTGAGATTCAAACCCGTGACCTCAAACTTGTAAGCTTTATTCCTTACCAATTGTGCTATGTTGCTTATTTAAAATAAAAAGTCAATTGAAAGTATATGAAGACGATGAAGTATTTGCTATTTAAAAATACAAATAATTTAAAATAAATTATTATATTTTTAAATAGACTTTGATAACTGATATTTATAAAACTCACAATATTAATGTAAATAAACCAAAAGAATTTTATAAATCCCGAGTTTGAAAATAGTTTCGACTGTAGCACCAAGGCGGACAAATTTGGGGTATGACACGTTTTACTATGAAAGGATGGTTGCAAGTGTACCGAGTGATTTCATTGAGATGGTAAGTATGGGTGTCCGTCTAGAAGAAGCCGTCAGGGAAGGACGATTGACAAAATATGAAGGTTCTAATGGAACAAGGAAATCATCATATGGGTTTTCTAAAAATAAAGAAAGTGAAACAAATATTATTGCTGAAGAAAGAAGGATTAGACCTCCAATAGGACGTCGTTAACATCAACAACATGTTGTTCTATAACTCTGGTTATCAACGTAGCTTCGACTGTTGTTGCCTATTAGAGAGCACCTCAATAAGGTAATCAAGGTCAAGGTCAGAAGAGAGAAGCTTTTGATTCTACTTTGATGACTTATGCTGAATTATTTTCGGCTCTTATTCAAAAGAAACCGGTGGAGACTAGGCCTCCTCCCGTTAAACCTTCAACTTTTCCATGGTATTATAAAGCTGGTCAAACTTGTGCTTTTCATCAAGGATACCCCGGGCACAACATTGAAAACTGTTATCCATTGAAGTTTGAAGTACAAAAGCTGGTAAGATCTGGTCTCTTGTCTTTTAAAGATGATGGTCCCAATGTGAAAGATAATCCACTACCAAAGCATGGAGGTGGAAGTGCTATAAATATGGTTGCTGGTTGTTCTGGGGACTTTCGGATATTTTATATCAATCTAGTTAGAGGTAATTTAGTGAAGATGTATGTTAATCTCTGTGAGTTCAGCTATTACACACACGATCAAGTCGCTTGTAGTGTTTGCAGTGCAGATGTCCATGGATGTGATAAAGTTAGAGTTGATCTTCAAGAAATGAAGGATGAAAGTCTTATCCATATGATTAGACCAAGGGATGACTATGAATATCTTAATATGATTGAATACTATGATGTTGAGTCTGAGACTCCTGATGAGTTATATCCTTCAGATGAGTTTTTGTCAGATGATGAGTTATTTTCTTATGATGAGTTTGTGACTATGGATGATAATGTTAAAATACCTACTAAAGCATATGCTAGGTATGTAAAGGAACCTACGATTGAAGAGCTCAATATTGTGACTCCTAGAGAGATACATGAAAATGGGTTCAAAGAGGGATGATTGATTTTAGCCGTTATTATTGTCCAGAATGTGCAAAGAAGTCGTTGGATTATGCTGCTTTAAAGGGTGATCTCGATATAATAAAAAGCTTGGGCTTGTTTAAAGAAGGAGCAATAGTTTTTCTCGCTAATATAAAGAAGATTGTTGAAAAGTTGTGTGCTCCTTTGCCAACCTTAGAAAGGACTTCTGATACAAAGAATGAGATAATTATTTACAAAGGAGTAGTTAACCTGCTGCTCAAGAATGTATGAACTTTGGTGAGCTTTATTGAAGGATACCCTGGAGTTTAAGGATGATTAGCCTTCTCAATTTATTAGCATTTTTACTGCTTTCTCGTTTGTAATTTTTCTTGTTTATCATTGCACTATTTGGATGTAAGAACTTGTTTGCATTTAAATGATTATCTTAATACAATGAATATGTTTGTCTTGAAGAAATCATCAGTTTCACTCATATTTGTTTTCAATTTTAAATTGCTTTTTGCATTGTGATATTGTGATCGGTGGAAATAGAACTGACTGTTTTTAGCTGGTTTCGCGAAAATGTCGCGGAAGCAAGAGTCGCCACCGTCTTTTATGTTCTCCAACATGGAAAGGACAAAAGCACAGCAAAATTCCTTATGAGAATGTTTCTCGGTTCGGGAGGTAGATTTATAGAAAGGGAAGGTGTTAGCACCCTTTCTATCCGTGGTTATCCACGGGCTCTTAGGTACTTGCTCTTATGTTTTCAAAATTGTTGTTTGCTTTTCAAATGTGTGTGGGTTTTGAAAAAGTTTCGTTTGAAAAATTTCTAAGTAACTCTTGTATCTGTCCTCAAGAGTGTAGGAAAAATTTGTTTGAAAACTTTTAGAAAGTGTGAGTGCAAAAAGTTGTTTTTGTTTGTTTTGAAAAGAGCAAGTACTTAAGAGAATCTACCTACTCTAAGGAATTAAGCTGTGTAAGAGTCTTTTAGATAGTGCTATCCCACCATTGAGAGGTAGGTAGCACCATCGTTGGAGTTGTCCGGGTCAATTCGATTATCGGGACAGTGTGATCACCGAAGCAATGGTAGGACATCTTAGAAGTAACCCTAATGTCCTAGATCCTTTTATTCGAGGCAACCGTTTCGAGGCAACTGGATCTTTAGACAAAGGGTGACCTCTAAGACGTCCTATACTTGATGACCACGTTTCGAGGCAACGAGTGAAGCGTACCCTAGGAGTGGCATGTGCTTTGTGTGTTGTTTTTTCAGTTAATTGTCTTGTACATGTTATTTGTGGGCCACGGATTGATTTTATTTACATACATTCTTTCATGCATTGTTTAACAGTTGGGGGTGCGGAAAGTAAAAGAGCGGGAATGTAAAGCTACGCTATTACAAGGCGCAGGTCTATACATCGCCAAAAAAACAAAGACCCGTTTTGATAAAGTGCGGAAAGTAAAGAAAGCAATAAACCTAATTACTATTACATTCTTGAAGCAATTACATAATAATCAAAATATAGAAATAACGTGCGAATAGAAATTAAATTGGAACGTCCTAGGGTTTTTGACCCTTTTGTATTAAATTAAAATTAAACCTAAATCTAATTATTTAATTATTTACAAGAAAAATGTTTTTTATGTTTTTTTTAATGAAATAAAACAAAAGGAAATAAAATTAATGGTTAACCTAATTCTGAATTGTTTAATTATTAAGAAAAAAAGAGTTAAAGTTGCCTAATTAAAATTAATTCAATTTATTAGTATTTATTTACAAAAATAAAATGAAATTAATAATAATAATAATATTAGTTCTCTTTTTTGATTTTTTTTTATGAGAAAAAGTTAGTTATGTTAATTTAATGATAGAATAATTTTTTGGTAATTTTCTGGATCGATTTTGATAATTAAAAGCAATTAAAAGTCAGTTTAATGATTATTTAACAATTAATTAAAATATGCATGCAAAAAAAATTAATTTTAATGTCAAAAATTAAATAAACATTTTTCTGATTAAAATGCAAAAGGAAAATATTTTTATGATTTTTTTAAATGCATGAGAAAATTATTTAAAGATAAATTAAATTAGGATGAAAATATTAAAAAGAAAATATAGAAAGCATGTTAGTTATGAAAAATGGTAAAGAGAAAATGCCAGGGCCAAGAATCGAACTCATGCCCTCTGGAGAAATCAACCAACACGTTGCCAACTGAGCTAGCTGCCTTTGGTGTTTGTAATCTGCGATCAATGGGTTAAAAGTGAAAACGTGGCATATTTGAATTTTCAAACACAGTCAACACGCGTGGGGCCCATGTGTAACATGGGAGCGAATCAGAACGCATTGTCGTGCCACGCCAGCCACGCCTGAGTCCAGATCAGTCAACGATGCCGGAGCCCTAGCTCCGGTCGTCTTCTCCCGCAAGCACCATGGCTGATCCTGCAAAATAGGACAAATCAAAGCAAAAGAAAGACCTAGTCACCCTAATTCGACCCCTGCGAATTCAATGGTGCCATTGTTTTGGCCTGAAAACGACTGTATGGTGAGTTTCGAAGCAGATAACAAAAACTTCCCTAACAATGGCAAGTCCTTATTCCTGCGTTAAAGCTTGCATGCTATGCATCAAATACATTCTAATAGGCATCCTGAGTTCACACAAACAATCGAAAACAATTAATGCTACATGAAATATGCAAACCGAATTCCAGAAATTTACCAAACTAGTGAGAGCTAGGGAGCACGATCTGGGATGGTTTTGCTTCGTGTAAGAGTTGGGAATGGTTGCTGCTATGCCCAGGAACACGATTGAATGCTTAAAACTCCTTGAAACTTGCTAGAAAAACAAATTCGAATTTGTCAACTTTGGAAAATTTTGAGAGAATTAGGGTTGTCGTTTCAGAGGTTTCTAGGTCGTGAATGATGTATGAGAGGCTTGCATATATGTCTCTGAATAAGAATCAATCAATAATGTGAGCCTTTAAGCCTTGCAATGAAGTTTGGAGATTTCCTCTTTATCACCATTAAAGCATCTGCCATTTTTTGTCCAAATTTGAATTTCATGCTTGAAATGGACTGTACACGAATTTGGTATGTGATTCATGACATATCAAGGTCATTCAAACCACAAGATATCCTTGAATTAATTTTTTTGATTTTTATTTGAATTTTATGGATTTAAAATGAATTAAATCAATAAAATTAAATAAAAAATAGAAAAATTAATTTTTAATCTTGAAATAAATCATGGGACACGTGGGAAGCATGGCAAAGCTGAACCAAGTGGAAAAAGTGGGCCCTTTTGTCAAAAAATGAAGTTTCAAGGATAGTTGACTTTTGCCATTTCACAAAAATTTCCCAACTTCTCCAATGCATATCTTGCTCAATTTTGATCATATGAACATGTTCTTGGACATTTTGGAAAGGTCTTGAAGTCCTCTAACCAATGCCTTTGGTCCCATGTCATTTTGATTTACCAATCTCAAGTTATGGTCTTTGACTTAAAGTGCTTTTTTGTTGACTTTTGAAAATGACCTATAATATTGAAATTGATAACTTTTTGTGAGAGCATTTCTTGGACTTGGAATGTGAAGATGAATTGTAGGAAATGTCTTCCCCTTCAAAATGAGCATTGGATGGGATTTTTATGATGGACCATGAAAAAGTTACGCCTTGGTCAAGTTACAGTTGACTTTTCAACTGTCCCAAAATAGAAACTTTTGACATCTTGATGATTTTTAAGCCATTCTTGTGAAATCATGGTCAAGATTTGACCAAATGATGATTGTGGCTTCAAAATGATATGTTGACCAAAATTTTTGACTTTTGACTGCCAAATGACCATTTTGCCCATGCAGTTGACTGTGGAGCAATTAGGGTTTTTGACTGTGCAACTTGACCTTGTGAGCCTTGAAACTTGGCATATGGATGCTTGACAATGTATATGAGCATATGGGACTTGATTGAGCCCTTGAAAACCTCAACTTCTTTGTTAGAACCAAAACCCTAATTTTGACTGGCTTAGGAGAGTGGTTGACTGTGCAACTCCTTGAGTGGACTTGAGAAAATTGAGATGATGCTTGTCAAAACTTGAAGAATATGGGAGGGCAAATTTTGGGGTACAACAGTTGCCCCTGTTCAATCTTCTTAGACCTGAGGATGTAGATTGGCTTGTGTGCCTTTCGTGATCCGAGGGTGGAAGATGATTGAACACTAGAGTGCCCAGAAATTTGCACTCACATAGTAGAGTATCAGCAATGTGATGTAGGGAATGGGCTTACAGATGCCATTTGTAAAGATGATGGATAGGAGGATGGGCTTATAGATGCCATCTGGAGATGTGACAGAACTTTGTCTGGAATGGGCTTATAGATGCCATTTGGAAATGTAATGGATAGTTGAATCCGAATAAGAAATAGAATAGCTTCTGTGTCTGGGGCATATCTAGTCTATATCTAATTGCTGACGTCTGAACGAGTAGTAGAATGTCATCCGAATTTGGATCGTATCGGGACTGAACAATAGAATAGCATCCGTGATGGAGCATCTCTAAGTTGTCTTTAGAAGTTTGAATCTGAATAAGCAATAGAATAGCGTCCGGATCTGGAGCATCTCTAGGCCATCTCCGGAGATAAATCTGAATAAGCAGTAGAATAACATCCGGGTCAGGAGCATCTCTAAGCTATATCTGAAAGGAAATCTGAATAAGTATCAAAATGTCGCCATGTCTGGGTTGCATCTGAACTATCTCTGGACGGAATCTGGAATAAGTATCAGAATGTCGCCATGCCTGGGTTGCATCTGAACTATCTCTAGAAGGAAATCTGAATAAGCAATAGAATAGCATCCGGATCTGGAGCATCTCTAAGCTATATCTGAAAAGAAATCTGAATAAGTATCAAAATGTCGCCATGTCTGGGTCGCATCTGAACCATCTCTAGAAGGGAACCTGGAATAAGCAATAGAATAACATCCGTGTCCGGAGCATCTCTAAGCTATCTCTAGAAGGGAGTCTGGAATAAGTATCAAAATGTAGCCATGTCTGGATCGCATCTGAACCATCTCTAGAAAGAATCTCTGAATAAACAATAGAATAGCATCCGTGGTTGGAGCATCTCTAAGTTATCTCTGAAAAGAAGCCCTGAATAAGCAACAGAATAGCGTCCGGTTCTGGAGCATATATGAACTATTTCTGAACAAGCAACTCTGAATAAGCAACAGAATAGCGTCCATCTCTGGAGCATTTCGCAGCTATATCTGAAAGGAAACTCTTGAATAAGCAAAAGAATAACATCCATCTCTGGAGCATTTCTAAGCTATCTCTGAAGAGGAATCTCTGAATAAGCAAAAGAACAGCATCCATCTCTGGAGCATTTCCAAGCTATATCTGAAAAGAAACTCTTGAATAAGCAAAAGAATAACATCCATCTCTGGGGCATTTCTAAGCCATCTCTGAAGAGAAAATCTGAATAAGCAAAAGAACAGCATCCATCTCTGGAGCATTTCCAAGCTATATCTGAAAAGAAACTCTTGAATAAGCAAAAGAATAACATCCATCTCTGGAGCATTTCCAAGCTATCTCTGAAGAGAAAATCTGAATAAGCAAAAGAACAGCATCCATCTCTGGAGCATTTCCAAGCTATATCTGAAGAGAAAATCTTGAATAAGCAAAAGAATAACATCCATCTCTGGAGCATTTCCCAGCTATCTCTTTAATCTCTTTAATGTAGATATGCCCTGGCTAGATACATGTATCGAATCCATAATCAATCGCTCACAGATATGCCCTGGCTAGATACAGGTATCGAATCTGGAATTGCGACAGTTGATAGTAATCGTCTTTGGATTGACCTTTTTCCTGAAAAGGCAAAACATCAGTTGTATGCAATGTCATGATGCATGAACTGCATGATTTTAAGATGTTCTCAAAAATAAATGAGATTTTTATTGTATGATGCGTATGCATGCTATAATGTATGAAGATGTGATGTTTATGAATGTATTTTCGTCTAGGAAAATAAATCCTTGACGAATGTCGGGAATTTGTTGGATCCGGGGCTGATATTTGAAGAGTAGAGTTCTTCGTTTCCGCTGGGGATGATGAGTGCAAGAATAAACCGTTAAGAGAAGATGACTCCGTTGGTGAATAAACTTGGCGAAGAAATTACTCTGCGGGGAATTACTCTGTGGGGAGAGACACTTCGCTGAGGTTTTGATAACTTCGCTGGGGATTTTGTTGATGAGTTATGTTGGGGAATTTGATGAACTCCGCTGGGGGATAGGGAAAGCTTTGCCGAGGACGATCTTTCCGTGGCAATTAGCTGAGGATAACCCAGTTATAAGCTCCGGTGGAGAATAACCTTTGAATAAAGCCGGGGAGACGCGTTCGCTCTGCAGGGGATAAGCTTCCAGAATCTACTGGGGATAAGCTTCAAGAATCTACTGGGGAGATGGTTCAACTCTCCTGGGGAGACTTTTGAGACTGCGCTGGGGAAGTGGCTCCACTGGATGTCTGATATTCCGCCGGGGAACAATCTTAGATTAAGACTGCCGGGGATGCTTGTTAAGGAATATCTGCATACTCCGCTGGGGAATATTGAGATTTTCTGGGGAGACCCAACTTCCATAAGGCTGACTGTAGGCTAACTCTGCTTGGGGAGAGTGTTGCTGACTTGCCGGAGATATTGTGCCTTGTCAGGGCTTATGAGAGACCAACTCTGTTCGGGGGAGAGTATTGTTGAGTCTTGTCTTACTCTGCGGGGAGTGGAGGTAACTTGGTCATGTTCTTCAGCTGAACTTACCTTGGTACCTTGGTGGACAGAGCAACTAGATCGTTCAAACAATTCTTATTGCCCCTGCTTCTGTGGGAGAAGATACCTGTGGAGGTGCTTGATGACTGCCGATTGACGAATCTTCTTCTGGTAGGCAAGTGACGAGATGCCAGGACACAGTCGTACACTTTGATCCCTAACTTTTTCCTGGACCGCCCTTCCGGGTTTTCAGTCCACCGGGATACCCATTTTTGCCCAAGCCGCCTTTTCAGGTTTTCGACTTGCCGGGTGTACAGATTTTTATTTTCATCCCTTATTTTTGCCCGAACCCTTTTGGTTCGCCGGGAAGCCCTTGTTTTTGCCTAGGTGTGTCAACCTAGCGGGTCTTTGATTATGCGCAATATTTTTTCGATTGTGTCCGTGCTCTTAGGATGTAGGGAGGTGTCCCTGTCAGTAGTGTTGCGTTGCCCTACTACCAGAAGATCTTTGTTTGATCGTCCAATGCCCCAAGTGATCCAGATGGAGATTTTCCCCAAGCTGGTTAGCCTTTTGAGAGATTCTCCGAATCTTGACTTAACTGCTCCAGATGATAGACCATAGTCATGTCTGCCCCTTGGTTGGAAATACTTTTGTTCACTTAGATATTCGTCGTGTGAATTTCTCTGCTGTTCGAACAAAAAGTCATATGCAAACAAAGTTATGTTAAAAATGCAAAGCTTATGTCTGTCTTGAAATTTTTGAAAAATGAAGTTTTCAATAAAACAAGTGAATTTTGTAAAATGGGATGTCAACTCGTTATTTTACCGCAAGCCTTAAGGTGTCAGGATACCTTTGGTAACAGTATGCTTTCGAACTAACCCGTGCTTCAGCTAGGACTTTTAGGGGTTGTAGCGTGGTCTGGTTCACGGTTTAAGAAACAAAGGGTAAAGGCTCAAAGTATATTTGTTCCCACCCGCTCTTCGTGATGTTCTTCAAACCTAAACTCAGCTGATCGTACGTTAGACCTTGTGTGAGTCTTTGCTCTGACATTCCGGTGATGGTTCAGATATTGACAATTTATTTTGAATAGGCAATCATTTTTGTTGAGGGTTTGTAGGACCTCTTTCTTTTTTGATTTCGTTATCCCTATTTTTGCCTGAACTGTTTCTTTTGTGATTACAGTCAGCGGGATGCCCCAGTTTTGTAAGTCTCCTTCATAGGTTTTGACTTATTGGGCTTTAGTTTTTTTTTTTGGTAATGACTGACTGTCTTTATGATTATACAAAACCATCATTGTCTTTTTTGCCTCGGAAGGACTTCTTTGATGCTATCCGCTGTGCACCTGGACCAACTGAGAGAACTACCCTGCCCCAGGTTATGATAAAGGGTTTTAATTTTCGAAAAGAAAAACTCCTACTTCTTTGGCTCAAAGGGGTTTGACGAGGGATTATCTTCCTTATAACTCCAGTGTTTAGGAATTGAAACAATGCCTGTACCTCATCAGCAGGGTCTGTTCAAAAGCATACTGTAAATCGTGGTATCGTTTTCGTCATCCTCCCTCAAGAGGCTTAGAATTATTAACCGAGCGTTGATCATCACAAAAAAATATGAAAGCAATTTGAATATAGTGAAAATAATTGGATTAATTCAAAAACAGACATATGTAGTGCATTAATGAAATAAAAGAGTTTGCTATGACATTAATTGTTTGTATAAGCAAAGAAAAATACAACTCGGAAATTCAAATAAACAAAAGCCTTCAATGATTGGGCAAAGGAGCAGTGATTATGTTTGGAGTCTCTGGTGCTTCAAACTGAATCTCTCCGGCGTCAATCATGTCTTGGACCTTGTTCTTAAGAGGCCAACAATTGTCCGTAGTATGCCCCGGGCTATCAGAATGGTATGCGTACCTATCGTTGGGATGATAGTTAGGAGCAGAAGTGTTTGGATTCCGGAGAGGAGCCCTTAAGGTAATCAGCCCTGCCTTCAACATTTGCTGTAGCGTTTGATCCAGTGACATGTTGAGCTTGGTGAACTGTCTCTTGGGTGCGACCTCCTTACGTTGCTGCCCCTGTCCTTGTTGAGCAGGCCTAGGATTAGAGACCTGGGTTGCCCCTACATGTTGATCATGGCGACCCTTTTTACTATGCACAACATTGGACTCCTTCTTCCCACTGTAAGGCTTTTTATGAGCATCAGTAGGTGCAGCTTCTTGAATCTTTCCAGCCTTGATACCAGCTTCAATCCTCTCCCCGGTCAAGATCAAATCTGTAAATCCAGCAGAAGAATTCCCAATCAGATGGTTGAAGAAAGGACCAGACAGGGTCCCCAAGAACATGTGAACGAGCTCACGGTCAGTCAAAGGTGGCTGGACCCTTCCAGCCAAGTCTCTCCACCTTTGTGCATATTCCTTAAAACCTTCACCCGTCCCCAGTGACATACCCTGGAGTTGGGTACGTGTAGGAGCGAGGTCGGCATTATACTGATACTGCTTGTAAAACGCAGTAGCCAAGTCCTCCCAGTTACGAATACTGGTTCCATCCAGTTGATAGAACCATTCGAGTTGAGTCCCTGAAAGACTTTCCTGGAAGAAATGGATCCATAGATTCTTGTCAGCCGTGTAGGGCTGGATCTTCCTTGCGTATGAACGGAGGTGCAACTTAGGACAGGAAGCCCCGTCGTATTTTACAAAGGCAGGTGCCTTGAACTTATGAGGGATCACCACCCCAGAAGATAAACCTAGGTCCCCAAAGTCCAACCCAGGCACCTGTTGAATCTCCATGGCATTTAGCCGGTCCTCCAGCTGTTTGTACCGGTCCTCAGTAGGAGGGTACTGTTCATCATTGAAGTCTGTCTCGGTGTCGGAGACCATAGGACTAGGAACCTCTCTCCCTTGGTGTCTGCCTTCCCCAACAGATGGAGTAGTCCGCTCAGCTTCATTCTGCAGTGTATTCCCAGATCTGCGTCTAGGGTTGAACAAAACAGTCCTCTTCTTCTTTTTCTTCTCTTTCAAAAGCAGAGTCTTCAAATCCTGTTGGCCCTGGGCTAGGCTCATCACCAACTCTTGGAACTGGGCGTTCTGGGCCTGGAGGGCCTTGATAGCTTGTTCATTGGATGATTCAGGATTCATGATGAGTGCTGAAATAAACAGCGAAGGAGGTAAGTGACCTGTCAAAAGGGTACCTGTAATGCAACGACATGTATGTATGCATGCAATGTTTTCAAGAATCTCGCGGGGTAAACAAGAAAATTGTTAGAATCTGGTAGCTTGATTGAAGGAACTTCATGTTGTTGAGAGTCCTTCTTCAAGAGTCAAGGCTCACCATATCGAGTGGGTCATAGCCCCTTACTCAAGTTATCAACCTTGGCTAGAGGAAAATAAATCCCCTTTGCCCCTTGCTAGACAATTTGGTTCATCATGACCTGTATCACAGACCCTTGAGATCCTTGAAATGGGTTAATCCTTATGTAGGATGCATGTGATGGTATGATGTTATGCTATGAATGGAGTGATGTAAGTAGGCCCTGTAATGAGTCCCTAATTAAGGACTGTAAACAAAACCTGCAAGAACTCATGTTGTCAGATAACAAGTATGCAAGTAGTTCAAGTATGAAGGCACACAAGTCACACGAGACAGCCCTTAGAGTTTAGGTCAGCATGAAGTTCAGGTACTACCCTCTTTCAGTTTCGTTGGTTAAGACCTGTCCTATCAAAAGTAACCGGGTTCTAGAGGATCCCAATATCATCGACTACCCTCAATCAGTCATAACTCCAGCGTCGCAATCTTTTCTTGCGGCCAGAACCATTGCGAGAGTTTAGCCTCAATGGGTGTAGCATACTGCTACTGTTCTATGGCCAAGTTGGGTCAATTAGGGTTCTAAGGTTGGTTGGTGCTTAACGACTCCTCGGAAGACCCATATTCTCCTTGTTGCAACACAAGGGATATCGGTATAGACCAAGGTGCCACACCAATGTAGCCACTGCTTCACCCGTGTCGGTCTACGCCGGACAGGTCCCTCACAGCTTATGCTACCTAAAAGGGTATCCCCAGATCCGGGTTAGGATCTATGAAACTCCGATGCAAGGCCCACAAATATAAAGCAATCAAAGTAAAGCAATTGAAAACATAAGTTTGAACTATTCCTAAGGTACACCCCACTTTTATTATCCCCAGCAGAGTCTCCAGTTCTGTGATCGGTGTGAATGAGAACTGACTATTTAAAGCTGGTTTCGCGAAAATGTCGCGGAAGTAAGAGTCGCCACCGTCTTTTATGTTCTCCAACATGGAAAGGACAAAAGCACAACAAAATTCCTTATGAGAATGTTTCTCGGTTCGGGAGGTAGATTTATAGAAAGGGAAGGTGTTAGCACCCTTTCTATCTGTGGTTATCCACGGGCTCTTAGGTACTTGCTCTTATGTTTTCAAAATTGTTGTTTGCTTTTCAAATGTGTGTGGGTTTTGAAAAAGTTTCATTTGAAAATTTTCTAAGTAACTCTTGTATCTGTCCTCAAGAGTGTAGGAAAAATTTGTTTGAAAACTTTTAGAAAGTGTGAGTACAAAAAGTTGTTTTTGTTTATTTTGAAAAGAGCAAGTACTTAAGAGAATCTACCTACTCTAAGGAATTAAGCTGTGTAAGAGTCTTTTAGATAGTGCTATCCCACCATTGAGAGGTAGGTAGCACCATCGTTGGAGTTGTCCGGGTCAATTCGATTATCGGGACAGTGTGATCACCGAAGCAATGGTAGGACATCTTAGAAGTAACCCTAATATCCTAGATCCTTTTATCCGAGGCAACCGTTTCGAGGCAACTGGATCTTTAGACAAAGGGTGACCTCTAAGACGTCCTATACTTGATGACCACGTTTCGAGGCAACGAGTGAAGCGTACCCTAGGAGTGGCATGTGCTTTGTGTGTTGTTTTTTCAGTTAATTGTCTTGTACATGTTATTTGTGAGCTACAGATTGATTTTATTTACATACATTCTTTCATGCATTGTTTAACAGTTAGGGGTGCGGAAAGTAAAAGAGCGGGAATGTAAAGCTACGCTATTACAAGGCGCGGGTCTATACATCGCCAAAAAAACAAAGACCCGTTTTGATAAAGTGCGGAAAGTAAAGAAAGCAATAAACCTAATTACTATTACATTCTTGAAGCAATTACATAATAATCAAAATATAGAAATAACGTGCGAATAGAAATTAAATTGGAACGTCCTAGGGTTTTTGACCCTTTTGTATTAAATTAAAATTAAACCTAAATCTAATTATTTAAT
The DNA here is from genome assembly GCA_948472305.1 of Vicia faba. Lineage (NCBI taxonomy): Eukaryota > Viridiplantae > Streptophyta > Magnoliopsida > Fabales > Fabaceae > Vicia > Vicia faba. The sequence continues at coordinate 557,926,200 of OX451737.1, read as the reverse complement.
TATTTACAAGAAAAATGTTTTTTATGTTTTTTTTAATGAAATAAAACAAAAGGAAATAAAATTAATGGTTAACCTAATTCTAAATTGTTTAATTATTAAGAAAAAAAAGTTAAAGTTGCCTAATTAAAATTAATTCAATTTATTAGTATTTATTTACAAAAATAAAATGAAATTAATAATAATAATAATATTAGTTCTCTTTTTTGATTTTTTTATGAGAAAAAGTTAGTTATGTTAATTTAATGATAGAATAATTTTTTGGTAATTTTCTGGATCGATTTTGATAATTAAAAGCAATTAAAAGTCAGTTTAATGATTATTTAACAATTAATTAAAATATGCATGCAAAAAAAATTAATTTTAATGTCAAAAATTAAATAAACATTTTTCTGATTAAAATGAAAAAGGAAAATATTTTTATGATTTTTTTAAATGCATGAGAAAATTATTTAAAGATAAATTAAATTAGGATGAAAATATTAAAAAGAAAATATAGAAAGCATGTTAGTTATGAAAAATGGTAAAGAGAAAATGCCAGGGCCAAGAATCGAACTCATGCCCTCTGGAGAAATCAACCAACACGTTGCCAACTGAGCTAGCTGCCTTTGGTGTTTGTAATCTGCGATCAATGGGTTAAAAGTGAAAACATGGCATATTTGAATTTTCAAACACAGTCAACACGCGTGGGGCCCAGGTGTAACATGGGAGCGAATCAGAACGCATTGTCGTGCCACGCCAGCCACGCCCGAGTCCAGATCAGTCAACGACGCCGGAGCCCTAGCTCCGGTCGTCTTCTCCGGCAAGCACCATGGCCGATCCTGCAAAATAGGACAAATCAAAGCAAAAGAAAGACCTAGTCACCCTAATTCGACCCCTGCGAATTCAATGGTGCCATTGTTTTGGCCTGAAAACGACTGTATGGTGAGTTTCGAAGCAGATAACAAAAACTTCCCTAACAATGGCAAGTCCTTATTCCTGCGTTAAAGCTTGCATGCTATGCATCAAATACATTCTAATAGGCATCCTGAGTTCACACAAACAATCGAAAACAATTAATGCTACATGAAATATGCAAACCGAATTCCAGAAATTTACCAAACTAGTGAGAGCTAGGGAGCACGATCTGGGATGGTTTTGCTTCGTGTAAGAGTTGGGAATGGTTGCTGCTATGCCAAGGAACACGATTGAATGCTTAAAACTCCTTGAAACTTGCTAGAAAAACAAATTCGAATTTGTCAACTTTGGAAAATTTTGAGAGAATTAGGGTTGCCATTTCAGAGGTTTCTAGGTCGTGAATGATGTATGAGAGGCTTGCATATATGTCTCTGAATAAGAATCAATCAATAATGTGAGCCTTTAAGCCTTGCAATGAAGTTTGGAGATTTCCTCTTTATCACCATTAAAGCATCTGCCATTTTTTGTCCAAATTTGAATTTCATGCTTGAAATGGACTGTACACGAATTTGGTATGTGATTCATAACATATCAAGGTCATTCAAACCACAAGATATCCTTGAATTAATTTTTTTGATTTTTATTTGAATTTTATGGATTTAAAATGAATTAAATCAATAAAATTAAATAAAAAATAGAAAAATTAATTTTTAATCTTGAAATAAATCATGGGACACGTGGGAAGCATGGCAAAGCTGAATCAAGTGGAAAAAGTGGGCCCTTTTGTCAAAAAATGAAGTTTCAAGGATAGTTGACTTTTGCCTTTTCACAAAAATTTCCCAACTTCTCCAATGCATATCTTGCTCAATTTTGATCATATGAACATGTTCTTGGACATTTTGGAAAGGTATTGAAGTCCTCTAACCAATGCCTTTGGTCCCATGTCATTTTGATTTACCAATATCAAGTTATGGTCTTTTACTTAAAGTGCTTTTTTGTTGACTTTTGAAAATGACCTATAATGTTGAAATTGATAACTTTTTGTGAGAGCATTTCTTGGACTTGGAATGTGAAGATAAATTGTAGGAAATGTCTTCCCCTTCAAAATGAGCATTGGATGGGATTTTTATGATGGACCATGAAAAAGTTACGCCTTGGTCAAGTTACAGTTGACTTTTCAACTGTCCCAAAATAGAAACTTTTGACATCTTGATGATTTTTGAGCCATTCTTGTGAAATCATGGTCAAGATTTGACCAAATGATGATTGTGGCTTCAAAATGAGATGTTGACCAAAATTTTTGACTTTTGACTGCCAAATGACCATTTTGCCCCTGCAGTTGACTGTGGAGCAATTAGGGTTTTTGACTGTGCAACTTGACCTTGTGAGCCTTGAAACTTGGCATATGGATGCTTGACAATGTATATGAGCATATGGGACTTGATTGAGCCCTTGAAAACCTCAACTTCTTTGCTAGAACCAAAACCCTAATTTTGACTGGCTTAGGAGAGTGGTTGACTGTGCAACTCCTTGAGTGGACTTGAGCAAATTGAGATGATGCTTGTCAAAACTTGAAGAATATGGGAGGGCAAATTTTGGGGTACAACAGATATCAACTTGTTACCCATTCTCTTGACTAGGCAGAGACTGGAGGGAGGATGAAGATATTGAAGAAACGCAAAATTTCTGGTTGCATGCTTTTGGATAAAACCGTGTTAATGATGTATAGGCATTGTTTCAAATCCCTAAACACCAGAGATATAAGGGAGTGAAACCCTCGTTAACCTCTTTGAGCCTTGAAGTAAGAGTTTCTTTTCTGTTAAAAAAACCCTAATTTTTTAACCCAGGGGCGGGAAAATTTTCAGTTAATCTGATTGAGCGTTCAAAACTAGAGTGCACATCTATGGATACAACAATGGTTTTCCTTCAAAAGGTTGAGTAAAGTCAAAACCGCAATGGTAAATCTTCGCCTATCAGTAGTGTGCATCAAAAAAATATGATACAAAAATGGTTATCTCTCGTACACCAGAAGGTCAACAGATGACGATACCACAATGGTTATCCCTCATCCACCAAGGACTCGGGCAGTTACAATTACTTCCAATAAATCAAAGACAACACGAGATCACATGACTTGTTCAAAAAAAATAGGGATGATGAAAGTAAAGCAAGAATAAAGTCGTGTAATAGTAAATCAGAGGAATAACAAAGTGAGTGACTGTAATGTCCAAAGAAAACCTCGAGTGGTTCCTCAACCGTCTCGAAATTTCTTTTAAGAGGTGAATGTTCATGTCAAGTTAACTGAATTTAGAACTGGAGAACATCATGAAGGGGGTGGGAACCAAAGGATTTTGATCCTTAAAATCCATTTTTTTCTAAAACCGTGAACCAGGCCACATTAAAACCTTCAAAAGTCCTAATTGAACCAGGACACATTAAAACCTTAATGTTAAGGAAGTTTACATTAGAGTATCAGCAAAGGGCATGTTGCTGAGAACAAGTTGTTGAGCAAAGAATATGAAACATTCAGTTAATCTAGGGCAATTACGTCGAGATTCGACAAATCTCTATAAGCCTTTTAGTCAAGAAGATTATCTTAAAAGCATAAAGTCAAGTGCAAGTTGCGAAAGATATCTTGATCATCACGATAAACTCGGGACACCAAAGTTGTTTCCAAGGGCATTTCCACATTTTTGTCAAGATATTTACTATGTTCTCTCCCAAACCGGGAATCTTCCTCAAGCAGTACTATTTCTCGTGATCTTCCTTGTAGATGTGTGCATGGTTTCCTCTACAATTGTTGATTAGTTAGTGGGTTTCCTATAGGCTGTGGTGGGGTGTGGTGTTGGGTTTGTAATCCCATTTTCCCCAGTTAAGTCTTGGTTCATATTTTCTCCAAGTTTGTTATATGGTGTTGGGTTTGTGTAGTTTGATACCTCTCTCCCATACTCCCCAGCTAAGTCTTGGCTCGGGTTTCTCTAGCTGAGTGTGATTCTTTCTCTAGCCAGGTGGTGATCAGGTAGAGATTGCAAAATTATATAGTATTTGCTTGTGTGATTGGACTCTTTATTCCTTCATGATGAGAATTAATATGGAATCTCTTGCAGAGCATTGTTCGCTCCAGTCACGACATTATTGTTATCGTGTGCTCCCCAAGTAGCCAGACAAGGGCAGTATCTTTTCTAAAAAGTTTTGAAACAACTGTCAACTTTTTGGGTTTTCTCTCACCAAGTGTTGAGTTTGACTTAAAATCCCCATAATTTTGACTCATGTTGCACATAAAAATTTGCCCTCTTCTCTTTAATTTACATGGCTTGTGTTCATCATACATACTCATGCGTTATCATGATAGGATCAAGGTATCTAGGTTACCAAGTTCCTCTGTAAGCTATTGGAAGTTGATTGTATTGACAGTTGGGACAAGAAAGGTCTTATACCCTTAATCTTTGAGTCTCTCAGGCTATAAGAGTTTATCATACCCCAAGACATCTCAATTATCTCTTTGACTCGTCATAAGTTTGAAATTGCAAGTATGGATTCTTGAATCACCTTTTCTCCTACTCATCTCTCAAATTAGGGTTTTGACCAGTTGAAGAGTTCGAGACTTGTAAGAGTCAAATTTATTAAGTATCATCTTCTCATTATCATATGAACATCTTTATTCAAAGAATTTCTCAATTTTTCCAGATGAATGAGAGTTGTGGAGATTGATCACCACCTCCTAGTTGTGGCTTTGGTAGGCCGATCACAACTAGGGTTTTGAATGTAATCAGGAAACCTCTTACTTTTTGGGCAAGACTTGATTCCATTCTTCTATATATGTTTATGAGCATCTATGGTTGGAAATTGATCGTCAATTTTGATTAAAAAGGATCAATTAATCAAAAGGGCGCAAAATGGTCATTTTGTCAAAAGTCAACCAAAGCCAAAGTTTACCAAGTGGACTTTTGGTCAAATGTCAATTCAGTATCCCTATTTTCACTTTTCATGAGCAATGATGGTATAAAACCAATAGAAAGGGTTGGTTTGAAGATAACTCGTGTAAGAATTTACTTGAGGATTTGAATTTTTTCTAAGTGTTCATAGAATGTGCAAAACCTACATGCTTGGAAAGCTTAAGAAAATTTCTACAAGATTGTAAATGTGTGTACAAGTCCTAAAAATGAAGTATTTGTGAGTTATTGAACTTAGAAGTTTAAAGCATAAATATGTCAAATTACAAGTCATGATGCACGCTCCTGCTATCATTTCTACAAACACATGGCGTGTCCTTGTTCATGATGCTTTATCTCTTGATTCAAGTGTTAATTAAAAAAGTGATTAAAAAAGAAGTTGTAATTGGGTACGTAAGCTACGGTTTGATCTTTAAATCACTCAATTTGGATCATTATTGGATGAGATATTAGGGTTTGAATGTTGGCTCTCAAAGTTGACAAAATTACCAGCATGCAAGCCAGGCACCCGCGCGTGCCCCTTGCCTACCAAACTTTGTTTTTCCAAACTTCTTGTATCAATTTCTCCCTGATGAAAGCATCATTTTCAATAATTAAAAGCTTCATGTTGAATACCATCATGAGATATTTCTAAATTCCCCCCAAGCACCAATTTTCCACGTATAAATTTTGAGTTGTTTGAGCCACAAGTCATCAGATCAATAAGGCCATGCTGAGTCAGTTCTGCATAAGTTTGTCTTAGTTTGAACTTAATCACATGTTTGGAATGATTATTCTTCATTTTCCTTGCCAAAATAAGCTAAATGACTCACCTCATAAGCATGAGACTCATTCCATCATGAGTTACCATTTTTGGAAAAATATCTTCTTTCAAAAATCCACCTATGTGCAGATAAGGATAACTCATCATGTATACTTTTTCCACCTCATTTACACTCCTGACTTCTCTTCAAAACGACTGTGAAGACCAAGTTGAAATAATACAAAACCCATGCCTCATATTTTATCACTCAAATCTGCTAGCTTTGATGTAATTTCCCTCCAACGGTCTTGGAGCCTGCAATGACCTTCATACCCTTAAGAAAACATCCTCTGCACTCATATTCACTCTATAAAAGCTCACCTCACTCCCATTTGGAAAAAAATGAACTTCTTCATAAAAACAATAATTTATCTCATTTCTCAAATTTCCCTTCGAAGTTGATTTTTCCTCTACTCTAGAACTCTCATCTTCATCCATTTATCTTCAGTGAAGCTTAGAAAACAAGTTCAAAGGCAATAGTTTAATTTATTTGTCAACTCACAAGGTACAATTTCAAATATGAAGTTCTTCATCCATAACATGTTTTAGTTGATTTAAAGCTTTATTATACGTTACAACTTCCATCATTTATTTTGAAGGAATCTTCTGTGAATATCATCCCGGGGCACCTGACCATTCTCTTGAATTAATCCATTCGCAATTTCTCTTAAATGTTTTTCATTGTTTTGATACTCAACTCTTGTTTGATAAAGTAAAACCTCTGGAGGGAGGATGACGAATAATTTACTAAGAATCTCAGACAATATGCTTTTGATAAAAACCCTGCTGACGATGTACATGCATTATTTCAAATCCCCAAACACATTAGATATAAGGGATATAGACCCTCATTAACCCCTTTGAGCCTTCGAAGCATGATTTTCTTTTCTATTTAAAAAAAAAGAAGAAAACCTTATTTTTGAACCCAGGGGCGGGTATTGTTTACATAATTTGATTGAGTGTTCAAAACTCATCAAGAGTGCGCATCCGAGGACACAACAATGGTTATCCTTCAAAAGGTTGAGGAAAGTCAAAACTACAATGGTCAATCTTCGTCAAATAGCAGTGTGCATCAAAAGAGGACGATATCCCAATGGGTATCTATCGCACATCAGGAGGTCAGCAAATGACGATACAACAATGGTTATCCCTCATCTACCAAAAGGAGAAAAAAAGGAAATCATGAATGAAAGAGATAAAAAGCCCCGCTAAGTCGAAACTTGAAAAACAAGTCGCTTAGGCAAAAGTCAGAGCAACCTGCTAGACTTCAAAGTCAAATTCGAATCAAATTTGTCCAGGCAAAAGTTAGGGAAATTAAGGGGAAAATGGAAAGCCTAAAAGGCAAAAAAGGATTACAAGATGAAAATCCTCAATAATGAATAAAGTCGTGTGATCAAACACCAAGAAAGTAAAGATGAGTGACTGTCGTGTCCAAGAAACCTCAGTGGTTCCTCAGCCATCACAACTTCCTTTAGAGAAATGAGTGTTCGCATTGGTTTAACTAAATGTAGGACTAGATAACATCATGGAGAATGGGTGGGCACCAAATATTTTAAGCCTTAAATCCTTTTTTCTAAAACTGTGAACTAGGCCACGTTAGAACCCTAAAAAGTCCAAACTGAAGCATGGGTTAATTCAAGAGCAATACTATAACAAGAATACGGTAATCTGACTCCTAGGAGGCTTGCTAAAACTTTTGAGTTGGTATCACTCCATCTTTTACTTGCTTTTGTAAAATTTTTTTCCGATGTTTCAACATCTTTTCAATAAAAGTTTTTAAATTTCAAGACAAGCATACGATTTGCATTAGAGTTATCATTCTCATAATAAAAAATCTTTTGCATATGAAAAAGTACCTAAACATCAGGTAAGCTTGCACAATGAGAATTAGTGAAGAGCTTGATCTTGTCAAACAAGAGAGGCTTGAAAATTTTGTTGAATCAAAAACTTATCTTTTCAAAGAGTTTATGATATCCAGGGACATGTTTCCCAAAACATCTATTAAGCACGAGCAGTTTGGAGCTTTAAAAGTCTGAGTACCCTAAGGGGTTTGTTTCCCAGAGACTCTAATGAGTATGAACAGTGTGATGCTTTACTGTTTGAGTACCCTCAAAGGGAATTAAGCCAACAGATTCCATTAATCTGGGTTAAGACATTATACAGGGGCATTCTTCCATTTTCAGAGTTGATCAATTTGAGTCAAGTCGCATGCTCCAAAAATAGAATGGTTATCCTCAACACAAATCTCAAGAGGTCCTCTCAATTGAAATATTTTCAAAGATCAACAAATATGGGGCAGTTATGTCTAGATTCGACAAATTTCTCAAAGTACCGAGTGATTAGGGTCCGTTACCCAAGTTTCCTTTAAGCCACCTCTAATATTGATAGCCAGATGCTGTATTACAAAAATTTGTAACACCGGAGCATGTTATCTTGAGGGTACAAATCTTAAGAAGTCCTTTTAAGACAAGTTCTTCAACAACCCTACAAATTGGGGCAAGGCATTATGCAGAGATATTTCATCTTCAATCAGTTCAGTCCATGTTGCTACAAGGACCTTCTCGAAGTGAAGTTCCTTCATGTTATACTTGGGGCACAATTTGTTTGATTTTTTGCAAGAATCATCGTCCCTATATTTTTAGACGATTTACCAATACCAGAATAACATTCTTTCATGAATGACTATGCTATCCTGATCTTGGGTCGTTTCCCCAGCAGCATTGGGGTTTCTACATCTCTCTATTGAGTATTCCCGAAGCAAAGGGTTTGTGGCTAAAAAATTGATTGATATGGGGATTATTGGACGATTCCCTAGTGTTACTTGAAGCTCTTCCCCCAGCAATGCCTAGAAGAAGATCTTCCCTCAGAATATCATGGATAATAATATTTCTTGATATAGAATCTCTATTCCCTAGGATTTATAGTCTTGAGTTGATCTTCTCCAGATATTCTCCAGCGGAGTTTTGCAATTTATTTTTTGCAACTCCATTTAGACCGTGTAGTTCGTAGTCACCGGTTACTCTATTTGTTACTCCCCATAGAGTTTTAACTTTTCAAGGATCCTTTTCCAACGTTTCCTTACATCTTATTTTCTCCAACAAGAAAAAACTGAGCTCTTGAGGTTGTGTTGGAATTTTTCTCTCCCTGATAAGGGCTTTCTTTGTGAGATTTCCTATCCTTGCTCAATGGAGTTGCTGTACTCGAATGGGCTGAAGCACATAGATGTATTTGTTCTGGGATTTTTCTGCTCCCTTATTGAAGAACTCAAAAATGTGCTCTCTACAAATCCAACGATTTATTGGATTGCCCGATAATGTTTAAACCCATGTGATGTCCTCGTTCGGAATGCGCAACATGTTTACTTTTCCCAAGTAAAGTCGGAAATTTATTTTTAAAAATCCTATCAGGTCTCAGCCTATTAATGGTTGGCTTCTCGATTGACCATTCCCCGGTGAAACATTTAAATCATGCGTTGGAAAAAATAATAATGCAAACATGTATTGAAACATAAGCCATTATTGTTTCTTTTCCCACAGTGGATTTGCTAAAGTTAGGATAATATCCCCAGTGAGGTCTCTATCCTCAGTATCTCGCTTTTCAGTTGGGTGGTTACTCACTTGCTTGGTTGCAATCCAGTTCTTCTCTGGTGCAACATTTCTTAAAACTAGTGGTTACTAGTATTATTGGTCTAGTGGTTACCATTACATCCGCAAAATCTTAAGAGCCTAGTGGTTACTAGTCTTCTTGAGTCGAGTGGTTACTCGTTTGCCTTGTTGTGATATAGTTTTTCCCCGGTGCAATGAATCTTAAGAGCCTAGTGGTTACTAGTCTTCTTGAGTCGAGTGGTTACTCGTTTGCCTTAGGTTTGATGATTATCAGTTCCTATCAAGGTCAAGTCCGATACTTGTCACCTGATTTCAAATTCAATATTTTGGTATTCGTTAGTGTCTGGTGGTTACTAGATACTCTGGGATCAAGTGGTTACTTGTTTCTCTGTCTCTTTAATTCCTTGGTCAGTTTCAGTGGTTACTGATTCTCCCCAGTTTGAGGCTATTAGGTGTTCGCCTTGTTTTGGGTTCAATGGTTATTGGTATCCTGTTGAGTACTCCCAGGTCTAGTGGTTACTAGTCCCTTTTAAGCTGAGTGGTTACTCTTTGCTTAATTTGTGATCTAGTTCTTCCCTGGAACATCCTCGATAATACTCTTAAGGCCGAGTGGTTACTCGTTACCTTCACCTGACCCCCCAGCGTTTGGTTAAACATTCAAATGGTTTTGGTTCAGAAGGCATAGTTCCAGTTTAGTCGAGACCAGTTGATACTAGTAATTATTGGATCCAATGGTTATTGGTATATTGTTGAGTATTCCCATGTCTAGTGGTTACTAGTCCCTTTTAAGCTAAGTGGTTAATCTTTGCTTAGTTTATGATCTAGTTATTCCCTAGCACATCCTCGGTAGTACTCTTAAGGTTGAGTGGTCACTCGTTACCTTCACTCAACCCCCAACGCTGGGTTAAACATTCTAATGGTTTTGGTTTAGAAAGGCATTGTTCCAGTTTTGTCGAGACCAATTGATACTAGTATCCTTCTTGTAGATCCAATGGTCATTGGTATCTTCTCAAGTCTAGTGGTTACTAGTCTTTTTAAATCAAGTGGTTACTAGTTGGTACCCATAGAATATAGTGGTTACTATTATTCTAGGTATACTGGTTACTATTCCTTCCCCAAAATCCTAAGAGCTAAGTGTTACTAATCTTCTTAATTCGAATGGTTACTCGTTTACCTTGTTTACACGCCAGCTCTGCCTTGGCGCGTTTTTCTGGAATCTAGTCTCTCCTAGTTTTCTAGGGTTAAGTTTTATCTCATCTTTATGGTCTATGCTCCAGCTTCATCCTGGAACATCATGTTTATGGATCAATATTCCCCATTTCGCTTGGGTTTGCTTGGCGTCATAAAAAATACAATTATCAATGTTTCTGCGCCTCTGTTTAAGTCAGAGTGAAATTTTTCGGGCTCTTTTTGTATTCAATCCTCTTCCACCTTGAACGTTTGAAAGTTATCGCTCTTTCTCGCATATCAGGTTTAAAATGATTAAATAGGGTCAGCTGTTGCACCCTAAAATTTTCCCTCTTCATTTTACCTTACATGGCTTGTGTTCATCATACATACTCATGCATTATCATGATAGGATTAAGGTATCTAGTTTCCCATGTTCCTCTGTAAGCTATTGGAAGTTGATTGTATTGACAGTTGGGACAAGAAAGGTCTTATACCATTGATCTTTGAGTCTCTCAGGCTACAAGAGTTTATCATACCCTAAGACATCTCAATTATCTCTTTGACTTCTTAGAAGTTTTAAATTGCAAGTATGGATTCTTGAATCACCTTTTCCTCTATTCATATCATAAATTAGGGTTTTGACAAGTTGAAGAGTTTGAGGCCTGTAAGAGTCAAATTTGTGAAGTATAATCTTCTCATTATCATATGAAGCATATTTATTCAAAGAATTTCTCCATTTGTCTAGATGAATGAGAGTTGTGAAGATTGATCACCACCTCCTAGCACAGAGGGTCAAAACTAGGGATTTGAATTTAACCTCTGACTTTTTGGGTAATATTTTATTCCATTCCTATCTATATGTTCATGAGCATATATGATTTGATGATTGATCATAAATTTTGATTAAAAAAGAATCAATTGATCAAAAGGGGAAAAATGGTCATTTTGTTAAAAGTCAACCAAAGCCAAAGTTGACCAAGTGGAATTTTGGTTAACAATAAATTATATATCCTTATTTTCACTTTTCATGAGCAATGGTGGTATAAAACCAAGAGAAAGGGTTGGTTTGAAGATAACTTGTGTAAGAAGTTACATGAGGATTTGAATTTTTTCTAAGTGTTCATAGTACTGAATTTTGATCCATCACAACTTTTTCAATTTTTATTAAAAATGTGCAAAACCTACATGCTTGGAAAACTTGAGAAAAATCCTACAAGATTGTGAGTTGTTCAACTTAGAAGTTTAAGGCATAAATATGTCAAATTACACGTCATGTTGCAGGCTCATGCATTCATTTCCACAAACACATGGCGTGCCCCTGTTCATTATGCTCTATCTCTTGATTTAAGTGTTAATTGAAAAAGTGATTCCAAAAGAATTTTTAATTGGGTATATAAGCTAAAGTTTGATATTTGAATCACTCAATTTGGATCATTATTGGATGAGATATTAGGGTTTGAATGTTGGCTCTCAAAGTTGACAAAATTACCAGCATGTTAGCAATGCACGCATGTGCGCCCTAGCTTGTCAAGCGTTGTTTTTCCAAACTTCTCACATCAACTGCTCCCTGATGCAAGCATCATTTTCAATAATTCAAAGCTTCACGTTGAATCCAATCATGAGATCTTTCTAATGGCCTCTCAAGCACCAATTTCGCACGTATAAATTTTGAGTTGTTTGAGCCACAAGCGGTCTGATCAATATGGCCATGCTTAGTCAGTTTTGCATAACTTTGTCTTGGTTTGAACTCAATCACATTTTTGGCATGATTATTTTTCATTTTTCTTGCCAAAACAAGCTAAATGACTCACCTCATAAGCATGAGACTCATTCCATCGTGAGTTACTATTTTTGGAAAAATATCTTCTTTCAAAAATCCACCCATGTGTAGATAAGGATAACTCATCATGTATACTTATTCCACCTCATTTTCACTCATGACTTCTCATCAAAATGACTGTGAAGACCAAGTTGAAACAACACAAAACGCATGCCTCATATTCTCTCATTTAAATCCGCTAGATTTAATGAAATTTCCCTCCAACGGCCTTCAAGCCTGCAATGACCTTCATACCCTAAAGTAAACTTCCTCTCCACTCTTCTTCACTCTATAAAAGCTTACTTCACTCTCATTTGGAAAAGAAGGAACTTCTTCACAAAAACAAGAATTCATCTCATTTCTCAAATTTCTCTTTGAAGTTGATTTTTCCTCTGCTCCAGAACTCTCATCTTCATCAATTTATCTTCAGTGAAGCTTAGCAAACAAGATCAATAGGGTTTCATACAACTTCAGAGGCAATAGTTGAATTTATTTTTCAACTCACAGGTATAATTTCATATCTGAAGTTCTTTATCCATAACATGTTATATTTGATTTAAAGCTTGATTATACGTTCATAGCTTGCCATGCATTAGGCCTGATGTATAATTTTTCTTAGAATTGAAGATCGAATCTTGATAGAAGTTTCTGAAATTTTGAAAAAATGTGATTTCTGTGATATTCATGCTCTGATTTCTACTCGATCTCTTGATGATTTTGAATTTCTTAAGTTGGATTATGTAGAATGCTAAGAGATATTTGATTTATGCTTTGAGTCATGAATTTTTGTTAAGAATTGAAAGAGAAATCTAATTTTGAAAGTCAAGTGTTGGATTTACGCATTTGATGAGGTTGGAATGCTTGTAATCAGTGATTTTTGTGCGCATTTTTCTCTATGCACCGTGAATCATTTTTGAAAGTTCATGGTGTTGGGTTAAAGATCTCCATAAGATCATTAATTTGATCAAACATTTGTTCGGTTTCATCAAGAAACGAAAGAGAAATTGTGATCTAAAGTTAGCATGTCAAACTGAACAAAACACGTTAGGGCATGGTTAGAGGACGAAGACGATGACGTGTCTTCTTCCAATTTAGCATTATTTTTATTCCTTTTACAGCGCATTTGGATTTTAACAGGTGTAATAGACCTCAACATATTTTATTTAAACCAATCAATTAGTTATATTATTTTCTTTACTTTTTTTGTTACATTAGACAAATAATTTTTGTTTGATATTTTCCTCTAGTCATAAAATTCCATAAAAATATATTTAATGACTCTTAAGTATTAAAATAATTTTTCATAATTTTTAATTGAATTTATATTTCATTTTTCCTATTTCCCCAAATTTTAGAAACTAATATTAGTGTTTGGTCTTTCTTCTTGCTTAAGCCTAAAGAAAAATTTGAAAACCTAACTTCCTTTACTTCAAAAAATCAAAGAAAATATGTTTAAATTTCTTGGACGACTTAAGATAATAAAGATGATTTTAGTTAAATTTTAAAATTTTATTTTACATTTTTCACAAATATTTTTCTAAAAACTCTCTAGTTTGACCCTTTTGGCAACTAGTCTTGTTGATTTCCGATAATTTCCACCTTTTCAAGTTAATCCAAGGAATTTAAATCAGGTTTTTGACTTTTATAAGTCTTTAGGAGTTTAGGATTTGATTGACTTAATTTTACAAGCCTTTTCCTATTTTAACCTAATTTTGATTTAGGAGCATGCATATGACATTCCCTTGACCAAAATGTTTGTGTTTGAAAACTTGTGTGCATAGTTTAGGGTTAATTTTTGGTATAGCATATGCTACTGACCTGGTGCTATTATGTTCAATTTCTACTATTTTTTCTCATACTCCTAACATCTTTCTCTTCTAACAACTTTGAATACTTCTTATCCACCTCTCTTGGTGTGTTTAAGAGTTTCATCTATTGCTTATGTTTTGTCATAAAAATGTTGAGTGTACTTGATGTTTGGTCATTCATTGAGTGATGTTATATCATCCCTTCTCATATCCTTTCTTTATTATCTTCTTTCCATGCTCCCTATAGGATCTTCAATTTACTATTTTCTGAGTTTGAATTGAATAGACCTTAGGCTTGTATACATGTATGCCAACATTAGGTAGATGTTTGGCTCTCTTATCCTCAACTATATGATCAACAACGAATGACAACTTTAGGGATATTTTTCTAGTCTCCCCTTAGATTTTTATTTCTCTTTTGCTTCTCATTAAGACTAAATCTTCCTTTTCTTTCAAACTTCAAAACACTTAAAAATTACCGATGACAATTATACCTTTGTTGAGTATGGAAGATGATAATCGGGTTTCTTCTTGATATTATTGTTATTCCATTTTAGGATTTGGTGTGGTTCGAGTCTCAAAGACTCATTTCATGGATAAGTGGAGAAGTGGATAATATCTCTCTCTTGAGATCAACTAGCTATTATTCGCAACAAAAAAACACCAACCAATGCATACTCTTTTTCGCCTTCGGGCCCCTTCTTTCAAAACTTTCAAAAGAACATGTTAATTCACTTATGTGCTCACGCGTGAATCTCCGAAGGTCGAGTTGTGGCAGAAGACGAAATTAATATTATTCATTAGAAAATACAAAAGAAACAGAAACTTTTGAGTGAAACTACGGTGCTCTGATTCCTTAAAAGGGATATGTAGGCATCTGGTCATGGGGCTCAGCCGACCGACCTTAATAATATTTCCTTCTTTTCCCCGTGTTTTATTTTTGCATGCATTCCCTCTCTACATCTTTCTTTTTAGTTCTTAAGATTTAGAAATAGATTTTAGTCACACTTAGATTAGAACAAATATAAGTGGATCCTGTGGAGTACCAAAGACGTGTGGGATGCTAATGCCTTCCCCTCGCGTAACCGGCTTCCTTACCTGATCTCTATGGTTGCAACATCGTGATTTCACCGCTTTAGGTTTCATCGATGTTCACCTTTCCCTTTCGGAGGGATAAAAGACATTTGATGGCGACTTATTGTTTCAACTCCTTGTTGTGATGTTAACTTCTTAATTCCCAATGTGAGCCGAGGATGATGCTTCCTTCTAAAGTTGTTATCCACGTGAAGTTTCATAAATTCTCCCCGAGAAGTTTGTGCAACCATTAACCTTGATATTAAAGATTTCTTTCAGGCTCCCCTTGACGTGAGTGGTTTCGTTTTCCCTAGTGAAGTTAGTACGGAATCCCCAGTTAAAGACTACGCGATGTGGCATTATCTTCCCTTGCAAAGTTTGTATAATATTCTCATGTGAAGCCTAGAGAAGGGTGTTATATCCCTGCAGGTGTTTTGGTTTATTGCTATCAGATTTTGCTTTGTTATTTTTCAAACCATGTTTCTTCCCAATGAAGTTAAGCCATGAAGTAAGACTTTGTTTTATCAGTTGGTGCTTACTCTCTTATGGAATCTTCATCATGGATGTGATTTAGCCGAGTGTTGTCCTTACCCAAGTTGGTTTTGTCTGGTTATCCTTAGTGTAATATGTATGTTTTGACAACATATACATGATAACATTCATACATCATGCATAGCTGAATTAAAATTCATTACTCACTTGCATTTATCGATGTTTTTGTTGGCATATTATCCTCTTTGCAGAGTTATGTTATGCTCTCTCGAATAGAGTGTCAACCTTAAGTAGAAAGTGTATATTCTTTCAATTTCTCCATTGAGGTATCCCTCGTGGAAGATTTTTTCTTTAGCCTTCCTACCCAACTAATTATCTTGATAGAATTTGATCCCCATTTGAGTTTTCTCCTTATTGGGTGGTTTCTTGATTGGTTGTTTCTCTCTGGTTTGTTCATGGTTTGAGTTTGTGATCCCCGACAACAAAATTATTTTGATCCCTATAGGATGTAAGCCCTGGATTGAGAATGTGCATTTATTTTGCACCTGGAGACTTTATCTCCTCAGCAAGAATGTGTTGGTATTTCCCCAGGAAGTCAAAATTCATTTCCCAACAATATTATTGCAATGCTCATATCAGCAAGTGGCAATCCCTTTATTTGAGCAACATGTACTTCCCCGGTAAGTCTGTTAATGCCAGAGAAGATTTGTTTTTACTCTGATGGATGGTAGTAACTTCATTATGGGAGATAGTTCATTGTTGAGTTTTTACTCCGATGGATGGTAGTCTCTTCATTATGGTAGATAGTTCGTTGTTGAGGCTAGCTTTACTCCTATGATAAAGACAATTTGTTGAAATATTCTTACAACAATTTATTACCCATTCCAGGTGGAATGCCTTGGTTAAAGAAGAATTTGAGACCCATTCTAGATGGAATACCAAAGTTTTGGGAGACTTGTTATTGTTCTATGTTTTTTCTACCTTCACCCTTATGTTTTTAGTTCACTATCATTCATTAGTCAGCATATATCTCTTTCTCCTCATTGGACTTTACCCAAATAGAGTTGAGTTATTTCCAGCCATAAGTGTTGATGTCAATAATTTATTCCCAGCCATAATTGTTGATATCAAACCTTTGTTCCCAGCTATAAGTGCTGATGTCACTCTTTGTTCCCAGCCAAAAGTGTTGATGTCAACCCTTTGTTCCCAGCCATAGATGTTGATGTCAATCTTTGTTCCCAGCCATAAGTGCTGATGTCAAACCTTTGCTCCCAACAATAAGTGCTGATGTCAACCCTTTGTTCCCATCCATAAGTGTTGATGTCAAACATTTGTTCCCAACCATAAGTGTTGATGCCAATCATGTGTTTCTAGTTATAAGTATTAATGCCAATCATTCATTTACTAGCCTCAACATTGATGTTTACCGTCATCTCTGAGCTAGTATTATCTTACTGTTTTTATTTACAACCTTTGGTTTGTTAATTCACGATCCCCTATGAGTTGATGTTACTCTCTTTTTTCTATCTCCTCTCTGAGTGGATAGTTCACAGTTATCTATTTATCGTTGTTATCCATTGCTTTTTCCTCATTTATTGAGTTAATGATACTTTGTCTCCTCTTTGGGCCTTACCTTAGTAGAGTTTAGTTTTCTTTTCCCCAGCCGAGTTGATTTCCCTTCAATGGAGTTGAGTTTCTTTCCTCTAGTTGAGTTGGTAACTCTTCATTTTGGTTACCTCCTTGATAATTTGTTGCTTGATTGTTAAAAGTTTCCGTTGCTAAAATTCTACCATGCATTTGGATTCTTTAATTATGATTTTGGCTTTACCTATTGTGATGCGGTGGGAGAACTGACTTGAGGTTTTGCGTCTGTTTTCGCAAATGTTTCGGTAGATCAAGAGTCGCCACCGACTTTTTATTTTATCCTAAGGAAAGGTTAAAAAGCATAGCAAAAACCTTTGAGATGTTTTCTTGGGTTCGGGGAGTAGATTATAGAAAGGGAAGGTATTAGCACCCTTTCTATCCATGGTTATCCATGGGCTCTTAGTTACTTGCTTAGATCACTTGCTTTGCATTTTCAATTGTTTGAAATGGTGCTTTGTGTGTGTGTTTGAAAATGTTTTTGAAAAGAGGCCATTGTGGTGGCAACCTTTGTAATGATCCATGTTTGAATGTATACAAAGGTGTATTTGTCTTTTAGAAAAGTTTTCAATGTGTTGAAAGTTTGTTTTGAAAGTGTAGTGATGTGAGTTTTGAAAAATAGGCAAGTGTCTTTGTTTGCAAGTGGGCAAGCAACCAAGAGTTATCTACCCTAAATTTCTCAAAGATCTTTGCTATGTTTTAACCCTTTTAACAATTTTATTCCACCATTGTATTTGGTGGACAATCTTGTGTTAGGATGTTAACGGGACGGGCGCGGGTCATCGTTTAGACCATGATTGCAATGGTGCCAAGTATCTTTGGGCAATTTTTCCTTTAAGGGACTTGATCATGTTTAGGCAACTTTCGAAAGCGTCATCGAGGGACTATGATCATTTGATTGTTTTGTTTTTGCCAAAGATACTCAACATGCAATATGGCCCATTATTTGAAGGCAACAAGTGGAGTACCCTAGAGGTGCAAGTGTGATTAGTGTTGTCTATTTTCATGCTTGTTTATCTTGAACTTAGGTCAAACTATTTGTTGTTTTTGATTGGCATACAAAACCCTAATTCTAGCATGGCATATTTAGAAAGCTTTAAAGTGCGAAAAATAAAGATCCTAAATTATTACAACACAATATATGGGAAGGGGGGTACAAATGTTCAAATGGGGATATTTTAGCAAGAATTTAAACCTAAGCTATTACATCAAAATTGAATTATACAAATTATTTAATATACAATAATTAAATAAAAATGTAATAAATGTGCAAGATGCAAAAAAGCTTTTTATATGTATGAAAAAAGTATTTTTTTATGTGTCAAATAAACAAAAATAAAAAAGTATTAATTTTTTAGATTTTTATGACTTTAGGGCAAAACCCTAATTTTATAAATCAAATGTATTTATTATATAGTATATACAATATTTATTAATTATGTACAAAAATAAATAAAAAGAAAGTATATTGTGAAAAAAGTGATTTTTAAGGTTAAATATTAATAAAAGTAAACATGTATTATTTTTATGTTTTCATCCTAAATATTGTAATAAATATATATAAGTATTTATTTCATTTATTAAATATATATTATATGTACAAAATAAAATATTTAATATTTATATAAAAAAAAGTATATTTTATGTAAAATGTTTTCAAGAGGTAATATAAAATAAAATCAGAAAATAAACATGTTTGCATTATTTTTGATATTTTAAATAAAAGGGTATTTATATGTTTGTTTATGTACAAATATCAATTTAAATAAATAAATGCTTAATAAATACAAAAATGGTTTA
Source organism: Vicia faba (assembly GCA_948472305.1). Classification (NCBI taxonomy): domain Eukaryota; kingdom Viridiplantae; phylum Streptophyta; class Magnoliopsida; order Fabales; family Fabaceae; genus Vicia; species Vicia faba. Next base: position 557,907,142 of record OX451737.1, on the reverse strand, counting down.
AAAAAATATTTTATATTTTTAATATTATGAGAAAAAATAATAAGTCAGAAACAACAAGAAAAAGTCCAAAAATGATCCAAATAAGCACAATGGGCCAGGGGGGTTCAAAAGTAAAAACAAGGTGCAAATAAGAAGTCAACTCAGGCCCAGCCCAAGAAGACTTTGTCTTCAACCTTCAGACCTGTTTGAACAACAACAACACGCGTTTTCCTATCTCCTGATTCCTGGACTTTCAAGGAAAACTCATAACACAAAAAATGTAGAGCATTAAGAGACGAATCCAGACATATAAAAAACTTGACTTAACTCTCAAAGATGAGAGAGAATTTCTCCATCCCTAATTCTTGACCTAAGTTTTTTCTAATGTTCAGGTTCAAAATACTCTTAGCACACATAACATAAATGAAAAGTAATGATATGGGTGGATTCAGGGCTATGATTAGAACATGTTTTCTTCACAAACTTAAACCTAACAATGCCTGGATAGGGAGATAGAAGTTCAAAAACTTACCTGTTCAGCTTGAATCGTGTCTGGCAATGGAGGTCCTTTCAAGGCAATGTGATGACTTGTATAGCTTGCTTGAAGTTCAGGGATGCTTCTCCAACCTTTAGTTTGCTTTGAAACCAAGTGAATCAAGCTATAGCACTCCACCCGCAAAACAAAAAAAATGAAAATGGTGATGTTGGTTAGGGGTGTTACAGGCCGTGTTTAGGGCTTGGAACAGTTTCAAGGGATGGTGTGGGATGTGTTTGCAAGGTTATTAGCCAAAGTGCACGAGTGGATTGAATTGTGGACCTCAACCTGCAGCAGGTGCCCTGTTTTTGCAAGAGGATGGTGTTTCTGTGTTTGAGGAGGTATTGGAGGTGATAGGCTCATGTTTCAGGCCAGGTTGGATGTTTGGAAGATGCTCAAGAAGTTTGTCTAAGCTGGTTCTTGCAGAAATGAGAGATGGTTCAAGTTATGCTAAGTTACTTCTTTTCTAAGCAAGAAATGACAAGTTTTCAAACAGGCTCCTCTAGGCCCCTCAAGTATGCTGCCAATGCTTGTCTTGATCAGTGGACTTTGCTCATGAACTTGTGCCCAAAAGATTTGGCCTGTACCTCTTTGATTCATGTTTTGACATAAAGCCATACTTTACAAGAATGGATAATTTGCTTTTTCCATTTATGGATTAATTCTTCATGTAATGCTTAAACACATAATGCAAGGCTTGAACACAAGGGATATGCATTAAATTAATGAGTGCAAAGGGGATAAAGGACCTGTAATCAAGTTGTGCAAGCTGATTTGAAAAATTGCATAAGTTATGAACATGTACATGGCCATGAATCAAAGTGACTTTTGCCTAACTTCACAAATTCGATTCTCCCTAACCATAAGGTTGTTTGATGAGTTCTTGGACATTTTGGAAAGCTTGGAATGTGTGATACAATACATCTTTGTAATGCAAATTGAAATTCCAAGTGGAAGCATGTGAAAAGTTGTCATGAAGTTAGGCAAAAATCCTGCCTAAAATGGGTCAAAATTTCTCTAAGTTAAGAATGGTTTTGCACCCTTATTCCAAAAATTGTAACTTGAGCTACAAGCTTCTTTTTAGGAAACTTTGTGAATCAAAGTTGTAGATTTTTCAATGGACTACAACTTTCATGTTTTGACTTTTCCTTGAATCCAAATGCATCTTGATGAGAAAGTGGGACAAAGTTAGGAAAAAATTAGGGTTTTTCATAACTTAGAAAAATTCTAAGTTATGAAAAATCCTCATTTCAAACCCTAATTTGTAATTTTTGATTTCTTGATGGACAAGTTTCATGATTTGGTATGCTTTGATGAAAAATTAATCTTGACACTTGATTTTGACCAAAAAGTCAAAGTTTGACTTTTCAGTATACAGTCAAAAATTGATCAATTGACTGGAAAATTCAACTGTCAATCTTGTGCATTTGGGATCTTTTGAACTTATTGAACATGTCAAGATAATTCCATGGGGTCCTTGAGTCCATATGTGAGCTTGGTTTGTCATTGGCTAGGTCCAACAACCAAAAATTGCCTTTGTGCAGTCAAAACCCTAAAAATGACCATTTTGCCCTTTTGGTGATCTGATCAAATTTCTTGTGGAATTGTGATCCAAACTTGACCAAATGGTTCAAATGAGTTCAATATGTTGATGTGGGCAAAAATCATGAGGTTTGACTGTCAATTGATCACAGTTGACTTTTTTCCCCAATACAGCTGATTTCTAGGTCAACTATCCAATTGACTGGGCAAAGATTGGAATCAAAGTCTGAAACTTGGTATGGACAAACTTGGGAATCCAATATGAAGCATGAAAGTCATCTTGGGCCTTTTGGGTCAAAACATCTTTGTGCAAACATAAACCCTAACTTGGGTCAACAGTGCAAGGAGAAGTCTTGAGCAGAGGTAAACCTAGCTGGATCTTGAGCTCCAAGGGTTATGTGATGGGAAAATGTTGATGAAAAGAGAGGGAAAATTTTGGGGTACAATAGTTGCCCCTGTTCAATCTTCTTGCACCTGAAGAGTTAGATTGGCAGGTTTGCCTTTCGCATCTCGAAGGTAAAAGGAGATTGGACACTAGAGTGCCCTTAAATTTGCACTCGTCAGAACAATGGATGCAGGAATGGGCTTAGATATGCCATTTGGAGATGGGCTTAAAGATGCCATCTGGAAGGGTGACAGAATCTTGTCGGGGATGGGCTTAAAGATGCCATCTGGAAATGTTTGTTGAATTGTAATGTGATAGGTCAGAAGAATGAGGATCAAAATGGTATCCGTGTCTGGAATGCATTTGAAATGTATCTAAGGACTGAGTCTGTATGAGCAAAAGAATGACCTCCGTGTCTAGGGCGTATCTGAGCTGTAACTGTGCTTGGAGAATGAATATCAGAATGACTGCCGTGTCCAGAGTGTATCTGTATTGTATCTGGGTAACAAAGGAACATCTGTATGGAGCAACTGCGTGCTGGAGACAAAATCTGAACGAGTGACAGAATGGCAACCGCGTCTGGAGCGTATCTGGACTGTATCTGAAGTTGAAAGTTGTATGAGTAACAGAATGACAACCGTGTTTGGAGTGTATCTGAAACTGTAACTGGGATTGAGATCCATATAAGTAATAGAATGACTTCTGCATTTGAAGTGTATCTGAAACTGTAACTGGGATCTAAATAGATGACAGAATGACTTCCGCGGCGAATGCACTGGGGAGGATCAAACTGTTGTTGTAAGGTCAGAATGGTATCCGTGTCTGGAATGCATTGAACCTTGAGGTGGGTAAGTGAATCTGAATAAGAGATAGAATGGCTGCCGTGTCTGGAGCGTATCTAGTCTGTATCTGATTGCCGTAGTCTGAATGAGTAGTAGAATGACCGCTGTGTCTGGGGTGTATCCATACTGTATCTGACTTTGAAATTCTGAATGAGTAACAAAATGACCGCCGTGTCTGGGGTGTATCCATACTGTATCTGAACAATTGTTAACGATAGCCTTTTAATCTTATCCTGAAAAGGATAAAATGTTAGTTAAAACATGAAGCGATGTTTGCATGATATGTATGATGCAATATATGCTATATCGATGTTTATGATATGAATGTAAATGACTGTGCATGTAAGCTGAGGAGATGTATTTGCTGAGGATAGACGAATCCTGGATATAAAGAATCTTGACTGCTGCCAGGGAATATGAGTCCTTGACCGCTGCCGGGGATTGCAAGAAATTGGACATTCTAGTTGACTAACTGCTGGAGAATCGGGAGTTTGGGTTGTATACCAATCTTCTGGCGATTCTTGTCCCGAGGAGATCTTCACGGGAGGACATCTGATTATCCTATGAGGAACTGAGAATGAGCCTTTACTCTGCTTGGGGGAAATGCAAGATCTTCAATTGTTGAGGGATCTTAGGACCACTGCCGGGGAACTGGCATTCCTAGGTGGCTTGCGGGGGATGAGAAACACTGAAGATTTCTACTGGGGAGTTCAGAACCTGACAGGTTCATGCTGGAGAAGTAAGACTGAGAATCTTCAACTTGGAGGGAAGTATCTCTGCGGGGAAAAAGACTGTTAGTCTGGTACCACTGGGGGTTGATGGTTGGAAATTTTAGCTCCGTTGGGGATTGGATTTTCAGATTTATGAAGCTCCACTGGGGATAATGAAACTAAGGCCCACAAAGCTCCGCTGGGGATTCTGAAACATGACTCTGAGGGGAGTTAGCCTCTGGAAGACTCTCTGGCCGGGGAAATCTGTGTCGGGAAGGCTTTCTCTGATGAGGATCCTGAATTTTAACTCTGTTTGGGGAATAAAATTCTGGGTCGCGGGGTTTGGAGTTTAGATCTGCTGGCGATTTCCTTTGAAAAGGGCATCGAGGTATATATCTGCACTTTCATCCTATTAGTAACCATCTTTCCTGATTCACAAGGGAATGATTATATTCAAATGCATATGCCTATTTAACAAAACATTGGACGTTTCTCAAATAAAACATAAGTGCAAAAAAGAAAAAAAAGGGAGAGGAAAATAACGCAAATTTCTGTATTTGGAAAAGCATTTGTATTAACTTTCTATGAGTATATTCGTACAAAGGAAACAGTCATCCTAGTAAGAGGATGTCGTTGCAAATATTGAAAAATTTATACAGAAGAAAAGATGGCTATGTGAAACAATTCCATGGGATTCCATTCTGCTATAGCCTTCACAACTCTGAGTGTCTGTCCATTCAATGCTTCATCTGCCGATGACTGGATTGATCAGCAGCTTGGAGCTAGTTGATGAAGAGATTGTCCTTAAAGTGATCCGACGAGACATAGTCATACGCTTTAATTCCCTAACTTTTGCCTGAATCGTCCTTTCAGGTTTTCGATCCACCGGGAAACCCCTTTTTGCCCAAGCTGCCCTTTCGGGTTTTCGACTTGCCGGGTGTACAGATTTTTTTTGTTTTATCCCTAATTTTTGCCTGAACCTCCCTTTCGGGTTTTCGGTTCACCGGGATGCCCATTTTTGCCCAAGCCGCCCTTTCGGGTTTTCGACTTGTCGGGTCATTTTATGCGTAGTATCTTTTGACTATGTCTGCGTTCGCAGGGTGCGGCAGATCGTCGCCGTCCATGGTAGTCAAAATCATTGCACCACCTGAAAATATACTTTTGATCACAAATGGTCCTTCGTACGTAGGAGTCCATTTGCCCCTGGGATCACTTTGCGGCAGGATAATCCGTTTGATCACTAGATGTCCGACTTGATACTCTTGTTGTCTGACCTTCTTGTTAAATGCTCTGATCATCCGTTTTTGATACATCTGACCATGACAAATAGCAGTAAGTCTCTTTTCGTCAATTAGGTTTAATTGATCAAGCCGAGTCTGGATCCAGTCATCTTCGTTCAAACCTGCATCCTTCATTATCCGGAGAGAGGGTATCTGGACTTCAATAGGCAGGACTGCCTCCATGCCATAGACCAAGGAAAAGGGGGTTGCCCCTGTTGACGTTCGTGCCAAGGTGCGGTACCCATGAAGAGCAAACGGTAACATTTTGTGCCAATATTTGTAGGTCACTGTCATCTTCTGCACAATCTTTTTGATATTCTTATTAGCTGCTTCTACAGCCCCGTTCATCTTCGGCCGGTAGGGAGAAGAGTTGTGATGCTGTATCTTGAATTGCTCGCAGAGCTCAGTGATCATCTTGTTGTTAAGATTGGTACCATTGTCCGTAATGATCCTCTCAGGTACACCGTAGCAGAAGATCAGGTTATGTCGAATGAACCGTGCCACGACATTCTTGGTTACTGTAGCATAGGAAGCCGCTTCAACCCATTTCGTGAAGTAATCAATCGCTACTAGGATGAAGCGATGCCCGTTGGATGCCGTAGGTCGGATTTCGCCGATCATATCAATTCCCCACATTGCAAAAGGCAAAGGTGCCGCCAGGACGTTCAGAGGAACCAGAGGAATGTGCACCTTATCGGCATAGATCTGGCATTTATGACAAATCCGAGAATGTTGGTAACAGTCGGCTTCCATTGTGGACCAGAAATATCCTGCCCGAAGGATTTTCTTTGCCATGGTATGTCCGCTGGAATGTGTTCCGAAAGTACCTTCATGTAGCTCTGTCATGATCCTTTCTGCTTCAGTCTTATCCACACAACGCAGTAAGGTTGAATCATGGTTTCGCTTGTAGAGAGTGCCGTTGCTGAGGAAAATTTTTGCAGCAAACCTTCTCAGGAACTTCTTGTCATTAACAGATGCACCTTCGGGGTATTCTTGGGCTTCAAGGTACCTTTTCACTTCATGATACCAGGGCTTTTCTGTTACCTTTTCGATCTCGAGATCGCAGCAATGTGCAGGTTCATCCTTCTTCCAAATAATGATCCGGGGTGCCTCATTGTCCCACTTGACTTTGAACATAGAAGACATCGTAGCCAACGCGTCTGCTTACTGATTCTCCTCTCTTGGGAAGTGTTCAAAGGTTATTTCTTCGAAATGGGGGATCAACGTCAGCACATACTCCTTGTAAGGAATAAGATTCGGGTGTTTCGTATCCCACTCGCCTTTGATCTGATTGATCACGAGAGCGGAATATCCGAAGACACTTAGAAACTTGATCCTTAAGTCAATTGCAGCCTGGAGACCCATGATACATGCTTCATACTCCGCCATGTTATTAGTGCAGTAGAAACATAGCCGGGCGGTGAGTGGAGTATGAGTGCCTTTAGGGGATATGATCACGACGCCGATACCATTACCCAAAGCGTTCGAGGCTCCGTCAAAGTGCATAGACCATCGAGATCCTTCCTCAGGTCCTTCATCCAGTCCAGGTACTTCACAATCAGTCATCACCATGATATCTTCGTCTGGAAATTCAAAGTTCATTGGCTGGTAATCGTCCACTGCTTGGTGTGCCAAATGATTAGCCAATACACTTCCCTTGATTGCTTTTTGAGTCGTGTACTGGATGTCATATTCCGTCAAGATCATCTGCCATCTTGCTATTCTTCCAGACAGAGCAGGCTTTTCGAATATGTACTTGATTGGATCCATTTTTGAGATCAACAAAGTGGTGTGAGTCAGCATATACTGTCTCAGCCGGCGAGCAGCCCATACCAGAGCGCAGCAAGTTTTCTCAAGCAGTGAGTATCGGGTCTCACAGTCGGTAAACTTTTTGCTAAGGTAATAAATAGCGTGCTCTTTTCGGCCAGACTCGTCATGCTACCCCAACACGCACCCCATTGAATTATCGAGTACTGTCAAGTATAATATCAGAGGTCTCCCTTCAATCGGCGGCATAAGAATGGGTGGTTCTTGGAGATACTCTTTGATTCTTTCGAAAGCGGCCTGGCATTCATTGTTCCAACGTACTACTTGATCTTTCTTCAGCAGCTTGAAGATTGGTTCACAGGTAGCAGTTAGATGCGAGATGAATCGAGCAATGTAGTTTAGCCTTCCTAGAAAGCCTCTGACTTCTTTCTCTGTCTTGGGAGCCGGCATCTCTTGTATGGCCTTCACCTTGGCAGGGTCTACCTGAATACCTTTGTCACTGACAATGAAGCCTAGCAATTTCCCAGACCTCACCCCAAAAGTACACTTATTTGGGTTCAACCTCAGCTTGTACAACTTCAGACGGTCAAATAGCTTTTGTAGATGGTCAAGGTGTTCCTCCTCAGTTTGGGACCTTGCAATCATATCGTCAACGTATACCTCGATTTCATGATGGATCATGTCGTGAAATAAAGCAACCATGGCACGTTGGTAGGTTGCCCCAGCATTTTTCAACCCAAAAGGCATGACTTTGTAGCAAAAGGTGCCCCACTGAGTAACAAAAGTGGTCTTCTCCATGTCTTCAGGAGCCATCTTGATCTGGTTATAACCGGAGAAGCCGTCCATGAAGGAGAAAACTTTATGCTGAGCAGTGTTGTCAACCAGAACGTCGATATGAGGCAGAGGGAAATCATCCTTAGGGCTCGCCCTATTCAAATCCCTGTAATCGACACACATCCGGACCTTACCATCCTTTTTCGGTACTGGAACCACGTTGGCAACCCATTGAGGGTAAGAAGTTACTGCTAGAAACCCGACATCAAATTGCTTCATAACCTCGGCTTTGATTTTCTCGTACATTTCCGGACGCATACGGCGGACCTTTTGTTTTACCGGAGGGCAATCTTCCTTGGTAGGCAGTTGATGAACTACTATGTCGGTATCCAACCCGGGCATGTCTTCGTAAGACCAGGCGAAGACTTCGGCGTATTCATTTAACAGCTGTATCAGGCGCTCCTTGACACTCAGTTCCAGATTGGCACCCACTTGCACTTCCTTCCGGTCTTCCTCGGTTCCTAAGTTGACTGTTTCCAACAACTCTTCGTCAGGCAAGATGGCTTTTTCTTCTTGCTGTAGAAGTCTGGCTAATTCCCCTGGTACTTCACAACCCTCGTCATCTTCGTACTCAGCTTGATTGACCAGATCTTCAGAGTTATTGAAGGACATAGCAGAATGGTCACCCATGGAATCCAGAGTGGATGGGTACCTGCATTTGTGAGTGTGGGTGTGTGTAAGGGATAGCCATCTTTAAACAAAAAATGCAAAAGGAAAGAAAATGAACACAGCAGTTTATCAATGAAAAACGTCCAATGAATCATTAAACATGGCATATGGATATGAAGATAATCAAAACCCTTACAAATGGACCTACACGCCCCGGGCAAGGCATGAGGTGAAAAAGTAGTGTGCGGGTTGTTTAAAAGTAATTATTACAGACCAACAGGAAATGTTCGAAAGGTAAAATTACTGATTAATAAAAGTAATGGGGACAAAGTCCTTTGCCTCCCAGTTGCGTAGTCCTCCTTCAGCGGTTAGGAAGATCCACTCTTCAAAGTTACCCTCTTCGTCCTCGTCTTCCAAAGCATTGATTCTGTGAGGAGAAATCTTGATGGGTGTCTTCTCAATCTTTGAGCGGCGCATAGCTTTCTGCCCCGCAACGGTGAACCCTAAACCAAATTTATCTGTTTTGTGAGGGATATCTGGCAACTGTCCCCATGTTGAGTTCTTTCCTTCCTTCATTGCGGCCTTCGCGTCTTTCAGAGATGCCATCCTGGCCACCTATTTTGGTACCTCAGCTACCACTTTTTCTACCTCTTTCTCAGGAGAGACTTCCTCGAAGTGCTGGAATGGTGTCTCAATGAATTCACCCTCTACCTCTATATACCGAAAGGAATTCAGGTGACTGATCATGTATTCTTCCTCACCGTGCACGGTTATGATCTTCCCTTTGACAGGGTATTTCAACATTTGATGTAGGGAAGAGATGACTGCCCCGGCATTATGTATCCATGGTCTTCCCAATAAGCAAGAGTATGAAGGACGGATGTCCATCACATAGAAAGTTGAGGGGAACACCTCTGTGCCAACCTTAATGGGAATGTCTACCTCCCCATGTACAATTCTCTTTGACCCGTCAAACGCCCTTACAATGATATTACTTGGCCTTAGTTCCAAGCCCTCACAGTCCAAACGGTCGAGAGCCTTTTTGGGTAGCATGTTCAGAGAAGAACCTGTGTCGACCAAAACATGGGCCAGAGTGGTTCCTTGGCACTCTACTGACACATGTAATGTGTCGTTGTGTTTTCTTCCTTTTGAGGTTAGGTCAGCATCAGAGAAACCTAAACCGTTGTCTGCTGTAAGACTGGCTACACAGTTTTGGAATTGGTCGGCTGAAGTTTCCTGGGGTACATGGGCTGTCTTCAGGAATTTTATCAATGCCTTGGCGTGTGCCTCAGAACAAAGTAGTAATGCTAACATGGAGATATTCGAGGGGGTTTGCCCCAGCTGCTCTACCACGTCGTAATCACTATTTCTAATTATCTTCAGGATCTCCTCTATCTCTTTCTTAGAGGTTTCCGAGATGACCAAAGGCTGAGCCCTCGTCCTGACGAGCTCATCTTGGATCCCTTTCCCCTTATCAGCAGAAGTAGGAGGGACAACAACAGGAATGACAACATCTTCAATCAATGGAGTTCTAGCGGAAAGTTTTATTGGTGCAGGAATAACTTTGGCAGCAGATGAGGGTCCAAAGATTGCCTTTGGGGGGGCAATCTCTGGAGAAGATATTCTCCCACTTCGGGTGATCTTGCTTGTGCCGGCAATGTTTCCAATGTTGGCATCCTCTTCATCAGAGCTTCCTTCGGTTACTTCAACTTGTTTAATACCATGGTAGTAGATTTCTCCACCGTAATTCCATGGTATTGACTTTTCAGAACTGTAGGGGACAGGCCCTGGCATAGTTATCTTCAGAGGAACGGACTTTGCAGTGGATGTAATCTTAACAGGCTTTTTGACGGCCTTGGAAAGATTGGCGTGAATGGTGATAATTGAAACATTTTCAGTAGGGGTTGGAATAGCAGGAACTTTTTCAAACAGAATTTGTCGACTGTCCATTAGGCCTTGGATGCCTTTCTTCAGTAACGGGTAGTCGATTGGTAGAGAGTAACAACAGTAACAGTCTTCTTTGCATCCCGGGAAAATCCCGGCCCTTAGCAGATTCAACTTGATGGTTAACAGCGGAGTTATCAAGTCATTGACATCAGAAACATACAAATCTTCCTCAATAGCATGGACATTTTGACCGTGCTTCGGCATCGGGACCGATATCACATTTGGCTTCTCTGGAGCATCGAACTCCACCTCTTTCGCATCTATCAGATCTTGAATTTTATTTTTCAGCGCCCAACAATTGTTTGTGTCATGTCCGATGCTATCGGAATGGTAGGCGCACTTGGCATTGGCATTGTAAGCGGGTGAGGTTGTATTCACATTCTTCGGCGCTTCTTTGATATTTGTGAGATTCAGCTTCAACAAGTGTGGCAGAACTTGCGCGGGCGTCATATTAATGCGGGTGAACTGCCGTGGTGGCCGTTCTCCCCATTGTTGTTTAGGTCTGGACTGGTTATTGCGAGGCTGATCATTTGATGGATTCTGGATCATCACGCCCCCCACAGTCGGCCGGCGTTCACTTCTTCCTGCTCCCCTTTGAGAATATACAGTAGCTGTTTCTTTCTTCATCGGAAATGATTTCTTAGCAATTGTAGATGCAGAGGCCTCCTTCTGGATCTTCCCATTCTTGATACCGGCTTCTACCCGCTCTCTAGTCAGAATTAACTCAGTAAACCCCGCGGAAGAGCTACCGATCAGATGATTAAAGAATGGACCAGACAGGGTCCCCAAGAACATATCAACAAGTTCTCTATCAGAAAGAGGGGGCTGCACTCTTCCGGCCAGATCGCGCCACTTCTGGGCATATTCCTTGAATCCCTCACCAGAGACCAATCCCATACTCTGTAGCTGAGTACGAGTTGGTGCTAGGTCAGAATTATACTAATATTGGCGATAAAACACAGCCGCCAGATCCTCCCAACTATGTATCTCTGATCTCTCCAATTTGTAAAACCAATCAAGCTGATTTCCGGACAAGCTATCTTGAAAGAAATGCACCCAAAGATTTCTGTCGGAAGTGTGAGGTTGGATTCTTCGGACATATGACCTTAGATGCATTTTTGGGCAAGACAGCCCATCATATCTTGCAAAAACTGGCACCTTGAACTTCGGGGGGATCACAATTCCAGCAATTAACCCCAAATCTTCGAAGTCTAAACCGGGAACTCTATGCAGCTCCATAGCTGCCAACCTGTCTTCCAAGCTCTTGTACTTATCATCGGCGGGCGGGTATTGTTGATCTGAGTAGTCCTCATCTTCTTCAGCCTCTTCTTCTTCAGCTTCGGATTCAGAAAGTACCGCAGCCCCTTTTCCTTTACTGGTTCCCTCCTCAGAAGTAGGAGGAAATTCAAGAACTCTTCTGGCATCACCCTCAAACCTTCTTCCCAGGGTAGCCACCCCGACTCTTTTCTTCTTCTTTTTCACTTGGTCTTTGTTCCCAAGCAGGGTCTTCAGATCCTCCTGACCCTTAGCCAAGGCCATCAGGAGATCCTGAAACTGTGCGTTCTGAGATTGCAAATCCTTGACCGTCTGTTCGAGATCCATCTTACTGAAATAAACAGCAGAAAGATAAGGAAACCTGGTGTAGAGACCTGCTTATGCACATGATGAATGGTATGCTTATTTATGCAATGCATTCAAGGATTTAGAAAGTTCAAAATTGTTGCAAACAAAAAGAACACACGTCATATTAATAAGAAGAAATTTTGTCAGTACATAAATGCCCCCTGGGCTAAATATTACAAAAAACTTCTCAAGGTAAAAAGACATTGCGCATCCTTTTTGGTGCGATGTAGGTGTTGAGGGTCTCTTCCTCATGGAGTCGGCGGGTGAGCTCTAAAACCTTCTTCTAACTGGCGTAGAAGCTGGCTTCAAAAGTGTTTCGTTCCTCCTTGAGTTGGATCCAACTCTTTTGCATCTCCTCCCACGATGTTGGCATGCCAGGATATAGGATGGTGTAGGGAACCTCTCCTTCCTTAACGGGCTCTTTAATCACAAGGAGAACATGAGGATAAGGCATAATTAGACTCTGGGCTCGAGTTCGTACCCACTTGAGATAAGGCTCAAGAGGGATGGAGTTCTTGTGCCCCAGTGTCTTGGTATCCACCTTGTTGGGCATCCTCCAAGCTCTGATGAATCTTTGGCGAAGTCCTTGCGCATCGTTGTCAAAGTCAAAAACTAGGCCAGGAATCAACATGTCGTGAGGGCCATCTCTTCGTGCATATCCAAATTGTCTCAAAGCTAGACAAGGGTTTTAGGTAATACCTCCTCTAATGCCAAGTAAAGGAACATTAGGGAACTCTCCACAACGATCGACGATGATGACGTTTTCTCTGGACCGAGAACACCAATGTACATCAGAGTGAGTGAGGGTCATCAACCGTTGTGACCACTTTAAGCCTTGGTCATTCTTCAAAACAGATTGTGGAAGGTGCGAAATAAACCACCTTGCAAGGAGAGGAGTACAACACATGAGAACACCCCTCTTTCTCATTGTTCGTGTGTAAAATGAGTGAAGAATGTCCCCAAGCACTGTTGGTATTGGATTTCTGGATAAGAAGATCTTGACGGCGTTGACATCTACAAGCTGGTCAGGATTTGGGAACAGGACCAACCCATAGATAAGAAGTGCTACAATTTCTTCAAAGGCTTGTAGGTCCAATGAATTCTAACACTCTTGTGCCTTCTCGACCAAGAATTTTGCTAAGAAGCCTTTGACACCGCTTTTAGTTTCCCAATGCCCTTTGATGTCAGATGGCTGTAGATGTAGTGCTCGAGCAACATCTTCAGGCTTTGGTTCCTTTTCTGTACCGTTGAAAGGTAGTTGATTAAGGATAGGAATTCTCAGGAGTTGAGAAAATTCCTCCAAAGTGGGCACCAACTGGTAGTCGGGGAAAGTGAAACAGTGGTGAAGGGGGTCAAAGAACTGGAACAAAACCTTCATCATATCCTCTTCAATGTTGGTGTTGACTAGGCTGAGCAGTCTACCATGTCTTTCACTGAAGGGAGAGTTTTCAGGAATTCTGGATGCGAGCTCCTTGAGTTGAGGAGAGGTTCTCACAAGGTTGACCTGGATAGTTTTCCTGCGAGGAACTTCCATGACCTACAAAACAAGAACAAAGATGAAGATCTAAACCCTTGAAATGGTTAGTATATGCATATGATGCTTTATGATGTTTATGATGTATGCACAAACATATGTACAGGCAAATCACACAAAACCCTAGTTTTAGGCTTGCATGAGGTCTCATAGGTAAGTACCCTCTTGAGTGTAGTTGGCTTAAAAACCTGTCCTATGAATAGTAACCGGGTTCTAAGGAGCTCAATATCACTGGATTGCTTTCATTGTTCATCGTTTTGGTTTAGCCACTTAACTAGCGACCAAAATATTCCAAGAAAGCAACCCTCAATGAGTGTAGTATCGAGTATCTACCAACTTCGGACTGCACCAAAGCCGGTCATCTCACTACCCCTAATGAAAGGCCAAGATGGTCAAGTAAGGTTCTAGGTCATTAGTGCTTAGTGACATCACTCAGCGGCCCCGTACTCTCCTTGATTGAACTCAAGGGTTACCGGTACTCACAAATATGTCGCACTAATATAGCTATTGCTTCGACCGTGTCGGTATACCCCGCACAGTTTCCACAACGTATTGCTATCTATGAAATGTTTTCCCAAATTCGGGTTAGGATTTCAAGCCCAAACAAGAGAACCAAAAGATAAAGCAAACAAAGCAAACAATTAGTCATGCAAGAGGGTGATCTAAGCCCTAAGGTTACTCCACTTTTAACCAGTTCCCCAACAGAGTCGCCAGTTCTGTGATGCGGTGGGAGAATTGACTTGAGGTTTTGCGTCTGTTTTCGCAAATGTTTCGGTTGAGCAAGAGTCACCACCGACTTTTTATTTTATCCTAAGGAAAGGTTAAAAAGCATAGCAAAAACCTTTGAGATGTTTTCTTGGGTTCGGGGAGTAGATTATAGAAAGGGAAGGTATTAGCACCCTTTCTATCCATGGTTATCCATGGGCTCTTAGTTACTTGCTTAGATCACTTGCTTTGCATTTTCAATTGTTTGAAATGGTGCTTTGTGTGTGTGTTTGAAAATGTTTTTGAAAAGAGGCCATTGTGGTGGCAACCTTTGTAATGATCCATGTTTGAATGTATACAAAGGTGTATTTGTCTTTTAGAAAAGTTTTCAATGTGTTGAAAGTTTGTTTTGAAAGTGTAGTGATGTGAGTTTTGAAAAATAGGCAAGTGTCTTTGTTTGCAAGTGGGCAAGCAACCAAGAGTTATCTACCCTAAATTTCTCAAAGATCTTTGCTATGTTTTAACCCTTTTAACAATTTTATTCCACCATTGTATTTGGTGGACAATCTTGTGTTAGGATGTTAACGGGACGGGCGCGGGTCATCGTTTAGACCATGATTGCAATGGTGCCAAGTATCTTTGGGCAATTTTTCCTTTAAGGGACTTGATCATGTTTAGGCAACTTTCGAAAGCGTCATCGAGGGACTATGATCATTTGATTATTTTGTTTTTGCCAAAGATACTCAACATGCAATATGGCCCATTATTTGAAGGCAACAAGTGGAGTACCCTAGAGGTGCAAGTGTGATTAGTGTTGTCTATTTTCATGCTTGTTTATCTTGAACTTAGGTCAAACTATTTGTTGTTTTTGATTGGCATACAAAACCCTAATTCTAGCATGGCATATTTAGAAAGCTTTAAAGTGCGAAAAATAAAGATCCTAAATTATTACAACACAATATATGGGAAGGGGGGTACAAATGTTCATATGGGGATATTTTAGCAAGAATTTAAACCTAAGCTATTACATCAAAATTGAATTATACAAATTATTTAATATACAATAATTAAATAAAAATGTAATAAATGTGCAAGATGCAAAAAGGCTTTTTATATGTATGAAAAAAGTATTTTTTTATGTGTCAAATAAACAAAAATAAAAAAGTATTAATTTTTTAGATTTTTATGACTTTAGGGCAAAACCCTAATTTTATAAATCAAATGTATTTATTATATAGTATATACAATATTTATTAATTATGTACAAAAATAAATAAAAAGAAAGTATATTGTGAAAAAAGTGATTTTTAAGGTTAAATATTAATAAAAGTAAACATGTATTATTTTTATGTTTTCATCCTAAATATTGTAATAAATATATATAAGTATTTATTTCATTTATTAAATATATATTATATGTACAAAATAAAATATTTAATATTTATATAAAAAAAAGTATATTTTATGTAAAATGTTTTCAAGAGGTAATATAAAATAAAATCAGAAAATAAACATGTTTGCATTATTTTTGATATTTTAATTAAAAGGGTATTTATATGTTTGTTTATGTACAAATATCAACTTAAACAAATAAATGCTTAATAAATACAAAAATGGTTTAAAAAAATATTTTTATATTTTTAATATTATGAGAAAAAATAAATAAGTCAGAAACAACAAGAAAAAGTCCAAAAATGATCCAAATAAGCACAATGGGCCAGGGGGGTTCAAAAGTAAAAAACAAGGTGCAAATAAGAAGTCAACTTAGGCCCAGCCCAAGAAGACTTTGTCTTCAACCTTCAGACCTGTTTGAACAACAACAACACGCGTTTTCCTATCTCCTGATTCCTGGACTTTCAAGCAAAACTCATAACACAAAAACTGTAGAGCATTAAGAGACGAATCCAGACATATAAAAAACTTGACTTAACTCTCAAAGATGAGAGAGAATTTCTCCATCCCTAATTCTTGACCTAAGTTTTTTCTAATGTTCAGGTTCAAAATACTCTTAGCACACATAACATAAATGAAAAGTAATGATATGGGTGGATTCAGGGCTATGATTAGAACATGTTTTCTTCACAAACTTAAACCTAACAATGCCTGGATAGGGAGATAGAAGTTCAAAAACTTACCTGTTCAGCTTGAATCGTGTCTGGCAATGGAGGTCCTTTCAAGGCAATGTGATGACTTATATAGCTTGCTTTAAGTTCAGGGATGCTTCTCCAACCTTTAGTTTGCTTTGAAACCAAGTGAATCAAGCTATAGCACTCCACCTGCAAAACAGAAAAAATGAAAATGGTGATGTTGGTTAGGGGTGTTACAGGTCGTGTTTAGAGCTTGGAACAGTTTCAAGGGATGGTGTGGGATGTGTTTGCAAGGTTATTAGCCAAAGTGCACGAGTGGATTGAGTTGTGGACCTCAACCTGCAGCAGGTGCCCTGTTTTTGCAAGAGGATGGTGTTTCTGTGTTTGAGGAGGTATTGGAGGTGATAGGCTCGTGTTTCAGGTCAGGTTGGATGTTTGGAAGATGCTCAAGAAGTTTGTCTAAGCTGGTTCTTGCAGAAATGAGAGATGGTTCAAGTTATGCTAAGTTACTTCTTTTCTAAGCAAGAAATGACAAGTTTTCAAACAGGCTCCTCTAGGCCCCTCAAGTATGCTGCCAATGCCTGTCTTGATCAGTGGACTTTGCTCATGAACTTGTGCCCAAAAGATTTTGCCTGTACCTCTTTGATTCATGTTTTGACATAAAGCCATACTTTACAAGAATGGATAATTTGCTTTTTCCATTTATGGATTAATTCTTCATGTAATGCTTAAACACATAATGCAAGGCTTGAACACAAGGGATATGCATTAAATTTATGAGTGCAACGGGGATAAAGGACCTGTAATCAAGTTGTGCAAGCTGATTTGAAAAATTGCATAAGTTATGAACATGTACATGGCCATGAATCAAAGTGACTTTTGCCTAACTTCACAAATTCGATTCTCCCTAACCACAAGGTTGTTTGATGAGTTCTTGGACATTTTGGAAAGCTTGGAATGTGTGATACAATCCATCTTTGTAATGCAAATTGAAATTCCAAGTGGAAGCATGTGAAAAGTTGTCATGAAGTTAGGCAAAAATCCTGCCTAAAATGGGTCAAAATTTCTCTAAGTTAAGAATGGTTTTGCACCCTTATTCCAAAAATTGTAACTTGAGCTACAAGCTTCTTTTGAGGAAACTTTGTGAATCAAAGTTGTAGATTTTGCAATGGACTACAACTTTCATGTTTTGACTTTTCCTTGAATCCAAATGCATCTTGATGAGAAAGTGGGACAAAGTTAGGAAAAAATTAGGGTTTTTCATAACTTAGAAAAGTTCTAAGTTATGAAAAATCCTCATTTCAAACCCTAATTTGTAATTTTTGATTTCTTGATGGACAAGTTTCATGATTTGGCATGCTTTGATGAAAAATGAATCTTGACACTTGATTTTGACCAAAAAGTCAAAGTTTGACTTTTCAGTATACAGTAAAAAATTGATCAATTGATTGGAAAATTCAACTGTCAATCTTGTGCATTTGGGATCTTTTGAACTTATTGAACATGTCAAGATAATTCCATGGGGTCCTTGAGTCCATATGTGATCTTGGTTTGTCATTGGCTAGGTCCAACAGCCAAAAATTGCCTTTGTGCAGTCAAAACCCTAAAAATGACCATTTTGCCCTTTTGGTGATCTGATCAAATTTCTTGTGGAAATGTGATCCAAACTTGACCAAATGGTTCAAATGAGTTCAATATGTTGATGTGGGCAAAAATCATGAGGTTTGACTGTCAATTGATCACAGTTGACTTTTTTCCCCAATACAGCTGATTTCTAGGTCAACTGTCCAATTGACTGGGCAAAGATTGGAATCAAAGTCTGAAACTTGGTATGGACAAACTTGGGAATCCAATATGAAGCATGAAAGTCATCTTGGGCCTTTTGGGTCAAAACATCTTTGTGCAAACACAAACCCTAACTTGGGTCAACAGTGCAAGGAGAAGTCTTGAGCAGAGGTAAACCTAGCTGGATCTTGAGCTCCAAGGGTTATGTGATGGGAAAATGTTGATGAAAAGAGAGGGAAAATTTTGGGGTACAACACCTATTTATAACAATCCCTAGAGTCTTGTTTGTTCCCCAGTGATTTATTTTCCTGGCCGAACTCACATTTTGGTTTGTTGTTTTTTACTTTTTGCTTTTCACAGTAATGTGTTGTTGCCCCCATGGAGTTCGTCTTGTACACTCATAATCATAAGCATTGCATGGCATCTTAGGGAAAAAATAGGGTTTGTTTTATATATACATATCTTCAATCGCGCCGAGACGAAGATTTTGACCTTCGTATCTCCGAATAGAAGATACTTAAATAAGGGAAGCTGTTATACCCCAATTTTTATCCTCTAACATCCCTCATCATCACATATTATCAATACATCAATATCACACATTAGGGTTGGTTCTCCTGTTCTACTTTACCCTATCTTTAAGTTTTCTCTTGAGGGATTAAAACAACCGTACAAATCATCGAAGATAAAATTCAATGAAGTTGCCATCAAATGTCTTTTATCCCACTGGAAGGGAAAAGGTAAACATCGAGAAAACTAGAGAGGGTGAAATCATGGTCTTACAACCATAGAGATCAGGTAAGGAAGTCGGTTACGTGAAGGGAAGGTATTAGCACCCCATACGTATGTGGTACTCCATATGATCCACTTGTGTTGTTCTAATCTAAGGGTGTGTAAAATCTATGTCTAGAGCTTAAAAGCTAAAAGAAAGATGGGAAGGGGAAATGCATGCAAAAGAGAAAACACGGGGACACAAAGGTAATATTACAAAGGTATCTCGGTTGAGCCCCGTGACTAGATACCTACATATCCCTTTTAAAGAATCAGAGTGCCATAGTTCGGATAAAAGGTTTTTGTTTGTTATCCATGCCCTAACACACTTTTATCAGTTTGGTATGCTACATCCAACTTGCAATTTATTATTGGTTTCTTGATGAAAACTCGTGAAACTTAGATCAGATTAAAGGTCTCATGGAGGTCTATAACGTAGAATTAAGACTTTTCAAAAATGATCCACGATTCAAAGAGAAAAACTCGCACGAAAACCAATGATTACAAGCTTTCAGAAATATTCAAACATTCAAATCTGACATATGAATTTCATACTTGGATTTCTCATTCAATTCCTAATCACTTTTCATAATTCAAAGTGCAAAGCAAAGATCATACATCAAGCTACATCGTGTAATTCATAAAAATCATAATTATCTACAGATCACCAATAAATCATGGCACGAAATTCACTAAAAACGCGTATTCACCAAGCCTCAAAATCATGAACACGATCTGTATTAAAATTCGCTATAACCAAAGACCTATTGTCTTTCCAGCTACGCTATCATGCAATTTCAACAAACAAAATTCAAGCTAGCATACAAAGGATTCAAATATAGAAGCTTACCTTGTGAGTTGAAAAAAAAATTCAACTGTGGCCTCTGACTTTGAAAGAGAAACTCCTTTGGATCTTGCTTGCTTCGTTTCAATAGAAATTAATGGATGTAGATGAGAGTTCTAGAACATAGGAAGAATAAATTTCGCAGAAAGAAAGAAAGTTTGAGAAGTATAGTGTTGTTTTTGAGAAACAACCTCCTTTTCGCAAATGATCATGAAGTGGTCTTATATAGAGCCAAGGAAGAGTATTGAAGAAGCTTGGTTAAGGGGTATAAAAGACTTTTTGCTTTTTGAGCCGTTAGAGGGCTTCTTTGGCATTTCGGAAAAATCAACATCTTTTACTTTCTCAGCCATGCGTTTCATGTTGTTTCCAATTAAGCAAGAAATTGTTTTGTATAGTTTGTGACGTAATAAGGATAATGTGAAGAGATGAGGTGGAAAGTAAAACATTTTTAGCAAACAACATTGAACTCTTAGCTAGATTATGAAATAATGACAACTTAAGCAAAAGTTCATGAACATACCATTTCAATCGTGTGTTTTCTCTAAGGTTGGGGCCTTTGGAAAGCTGAGATATTAGGGATCAAAGTTGTAGTTGGTGAAAATCCAAAATGGTGCTTGCAATTGACAAAAAATGTCATGAATTTGAGAAAAATTTGGTAAGGCATGTTTCACGCGAGCGCAAATCTTGAGCAGAGACGTATGGCAAGGAAACTTCATGAGCCAATCTTTAAACCCTAGTATCTCATTCAAATGTGATCCAAATCAAGTGATTTAAAGATCAATTTGTAGCTTACATACCCAATTACAACTTTTTTTGAATTCCAATTCCAATTATCATTTGTATTAAGAGATAGAGCTTCGTGAATAGGGGGACACCATGTGTTTGTGGGAATGATTGCAGGGAAGCACGCAACATGACTTGTAACTTGCCATCTCAATACCCTAAACTTTTATGTTCAATAAATCACAAATACTTCATTTTTGGGACTTGAGCACACATTGACAATCTTTTAGGGTGTCTCTCAAGCTTTCCAAGCATGTAGATTTTGCCTCCATTAGATAAAAAATAAGAAATTTATGAATGTCCACAATTCAGTATTATAGGGACTTAAGGACTTAGGAATTTTTCTAAGTGTCAAATAACTTGTTGAACAAGTTATATCCAATTTAACCTCCTATCTTGATTTTATGACACCAATGATCATAAAATATGAAAATAGGATACTTGAATTGATGGTTGACAAAAAGTCCACTTGGTCAACTTTGACTTTGGTTGACTTTTGGTCAAAATAACTATTTTGCCCCTTTTGCTCAATTAAACCTCTTCCAATCAAAATTGGAACTCAAACCTTCAATCATAGGTGTTTATAAACATGTAGAGAGGTATGGAATCAAGTCTTGCCCAAAACGTCAGAAATATCTTGATTAAATTCAAAACCCTAATTTTAGCCCTTTGTGCTACAAGATAGTGACCAATCTTCAAAATCCTCATTTCTCTGGGAAAATTGAGATGCTCTTTAAATAAAGATGATTTATATGATGAAGAGAATGTGATGCATCACATATTTTACGTTTGCAAGCCTCAGATTCCTCAACTGGTCAAAAACCTAATTTTGAGAGTTGAATAGAAGAAATGTAATTTCTCCTCAAAACTTTACAAATTCTCCTCTTCTAATGATCACATGGGACAAATGAGATGTATGGAAATATAAGAAACCCTTGTGATTTGAGAGAGTCAAAGATTGAGGATATGGACCCCCCCCCCCCCCCCCCCCGCCCCCCTTTTCACTGACTGAGCAAACATTCATCTTTTATAGCCTATAGAAGAAACTAGGAACCAAGATACTTTAATCCTATCATGAGAATGCATGAGCATGTATGATGAAGCATAAGCCAAGTAAATTAAGTGAAGAGGGGAAATTTTGGGGTGCAACAGCTGCCCTTATTCAATCCTCTTAAACTAGAGGGTGAGATTGGCTGACGCCTTTCGAGCAATCAAGGTGGAAGAGGATTGAATACTTAACAGAACCGTAAAATTTGTGCTTTGTAAGCAGCCGATACTATTATTTCTTCTTCCTTTCGTATTTTCTATCATCAGGAGATGCATGCCAGGCCGAGGGAAGACATACAAAAGTAAAGAGATCAATCGAAGGATATTCTTAACAAGTGATACCATCTGAGGATGGATTTAAAAGAGAACAATGTCGATCAAGGGCGAACTTTACGATGAACAGAGACCAGCCGAAGGGGATTATTAACAAAAGGTACTAGCCGAAGTTGTATTTAAAGATAGTTAAACCAGCCGAAGGGGGATCTATAACAAGGAATACTATGCCGAAGGTTTATTCCTAAGGAAAGAACTCCGATCAAAGGCGGGCTTACTGGGAAAAGAGATCAGCCGAAGGGGACTCTTAACAAACAATACCAGCCGAAGGTGTATTTTAACCAGGAATATTATGTCGAAGGTATATTCATAAGGAAAGAACGCTGGTCAAAGGAGAGCTTATTGGGAAAAGAGTCCAGCCGAAGGGGACTCTTAACTAATGATATCAGCCGAAGGTGGATTTAAGGATAAAGAAAGGATTGCCAAAACATGTTGGACTTTTGATGGATTGCAAATATGTAGGCACTATAGTATCCCTTAGGCTAGAAATGGGGTAGAGTTCTTCAAGAGTGGAACTAATCTAAACCACCACATGCTAAGCATGAATACTCAAATATTTGAGAAATGAGAAAAGTTGTACACCGACTCTTACTCACATTGCAACGACAAAGCAAACAACGAGTAAAAACAACCAAAAGCTTGAAAGGGTAAGAAAAACCCACAACTTACTGGGGAAATGGAATGTACCAAAGAGCCAACTGGTGGTATCAAAACAAACTCTATTGGGGGAAACAAAATAGGATAAACCTAAACTTGTTGTGGAGATAATTCAAATCTGAACGCATGACAATTTGGTTACTGCAAGTAACATAATTGGCTTATACTCATGTATGTTTGAATTTTTTATAGCATAATTCTCCATACAATGTAAATGCTACGCATTTTGGTAGATGCAATGTAATGATGCATGTTTAGAAAAGTGCTGGGGAAAACATATCAATAATCGGATGTTGAAGGCGACGATCTTCTGAACAATTATTCTTCACGTATGAACTTTTATAGGGAAAACACCCCTCTGATCCTTAATTGGGAAACTAGATTCGGAACCACCAACCTCTGAAGATTGATATCACTAGGGAAGTAACTTCTTGGGGAAAATATTGCAGAAATAAATTGCAGTTTAGAGAAAAAATCTTGAATTCTGATAAAACTCCCACCTTCCTGGGGAACAAATTCTTTATCCTTTTTGGAAAGAGGAGCTTCGCTGTCGATAGCAACTTTCTGGTGTAAAATTTCTTGACGAAGATAACTTCTATTGGAAAGCATAAAATTTTTTAAATAAAAGAATTCTATCCATACCACGCCGGGGGTAACATCGTCCGGGGGAGAAATCTTCACATGGGGAAGAAACAAACATTCTGGGCCAAAAACTCCGCCGGGGCTATCTCAACAAAATCTTCTATCACCGGGATGAAAGAATTATGACTGGCATTCCCATGCACACTATGTTGGGGATATAGGACACTTGCTCCACTAGGGAAAGAAAACTTGCTCCACAAGGGAATAATAGACAAGTTACTCCGGTAGGTTATCGAAGTTCAACTTTTACTGGGGAATAATAAAAACTCTTAATAAAAGAATTCTTCCTTGACAACACTGGGAATACTATCGATGGGGGTAACAATCTTTGCTTGGGGAAGTGGAGGGCATCTTTAAACCATAAGCTTGAGGTTCAAAACTATAATGAGGAAATATTTCACCAATACCCTATCACTGAGGATACAAGAGCCCTAGATGGCATTCGTCTATACACATTACTTCAAAAAATAGGAGATTTGCTCCTTTGGGCATAAAAAAATTGCTGATCAAAACATCTCTTCACGAAAACTTATTGAGGTAAACTTCCCTAGGGAGAAAAGATACGAACTTCATGAGGCTATGAACGTCAACCTTACTGGGGAGATAAGTACCAACAACAAAGACACAATGGTATTGACTTCAAGGGGATAGTATTCAGTCAAATGAAATGATCCTTCGCAGATTTTTCGAAACAGAGTAGACTGCGCTGACGGAGAAGATTGCACAAAATCATGCCCTCTAGAAGGGATAAACTCTCAAACAAATTCTTGTCAAGAGTGCTGACTTCAGTAGGGATTTCACATAGATGCTCAAACCTCACTGGGAGATATAAGATACTTCACGGGGAATAAAGGATCTGCAGTTGAAGGGAGCTCTTTATTGGGAATAAAAGGAATCTGTCTGGGAAAGAGTACGCCTTCATTGGGGTTATGATTCTATCTTGAGCAGAAGTGAGAATTCACTGGGGAAATTGGATCCTGTCCTATAGAAATCCTTATGTTGGTCGCATATAGACCCTCCTTAGTTCATATGCTAGTATGCTTCTTGTTATAAAAGACCAACAATACCTACAAATGTAAAAACCACCACAACAGGCTCCGGGTATGGGATGATTATCTTAACCGTTACCTCAATCACCTAAATCTTAAATAAATCTCAATTATTGGTATCATGTGCTATAAAGCATTAATGTTTTAAATACAAAGATTATCAAAAATGTCGGACATCTTTTCACAAACAAAACAACAAACAATAAAAAAAATTGGTATAATTTGAAAAAAGAAGAACTTTATTAATTGTCTGGCCTCTAAATAGGCATTTACATCTAGAAGCAATTCCTAAAAGAAGTAATTGCATAAAAATCATACAGAGGAGAAAATAAAGGTGGCAATGTGAGTGCGAATTTATCGGGTCCTGACTCTGCTACGACTTTTATGACTTCAAAGCTCTTTAATATCATACCTTCTGAACAAACTGATTGGATTGATTCCTTATCTTTCCAAGATAATTAAAAAATGTAGAGTGATATTACAGATGCCAACGCAAACCGCAGTATTCACTTTAATCCCTAACTTTTTCCTAGATCGCCCTTTCGTGTTTTCAATCCACCTGGATACTCTTTTTTGCCTAAGTTGCCCTTTCGGGTTTTCAACTTAGTGGGTGTACACCATTTTCTTTCTCATTCTTTTATTCATATATCACTAATTTTTACCCAAACCTTAATCATTTTTTTGTTCACTGAGATGCCCTTTTTTGCCTGAGCCAGTTAACTTAGCGGGTCTGTTTATGCGAAGTACTTTTTCACTACGTCTGTGTTGGCAGCGTGAGGGAAATCCTCTCCATCCATAGTCATGAGCATGATAGACCCCCTAGAGAAAACCTTATTTATGACATATGGTCCTTCATAACTAGGAGCCCATTTCCCACTAACATTTGTATTATTGGGAGGCAAGATCCTCTTTAGCACAAGGTCACCAACTTGGAAAATGCAAGGACACACCTTTTTGTCGAAAGCTTTCTTCATCATCCTTTGGTATAACTATCCATGACAAATAGCCATCAATCTCTTATCTTCAATGAGATTCAACTGATCAAGTCTATTCTTAACCCATTCAGCCTCGTCAAGCTGTATATTTGTCATTACCCTTAGAGAAGGAATCTCCACTTCTACGGGTAGGAATGCTTCCATACTGAATACCAGCAAAAACGGAGTTGCCCCGGTCAAAGTGCGTACTGAGGTACGATAACCATGTAAAGAAAATGGCAACATCTCGTTCCAATCTTTATAGGTCACAACCATTTTTTGCACAATATTCTTAATATTCTTATTAGCTACCTCGACAGTGCCATTCATCTTTGGACGATATGGAGAAGAATGGTGATGTTTTATCTTGAAGCTTCCGCATAGCTCTTTCATCATTTTGTTGTTGAGATTGGACCTATTATCAGTGATGATATTCTCGGGCATCCTATAACGACAAATAATATTATGCTTGATGAAATGAGTCACAACTTATTTAGTGACGTTGGCATATGATGCTGCTTTAACCCAGTTGGTGAAATAGTCAATATCCACTAGAATAAAGCAATGCCCGTTGGAAGAAGCCAACTCAATCTTCCCAATCATATCAATACCCCACATTGCAAAGAGCCAAGGAGAAGTCAATATATTCAGCGGATTGGGAGACATATGCATTTTGTTAGCATAAATATTACATTTGTAACAGATTCTGGAGTATTTGTAGCAATCATTTTCCATAGTAGACCCATAATAAGCTGCTCCCAAGATTTTCTTGGATATGGTATACCCACTGGAATGAGTTCTGGAAGAGCCTTTATGAACTTCTTCTATGATCTTGTTTGCTCGTGTTTATCCAGGCATCTGAGTAAAACAGAGTCATAGTTCCTCTTGTACAAAACTCCATTGTTGAGGAAAAACTTGGCTGCATATTTCAGAAGAGTCTTCTTAATAGTAATAGAAAAAACCTCTGAATATTCTTTCATCTTAAGATATATTTTGATATCATAAAACCAAGGCCTTTCGTCAGTTGCCTCTTCTTCTATTTCATAACAGAACGCTGGCTCATCCAATCCCATGATATGGATTGAGGGAGCATGGTTAGACCACCTATCTTTGAACATGGATGACAGAGTATCCAAAGCGCCTTCCAGGTTATTCTCCTCCCTTGGTATATGCTGGAAAGTGATTTCATTGAAGTACAGGATCAATTTCAAAACATGCTCGCGATGCAGAATCAGATTAGGGTGATGAGTCTCCCAATCTTCGTTGATCTGACTGATTACCAGAGCAGAATCCCCATATACTTCTAAGATCTTGATTCACAAATCGGTAGCAGCTTCGATCCCGAAAATACAAGCTTCATAGTCGCCCATATTATTGGTACATTCAAAGAAAATTTTGGTAGTTAAAGGAGTTTGGAAACTTTCAGGAGAAGTAATAACAAAACCTATACCATTACCTAATGCGTTTGAGGCACCATCGAACAACATCGTCCATCACAATCCTAGATCAGGTCCCTCTTCTGGGCTTGGGATGTTACAATCCTGTACATACATATTATCTTCGTCAAGAAACTCAAACTTCATCGGCTGATGCCCATCTTCCATGGGTTATTGAGAGAGATAATCTACCAATATAATACCTTTGATAACCTTTTAGGTAGTATATTGGATGTCGTATTCTGTAAGAATCATCTGCCAACGGGCTACTCTTCCTGTGAGAGTTGGATTTTCGAAAATATACTTGATTGGATCCATCTTGGATATCAAGAGAGTAGTTTGAGTTAGCATATACTATCTGAAATGCTTTGTTTCCCACGCGAGTGAACAACAAGTCTTTTCTAGTAATGAGTATCTCGATTCGCAATCAATAAATTTCTTGCTCAGGTAGCTGATTGTATGCTCTTTCCTACCTGTCTCGTCATGTTGACCGAGTACACAGCCCATGGAGTTTTCTAACACTATCAAATACATTATCAAGGGCCTTCCTTCTACCGCATGCGAGAGAATCAGAGGTTCTTGCAAATATTTTTTTATTTTATCAAAGACCGCTTGGCAATTGTCATTCCACCTGTCCGTTGAATCTTTTCTTAACAATTTGAAGATTGGTTCGCAATTTGTTGTAAGGTGAGAGATAAATATAGAAATGTAGTTCAACCTCCTGAGAAAACCACAAACCTCTTTTTCTGTCCTTGGCTCAGGCATTTCTTGTATAGCTTTTACTTTAGCAGGACCGACCTCGATTCTCTTTTCACTTACAATAAAGCGCAATAACTTTCCTGATCTCACCCAAAAGGTGCACTTATTAGGGTTTAGCCTCAGCCTGAATTTCCTTAACCTTTCAAACAACTTCAACAAGTGAACAAGATGTTCCTCTTCCGTATGGGAGTTGGCAATCATATCGTCAACATAGACTTCAATCTCTTTATGTATCAAATCATGAAAGAGAGTTAACATAGCATGTTGATATGTTGCCCCTGTGTTCTTCAAACCGAAAGGCATCACTTTGTAGCAAAATGTTCCCCAAGGTGTAATGAAAGTAGTTTTCTGCATGTTTTCTGGTGCCATCTTGATCTGATTATAACTAGAATAACCATCCATGAAGGAAAACACTTTAGCTCGAGCAGTATTGTAAACTAGAATATCAATAGCGGTAATGGGAAATCATCTTTAGGGCTTGCTCTGTTAAAGTCCCTATAGTCCACACACATTCTCACTTTACCATCCTTTTTCGACACTGGTACAATATTTGCGATGTCGGGTAAGACGTTACTTTCAAAAAGCCTGCATCAAACTGTTTTTGAACCTCCTCCTTGATCTTCTTAGACATCTTAGGATGAGTTTTTCGAAGCTTTTGCTTAACATGTAGACACTATTCTCTAAGAGGCAGTTTATATATAACAATATACGATCCAACCCAAGCATGTCTTCATAAGACCAAGCTCAAATGTCTGCATATTCACGGAGCATTTCAATCAATCTTCGTTTGACACTATCTTCCAAATTAGCCCCAATCTTGACATCTCTTTGGATCTCTTAAGTACCCAGGTTAATAACTTCAACAATCTCTTGGTGCGGTTGAATGACCTTTTCTTCTTGCCTCAACAATCTGGATAGCTCTTCTGGAAGTTCACAATCTTCTTCAGCTTCTTCATCAGCTTGATAGATTGGTTTTTCGAAGTCATAATGAGCCATAACAGAATCATTTTTGACATATTCCAGGATTAATGGGGGACAAAATCTGCATCATTATTTTTATTTTTATTTTAGTTTCAGATTAAGAAAATAAAATAAAAACACATTGCCGAAAATTGTAAGAGAAAAAAGACATGGAGAAAAATATTTGAATGCAAAAAGACGTTCTTTATTAATGATAAATTTGAAATGAAAAACATCATGGCCCTACAACATGTTCACTATGTCTTGGACAGTATGTAGGAATTATGGCATGATGAAATATAAAAGAAAACTACTCTTCATTACGGGTGACTTCAATGACGTCTTCAACAGACCAATTAGCAAGCTCTTTACCTGGAACAGTAGGACGAACCCACTTATCCATTTCATAATCACCATCCCCTTCCTCTCTCACACCATGAGCCTCTTCATGGATAACACCACCACTGAAAAATTGAATCAACGGAGGGATACCTTGAACCTTGGAAGGAGAAGCAATTGGCATGTTTCGACCAGCCACAAAACCTAAACCTTTCTTGTCTGTCTGTGTGAGGAGATCCATCACTCTTCCCCAGCCTTCAGGATGATCGGATTAAACAACTGCTTGTGCTTGACGGTAGGATGACATGGAGACCTTTGACTTCTTAACCTCTTGGCGAGGAGTTCTGACAACCTGCACGATTTTAAATGCTTGGCACAAAGTCTCATGGATTTCTCCTTCCACTTCAACATAGCGAAAGGTGCTCAAATGACTGACAATATAATCTTCCTCACCATAAATGGTGACTACCTTTCCATTCAATAATAACTTCACCTTTTGATGTAGGGTGGAAGTGACAGCATGTGCTCCATGAATCCATGGGCGGCCAAGAAAACAACAATAAGAAGGATTAATGTCCATAATTAAGACCACTGTATAAAAAATTTAGAGACATATCTTAATACGCAAATCAACCTCCCAGAACACGGTCCTTTTAGACCCATTAAATGCCTTGACAATTAGGTCACTAGGCCTCAACACAACCCCTTCATAATCAAGCTTCATAAGAGCATACTTTGGCAACACATTGAGAGGGTATCCTGTAACAACCAGTGCACGAGATAAGGTGGCTTTTTCAATCTCCATAGAGATATGTAACACTTTGTTGTGTTTCCTCCCCTCATAGGGCAAACCAAAATATGTAAATCCGAGTC
This sequence comes from Vicia faba, assembly GCA_948472305.1. Classification (NCBI taxonomy): domain Eukaryota; kingdom Viridiplantae; phylum Streptophyta; class Magnoliopsida; order Fabales; family Fabaceae; genus Vicia; species Vicia faba. The sequence continues at coordinate 557,877,511 of OX451737.1, read as the reverse complement.
AATTTCTTGCAGAAATACTATTCACGATCCCCTCAAATTGATTCACTGAGATCTCTTGAGGAACAAAAGAAGTCCTCAACAGTTTCATTAACGCACTCCTGCGGGCCTCCGAATCTTTGAGCAAAGTAAGAATCGAAATCTTAGCGGGCGTCTGGCTCAGCTGGTCAATAATCTTGTAGTCACTTTTCTTTATGTACCTCATCAATTCAATCACATCTTTGGTCATCTCGGCATCTAGAATAAGAACAGGGGAATTTTTCCCAAGTTTTTCGCCACTATCTAAAATATGCTTACCTTTAGCCTTAGTTGCGGCATCTGCATTATTATCGGGTTGTACTGGTGGAGAGAAAATTCGTCTGCTGCGGGTAATCCTACTTTCACTAACGATGTCATGAATTTCAGACTTCTCTTCTTTGATCTTGCCATCTTTGGACTTCTGAGTAGCAAGTTTATGTCCTTGTTGATAACATTCTCCACCCTAATGCCATGGAATCACTTTTTCACTGACATAAGGTATTGGCCCGATACAGTGATGGTTATAGGTGATTTCCTGACAGGAACTGGAAATGTAACAGGTACTTGAATAATCTTCGCCTTGATAGGAATATTTATCACATCAACTTCATTAATCTTAATCTTAGCAACTGGGCGGTCAAATTGTAAAACCCCCTTGGTAATCAAGTCCTGGAATGCATCCTTCAAGCATCGACAACCCTTTGGTTGTACCGAACAACCTTCACAATCAAACCCACAACCCAAAAACACACCTTTCTACAATAACTGTTCTTTTACAAATGAGAGGGGTGTTATCAGCTGATCCACATCCATAACAAGATTCAAGCCTTCTTCTTCAACAATGGCACTGACGGTGGCACCTCTATGAGATGGCAAATGCTGAATAGTAATATTAGGTGATGGCCCAAAATTAATAGCTTGAGAGTCCAATAGGTCTTGTACCTTGTGTTTTAAAGCCATGCAATTCTCGATGCTATGCCCCTGTACTCCTGAATGAAACTCTTATTTTTCATTAGCATTGAAATTTGGTGGTAGCTTCTCTGGATTAATCTTCATTGTACGCTTCTAAACCAACTTCAATTATAGCAACTGAGGTAACAATACTCCATAGGGCATAGGAGTTGTGTCGAATTATCTAGGAGGTGGTTTCGGTTTTTGCTGGTAGCCCTGCCGGGGTGCATATGTCTGCTGTTGGGGTGCAGCAATTGGTATTGTCACAACAGCAACCTGGTGATTTGTACCTTATTATCTACCTTTCCCTTTACGAGAGTAGACCATAATGGCTTCATTATCCTTCATCTTCTGGAAACCCCTAAAAGGCTTTTTGGTATTTCCAGCATTAGTTCTGGAGACATCTTGAATCTTTCCTAACTTGATTCCGATTTTGATTTTCTCCCTGCATGTCAACATTTCAGCGAATGAACCGGAAGTAATACAACTCGTGTAATAATGCCCCTGTAAAGTGCAAGTGAACATATCCACCATTTCACGTTCTATCATAGGGGGTTTAACCCTAGAAACCATCTCACGCCACCTCTGAGCGTACTCTTTAAAAGATTCACTTTGTTTCTTGGATAAATTTTACAGTTGGGTTTTTGTGGGTGCCATATTAGTATTGTATCGGTAATGTTGGACGAAAGCTTTAGCCAACTCCCCCCATGTACGGATACCAGTGCCATCCAATTTCATATACGACTCAAGTTGTCCACCAGTTAAATTGTCTTGGAAAAAAATGCATAAGTAGCTTTTCATCATCAGAATACACGGACATCCTCCTATAATAGAATTTGACATGCATCCTGGGGCAAGAGGTGCCTTTATATTTTAAAAAATTTGGCACCTTAAATTTTAGAGGGACCTTCACTCCTGGGACTAAACCTAAACCAGACATATCAAGGCCCATATCACGCTGATTCTCAAACACCGGCATACGCTACTCAAGCATACGTAGCTTTTTTGTCAACATTAGTTGGCTCATCAGCATGAGACATCCAGTCATCATAATTGTCCTTTTCAAGTTGATGAGTAGGATTATGCACATGCCTTGGTTGAACAAACTGTTGTCCATCGTACTATTGGATAAGAGTGGGTGGAGGCAGATTATTTCCCACAACTTGGACCATTGGCGTGCTTTGATTACCATCAGGATTACCTAGATTTACAGCTTGACCATTCTGAAGATTCATACCAGCATTTTCATTTAGATCCACATTTTGAGTGCAACCTGAGTTTCCATTCACATTTTGACCACCGTTCGAATATTTGGAAACTTGGTTTTCATTCATGTTTTGGGCACTATTCACATTCTTCCCACCCAAATTACGGATTGAGCTATTAACAACAAGCCTATGAGGATTTATAATTAAAGTCTCATTCCCATTATTCATAGTCTCAATATGCCTTACTATCAAGGCTCTCATCTCTTCATGTTGACGGGCCATGTTATGGATAATCTCCATCAGCTGGTCCACACGAGTGTCTATCTTGACACCCATAGCAACAACATCTGCCTGAATTTGTTCCATTTGTCTTTTGGAAGTACTCCGAGTGTTGTAACGATACAAGTTTGTAGTAGCAATTTCTGAAAAAAGAAAACCCATATTGAAGATAAGATAACTTGTGGGAACCACCTGTCATGACATGATATGCATGAATGAATGAAAATGTTTTATCATTTCCAGGGTATCCAAAAGTTTTGTCAACCCCAAGGAATATTAAGCAATCATGATAAGAGGGATAAATAGAGAACAACAAGAGATATAACAACGAAAATTTACTTTAATCATAATAAAATGATCCTCAGGATCGCAAGTAAATTCGTACAAGAAAAAAACAGAATACATAAGTAGATATAAAAGATCCCATCCAACAAGACTGGTGGTGATGAAATTATATCAAAGAAAAAACAATAATCATTGTGGGGGATCTATGATCTCTATGTAGTATAGTGGTCCCCCTGCCGAAAATACCCTTCACTCCATTATTTAGTTTCCTTGAATAAGTTCTTCGTCTTTTCATGATCTCGTCCACGTGTAAAGCTATCAATTACCACATCTTTCTGAAATAATTGTCCTCCAAATACACACATTTCTCCAATAAGCAATCACATTCTTTTCACTCCGGCAAAGGTATAGGTACGGGCACATCTTCCATCTCTTTTATCTTGTCTCGGAGTCTGGCATTCTCTTTCATTACCTCGATCATCTGATCTTCCTTTGTTTCTAGCTCTAACATAACATCTTTGAGTTGCTTCTGTAACTATTTGACTTTTGACTTGTTCTTATTGTTGGCCATTTGGAATTTCAAGGTCTCTTGATGATTCTTCTCTACATCAGCAAGGGCAATTTGATACTCTTCTGTAGATATGGAAGAGTCTTCTACCCCAGGCCTTCTCTTGGTCTTCCTACCTCCAGAACTACCTTCTCCTTCATATTATTTTAGTTGACGGGCTAATTCTGTCTTCTTTTCTGCTAAGAAGTAGATTTCCATATTTTTGTCTTCAAGGCTCTGACGAAGATCCCTAATTTCTAACTGCACCTGGTAAAAGAGTTCTTTAAGCACATCATGTTGTAACTTAGTGGGTTGATGATATAAGGATACCTCTTTTTCAAAAGGCAACATAAGAACTTTTACCCTTTCTTTTACCCAATCCACATAAGGATCAAAAGTTAGTAACTCCTTCAATACAAAGAAATTTTTTCCTTTTCTACCAATGTGAGCCCAGGCTACTTCAACTTTTTTCAATAATTCAATGTTTTCTCCCTTCTTGCAATACATAACTTGAACTTCTTTAGTTGTGGGCGGACGTTTCATAGCATAACCTAACTGATGAAGAGAAAGCACCAGATTGTAATCAATAATCCATTTTTTTCAATGAAGTGAACATTAGAGAAACCTGCATAGTTAGAGATTATCTCAACACTGTCAACCTTGAGTTTGTACCACTGAATATCGAAAGAGGTGAGTGTCCTCACTTTGGATGCCCAAGAACGAGGATCTTCTTTGAATGGCCCCATTGTCGGTAGTTGTGCCATGAACCACTTGTATAACATTGGTACATAACATACCACGACTCCCTTCTTCCCATATCTGGAATGAATGGCATGGTAAGTATCAGCTAATAAGGTAGGTATTGGGTTTTTGTTCATGAAGGCACATAAAGCAACCAAATCTACTATCTCCTTAATCTCAAGGAAGAGAACAACCCCATAAATTATAGCAACCAACAAATAATAATAAGCATCCCACAATCCCTTGCTTTCCATTTATTTAACATTTCCCGCCAAGAAATCTACCAAAAGACCACAAATAACTTTATTACGTCTCCACTTTCCTTTCACATCACTAAGGCTCAAACAAAGAACCTTAGAAATAGCTTCATAGTCAGGCTCAACAAGGACCTGGATGAATGGCATGTTATTAGTAATTTTGATGTGGAAAATATGAGAATACTCCTCAAGAGTGGGTACCAACTGATAATCCTGAAATGTGAAATAATGCAGCTATGGATCATAGAACTGTAGAAAAGTCTGGACTACCTTATCATCAACCTGGGCATCTGATAAAGATAGGAGATTCCCATATCTTTCATCAAAGACCCCCATCTGTTGGCAATTTACGAGATCTCAAAGATCTTCCAGAAAAGGCCAAACACTTGGCTGGAACTGGTAACTGAAGTTATCCCTTTTGGTCTTTAGGACGATATCATTGTTGTTTTTAATTCTTGGAGGAAAAGAAAACTCTTGGAAGATCCTGGAAATGGAAATGCATATGCAGGTTAATCATTTTTTGTACATCATTTTAAAAAAAAGTAAATATGCTATCATGCAACATGATAGGACCAGATTTTCCAATAAATTATACACTGCTGTGATATTTGTGTAGAGTCATAAGTTCAAAGGTTCGGTACGGTCAATAATAATAGTCACCAACATAACCAACTAGATTCAATAACCAGAACCAAATCTCCCAAAGTCACCTTCTGAATTAGAGTCGCCAACATGATCAAGGTCACCAACTGTACCTGTAAGAAATCATCCCTCCCACTCACGGGTGAAGACTAGGTTAGGGTAAGGCAAGGGTAATTCAAAAATCACGGGCTCTCTTGAAAGTAAAATCATCGCAACACAGACGTGCATAATGAAACTACTATTACTTGAACCTCATCTGAGCATGGTATATGACCTGATTTCACTAATCGGACCATGTCCTATAGTCGGCATGTCCCCACTCTATTCTTAGGTTTCCTATGAGTCCATAACTCTTGCCTGGGTACTGGGCCTTTTACCTCAAGAAGTAACATCCCAACTCCATAGAACAACACAACTACAGTATGTAGAGTATAGGTGACAATAAAATAAAATTCAATGTATGAAAACATATAATCAATGGATATAAACAACTGAAGCTAGAAAGAAATAAACAAATAAACACCCAATGAAAAAGAAAGAAAACACAAGCTAGGATTGACTCCGGGATGGACCATAATTTGGTCAATCTGTTCCCCAGTGAAGTCGCCAGCTGAAACAATCGGACAAATCATCGAAGATAAAATTCAATGAGATTGCCATCAAAAGTCTTTTATCCCACAGGAAGGGAAAAGGTAAATATCGAGAAAACCTAAGAGGGTGAAATCATGGTCTTGCAACCATAGAGATCGGGTAAGGAAGTCGGTTACGCAAAGGGAAAGTATTAGCACCACACACATCTGTGGTACTCAACAGGATCCACTTTTGTTGTTCTAATCTAAGGGTAAGTAAAATCTATGTCTAGAGCTTAAGAGCTAAAAGAAAGATGCAAAGGGGAAATGCATGCAAAAGAGAAAAAACAAGGAAAAGAAGGAAATATTAAAAAGGTCGCTCGGCTGAGCCCTGTGACCAGATGCATATGTATACCTTTAAAGGAATCAGATCCCAGCAGTTCGGCTAAAAAGTTTTTGTTTGTTATCCATGCCCTAACACACTTTGCTCAGTTTGGTATGCTAGATTCAGCTTGTAGTTTCTCCTTTGTTTCTTGATGAAAACTCATAAAACTTCGATCAAACTAAAGGTCACATAGAGATCTATAATGTAGAACCATGACTTTTCAAAAATGATCCACGATTCTAAGAGAAAAATGCGCGCAAAAGCCACCGATTGCAAGCTTTCAAAAATAGTCAAACATTCAGATCTTACATATGAATTTCAGACTTGGATTTCTCTTTCAATTCCTAATAATTTTTCATGATTCAAAGTGCAAATAAAATACCATACATCAATCTACAACGTGTAATTAATAAAAATCAAAATTATCTATAGATCACCAATAAATCATGGCTCGCAATTCACTGAAAAAACATGTATTCACCAAGATTTAAAATCATGAACATGATCTGTATTCAAATTCTCTATAACCAAAGACCTATTATCTTTCCAGCTATGCTATCATGCAATTTCTACAAATAGAATTCAAGCTAGCATATAGAGGATTCAAATATGGAAGCTTACCTTGTGAGTTGAAAAATAAATTCAATTGTGGCCTATGATTTTGAAAGAGAAACTCCTTTGGATCTTGCTTTCTTTGTTTCAATAATAATTAATGGATGTAGATGAGAGTTCTAGTACAGAGGAAGAATAAATTTCGCAGAAAAAATAAAGTTTGAGAAGTATAGTGTTGTTTCAGAGCAGAAGCCTCCTTTTCACAAATGATAATGAAGTAGTCTTATATAGAGCCAAGGAAGAGTATTGAAGAAGCTTGGTTAAGGGGTATAAAAGACTATTTTCTTTAGGAGCCGTTGAAGGGCTTCTTTAGCTTTTTAAAAATAAATCAGCATTTTGTACTTTCTCAGCCATGTGTTTCATGTTGTTTCCAATTAAGCTAGCAGTCATTTTGGTTAGTTTGTGACGTAATAAGGAAAGTGTGAAGAGATGAGGTGGCAACTAAAAGGTTTTTCAGCAAACAACATTGAACTCTTGGCCAAAATATGACATAGTGACAACTTAGGAAAAAGTTCATGAACATACCATTTCAATCGTGTGTTTTCTCTACAGTTGGGGCCTTTAGAAAGTTGAGATATTAGAGATCAAAGTTTTGGTTAGTGAAAATCCAAAATGGTGCTCACAAGTTGATGAAAAAATGTCATGAATTTGAGAAAATTTTGGTTAGGCATTCTTTGCACGCGCGCAAGTCATGAGTAGATACCCATGGAAAGGCAACTTCATTAGCCAATATTCAAACCCTAGTATCTCATTCAATTGTGATCCAAATCAATTGATTCATAGATCAAGCTGTAGCTTACATGCCCAATTACAACTTATTTTTGAAATCCAATTTCAATTATCATTTGTATTAAGAGATAGAGCTTCGTGAATAGGGAATGACTGTAAGGGAGCGTGCGACATGAATTTTAACTTGCCATCTCAATGCCTAAACTCCTAAGTTCAGTAACTCACAAATACTTCATTTTTGGGACTTGAACACACATTGACAATCTTGTAGGGTTTCTCTCAAGCTTTCCAAGCATGTAAGGTTTGCCTACATTGGATAAAATATGGGAAAGTTATGAATGTCCACAATTTAGTACTATAGGGACTTAAGGACTTTGGAATTTTTCTAAGTGTCCAAATAACTTCTTGAACAACTTATCTCCAATTTGACCTCTTGTCTTGATTTTATGACACGAATGATCATGAAATATGACAATAGGATACTTGAATTGATGGTTGACCAAAATTCCACTTGGTCAACTTTGACTTTGGTTGACTTTTTGTCAGAATGACTATTTTGCCCCTTTTGCTCAATTAAACCTCTTCCAATCAAAATTGGCACTCAAACATTCAATAATAGGTGTTTTTAAACATGTAGAGAGGTATGGAATCAAGTCTTGCCCAAAAAGTCAGAGATCTCTTGATTAAATTTAAAACCCTAATTTTATCCCTTTGTGCTACAAGATGGTGACCAATCTTCAAAACCCTCATTCCTCTGGGAAAATTGAGATAGTATTTAAATAAAGAGGCTTCATATGATGACGAGAAGGTGATGCTTCACAGATTTTACTCTTGCAAGCCTCAGATTCCTCAAGTTGTCAAAACCCTAATTTTGAGAGGTGAATAGTAGAAATGTAATCTCTCCTCAAAACATTGCAAATACTTCTCTTCTAATGATCACATGGGACAAATGAGATGACTGTAAATATAAGAAACCCTTGTGGTTTAAGAGAGTCAAATATTGAGGATATGGGACCTCCTTTACATTGATTGACCAAACAATCATCTTTTATAGCCTATAGAATAAACTAAGAACCAATATACTTTAATCCTATCATGAGAATGCATGTGTATGTATGATGAAGCATAAGACATGTAAAGTAAAGTTAATAGGGAAAATTTTGGGGTACAACAGGGATCACTAAGCACCTTGAATTATGTATCTTGTAAATGTTTTCTTTTAACTAACAAAAAAATATGTATATATGTCTCTTTTAATGTACATATTGTAGGTGATGACACAATTGCATTTATTTAACCATCTAACCCAGGGTTTAAAGGATGGTCCTCAGTCAAATGGTTCTTCCATGGATTTCAAGAGTTCAAGCTTCAAGCATAAGTCTATGACACCAAATATTTGTGGTCCAAAGAGCTCCCTCACTTTATTTAGGTCAAGTTCTTCTCAAAGTTGGTGGTGGCATTCATCAAGAAGATTCATAGGTTCATGTGTTTATTTGCATTTCTTCTTCAACAAGTTTCACTGATACTTTAGCTCCATATTAGAGTATGCTTCAAGACAACATTATTTTAAGGCCTATTGTGATTCATCATGCTTTATTTTTCCAAGAAATTTCAAAAAGATTCAAGGTTGGTTCAAGCAAGTGCTTGATTCAGTGATCACATGTGAATAACTCTCTCAATTTTCAACTTTTTAAGTTAATTCTTTTTGCTATGGATTCTTATAGTGATCTACAAAAAACCTCTCTTCAAATGATAAGATCCAATTGTTCAAGAAAAATCATCAAAAGTTAAAAGGGGTTTCAAGTCATTTTGACACTCTCTAAGTTAGGGTTTGTTTACTTCTAAGGACCATATCTTGTTAATTTTTTGAGATTTTTTATTGACTCCAAAGCCATGATTCTCTTTAATGGGTCCTTAATAAGCTCTCTTAAAGAATATAAGGCTAATTTTAAATGGAATATCAGTAATGGTTGAGTAAGATTACAAGTCTCCTTGAAAGGCTTTTGAATTTTAGGGTTTGACTTCAAATGATCATAACTTGGTCAATTTTTATCTCCTTGAGTTCATTCTTTTTACACAATAATCTTTGGGATGTCTACTACAACTTTATTTAAATATGAAGACTTGAAGATGCTTGGAAAGTGGTTGAATAATTGAAAATATTTTAGGTTATTTCTGAATTTCCCCAAATTTATTCATCATCTTCCAAAGACCATAATTATTTCTATTTTTATGATTTTTGAGTGATCTCAATTCCACAATTCGATTCAAGAGGTCTACTTCAAGTCATCTTCAGATATCAATATAAAATTTTCAATGGAAGGTCATGTAATTTTAAAGAACATTATAGGTCATTTTGAGGTCCCATACTTATAAATTTTTCTATGTATAAAAATCAGTTTGTTTTTCACAAATTCAAGAAGACATAACTTCCAACTCAACTATCCAAATGGAGTATTTATTGGCACATTGTAAATTTTATGACCTTGTCTTTCAAATGCTTCAAGAATCATCCCATAAAGGTCCCTGAGTAGTGAGTTACACATTGTTGAATTTGGCTCCATGGAATCTATTTTTGCCTCGAGTCAGAATTTTTACCATGAGTAAACTTGGATTACATGTCTAATTACTCAAAGTTTAGTTTCTAAACATGTTTAATTGATTTCCCAGTGCATTTTGATGAGAATTTCACTTGGTATGAGGTCATTTTGATGCATTTCAAGTCACACTTTTGTCATGATCAGGATGCACATGATTTCATTTGATTGATTTTCATTCACCCTCTCTCAGAATTGCATCAAATTCTCCTATAAATAGAGACCTCCTATACTTCATTTTACAAGATTTAGAGAGCCAAAAAACCTCTATCAAACTTCCTCGATACCTCTCAATTCTGCAATTTCAAGTTTGGTTTTAGAGCTCTTTTTAATCTAATTTCTTTGTTCATACTTCATCCTTGAACTTCACTGAAGCTAACTGAATAAGAACCAAGTCTTGTAGTGCTATAAATCATGCTAGCCAAGTCAAGTTTCAAAGCAATTTCTTCATACTTTGTTTAGGTAGTTTAAGGCATCAATTCCTCTAACTCAAATTACTAGAATGGTCTATGATGTTCATTGATGTCCTCGTTCGGAATTTGTCACATGTTTACTTTTCCCTAGTAAAGTCGACTATTTATTTTTGCAAATCCTATCACGTCTCGGCTTTTTTGTGGTTCGCTTCTCAATTGACCATTCCCCGGTGAAACATTTAAATCATGCATCATCGCATTGCATCTTCAAAGTGTATTGTTTCCATTATCTTTTGGAACATTACTCTAATGGAAAAATAATAATTTAAACATGCATTGAAACACAAGCCATTATTGTTTCTGTTTTCCCAAGTGGATTTGCTAAACTTAGGATAATATTCCCAGTGATGTCTCTATCCTCAGTATCCCGCTTTTCGGTTGAGTGGTTACTCACGTGCTTGATTGCGATCAAGTTCTTCCCTGGCGCAACATTTCTTAAAACTAGTGGTTACTAGTATTTTTGGTCTAGTGGTTACTATTCCTTCCCAAAATTTTTAATAGCCTAGTGGTTACTAGTCTTCTTGAGTCAATTGGTTACTCGTTTTCCTTGTTACGATCCAGTTCTTCCCTGGCGCAAAGAATATATAGAGCCTAGTGGTTACTTGTCTTCTTGAGTTGAGTGGTTACTCATTTGCCTTAGGTCTGATGGTTATCGGTTCCTATCAAGGTCAAGTCTGATACTTGTCACCTGATTTCGAATTCAATGTTTTGGTATTCGTTAGTGTCTAGTGGTTACTAGGTAATCTGAGATTAAGTGGTTACTTGTTTCTCCGTCTCTTTAATTCCTTAGTCAGTTTCAGTAGTTACTGATTATCCCTAGTTTGAGGCTATCAGGTGTTCGCCTTGTTTTGGGTCTAATGGTTATTGGTATCCTGTTGAGTACTCCCAGGTCTAGTGGTTACTAGTCCCTTTTAAGCTGAGTGGTTACTCTTTTCTTAGTTTGTGATCCAGTTCTTCCCTAGCACATCCTCGGTAGTACTCTTAAGGTCGAGTGGTTACTCGTTACCTTCACTCGACCCCCCAGCGTTTGGTTAAACGTTCTAATGGTTTTGGTTAAGAAGGCACTATTTGTGTTTGGTCGAGACTAGTTGATACTGGTATTTTTTGGATCCAATGGTTATTGGTATCCTGTTGAGTATTCTTAGGTATAGTGGTTACTAGTCCCTTTTAAGATGAGTGGTTACTCTTTGCTTAGTTTGTGATCCAGTTCTTCTCTGGCACATCCTCGGTAGTACTCTTAAGGTCGAGTGGTCACTCGTTACCTTCACTCGAACCCCAGTGTTTTGTTAAACGTTCTAATGGTTTAGGTTCAGAAAGGAAATGTTCCACTTTTGTCAAGACCAGTTGATATTGGTATCCTTCTTGTAGATCCAATGGTCATTGGTATCTTCTCAAGCCTAGTGGTTACTAGTCTTTTTAAATCGAGTGGTTACTCGTTGGTACCCCTAGAATATAGTGGTTACTATTATTCTATGTCAAGTGGTTACTAGTCCTTCCCAAAATGTTAAGAACCCAATGGTTACTAATCTTCTTAAGTCGAATGGTTACTCGTTTACCTTATTTTCCCTCCAGCTCCGCCTTGGCGCATTTTTCTGGAATCTAGTCTCGCCTAGTTTTCTGGGGCTGAGTTTTATCTCATCTTTATGGTATGTGCTCCAGCTTCATCCTAACACATCCTGTTTAGGGATCAATATTCATAATTTTCTTGGATTTTCTCGGCGTCATAAAAAATACAATTATCCATGTTTTTGCGCTTCTGTTTAATTCAGAGTGCAAATATTCGGGTTATTTTTTTATTCAATCCTCTTCCACCTTGAACGTTTGAAAGATGTCGCTCTTTATGAAATATCAAGTTTAACATGGGTGAATAGGGGAAGCTATTGCACCCCAAAATTTTCCCTCTTCAATTTACCTTACGTGGCTTTTGTTCATCATACATACTCATACATTATCATGATAGGATCAAGGTATCTAGGTTCTCAAGTTCCTCTGTAAGCTATTGGAAGTTGATTGCATTGTCAGTTGGGACAAGAAAGGTCTTATACCCTTAATATTTGATTCTTTAAGGCTACAAGAGTTTATCATATCCAAATAAATCTCAATTATCTCTTTGACTCCTCAGAAGTTTAAAATTGCAGGTATGGATTCTTGAATCACCGTTTCTTCTATTCATCTCTTAAATTAGGGTTTTGACAAGTTGAAGACTTTGAGTCTTGTAAGAGTCAAATTTGTGAAGTATCATCTTCTAACTATCATATGAAGCATCTTTTTTTTAAGAATTTCTCAATTTTTCTGGATGAATGAGAGTTGTGAAGATTGACCACCACCTCCTAACACAGAGGGTCAAAACTAGGGTTTTGAATTTAATTAGAAACCTCTGAATTTTTTGGCAAAACGTGATTCCATGCCTTTATATATGTTCATGAGCATCTATTATTGGAAGATTGATCATGAATTTTGATTAAAAAAAGATCAATTGATCAAAAAGGGGAAAATAGTCATTTTGTCAAAAGTCAACCAAAGCCAAAGTTGACCAAGTAGACTTTTGGTTAACTATCAATTTAGTATCCCTATTTTCAATTTTCATGAGCAATGGTGGTATAAAACCATGAGAAAGGGTTGGTTTGAAGATAACTTGTGTATGAAGTTGCTTGAGGATTTGAATTTTTCCAAAGTGTTCATAGTACTGAATTTTGAACCATCACAACTTTTTCAATTTTTATTGAAAATGTGCAAAACCTACATGCTTGGAAAAATTGAGAAAAATACTACAAGATTGTCAATGTGTGTCTAGTCCCAAAAATGAAGTATTTATGAGTTATTTAACTTAGAAGTTTAAGGTATAAAGATGTCAAATTACAAGTCATGTTTCACATTCCTGCAGTCATTTCCATAAACACATGGCAAGCCTCTATTCATGATGCTCTATCTCTTGATTCATGTGTTAATTTAAAAAGTGATTCAAAAAGAAGTTGTAATTGGGTATGTAAGCCACAGTTTGATCTTTGAATCACTTAATTTGAATCATTATTGGATGAGATATTAGGGTTTGAATGTTGGCTCTCAAAGTTAACAAAATTACCAGCATGCTAGCCATGCACGGGCGTACCCTGGCCTGCCAAGCTTTGTTTTTCCAAACTTCTCACATCAATATCTCCCTGATGCAAGGATCATTTTCAATAATTCAAATCTTCATATTGAAGCCCATCATGAGATCTTTCTAAAGGTCTCTCAAGCACCATTTCTAAAGGTCTTTCTAAGTCACATGTTTGGCACGAGTATCTTCATTTTCCTTGCCAAAACAAGCTAAATGACTCACCTCATAAGCATGAGGCTCATTGCATCGTGAGTTACCATTTTTGGAAAAATATCTTCTTTCAAAAATCCACCCATGTGTCGATAAGGACAGCTCATCATGTATACTTATTCCACCTCATTTTCACTCCTTACTTCTCATCAAAACGACTGTGAAGACCAAGCTGAAACACACACAAAACGCATGCCTCATTTTGTCTCACTCAAATCCTCTATCTTTGATGAAATTTCTCTCCAACGATCCTCAAGCCTGCAATGACCTTCATACCCTTAAGAAAACATCCTCTCCACTCTTCTTCACTCGATAAAATCGCACTTTACTCTCATTTCGAAAGGAAGGAACTTCTTCACAAAAACAAGAATTCATCTCAATTCTCCAATTTATCTTTGAAGTTGATTTTTCCTCTGCTCCAGAACTCTCATCTTCATCAATTTATCTTCAATCAAGCTTAGCAAACAAGATGAGTAAGGTTTCATACAAGTTCAGAGGCAATAGTTGAATTTATTTTTCAACTGACAAGGTACAATTTCAGTTCTAAAGTTCTTTATCCATAACATGTTTTAGTTGATTTAAAGCTTGATTATACTTTCATAGCTGGCCAGGCATTAGGCCTGATGTATACTTTTTCTTAGAATTGAAGATCAGATCGTGATAGAAGTTTCTGAAAATTATGGAAAAATGTGATTTCTGAGATATTCATTCTCTGATTTCTACTCGATATCTTGATGATTTTGAATTTCTTAAGTTTCATTATGTAGCATGCTAAGATATCTTTGATTTGTGCTCTGAGTCATGAATTTTGGTTAAGAATTGAAAGAGAAATCTAACTTTGAAAGTCAGGTGTTGGATCTGCGCGTTTGATGAGTTTGTAATGCTTGTAATCAGTGATTTTCGTGTGCATTTTTCTCTATGAATCATGAATCATTTTTGAAAATTCTTAGTGATATGTTGAAGATCTCCATGAGATCTTTAATTTTATCAAAATTTTGTTCGGTTTCATCAAGAAACAAAAGTGAAATTGTGATCTAAAGTTAGCATGTCAAACTGTACAAAACACGTTAGGGCATGGTTATAGGATAAGGACGATGACGTGTTTGCTTCCAATTAAGCATGATTTGAATTTATTTTACAATGTTTTTGGTTTTTAACAGGTGTAATAGACCTCAACATATTTGAATTAAATCAATCAATTAGTTATATCATTTTCTTTACTTTTTTTGTTACATTGTGCAAATAATTTTTGTTTGATACTTTCCTCTAGTGATACAATTCCATAAAAATATCATTAATGACTCTTAAGTAATAAAATAATTTTTCATGATTTTTAATTGAATTTATATTTCAGTTTTCTTATTTTCCCAAATTTTGGAAACTAATATTAGTGTTTGGCCTTTCTTATATGCTTAAGCTTAAAGAAACATTTGAAAAACTAACTTCCTTTAATTCTAAAAATCAGAGAAAAAATGTTTGAGCTTTTGGATGACTTAATATAATAAAAATTATTTTTGTTGAATTTTACTTTTGATTTTACATTTTTCACAAATATTTTGCTAAAAACTCTCTAGTTTGACCCTTTTGTCAACTAGTCTTGTTGATTTTTGATCATTTCCACCTTTTCAAGTTAACCCAAGGACTTTAAAGAAGGTTTCTGACTTTTATAAGTCTTTAGGAAGTTAGGATTTAATTAACTTAATTTTACAAGCCTTTTTCCTATTTTTAACCTAATTTTGATTTAGGAGCATGCATAGGAATTTCCCTTGACCAAAATGTTTGTGTTTGAAAACTTGTGTGCACAGTTTACGGTTAATTTTTGGTATAGAATATGCTACTGACCTGGGGCTATTGTGTTCCATTTATACTATTTTTCTCATACTCCTTACATCTTTCTCTTCTATCAACTTTGAATACTTCTTATCCACCTCTCATGGTGTGTTTAAGAGTTTCATCTATTGCTTATGTTTTGTCATAAAAATGTTGAGTGTACTTGATGCTTGGTCATTCCTTGAGTGGTGTTCTATCATCCCTTTTCCTATCCTTCCTTGATTCTCTTATTGCCATGCTCCCTATAGGATCTTCAATTCAATCTTTTCTAAGTTTGAATTGAATAGACCTTAGGCTTGTATCCATGTATGCCAACAATAGGTATATCTTGCCCTCTCTTATAATCATATATAGGATCAACAACACATGACAACTTTAGGTCTATTTTTCTAGTTTCCCCTTATATTTTTCTTTCTCTTTTGCATCTCATTAAGACAAAATATTCTTTTTCTTTCAAACTTCAAAACACATAAAAATTACTGATGATAATCATACCTTTGTTGAGTGTAGGAGATGATATGCGGGTTTCTTCTTGATCTTATTGTTCTTCCATTCTAGGCTTTGGTGTGGTTCGAGTCTCAAAGGCTCCTTTCATGGATAAGTGGAGAAATGGCTAATATCTCTCTCTTGAGACCAACAAGTTATTATCTGCAACAAAAAACACAAACCAATGCAAACTATTTTTCGCCTTCGGGCCCCTTCTTTTAAAACTTTCAAAAGAACATGTTAATTCACTTCTGTGCTGATGCGTGAATCTCCGAAGGTCGAGTTGCAGTAGAAGGAAGAATTAATACTGTTCTAAAAATATAAAACAAACGAAAACTTTTGAGCCGAACTACGACACTCTGATTCCTTAAAAGGGATATGTATGCATCTGGTCAAGGGGCTCAGCCGAGCGACCTTTGTAATATTTCCTTCTTTTCCCCTTGTTTTATTTTTGCATGCATTCCCTCTCTACATCTTTATTTTTAGCTCTTAAGCTTTAGACATAGATTTTACACACTCTTATATTAGAGCAAACATAACTAGATCCTGTAGAGTACCACAGACATGTGGGGTGCTAATGCCTTACCCTCGCATAACCAACTTTTTTACCCGATCTCTATGGTCGCAAGACAGTGATTTCACCCCTTCGGGTTAACTCGATGTTCACCTTTCCCTTTCGGCAGGATAAAAGTCATTCGATGGCGACTTCATATAGTTTTATCTTCAATTATTTTTCCAGTTGTTTCAACTCCATGCTGTGATGTTAACTTCTAAAGTCCCTAGGTGAGCCAAGGATGATGCTTCCCTCTAAATTTGTTATCCCCGTTAAGTTTCATAAATTCTACCCATAGAAGTTTGTGCAACCACTACCCTTGGTATTTAAGATTGCTTTTAGGCTCCCCTTGACGTGCGTGGTTTCATTTTCCCTAGTGAAGTCAGTACGAAATCCCCAGTTGAAGACTAAACTATGTAGCATTATCTTCCCTAGCGAAGTCTGTATAATATTCTCCGGTGAAGCCTAGAGAAGGGTGTTATATCCCTGCAGCTGCTTTGGTTTATTGCTATTAGATTTTTCTTTGATTATTTTTCAAACTGTGTGTTCTTCCCAGTGAAGTTAAACCATGAAGTAGAACTTTGTTTCCTCTGTTAGTGCTTACTCTCTTATAGAATCTTCATCATGGATGTGATTAAGCCGAGTGTTGTCCTTACCCAAGTTTGTTTTGTTTGGTTATCCCCAGTGCAGTATGTATGTTTTATCAGCATATACATGATAACATTCAAACATTATGAATAGGTGAATTAAAATCCATTACTCACTTGCATTCATTGATGTTTTTGTTGGCATATTATCCTCTTTGCAGAGTTATGTTATCCTCTTTCCAATAGAGTTTCAACCTTAAGCAGAAAGTGTATATTCTTTGAATTTCCCCACTGAGTTATCCCTCGTGGAATTGTTTTGCTTTAGCCTTCCTACGGAACTCATTATCTGAATAGAATTTGATCCCCATTTGAGTTTACTCCTCATTGGGTAGTTTCTTGGTTGATTATTTCACTTCGGTTTGTTCCTAGTTTGAATTTATAATCCCCGACAACAATATTATTTTGATCCCTATAGGCTGTGAGCCCTGGATTGAGAATGTGCATTTATTTTGCACATGAAGACTTTATCTCCTCAGCGGGAATGAGTTGGTATTTCCCCAGGAAGTCAAAATTCATTTCCCAATAATATTATTGCATTGCTTCTCATAACAACAAGTGGCAGTCTCTTTATTTGAGCAATGTGTACTTCCCTAGTAAGTCTGTTAATGCTAGAGAATATTTTTTTACTTCGATGGATGGTAGTCTTTTAATTATGGGAGATAGTTCGTTGTTGAGTTTTTACTCCGGTGGATGATAGTCTCTTCATTATGGGAGATAGTTTGTTGTTGAGGCTGGATTTACTCCTATGATAAAGACAATTTGTTGAAAGATTCTAACAATAGTTTATTACCCTTTCCAGGTGGAATTCCTTGGTTAAAGAAGAAGTTGAGACCCGTTCTAGATGGAATACCACAATTTTGGGAGACTTTTTTTGTTCTATGTTTTTTTTACCTTCACCCTTAAGGTGGTAGTTCACTATCATTCGTTAGTCATCATTTATCTCTTTCTCCTCATTGGACTTTACCCCAATAGATTTGAGTTGTTTCCATCCATAAGTGCCAATGTCAATCATTTGTTCCCAGCCATAAGTGCTGATGTCAAACCTTTGTTCTCAGTCATAAGTGCTGATGTCACCGTTTATTCCCATCCATAAGTGTTGATGTCAACCCTTTGTTCCCAGCCATAAATGTTGGTGTCAATATTTGTTCCCAGTCATAAATGGTGATGTCAAACCTTTATTCCCAACCATAAGTGTTGATGTCAACCCTTTGTTCCCAGCCATAAGTATTGATGTCAAACACTTGTTCCCAGCCATAAACGCTGATGTCAATCATGTGTTTCCAGTCATAAGTACTAATGTCAATCATTCGTTTACTATCCTCAATGTTGATGTTTATCGTCATCTCTGATCTGATATTATCTTACTGTTTCTATTCTTATCCCTTGGTTTGTTAATTCATGATCCCCTTTGAGTTGATGTTACTCTCTTCTTGTTATCTACTCTATGAGTGGATAGTTCACAAATATCTATTTATCGTTGTTATCCATTGCTTTTTTCTCATTTATTGAGTTGATGATACTTTGTCTCCTCTTTCGGCCTTACCCCAGTAGAGTTGAGTTTTCTTTTCCCCAGCAAAGTTGATTTCCCTCCAATGGAGTTGAGAGTATTTCTTCCAGCCGAGTTGGTAACTCTTCATTTTGGGTACCTCCTTGATAGTTTGTTGCTTGCATTGTTAAGAGTTTCTATTTCTGAAATTCTACTATGCATTTGGATTCTTTAATCGTGATATTGGCTTTACTAGTTTATAGCTCTCCCCAGAGTTGTGTTTGTTTTCCAGCGATTTATTTTCCTGGTCGAACTCTCATTTTGGCCCGTGTCTTATTACCCCTATGGAGTTCATCTTGTACATTCAAAATCATAAGAATTGCATGGCATCTTAGAGCCAAAATAGGGTTTGTTTTTATATTTAAGTATCTTTAATCGCGTCGAGACAAAGATTTTGACCTTTGTATCTCCGGATGGAAGATACTTAAATAAGGGAAGTTGTTATACCCCAATTTTTTTCCCATAAGATCCCTCATCATCTCATATTATCAATACATCAAGATTACACATTAGGGTTGGTTCTCCCTTTCTACTTTATCCTATCTTTAAGTTTGCTCTTAAGGGATCACCAAGAACCTTGAATTGTATATCTTGTAAATGTTTTCTTTTAACTAACAAAAAAATTTGTATATATGTCTCTTTGAATGTTCATATTGTAGGTGATGACACAATTGCATTCATTTCACCATCTAACCTAGGGATTAAAGGATGGTCCTCAGTCAAATGGGTCTTCAATGGATTGTAAGAGCTCAATCTTCAAGGCTAGGTCTATGACACCAAATATTTGAGATCGAAAGAGCTCCCTCACTTTATTTAGGTCAAGTTCTTCTCAAATTTGGTGGTGGCATTAATCAATAAGATTCATAGGTTCATGTGTTTATTTCCATGCCTTATTCAACAAGTTTCATGGAAACTTTAGCTCTATCTTTGAGTATGCTTCAAGACAACATCATTTTAAGGCCTATTTTGATCTATCATGCTTTATTTTGCCAAGAAAGTTCAAAAAGATTCAAGGTTGGTTTAACAAATTTGACCTAATTGAGCAAGTGCTTGATTCGGTGATCACATGTGCATAACTCTCTCAATTTTTAACTTTTTGAGTTTTCTCTTTTTTCTATGGATTCTTATCATCATCTACAACAACCTATCTTCACATGACAAGATCCAATTGTGCAAGAAAAGTCATTTTGACACTACTAGTGTTAGGGTTTATTGACTAATAAGGACCATATCTTGTTCATTTTTTGAGATTTTTTATTGATTCCAAAGCCATGATCCTCTTTAAAAGGTCCTTAATAATCTATCTTCATTAATCTAAGGCTAATTTTAAATGGAAGATCACTAATTGTTGAGAAAGATTACAAGTCTCCTTGAAAAGCTTTTGAATTTTAGGGTTTGACTTCAAACGACCATAACTTGGTTAATTTTTATCTCCTTGAGCCCATTATTTTTCCACAATAGTCTTGTGGATGTCTACTATAACTTTACTTCAATGTGGAAGACTTGAAGATGCTTGGAAAGTGGTTGAAGAATTGAAAAGATTATAGGTCTTTTGTGAATTTCCCCAAATTTATTCATCATCTTCCAAAAACCATAACTCTTTCAATTTTTATGATTTTTGAGTGATCTCAATTCCACAATTCAATTCAAGAGGTCTACTTCATGTCATCTTCAGATATCAAGATCAAATTTTGAATGGAAGGTCATATAATTTTGAAGAACATTATAGGTCATTTAAAGGTCCCATACTTATTAATTTTTCTAAGTATAAAAATCAGTATGTTTTTAAAAAATTCAAGAGGACATAACTTCCAGCTCAATTATCCAAATGGAGTCTTTATTGGCACATTGTATATTTTGTGACCTTGTCTTTCAAATGCTTCAAGAATCATCCCATAAAGGTCCCTGAGTAGTGAGTTACACATTGTTGAATTTGGCTCCATGGAATCCATTTTTGCCTCGAGACAAAATTTTTACCATGAGTAAACTTGGATTATAGGTCGAATTACTCAAATTTTAGTTGCTAAACATGTTTAACTAATTTCCCAGATGCGTTTTGATGAGAATTGCTCTTTGTTGTACCCCAAAATTTGCCCTCCCATATTCTTCAAGATCAAGCTTCAAATAGACTAAGGATTGCACAGTTCAAGCACCCTCCTAACACAGTCAAAATTAGGGTTTTGGTTATTACAAAGAAATTTAGGTTTTCAAGGGTCCAATCAAGTCTCACATGCCTATATACATTGTCAAGCATCCATATGTCAAGTTTCAAGACTCACAACATCAAGTTGCACAGTCAAAAGCCCTAATTGCTTCACAGTCAACTGCAGGGGTAAAATGGTCATTTGGCAGTCAAAAGTAAAAAATTTTGGTCAACATCTTATTTTGAAGCCACAATCATCATTTGATCAATTCTTGATCATGATTCCTCAAGCATGGCTCAAAAAGTCTCAAGATGCAAAAGTTTCTATTTTTGGACAGCTGAAAAGTCAACTGTAACTTGACCAAGGCATAACCTTTTCATGGTTCATCAGAAAAATCCCATCCAATGCTCATTTTGAAGGGGATGACATTTCCTACAACTCATCTTCACATTCCAAGTCCAAGAAATGCTCTCACAAAAGGTTATCAATTTCAACATTATAGGTCATTT
Source organism: Vicia faba (assembly GCA_948472305.1). Taxonomy (NCBI): domain Eukaryota; kingdom Viridiplantae; phylum Streptophyta; class Magnoliopsida; order Fabales; family Fabaceae; genus Vicia; species Vicia faba. The sequence goes on along the minus strand of OX451737.1, from coordinate 557,856,199 downwards.
TCAAAAGTAAACAAAAAGGCACTTTAAGTCAAAGACCATAACTTGAGATTGGTGAATCAAAATGACATGGGACCAAACACATTGGTTAGAGGACGTCAAGACCTTTCCAAAATGTCCAATAACATGTTCATAGCTTCAAAAGTGAGCAAGATATGCATTGGAGAAGTTGGGAAATTTTTGTGAACTTTCAAAAGTCAACTTTGCCTAAAACACTTCATTTTTGCTATTGGGCCTCAAATTCTTTCTTGAATCATTACCCAAGGCCTATGAACGACCCATTGAGCTTAATTTGATTTATTTTTAATTAATTAATTGAATTTATATTAATATTAATTCATTTAATTGGTTTTAATTGTAGGAAAATTCAAAGATATGCTTTTTAAATCTTTTTGTGAGACAAATATGACTAGGGCAAGCTGGCAACTCGTGTACACCTCAAAGGCATAAAAATATCCATGATTGGCAAGGTTTCATGAAAGAAAAGATTGAAAAAAGATATGATTGGCAATCACATATTCAAGTCATAATGCCATGGACTTTTGGGCTTTATTCTAACCTAATTCCATTCACATATATGTGCTGAAGCAAACCCTATTGGAAGACACGAAAAAAGCTGCCATAGAAAGCCATAAGCAATTTGCAAAAATTCAAGAAATATTGGAAAACTGAAATCAATACTCCAAGCAAATTCAAACCCTTTTCTTGTTCCCAACACCTTGCTTGAGTCTCCAGAAACGGTTTGCAATCAAAAACGAGTCGTAAAGCTCAAAGAACGCGCAAGAACAAGCTCTACGGTTTGCATTATTTTCCAGAATTTCATATCATGATTCATGCGCATTTGATACATATTGTTGAGTGTTTTGTATTCACAGGACTCCCATGAAGCTTTTGACATGGTTTAATTGCATTATAACACGCTGAATCATAACTTGCCATTAACACGTTTTAGGGTTTCCAAGCTTTTAAAATAGGGCTTTCTTATTGAGGAAAAATCAGGCCTTGAGACATATACAGTTAAACTCAGAAGCTCAAGACGAAATCATTGAAACCATCGCGCTCAATTTATATTAACCCTAACTCTAGTCGCTATTTTTCACTGTTGTATTTTGTGGGGGTTTAAAACCCCCGCTATCTTGTTTTCTTTTTACAGGTTCAACGAAGAAGGAGATGGCGTGGCAGTGCATGGTTGGAGAATTCGAATCCAACACGCGTTATTTTGTTTGATTGTCATAATGTTTGTTTTTCATATATAATAATTATTGTCCAGTTATACTACAAACGCGCTTGAATGGCTCAGTTGGTTGGGAACGTGGCTGGCAAGTACTGGGACCTGGGTTCGATTCCCAGGTCCCCCATATAATTCTTTCTATTTTTTCACAAAGTGTTCACATGCAGCATATGCCCAGAATCCCATCATGCACCCTCACGCCTAAGCCTGCCAAGTGGCCATGGGATCCATCCAGTGGCCAGGAGATGGAGTCCATGGTGTCCCCCAGTCAAACAGCATGCGCATGATCCCAGAAAGTCAACGTGGCTTAGAGTTTATTGGGCCAGAATTCCACAAAAAGACCTCCATTTGGGCCATCTAACCCATTTGGTTTGCATTTTTGATCTTATTTTCTTTTCTTTTTTTTAATTCTTTAATTATCTTAATTGTTATTATTAATTCACTAAATTAATTTTTCCTAATAAAAATCAGAAAATAAAATTGTAAATATATTTTAATTATTTATTAATTTCACCATTAACTTATTTTTGTAAATAAAATGCTAACAATTAATTAGTTTAATTTATGTTTAAATTTCAATCTTTTCTTAATAAATAAAAATTACATAGAATTAGGTTTTGACATTTTTTTATTTATCTTATTATCGTTATTTATTAATTACTATTATTTTTGTAAATAACATGTACATTAAATAATTTAGTTAATTAGTTTAATTTTGACCTTTTTATTAATAATTAAAATAAACTTAGAACTAGGGTTTTCTTTTGACTTTTAATTTACTTTATTTTATAATAAATACAAAAACATAAAAAACACTTTCTTTTCCTTAATTAAATAATTAATTAGCATTAGGGTTTAGAATTTTTTTTATTAATAACCATGTATTAAAATAATATTTCGAAAATAACCGGGTTTCGGAAAAAATTACGCAAATAACCATGTTTGAGATGACTCCCCAAAGGAGGAGTCATCTCAATTGGCGCCTCCACCTAGGATTTTTCCCTAGGCGCCATCTCACTTGGCGCCTCCCTTGGCTTTTAGCCAAGTGAGATGGCGCATGCTCCTTAAAAGTGAGAGGAGGCGCCATCTCACTTGGCTCCTAGGGCAAAACTAGGGCAAAATGCTGTTTTATAAATAATTCGTCCGTTTCTCCGAAATTTCTCACACTTTCTCGCATTGTATTTTTATTTTGTACTCTGTTATTTTCTTCATGACGTCGCCTATGATTTTTAGCCGAGATGGTCACGTTATCTTCTCCGCCACGAAACCTGCGATGAAAATGAAATTCCGGCACATTCACTCCATGGAGCGTCTGAAGCGGGAGTTGATGCGGTGGCTAGATGGAGACATTGCGGAGGGGGAAAAAATTCGAAGGATCCAGCGAAAACGAACAACAACCTCACATGCGACAGGAAGACCTAATGTGTGGTTGGAGGAAGTCAAAACAGACAGTGATGTAATGCTGATGATGCATGGGTCAGATGAAATTGTGTTAACCGTTGTAATTTCCTAGATTGAATATCGTTAATTATTATTGTACGCGTTTTATTAATTGTAGCAAAATCTGTTAACAGAAAACCCAAATGTTTACAACACAATTATGAAAAGATTTTATGTATTACAATATTTATGTGGTCGAGCCAGACGCCCGATTCGGACAGTTTTTGCGATTGTGTCCGACCTAACGGCATAAACCACACTTTCTTTCCAACCTGTCAAGGTCGTCCATTTCTGTTGTGATGCGCCTACTTTTGGGACGACCCTTCTTGTTCCTTCGCATTTGGTCATTGTGCCAAACTATATCGCCGTTGTATTCAGGCCAGTAATCTGGTTTTTCCACCAAAGGAAAGTTGTTGTTGTAAACAGTGAGCAACGTTTCAGATTTGTAAACGTTTGACAGCAGTTGAAGTGCGTCTTGATGGGTATGAGCACAAGCGGCAATGACATGAGAGCAAGGCATACGAAATGCTTGAAACCTGCCACAATCGCACCATTGAGAAGGTAAAATGACCCTGTATTCTTGTCTTGGCAGGCCTTCATTGTGGTCGATTGTATCTTTCACAATGAAGTTGTGGCTGTGTCGGTCAAACCGTATAACCATGTGAGTGTTGGCTTTAGCACTTTCAGCCTTAATGTATTTCATGCAGCTTTCACTCCATAGTTGTCCAGATTGCAACACTGCATTCCATATTTCACCTCTTTTGGCAAATAACGCAGCCATCCTAAAATACGTAGATTTTACCAAGGCAGTGATTGGGAGGTTTCGTATGCCCTTGAATACCCCATTCATTGATTCAATAAGATTTGTTGTCATATGCCCCCATCTTTGGCCATTGTCGTATGACCTAGTCCACTTTTCCACCGGAATATTGTCGATCCACCTACCGGATTCTGGATTAGACAAACGGATCTCGTTGCGGTAATATTTGAATGTGGGTTGTGTCAATGCATATCCCGCATTCATAACCGCTTTCCTCAATGTTTTGTCCTTGACCTCCCTCGAGAAATTCTGGACGATATGCCTGACGCAATAGACATGCGTATAAGGAGGGTCATGCCAACCATTTGCTGGATTATTGTAGGCACTTTCAATGGAGGCATGTCTGTCCGAGATCAAACAGAGATCTGGTTGAGGAGCCACGTGTGTCCGAAGATTTTTCAGGAAAAAGCTCCAAGCACCACCGGTCTCCCCCTCGACAAGGGCAAACGCAACGGGGAAAATGTTGTTGTTGCCATCTTGTGCAACTGCCATCAATAGCGTGCCTTTGTACTTCCCATACAACCAAGTCCCATCAATTTGTAGAATTGGTTTGCATGATGCAAACCCTGTGATGCATGGTTGAAATGCCCAAAACACACGACTGAATATTCCGTTGCCATGCAGTAGACTACCATCTTGGGCGTACGCTGGCAATGTTTCCAGAACGTAAACACTACTTGGAGAATACGTCTTGAGTGCATTCAGGTAGCAGGGAAGTTCTCGGTATGACTCCTCCCAGTTTCTGTACACCCTTTCAATCGCCTTAGTCTTTGCTAACCACGCCTTACGGTAAGACGGAGTGTAGTTAAAAACCATGGTGATGTGGGAGATGATTGTTTTCACCTTCAAAGATGGGTCGTTGCTGACAAGGGGTAGGATTTCTTGACAGATTAGATCATAGTTGAGTTTTCGGTGGTCCTGTGATTGAGTGGAACTTACACAAGTGTGGGTAGTCATCGAACCTATGACCCAGCAGTCACCCCTTAATCTGTATGATGCAGTCAGCTTGAACATACAGTCAGGGTGGACACACTTGATCTTGTACCTTTCCGGGTTGACACGATCCACCTTAAAATCAACCGAGTTGAGCATGTGAAATTTTTTAATGGCCCTGATGCATTCGTCTTTGTTACGAAACTTGTCCTTCTCTTTTAAATTTTCATCCGACTGCATATACGGTTTGAAAAATAAGTCAGTAGAAGGTTCATCTCCACCCATGTTGAAGTTTGTCATGTGCGGAGGTGGTGTGTAGATTTTGTCTGTAGGAATACTAGGGATGCCATCATCGTCAGAATCATCGTTCACCATTTCATCAAACTCTAACTCGTTATCTTCTTCTTCATCATCAACTGCATCTACCTCATCTTGTTCATTCTCCAAAGGATCAACCTCCTGTGTCACCGGAGGCTCAACCTCCTGTGTCACCGGAGGCTCAACCTCCTGTGTCACCGGAGGCTCTTGAAGCAAAACGTACAACTCAATAGAGTCGTATCCCGAATAGACATGGCTGGAAATCATATTCCGGAGATCCTCGTCATCTTGAACTTTAACCTTATAAAAAATTACTTGGTTGTTTCCAAAAAAAACTGGATTCTGATAAAATATCTGGGACACCGGGCCTCGTTCAAGTTTGGACTCCAATCTTTTCTTGAAGTACGATAAATTGGCTTTCCCGTTTAAGAGAAATCGAATGTTGTCTGTGTTTCTAAACAAAAACCCAGCTGTGGGACAAATGTATGTCTCACCGTTGAAATGTGCTTTGACGACAAATTGTGGTGAAGAGGCCATTGCGTAGAATTGTTTTAAGGTTTGAAGGTTGGAATGTTTGAGATTTATTGATTGTATGAAGGTATGAATGCTGTAATGTTTGAAGGTTGGAATGTATGAATTTGATGACTAATTCGAAGGTTGGAAGATTTGACAGATTATGTGAATCAATGTTATGTTAAACGTAAGGCTAAAAATTTCAATTAAGTAAGGATGCAACCCCCCAAGGCTGCCAATAATATTACATGCAATAATGAAACCCCATAGGCTGCCACCTAGCCTGGCCCTATTCTGCACATATACATGTTTTTTGTAAGACTCCACCCATCAACTCCAATGGGCTTGCATGCAATAATGAAAGGAATCCCAAAGGCTGTCACGTAGCCTGAGCCTATGCTGTAACAAGGGACACCTCTTAATCGCCAATTGGGGTGGCGACACCATTCATTTTTGTACTCTTTCGCCAAGTCCAATGGCGCCTCCCTTACTGTCCAATCGTGATACATGCATGGGCTTATGAAACCCCATAGGCTGCCACCTAGCCTGGCCCTATTCTGCACATATACATGTTTTTTGTAAGACTCCACCCATCAACTCCAATGGGCTTGCATGTAATAATGAAAGGAATCCCAAAGGCTGTCACGTAGCCTGAGCCTATGCTGTAACAAGGGACACCTCTTATTCGCCAATTGGGGTGGCGACACCATTCATTTTTGTACTCTTACGCCAAGTCAAATGGCGCCTCCCTTACTGTCCAATCGTGATACATGCATGGGCTTATGAAACCCCATAGGCTGCCACCTAGCCTGGCCCTATTCTGCACATATAAATTTTTTTGTAAGACTACACCCATCAACTCCAATGGCCTTACATGCAATAATGAAAGGAATCCCCCAAGGCTGTCACGTAGCCTGAGCCTATGCTGTAACAAGGGACACCTCTTATTCGCCAAATGGGGTGGCGACACCATTCATTTTTGTACTCTTATGCCAAGTCAAATGGCACATCCCTTACTGTCCAATCGTGATACATGCATGGGCTTATGAAACCCCATAGGCTGCCACCTAGCCTGGCCCTATTCTGCACATATAAATTTTTTTGTAAGACTACACCCATCAACTCCAATGGCCTTACATGCAATAATGAAAGGAATCCCCCAAGGCTGTCACGTAGCCTGGGCCTATGCTGTAACAAGGGACACCTCTTATTCGCCAAATGGGGTGGCGACACCATTCATTTTTGTACTCTTACGCCAAGTCAAATGGCGCCTCCCTTACTGTCCAATCGTGATACATGCATGGGCTGCCACCTAGCCTGCAAGAGTGACACATTTCACTTTTTGTACATGCATGCATGCATATGTGTAACCCCCTAAGCATGCAAATGTGACACTTCGCAGGCATGCAAGCACAAGCTGCCACCACATCAAACTTATTTGCCTATAAATACATACCATATCATACATCTCTCACACCCACACAAGTCTCACTCTCTGCTACGAAATATTTCATAAGTCCATCATACTCTCTATCTCTTCCTAAGTTTTTCATAATCTCAAGCATTTTAAACAATGGCTCTTCTAATAATGGGCGATACTCACAGAGGCACAACAGAAAACATTGCTGCATTTGTAAGTTTCTTCTTTGGTTAAACATTTTTCATACTTCAAAATAACGCATTGTTCATCTTTATTAATCTTACACCTGTTAAATTATGAACTCAGGACACAAAAAGATTCAGAATCCGTTCGCACAACTACCTAGCTCCCGACCCATTCATCGTCCCTTATCTAGAATACGCAGGTTTTGGACATGTGATAAAGATCTCCAACTGCACCATTGACTCAAAGTTCATTCTGGCAATGTTGGAAAGGTGGAGACCGGAGACCCATACATTTCACCTACCAATAGGTGAATGTACCATCACGCTGGAGGATGTGTACATGCTACTGGGTCTCCCTGTCGACGGTAAGGCCGTGAACGGGTCGGTTCAACAACCCAACTCTCAGTGTGAAGAACTGTTGGGTAGGGACATGGTAGAATGTGGTGGAGCAAGAGGGCAGGGAATACTACTCACTGAGCTGAAACGTCATTATTCAAGTTTGGAATTAAATGAAAATTCCTCAGAGAATGACAGAGTAGTAAAAGCCAGAACGTATCTTATGATACTTTTTGGTACATTTTTATTTCCCGAAAGTACGGGAAATTCTGTAAATTTTATGTACTTACATTTACTAACAAATTTTGAAAAAACAAAAAAATATAGTTGGGGTTCTGCAGTATTAGCCCACCTATACAGTTCCTTGTGCAAAAACGCAGTCAAGGAAAAATGTACATTTTATGGGTGCGCTTTTTTACTACAAGCCTAGGGATGGTGGAGGATGGAGTCCTTAAACCCCGTCAACAACAACACTTTTGGTTTCCCGTACGCAACAAAGTAAGTCATCAAGTTATAGAATTTATAACTATTCTGCTCTTCCCAAAATATATGCTAAGAATAACATGTTTCTCATTTCCTTTAGGTACTGCGTGAGGGGTATGGATTACGGCAAGAATCCAAGATTCAATGTCGCACTATACCGCAACCTGTTGGATCACTTAGGCCCAGATGACGTACGTCGTAGCTTTTAACTATTGTTCATTTAAATTTTTATACTTTACTTTTGAGCTAACCTGATTTAAATTTTATCGCAGTTCGTCTAGAGACCATATTTGGGTTTGGGCCATGATCCAAACCCGGAGGATGCAGCAACTTGGACTGCGAAGACTGCACTCATTCGGTTCAACATTGTGGAGATGCACCACAACGACCGTGTGAAGATGCAGTTCGGAATGCATCAGGAGATACCATGTGATCCAACAGATTTGTCCCCATGGCATCTTAAAAGGGTCGACGCCCAGTGGGGTCTTACCAACTGGAAAGACTTCGCTCCAGAATGGTGTAAGATGTGGCAGAGGCGTCACCGCTACGTCTTGCAATTCCTGATTTTCCTTACTCGAGGTAATATGCGACACACTGATCAATATATGTCGTGGTACAGGTCGGTTAGTAACCCAGAAATGCACGTGTCTCATCCAAGGTACTTGGTTGACCCACGCACACAATGGGCACAACCCTCGATTCCCCATCAACAAACCCAAAACCCATCAACCTCCCAACAACCCCCAAGAAGAAACAGACCCACAAACACCCAACCACATTCCCCACCACAACACAACTACAATCAAATGCCGCACAACCAACCACAATCACCACCAAACTACCAATACCCCAATATGCCTCAAACCCAACCACAATACCAAACCCAATACCAACACACCCACATACCCCACACACAATTTCAGTCTTCCACATATCCCAATATGGCGCCCTCAACATCCAGCCTTAGCCCTGATATGGGAATGTCAGAAGATTACGACCAAGCCGGCCCAACCTACCATCACCCACAATATCACCAAACCACCCAACATCCTCAATACCAAACACCCCAAGATCCATTTCCTTTCTACCCCCGTACTCAGACGACCAATGCTACAGACCAACCATGGAACCCCACCCGCCACCAACACGACCAAACTTTGAGGGTATGGGTAACCGACTGTACCAGAGCGGATCTTCCAGATATGGAGATCTGACTGACTTTATGGATTCATACCGCATTGACTTCGCAGGGCCATCGACCTTGCCGCAGTAGGAAACGCGATGACATCCAGCAAGAGAAAGGCGAGGACGCGGATGCGGAACCGGGGGTCATTACCGGGTTCCTGGGGATCACTGATGTATCTTTTTTTATCCAGTCTTTTTGTATCCATTTTTTTTTTACCTTTTTTTTTTACTGTTATTTTAATGTAATATAGTTTAATGTAATTATTTTTTTTTTAATAAAAAGTCCATTTTATTGATCTCTGTCCAACAAACATGAAAGGAAAAAAAAAAATTTTTTTGAGCTAAAATCACACTTAGGCGCCATCTCACTTGGCTTAGGGCATGCCCTAAGCACATAGGCGCCAAGTGAGATAGCGCCTCCCTTAAAAATGAAGGTGCATGCGCCATTTGAGATGACTCCTCCTTTGGGGAGTCATCTCAAACATGGTTATTTGCGTATTTTTTTTCAAAACCCGGTTATTTGCGAAATATTATTTTAATACATGGTTATTACTAAAAAAAATTCTTAGGGTTTAATTTGATTTAATTTCAAGCAAAGGGCAAAAAACCCTAAGGACGTCCAATTTAATTCTTTTCACACGTTATTCTTATTTCTTTTGATTATTATGTAACTGCTTCCAAGGATGTAATAGTAATTAGGTTTATTGCTTTTTTTACTTTCCGCATCTTTATCAAAAACGGGTCTTTGTTTTTTGGCGATGTATAGACCCGCGCCTTGTAATAGCGTAGCTTTATCTTTTCGTCTTTAATTTTCCGCACTCCTAACTGTTAATTGCATGAAAGAATGTATGATAACTAAAAACAACTCGTAGCTCACCATTGCATGATCAAAGATAATTCTTAACATGAAAACAACACACAATGCACATGCCACTTCTAGGGTACACCTCACTCGTTGCCTTCGAAACGTGGTCGTCAAGTATAGGGTGTTTTAGCGGTCGCCCTTATGTCTAAAGATCCGGTTGCCTCGAAACAGTTGCCTCGGATTAAAAAGGATCTAGGATATTAGGGTTACTTCTAAGGTGTCCTACTATTGCTTCGGTGACCACAATGTCCCTTAACTCGAATTGACCCGAACAACTCCAACGATGGTGCTACCTACCTCTCAATGGTGGGATGGTACTATCTTAAGGACTTTTACACAGCCTAATTCCTTAGGGTAGGTAGATGACTCATAGGTACTTGATCTCTCTCTAAAAAACAAACAAAAAATACTTTTCACACTGACACTTTCTAAAAGATTTCAAAACAAATTGTTCATACACTCTTGAGGACAGATACAAGAGTCACTTAGAAACTTTTCAATGAAACTTTTTCAAAACCCACACACATTTGAAAAGCAAACAAACATTTTGAAAACATAAGAGCAAGTACCTAAGAGCCCATGGATAACCATGGATAGAAAGGGTGCTAACACCTTCCCTTTCTATAAATCTACCTCCCGAACCGAGAAACATTCTCAATAAGGAATTTTGCTGTGCTTTTGTCCTTTCCATATTGGAGAAAATAAAAGACGGTGGCGACTCTTTCTTCCGCGACATTTCGCGATCCAGCTTTAAACAGTCAGTTCTATTTCCACCGATCACAGAACTGACGACTCTGCTGGGGATTCTTTAAAGTGAGGTGTACCTTAGGATAGATCATACTTATGTTTTCAATTGCCTATTTTGTCTGCTTTAATATTGTGGGCCTGTTTTGGGAGTTCTATAGATCCTAACCCGGATCTGGGGGATACCTTCTTAGAAGTAGCAACAAACTGTGAGGGAAATGTGCGGGGTATACCGACACGGTTGAAGCAGTTTCTACGTTGATGTGGCACTTTGGTGAGTACCGGTAACCCTTGAGTTAAGTCAAGGAGAGTACGGGGCCGCCGCGTGGTGTCGTGAAGCATCAACTGACCTTAGGAACCTTAATTGAACCATCCTGGCCTCTTTAGGGGTAGTGAGATAACTGACTTTGGTGCAGTCCGAAGTTGGTTGATACTCGATACTACACTCATTGAGGGTTGTTTTCTTGGAATATTTTGATCGCCGGTTCAGTGGCTAAATCAAAACAATGAACATAGAAAATAACCCAATGATATTGAGCTCCTTAGAACCCGGTTACTATTTCCTAGGACAGGTTTTGAACCCACAACTTCAAGAGGGTAGTACCCCAAACCTCATGCTGGCCTAAACTCTAAGGGCTGTCTGGTGTGACTTGTGTGCCTTATCATGTTTGCCTTTTGTGAATATTTGTGGTGTGATTTTATCATAACATCATAACATCATAAAGCATCATGTGCATTTACTAACCACTTCAAGGGTTCGAATCTTCATCTTTGTTCTTGTTTTGTAGGACATGGAAACTATCCGCAGAAAGACAATTCAGGTCAACCTTGTAAGGGTCCCTCCTCAGCTTAAGGAACTTACATCCAGGATTCCCGAGAGCTCTTCTTTCAGTGAAAGACATGGTAGACTCATCAGCTTGGTCCACACCAACATTGAAGAGGATATGGTGAAGGTGTTGTTCCAGTTCTTTGACCCTTTGCACCACTGTTTTACTTTCCCGGATTATCAACTGGTGCCTACTTTGGAAGAGTTTTCTCAGCTGCTGAAGGTTCCTGTTCTTAGTCAACTACCCTACAACGGTACGGAAAGGGAACCCAAACTTGAAGAGATAGCCAAAGCATTACACCTACAACCTTCTGACATCAAGGGACATTGGGAAGTTAGAAGTGGTATCAAAGGATTCTTGGCAAAGTTTCTGTTTGAGAAGGCCCAAGAATGTTGGAATTCCCTTGACCTACAAGCCTTTGAAGAAGTTGTAGCACTCCTTGTCTATGGCTTGGTATTGTTCCCGAATCCAGATCAGCTTATAGATATCAATGCTGTCAAGATCTTCATGTCCAGGAACCCCATACCTACGTTGCTTGGGGACATCCTCCACTCATGTTACACTCGAACCATGAGAAAGAGAGGTGTTCTCATGTGCTGCACTCCTCTCCTGGCAAGGTGGTTTATTTCGCACCTTCCACAATCAGTTTTGAAGAACGAGCGGGGTTTGAGGTGGTCGCAACGGTTGATGACCCTTACACATGTTGATATACATTGGTGTCCTCGGTCCAGAGAGAGTGTCACTATCATTGATCGTTGCGGAGAATTCCCGAATGTTCCTTTACTTGGAATCAGAGGAGGTATTACTTACAACCCGTGTCTGGCTTTGAGACAGTTTGGATATGCTCGGAGGGACGGCCCTCATGATATGTTGATTCCTGATATAGTTTTTGACTTCGACAACGATGCGCAAGGACTTCGCCAGAGATTCATCAGAGCTTGGAGGATGCCTAACAGGGTAGATAGTAAGACACTGGGACACAAGAACTCCATCCCTTTGGAGCCTTATCTTAAGTGGGTACGAGCCCGCTCCCAGAAGCTTGTGATGCCATATCCTCATGTTCTCCCCGTGATCAGAGAGCCAGTTTTGGAAGGAGAGGTCCCGTGCACCATTCATCATCCTGACATGCCCACCTCCTGGGAAGAAATGCAGAAGAGCTAGGTCCAACTCAAGGAAGAACGGAATTCTCTGGAAGCCAGTCTACACGCCAGTGAGAAGAAGGTCTTGGAGCTTACCCGCCTGCTGCACGAGGAAAAGACTCTCAATACTTACATAGCTCCAAAGAGGATGCGCAGTATCTTTTGGGATTGATTATTTTGTTTTGTTTTGCCCATGAGGCCCTGATGTACTGAACAGATTATTTCCTAATATAAGGTGTGCTCCTTTTTTGTCTACAACGAATTTGAACTTTCGAACCCTTGAATGCATTGCATAAATAGCATATCATGCATCATGTGCATCGCAGGTACTCTTTTACAGGTTGCTTAATCTTCTTCGCTGTTTATTTCAGCAGTCATCATGAATCCTTAATCATCTACCGAGCAAGCTATCAAGGCCCTCCAGGCCCAGAGCGCCCAGTTTCAAGAGATGGTCATGAGCTTGGCCCAGGGTCAACAAGAGCTGAAGACTCTGCTGTTGAAGAAGAAGAAGAAGGGTAGGACTGTGCTGTTTAACTCTGGACGGAGGTTTGGTAATACACTGCAAAATGAGGCTGATCAAGCTGCTTCCTCTGTGGAGAAAGGTAGTCCCCAAGGGGGAGGGGTCCCTAGTCCTATGGTCTCTGACAATGAGACAAATTATAATGATGAGCAGTACCCTCCAGCTGAGGACCGGTACAAGCAACTAGAGGACCGTCTGAATGCAATGGAGATTCAACATGTGCCTGGGTTGGATTTCGGAGATCTGGGTTTATCTTCTGGGGTAGTGATCCCACACAAGTTTAAAGCACCTTCTTTTGCGAAGTATGATGGGGCATCCTGTCCCAAGCTTCATCTCAGATCCTATGTGCGGAAGATCCAACCGTATACTGCAGACAAGAACTTGTGGATCCATTTCTTCCAGGAGAGCCTTTCAGGGGCTCAACTCGAGTGGTTCTATCAGCTGGATGGAGCCAGTATTCGAAACTGGGAGGACTTGGCTACTGCTTTTTACAAGCAGTATCAGTACAATGCCGACCTCGCTCCTACACGTACCCAACTCCAGGGTATGTCGCTAGGATCGGGAGAAGGTTTTAAAGAGTACGCGCAGAAGTGGAGAGACCTGGCTGGCCGGGTGCGGCCATCGTTGACTGATCGTGAACTTGTAGACATGTTCTTGGGGACCCTATCTGGGCCGTTCTACAACCACCTTATTGGTAATTCTTCTGCATGGTTTACAGACCTCATTCTGACTGGTGAAAGGATAGAGGCTGGTATGAAATCGGGGAAGATACAGAAAGGTTCATCTTCAAGTTCTGACAAGAAGCCTTTCAAGAAGGAAGCTAGTGCTGTGTATGGTCCTAGAAGACAGAATAAGCCGGAACGCCGCCAAGATGTCAACGCGGTGGTTATCTCTAAGCCTGCTGCTGCTGCTCAGCAATACAACCAACCAAGGGGTGAAAGACCCAAAAGGCAGTATACTCGGCTTAGTATGACTCTCTCTCAGATATTGCCACAACTGCTTTCGACCAATCTAGTAGTCGTCAGAGAAGCTCCGAAGGTTGTGAATACTACCTCGCCAAAGTACAACCCCAATGCTCGCTGTGCTTATCATTCTGATAGCCCGGGGCATTCTACCGATGATTGTTGGGTCCTGAGGAATAAGGTTCAAGACCTTATTGATGCGAAGGAAATACAATTTGAGGCGCCTGTAGGGCCCAATGTGCTGATTGCTCCCATGCCCCAGCATGGGGTGAATGTAGTAGAAGAAGACCTGTATGTTGCTTCTGTGGATGGTATTGTCACTCCGTTGTTGTCCGTAAAAAGGAACCTGTTGTTAGCCGGTTTATTTCCGGGTTGTAGCAAAGGTTGCCTCCTATGTGCTGTTTCACCTGCTGGTTGTCCGTTGCTGAAGTCAGACGTTCAAAACCTGATGGATAGCAAAGAGATTTTGTTTAAGAAGATTGCTGTTCCTGTTATCCCTACCGAAGAAGTATCTGTCGTTACTATTTTCAACCACTCTCCTAAGAAGCCTGTCCAAATTATACCTGTTCACAAGGTTGCTCCTATCATCATCACTGTTCCGGGGCCCCTCCCCTATAAGTCTGATAAAGCTATCCCGTGGCACTATGGGGAAGATGTTTATGTGCTTGGAGTAAAACAAGAGTTTAATACTGCTACCAGCATCAGTAATATCACCGGTCCTGCTAAGGTTACTCGCAGTGGCAGGCTCTTCTCGCCTGATATTGCGCCTCCAGCCATTCAGAGACCCCTTGTTATCACACCTGCCAGTGTGCCTGTTTCCCCTCCTGATCAAGGTTCTACCCCTGCTGCCGAGTCATCTGACGCTCGAGGCAAGGGGATTGCTACTGATGTGCCTGCCCAGATGGAGGCACCGAAGACTGTCAATGCTGAAGCCTCCCAGCAAGAGATGGAGGAAATCCTTAAGATTATCAAGAAGAGTGATTTCAACGTCGTCGAGCAGCTGGGGCACACCCCCTCTAAGATCTCTATGCTATCACTGTTGTTGTGTTCAGAGGCCCACGCCAAAGCCTTGATTTCCTTCCTAAAGACGTCTCATGTGCCACAACAGACGTCTGCTGATCAGTTTACTGACTGTGTAGCCAACTTAACTGCTGACAATGGACTGGGTTTCTCTGATGCTGACCTGAACGCTAAGGGAAAGAACCACAATGACGCCCTACATGTCTCTATTGAATGCAGGGGCACTACCCTTGCCCATGTGCTGGTTGACACTGGTTCTTCGTTGAATGTGCTACCCAAGAAAGCCTTAGACAGACTAGATTGCGAGGGCCTGGAATTGAAGCCTAGTAACATTATTGTCCGAGCCTTTGACGGGTCAAAGAGGATGGTACATGGTGAAGTGGACATTCCAATCAGGGTTGGGTCTCAAGTCTTTGATTCAATGTTCTATGTGATGGACATCCGACCGTCCTATTCTTGCTTGCTGGGTCGCCCTTGGATTCACAAGGCTGGGGCTGTGACCTCCACTCTACATCAAAAACTTAAGTACCCGGTCAGAGGGAAGATTGTTACGGTGCAAGGGCAAGAGGAATACATGGTCAGCCATCTGAACTCGTTTCGGTACATAGAGATGTACGGGGAGTTCATTGAGACCCCCTTTCAACATTTTGAAGAGGTGCCTCAGACATTGGCAGCGGCAGAATCAGTGATTGAAGATCCTCCTTTGAAGATGGCCTCCTTAAAGGATGCCCGGGCTGTGATTGAGAAGGGTGAGTGTGCGAACTGGGACAGACTTCCTGATTTTACTTTGAAGACTGACAAATTCGGGCTGGGTTTCACTGCAGAGGCTCAGAAGGCTGTTCGTCATGCAAAGACTAGAAAACCTCCTGTATTCATTACCAACCCAGGAGTGAATGCTATTGATGAAGATGTGGACGAATCTGAATTTGACAGCTGGATCTACCCAACGACCGACGGTGGACCAAACAACTGGATTGCAAAAGACTACATACCTGTTACTTTTGTTACTCAGTAATGAACTCCTTTGTTTTTTAAAGTTGTAATAAACAATAATTTGGAACTTTATGGCCCGGTGTCTTACCCGGGGCACCGTGGTTTCATTTGTGAGGGCTTATTATTTGTCATTTTCATATATCATGAATAAAAACATTGGACGTTTTTCGCATTTCAAATCTTGTGCTCCCTTTCTTTCTTTGTTATATATTGCAAAACAGCTATATTTACACACACTCACTTATACAGGTTTCAATCCACTCTGGATCTCACTGGTAACGACTCTGCTACTGCCAGTTATGACTTTGAAAATCCGATCAACTTAGCCGAAGACGAAGGTGAAGATGATTGTGAAGTGCCTGGCGAGCTTGCAAGACTGTTACTCCAGGAAGAGAGGGCCATTAAGCCACATGAAGAGCCAGTGGAAACGGTAAATCTGGGTACTGAGACAGACAGAAAGGAAGTCAAGATTGGTGCCAATCTAGAGGCCAGTGTGAAACAACGGTTGATTCAGATGTTGCATGATTATGTGGAAATCTTTGCATGGTCTTACGAAGACATGCCTGGGTTGGATACCGACATTGTAGTTCATCACCTGCCTACCAAGGAAGACTGTCCTCCGGTTAAACAAAAAGTCCGCCGTATGCGTCCAGAGATGTCCGAGAAGATCAAGGTTGAGGTTATGAAACAATTTGATGCAGGGTTTCTAGCAGTGACTTCTTACCCTCAGTGGGTCGCCAATGTGGTTCCGGTGCCGAAGAAGGATGGTAAGGTCAGAATGTGTGTTGATTACAGGGATTTGAACAGGGCGAGCCCTAAGGATGACTTCCCTCTGCCTCACATTGACGTTCTAGTGGACAACACTGCTCAACACAAGGTGTTCTCCTTTATGGACGGGTTCTCCGGATATAATCAAATCAAGATGGCTCCTGAAGACATGGAGAAGACCACTTTTGTTACTCAGTGGGGCACCTTCTGCTACAAGGTCATGCCATTTGGGTTGAAAAATGCTGGGGCAACCTACCAACGTGCCATGGTTGCTTTATTTCATGACATGATCCACCATGAGATCGAAGTGTATGTCGACGACATGATTGCAAGGTCCCAAACTGAGGAGGAACACCTTGACCATCTACAGAAGCTGTTTGACCGTCTGAAGTTGTACAAGCTGAAGTTGAACCCAAACAAGTGCACCTTCGGGGTGAGGTATGGAAAACTGTTAGGGTTCGTTGTGAGCGACAAAGGTATTCAAGTGGACCGTGCCAAGGTGAAAGCGATACAAGAGATGCCAGTTCCTAAGACAGAGAAAGAAGTCAGAGGCTTTCTAGGACGTCTGAACTACATTGCCCGATTCATCTCGCACCTAACTTGTACTTGTGAACCAATCTTCAAGCTGCTGAAGAAAGATCAGGTAGTACGTTGGAACAATGAATGTCAGGCTGCTTTCGACAGAATCAAAGAGTATCTCCAAGAACCACCCATTCTTATGCCACCGGTTGAAGGGAGACCTCTAATACTATACTTGACAGTACTTGACAACTCAATGGGGTGTGTGCTGGGGCAGCATGACGAGTCTGGCCGAAAAGAGCACGCCATTTATTACCTTAGCAAAAAGTTTACTGACTGTGAGACCCGATACTCACTGCTTGAGAAAACTTGATGCGCTTTGGTATGGGCTGCTCGCCGGCTGAGACAGTATATGTTGACTCACACTACACTGTTGATTTCAAAGATGGATCCGATCAAGTATATATTCGAAAAGCCCGCCTTATCTGGAAGAATAGCAAGATGGCAAATGATCTTGACCGAATACGACATCCAGTACACGACTCAGAAAGCAATCAAAGGAAGTGTATTGGCAGACCATTTGGCACACCAGGCAGTGGATGACTACCAATCTATGAACTTTGAGTTTCCAGACGAGAACATCATGGTAGTAACTGATTGTGAAGTACCTGGACCGGATGAAGGACCTGAAGAGGGAACCCGATGGTCTATGTACTTTAACGGAGCCTCAAACGCTTTGGGTAATGGCATCGGCGCTGTGATCACATCTCCTAATGGCTCTCATACTCCACTCACTGCCCTACTATGTTTCAACTGCACCAACAACATGGCGGAGTATGAGGCGTGCATTATGGGTCTTCAAGATGCAATCGACCTAAGGATCAAGTTTCTGAGTGTCTTCGGAGATTCCGCTCTCGTGATCAATCAGATCAAAGGCGAGTGGGATACGAAACACCCAAACCTTATTCCCTACAAGGAGTATGTGTTGACATTGACCCCCCATTTCACGAAGATAACTTTTGAACACTTCCCAAGAGAGGAGAATCAGTTGGAGGACGCGCTAGCTACGATGTCTTCTATGTTCAAAGTCAAATGGGACAACGAGGCTCCCCGGATCATTATCTGGAAATTGGACGAACCTGCATACTGTTGTGATCTTGAGGCTGAAGAGGTGACTGAGAAACCATGGTATCATGAAGTGAAAAGGTACTTGGAAGCTCAAGAATACCCCGAGGTTGCATCTATTAACGACAAGAAATTTCTGAGAAGGTTCGCAGCAAAGTTCTTCCTCAGTAATGGCATTCTATACAAGCGAAACCATGATTCAACCTTACTGCGTTGTGTGGATAAGACTGAAGCAGAAAGGATCATGGCAGAGCTACATGAAGGTACCTTCGGGACACATTCCAGTGGGCATACCATGGCAAAGAAGATCCTTCGAGCAGGGTACTACTGGTCCACAATGGAAGCTGACTGTTACCAACATTCTCGGACATGTCACAAATGCCAGATCTACGCTGATAAGGTGCACATTCCTCCAGTTCCTCTGAACGTCTTGACATCACCTTGGTCTTTTGCAATGTGGGGTATTGATATGATCGGTGAAATCAGACCTACGACATCCAACGGGCATCGCTTCATCCTAGTAGCAATTGATTACTTCACGAAGTGGGTTGAAGCAGCTTCATACGCCACGGTAACCAAGAATGTTGTGGCACGGTTCATTCGGCATAACCTGATCTGTCGATACGGCGTACCAGAAAGGATTATTACGGACAACGGTACCAATCTTAATAACAAGATGATCACTGAGCTCTGCGAGCAATTCAAGATACAACACCACAACTCTTCTCCCTACCGGCCGAAGATGAATGGGGCTGTAGAAGCAGCAAATAAGAATATCAAGAACATTGTGCAGAAGATGACAGTGACCTACAAATATTGGCACGAGATGTTACCGTTTGCTCTTCATGGATACCGTACCTCAGCACGTACGTCAACAGGGGCAACTCCCTTTTCCTTGGTCTATGGCATGGAGGCAGTCTTGCCCATAGAAGTCCAGATACCCTCTCTCCGGATAATGAAGGATGCAGATTTGAACGAAGATGACTGGATCCAGACTCGACTTGATCAATTAAACCTAATTGACGAAAAGAGATTCGCTGCTATTTGTCATGGTCAAACGTACCAAAAATGGATGATCAGGGCATTTAACAAGAAAGTCAGACCACAAGAGTATCAAGTCGGAGACCTGGTAATCAAACGCATCATTCTTCCTCAAAGTGATCCCAGGGGCAAATGGACCCCTACGTACGAAGGGCCATTTGTGGTTAAACATATCTTCTCAGGAGGAGCTATGATTCTAACCGCCATGGATGGTGACGACCTTCCTCACCCCGCCAATGCAGACATAGTAAAAAGATACTATGCATGATTAAAGACCCGCTAGGTTGACATACCTAGGCAAAAATAAGGGCTTCCCGGCGAACCAAAAGGGTTCGGGCAAAAATAAGGGATGAAATGAAAAAAATATGTACACTTGGAAAGTCGAAAACCTGAAAAGGCGGCTTGGGCAAAAATGGGTATCCCGGTGGACTGAAAACCCGAAAGGGAGGTCCAGGCAAAAATTAGGGATAAAAGCGTAATACTATGTCTCATTGGATCACCTTGCATCTAGAATCCGGTATCAACTATCAAGTTCAGAAGGTATCAATCAATCAACTTCATCTTCAACCAAGCAGCCAAGTGATGAGACGCTTGAAGACATAAAGGCGATAGCAGAGTTGAAACCCAGTGGGATCATTTTTCACATAGTTGTTTTGCTTTCCTTTTCAAAATGTATAAACTCTGTTTGTTCGGCGGCGTTCTCTTACTAGGACGTCAGCCTCTTGTACATAAACGCCTATTTACAGGCAAATTCAA
Organism: Vicia faba; assembly: GCA_948472305.1. NCBI lineage: Eukaryota > Viridiplantae > Streptophyta > Magnoliopsida > Fabales > Fabaceae > Vicia > Vicia faba. The sequence goes on along the minus strand of OX451737.1, from coordinate 557,836,059 downwards.
AAATCAATACAAATTCACATTTCCAGACAAATTGCCAATTATTTTTCCCTTTTTTTGTTTTGTCTTGCGAAGAACGTCCAATGTTCAGTCTTGATATATGTATTTGACATTAATTGCTAACTCATAAATATTTGCATGCGAAACAAAGGATTAATTGCAGGTGACATCAGAAACAGGGGAAATAATGAGTTGTCTAAGCGATCTAGTTGCTCCGTCTACCAAGGTACCAAGGTAAGTTCGGCTGAAGAATGTAACTAAGATACCTTCATTCCCCACAGAGCGAGACAAGGTTCATCAATACTATTCCCCGAGCAGAGCTAGCCCTAAAAAGACTCAATATCCCTAGCAAGTCAGCGATACTCTCCCCAAACAGAGTTAGCCTTCAGTCATCCTCAAGGAAGTGGATATCCCCATAAGATCTCAACATTCCCCAGCGGAGTACAGTTATTCCTCAACAAGCATCCCCGACAGTCTTGATATAAGATTGTTCCCCGGCGGAATATAGACATCCAGCGGAGTCATTCCCTAGTACAATTCAAAGCCTCCCCAGGAAAGTTAAATCCATCTCCCCAGCAGGAAGCTTATCCCCAGTAGATTCTGGAAGCTTATCCTTTGCAGAGCATATTTCTCTCCAGCTTTATTCCAAGATCATTCCTCACCAGAGTTTATAACTGGGTTATCCTCAGCTATTTACCACAGAAAGATCGTCGTCGGCGAAGTCTTCCTATCCCCAGTGGAGTTCATCAAACCTTCCAACATAACACATCAACGGTATCCCTAGCGGAGTTATCATCAACATCTCAGCAAAAGTACCTCTCTTCCCACAGAGTAATTCCCCGCAGAATAATCTCTCCAAAATTTTTTCCCCAACGGAGTCATCTTCTCCTAACAGGTTTATTCTTGCAATCATCATCCTCAGCGGAAGCGAAGAACTCTCTCTTCAGCATCAGCCCAGGATAAGCTCCCGGCATTCGTCAAGGATTTATTTTCCTAGACAAAAATACATTCACAAACATCACATTTTCATACATCATAATGCATGCATATACGCATCACATCACACAATCTCATTCATTTTGAGAACATCATGCATTTCATGCATCATGACATTGCATATAACTAATGTTTTTGCCTTTTTCAGGAAAGGTCAATACAAAGATGATTACTATCAACTATCTCAATTCCGGATTCGATACCTGTATCAAGCCAGGGCATATCCGTGGGCGATTAATTGTGGATTCGACACATGTATCTAGCCAGGGCATGTCTACATAAAACTAATTCCAGATTTGATTCCTGTATCAAGCCAGGGCACGTCTGAAGAGTTCGAAGACTCGATTCCTGTATCAAGCCAGGGCATGTCTGTTGACGACTATTTCCAGATTTGATTCCTGTATCAAGCCAGGGCACGTCTGAAGAGTTCGAAGACTCAATTCCTGTATCAAGCCAGGGCATGTCTGTTGACGACTATTTCCAGATTCGATTCCTGCATCTAGCCAGGGCACGTCTGAAGAGTTTGAAGACTCGATTCCTGTATCAAGCCAGGGCATGTCTGTTGACGACTAATTCCAGATTCGATTCCTGCATCTAGCCAGGGCACGTCTGAAGAGTTTGAAGACTCGATTCCTGTATCAAGCCAGGGCATGTCTGTTGACGACTATTTCCAGATTCGATTCTTGTATCAAGCCAGGGCATGTCTGTGAGTGTTTGTTTTAGATTCGATACCTGTATCCGGCCAGGGCACGTATGTAAGCAACTTTTGAAGTTCCAGATTCGATTCCTGTATCTAGCCAGGGCACGTCTGTGAGCGAGTATTTGTAGATTCGATACCTGCATCCAGCCATGGCATATCTACATAAAGAGTTTGAAGATCAATCCCTGTAACAGGCCAGGTAATTATCTTTCTTTTTCAGGTACGCAAGTTCTCGCTAAGGAATCTCTTACGCGATCGACATATCCAGATGGCATCTATAAGCCCATCTACCTACCAACAGTCTCCAAATGGCATCTGTAAGCCCATTCCCGTCATCACACTGCTGATTCGTTACTATGTGAGCGCAAATTTCTGGGCACTCTAGTGTTCAATCATCTTCCACCTTCGGATTACGAAAGGCACGCAAGCCAATCTACATCCTCAGGTCTAAGAAGATTTAACTGGGGAAACTGTTGTACCCCAAAATTTTCCCTCCCATATTCTTCAAGATTCTTCAAGATCAAGCTTCAAATAGACTAAGGATTGCACAGTTCAAGCACCCTCCTAACACAGTCAAAATTAGGGTTTTGGTTATTACAAAGAAATTGAGGTTTTCAAGGGTCCAATCAAGTCTCACATGCCTATATACATTGTCAAGCATCCATATGTCAAGTTTCAAGACTCACAGCATCAAGTTGCACAGTCAAAAGCCCTAATTGCTTCACAGTCAACTGCAGGGGTAAAATGGTCATTTGGCAGTCAAAAGTCAAAATTTTTGGTCAACATCTTATTTTGAAGCCACAATCATCATTTGATCAATTCTTGATCATGATTCCTCAAGCATGGCTAAAAAAGTCTCAAGATGCAAAAGTTTCTATTTTTGGACAGCTGAAAAGTCAACTGTAACTTGACCAAGGCATAACTTTTTCATGGTTCATAAGAAAAATCCCATACAATTCTCATTTTGAAGGGGATGACATTTCCTACAACTCATCTTCACATTCCAAGTCCAAGAAATGCTCTCACAAAAAGTTATCAATTTCAACATTATAGGTCATTTTCAAAAGTCAACAAAAAGGCACTTTAAGTCAAAGACCATAACTTTAGATTGGTGAATCAAAATGACATGGGACCAAAGACATTGGTTAGAGGACTTCAAGACCTTTCCAAAATGTCTAAGAACATGTTCATAGCTTAATAATTGAGCAAGATATGCATTGGAGAAGTTGGGAAAGTTTTGGGAACTTTCAAAAGTCAACTTTGCGTAAAACACTTCATTTTTGCTATTGGGCCTCAAATTCTTTCTTGAATCATTACCCAAGGCCTATGCACGACCCATTGAGCTTAATTTGATTTATTTTTAATTAATTAATTGAATTTATATTAATATTAATTCATTTAATTGGTTTTAATTGTAGGAAAATTCAAAGATATGCTTTTTAAATCTTTTTGTGAGACAAATATGACTACGGCAAGCTGGCAACTCGTGTACACCTCAAAGGCATCAAAATATCCATGATTGGCAAGGTTTCATGAAAGAAAAGATTGAAAAAAGATATGATTGGCAATCACATATTCAAGTCATAATGCCATGGACTTTTGGGCTTTATTCTAACCTAATTCCATTCACATATATGTGCTGAAGCAAACCCTATTGGAAGACACGAAAAAAGCTGCCATAGAAAGCCATAAGCAATTTGCAAAAATTCAAGAAATATTGGAAAACTGAAATCAATACTCCAAGCAAATTCAAACCCTTTTCTTGTTCCCAACACCTTGCTTGAGTCTCCAGAAACGGTTTGCAATCAAAAACGAGTCCTAAAGCTCAAAGAACGCGCAAGAACAAGCCCTACGATTTGCATTATTTTCCAGAATTTCATATCATGATTCATGCGCATTTGATACATATTATTGAGTGTTTTGTATTCACAGGACTCCCATGAAGCTTTTGACATGGTTTAATTGCATTATAACACGCTGAATCATAACTTGCCATTAACATGTTTTAGGGTTTCCAAGCTTTTAAAATAGGGCTTTCTTATTGAGGAAAAATCAGGCCTTGAGACATATACAGTTAAACTCAGAAGCTCAAGACGAAATCATTGAAACCCTCGCGCTCAATTTATATTAACCCTAACTCTAGTCGCTATTTTTCACTGTTGTATTTTGTGGGGGTTTAAAACCCCCGCTATCTTGTTTTCTTTTTACAGGTTCAACGAAGAAGGAGATGGTGTGGCAGTGCATGGTTGGAGAATTCGAATCCAGCGCGCGTTATTTTGTTTGATTGTCATAATGTTTGTTTTTCATATATAATAATTATTGTCCAGTTATACTACAAACGCGCTTGAATGGCTCAGTTGGTTGGGAACGTGGCTGGCAAGTACTGGGACCTGGGTTCGATTCCCAGGTCCCCCATATAATTCTTTCTATTTTTTCACAAAGTGTTCACATGCAGCATATGCCCAGAATCCCATCATGCACCCTCACGCCTAAGCCTGCCAAGTGGCCATGGGATCCATCCAGTGGCCAGGAGATGGAGTCCATGGTGTCCCCCAGTCAAACAGCATGCGCATGATCCCAGAAAGTCAACGTGGCTTAGAGTTTATTGGGCCAGAATTCCACAAAAAGACCTCCATTTGGGCCATCTAACCCCTTTTGGTTTGCATTTTTGATCTTATTTTCTTTTCTTTTTTTTAATTCTTTAATTATCTTAATTGTTATTATTAATTCACTAAATTAATTTTTCCTAATAAAAATCAGAAAATCAAATTGTAAATATATTTTAATTATTTATTAATTTCACCATTAACTTATTTTTGTAAATAAAATGCTAACAATTAATTAGTTTAATTTAGGTTTAAATTTCAATCTTTTCTTAATAAATAAAAATTACATAGAATTAGGTTTTGACATTTTTTATTTATCTTATTATCGTTATTTATTAATTACTATTATTTTTGTAAATAACATGTACATTAAATAATTTAGTTAATTAGTTTAATTTTGACCTTTTTATTAATAATTAAAATAAACTTAGAACTAGGGTTTTCTTTTGACTTTTAATTTACTTTATTTTATAATAAATACAAAAACATAAAAAACACTTTCTTTTCCTTAACTAAATAATTAATTAGCATTAGGGTTTAATTTGATTTAATTTCAAGCAAAGGGCCAAAAACCCTAAGGACGTCCAATTTAATTCTTTTCGCACGTTATTCTTATTTCTTTTGATTATTATGTAACTGCTTCCAAGGATGTAATAGTAATTAGGTTTATTGCTTTTTTTACTTTCCGCATCTTTATCAAAAACAGGTCTTTGTTTTTTGGCGATGTATAGACCCGCGCCTTGTAATAGCGTAGCTTTATCTTTCCGTCTTTAATTTTCCGCACTCCTAACTGTTAATTGCATGAAAGAATGTATGATAACTAAAAACAACTCGTAGCTCACCATTGCATGATCAAAGATAATTCTTAACATGAAAACAACACACAATGCACATGCCACTTCTAGGGTACGCCTCACTCGTTGCCTTCGAAACGTGGTCGTCAAGTATAGGGTGTTTTAGCGGTCACCCTTATGTCTAAAGATCCGGTTGCCTCGAAACAGTTGCCTCGGATTAAAAAGGATCTAGGACATTAGGGTTACTTCTAAGGTGTCCTACTATTGCTTCGGTGACCACAATGTCCCTTAACTCGAATTGACCCGAACAACTCCAACGATGGTGCTACCTACCTCTCAATGGTGGGATGGTACTATCTTAAGGACTTTTACACAGCCTAATTCCTTAGGGTAGGTAGATGACTCATAGGTACTTGCTTTCTCTCTAAAAAACAAACAAAAAATACTTTTCACACTGACACTTTCTAAAAGATTTCAAAACAAATTTTTCATACACTCTTGAGGAGAGATACAAGAGTCACTTAGAAACTTTTCAATGAAACTTTTTCAAAACCCACACACATTTGAAAAGCAAACAAACATTTTGAAAACATAAGAGCAAGTACCTAAGAGCCCATGGATAACCATGGATAGAAAGGGCGCTAACACCTTCCCTTTCTATAAATCTACCTCCCGAACCGAGAAACATTCTCAATAAGGAATTTTGCTGTGCTTTTGTCCTTTCCATATTGGAGAAAATAAAAGACGGTGGCGACTCTTGCTTCCGCGACATTTCGTGATCCAGCTTTAAACAGTCAGTTCTATTTCCACCGATCACACTCTTGGTATGAGGTCATTTCAATGCATTTCAAGTCACACTTTTGTCATGATCAAGGTGCACACAATTTCACTTGATTGCTTATCATTCACCCTCTCTCAGCATTTCATCACATTCTCTTATAAATAGAGACCTCCTCTACTTCATTTTACAAGCTTTAGAGAGCCAAAAAACCTATGTCCAATTTCCTCCATATCTCTTAATTTTGCAACTTCGAATTTGGTTTTAGAGGTCTTTTCAATCTAATTTCTTTATTCATTCTTCATCCTTGAACTTCATTAAAGCTAACAGAAGAAGAACCAAGTCTTGTAGTGCTCTAAATCCTGCTAGCCAAGTCAAGTTTCAGAGAAATTTCTTTATACTGCGTTCAGGTAGTTTAAGGCATCAATTCTTATAACTCAAATTACTATAATGGTATATGATGTTCATTAATGCTTACTAATGGTTTAATTTTGATCAATCGATGCATTTGATGCATCTGTTTTCGACTTCAAAAATTTCAAATCTCTCTGGTTTTTCTTAAATCTACTGGGCAACACTTTAAATAAGTTTATCACGAAGGTACCATTGAAATCATCTTGAAGAGACAAGGAGAATGACACCAGTCTAAGCTCCCAATTTTACAATTTGTGAGACCTGTAATTCACGGTGGCTGGAGCTTGAAGATGACCAGCGTGTGATCTCTTAACCAATGACATGGTGCCACACATTTTTTTTTTCAAATTTGTTTTTAATTAATGATACGGTGGTTTATTCACTAATGACCATGACATGCACAGTGCGCCAGATCCCTTGGATCTTATTACTAACGCTTTTTGACATTTACCCAATGGTCTACATCTTTTTGGCTTTATTTTTATTTTCTGATTTTATATTTTAATTGTTTTTAACTTCTAAAATTCTGAAAAAATTATCAAAAAAACTTTTGATTTTCTCTTTCTAATTCTTATTTTTTCACAACTTTATTTTCTGATTTGGTATTTTTTATGATATTTAACTTTATTTGACTTGTTATAATTATTTAAAAATTCTTATCTTGATTTTAAAATCCTAGAAAAATTATAGAAGGATCTAATGACCTCTTGACAAATATTGATGACCTCATTTTATTTTTATTTTTGATTTTACTACTTTTCACAAATTTTGGCTTGTTTTGCTTATTTCTTTAAGTTTTAAAAAATAGTTTCTGACTTTAAAAAATTCTGAAATTTTTTTGTTAACACTTATTGACTCATGTTTGACTTCTGATACTTTTTTTGAATTTTTATTTGGTGTTTTAACACATTTTGTGTATTTTACCAATTATTTTCCTTTTATTAATCATTTAAATATTATTTTATTATTTTTCTTGGTTCTGATTTAAGTGTTATTTTGGGTTAAATTCCTCATCCTCATTGGATCTTGGGTTTTGATAAGTTGAAAAACCAAATCCACCAAAATGGATGAATGATGTTGATGATATTTGAAACCCTAATTTCATCTGATAGATCCACTCCCTCTTCATCTAATCCCTTTCTTGTTGTTACTTGTGCTACATGTTTTTGGAGAATGATCTGCATATCATTTCTCTAACATGTAGGTACATAGATTGCTATTGATCGGCCTCAAAATTGGTGTGACTTCTACATAAGTTTACTTACGATTGCTTAACATAGCACTAAATTTATCCCGATTCGAAAAATGATCGTTCGTGGCTCAAAGCTATGTTTGCAAGCCCAAGTATGTTTAAATTAAAACCTTTAATCCAATAACTTTGAAGTTCATTGTTAGGAGGGTTTGATCTTATCAATCCTCTAATGAACTTCATGAACTTTGGTATAAGTGAATCATTTGAATTTTATTGATTATATGTGGTTGCTATGAACATTCGAAATGAATGATATAATTGACAAAAAGCAAATGAGACTTGTTACTGAGAAGCTTTGATTTTATCAATCTTCTAATGAGTTCTCAAATGCAAGCTTCAAGATGGTCATTCAAATAACCTTATAACTTCTAATTCATTAACAATTAACTTCACTTTGTGCTTTTACTTTATGCCTTTATTTTATACCATTATTTTTATGTATCATTTATTTTAGCATTTACATTCTATGCCATTTTTCCTTTGCTCACTTGAGCATTTATCTTTTTGTCATTTTATCTTTACTCATTTGATATTTTATTTTCGTTTAAAGAAACTTAATAATCAACTTGAACAATAAAAAAACTTTAAAGTTACTTGGATTATTGGGTTATTATCCTTAGCATTATGGAGTTGTGGATCTCTCGGACTTAGGATTAGAAGCCTTGATACTGTGGGACCTTGTGGCTATGTTGTTATTTTGTCTGAAATCCTTAAGGTTTACTACAAGGAATTGGTTTGTTTATTCTTTGTGTGCAGGTTATTCTAATTATATGCTTTGTCTGTGATTGAGAATTCCTCAGTATACAACCGTTACTCTGCCCAATTTTTGTGAAGACTTAATTTATCCAAAGCTTGGTATTCCTCATAGGTTTAGTATTTTTGCTTGTTTGGTTTCAATCCAAAGAATTAGAATTCTACATTGACTTTATTTGTCAAGTGTTAGCTTCTTGTTGGTTTGATTTTTCTTTTCCTTAGCTTTTATCTTATGCTTTAGGATAGTCCCTTCATTTCCTCCCATATTCTTTAAGTCCATGCATTTTCAAAAATCTTTTCTTAACCAAACTTTAATCAACTTAACCATACTTTGACATCTTTCTCAAGACTAAAAGTCATTAACCTCATTCAAATAATTTTTCCACTTTGGCTTTTTACTTTAAAACCTTTTTTCTCAAAAGATTAAACTCTTGATGATTCTTGTAGTGATGCGAGCTACTATACTTCTATGATATGTAGTGAAGTGATATATTTTCCACATGGGTGTTGAGTGACGCTTTGTTGATTTTAAAATCCAAGCTATATCGTCCACTTTGAGATGATTCAAATTCTCCATTATTATAATCGTGGGTAGTAAGTATGTTTTCCACTCGGATATGACGATGATGTCTCTTCTCTTAAAATTAACCAACACATATGTGTTTTAAAATTTTTGAGGTGAACTACGAGTACCCTGATCCCCTAATGCACGGAAGGTGGTACGTAGGCACTAAAGGTTCACAACCGCGATGGATGGAAAATTGTAAAAAAACCACTTCTTTTCTCATCTCCACCATCTATTTTTGTATACACTTTTTATATAGCCAAAATACACAAATTTTCAAAGAGGTTCATGCAGAGTACCATAGATGTTTAAGGAGCTAATACCTTGCCTTTGCATAACCAACCCCCGTACCTAGATTCTATCCCCTCTCTATTTGGGTTTATTCGCTCTTTTGGATTTTATTTGATCTGTGCGAGTTAAGTCAACCCAATAACTTAGCCTCAACATTTATACTGCTACAAAGGGGATTTAAGAATGATCTTCAATAAGAATGAGCCCTGGCGGGTATATAGGATCCTCAGGAAAGAAGCCATGACAATGTACTCCTCTAGGGATATGAAACTTTTCAGCAGCCAGAATCAAATTTTACTTGGAAAAGAAAGAATCCTTGAACAAGAACTTTCAATGAAACGGCTGAGTTGGGAAAATGAGAATTCCTAAGTTTGAGATCTCAATAAGGTAACTCCGTTGGGGAAATGAGAGATCATGAGAAAGAATCACAGAAAGTAGCTTCTTCTGGGGAGTGAGATAATCTTCAACATGTCTCAACTGAGGAAAAGGAATAATCTCGAATAGACTTGGCTAGCGGATGAGAAAAAGATTCTCTGCATAAGGAGTCTCAAAAGTACACTTCTGTTGGGGAGAGAGAAAATTCTTGAATAAGAAATCTTAGTGAAGAGACTTTGTTTGGGGAATAAGAAAATTCTCAACCATAACTTTCAGCTGGGGAAAGAAACTCTACTTTGGGGAATATACAGTCTCCAAATGAGCACAACTTAAGACAAACATTTGTTATAGAATGAAGATTCTTTACCAAGAAATCTCATTAATCATAACTTTTAGATGAAAGATTTTCTGATAGACAATGTTGGGAGAAGAAAACTTCAAGTTTTATTGGGAAATCATCCAAGAATTCTAGTCATTCAAATACTCTGCTCGGGGAGACTAACTGGAGAGAAATAGAAACTTTAGTGTTGGTGGGGAAACGACCCAAGTTGGGGATACTGCAATCATCTGGAAAGATGTTGTTCTGGTATTGGAAAATTACACATAAGCGAGTGAATGACAGTTTCTGCAAACCAAATTACACCAAACGTGCCCCAGGTATAGCTTGAAGGAATTTCACTTTAGAAGGTCCTTGTAGAAACATGGTACCATACTGACTTAAGATAATTTACCCCATTGTACCTTAAGCTATGAATGGTTCTCTTAAACAATTGGTTCATAGAGATATTTGTCGAATCTCGATGTAGCTGCTTCAGATTGATTGACCTTTGAAAAGATTCCCCTTGAGAGGAATTCCTGAGTTGTGTGCCATTATGGATAAGTTGCCCCAGTGTTATGTACTTTGGAACACTACCACTGGAAAAACAATGTTGAAAATGGTTTCAACGATAGTTGAGTAACCACCCCAATTACTCGACACTTTGAGAGATTCTTCGAATCTTGACATAACTACCCCAAATTGGTAGAACTTTGAAGAGATTTCTTGACGTGATTGCCCCAGATTGGCTGAATCTGCAAACTTTACTCCCTTTTAAGGGTAGACAAGATTAAGAAAACAACTTGCGCAATGCTTAAAAAAGTCTCTAGGAAACATACCCCTTATGCTATTACCTCTCTTGAGACATTTAGCTTTTGACTCAATAGAGTGATCAACTCTCTCTTTTTTTGTGACAAGATTAAGCTCTTCACTGATGCTCATTTTGTAAACTCCCTTGATGTCAAGCAACTATTTTGCACACATAAAAAGTTTATTATGAGAATGATGACTCTAATGCAACACATATGTAAGTCTTAAAGTTTTTATATGGAGATGACATTGCGACTTCTTGTGAACAAATCGCTTTTAGAGTCCAACACTTCAATTTTTTTTTCCTTTTTAAGAATGATAAGATGAGCATATGATACCAACACAAATATTTAGCACACACCTGGGGAGTCAGTTAAATTCTATCTCGTTGTAGTATGATTTTGAATTAAACTATGCTTCAGTTAGGACTTTTAAGAGTTGTAACATGGTCTGGTTCACAATTTTAGAATAACCAATTTAAGGCTCAAAATTTATTTGGTACCCACCCATTCTACATGATGTTCTCCAATCCTTAGTTCAGTTAACTTGATAAGAGCACTCATATCTAGAAAGGAATTTAAACGGTTGAGGAACCAACGGGGTTTTTGGACATGACATTCATTCTCACCTTTGGTTTTTGATCTCACGACTTTGTTCTTTGCTCAGGATTTTATTTTGTAATCCTTTTTCTCCTTTTAGGCTTTTCATTTTTTTCTTTTTCGCTTTCCCTAACTTTTTCCTGGACAAGTTCTTTTTGAATTTTGATTTTGAAGTCCAACGGTGTCGTAACTGGTTTTAAATTGGGAGTCTCCACCCTTAATTTATATCTTTAAGAAGGGAATATAAAGGATAACTCTAATTTGGTCAAAGATTCTAAGTTGTTTGACTCGTTCTTAGATGAAGGGAAGGTATTAGGCACCCCTCATCTACCTTGTTGATAAGGATACTATGGTTTAGAATTACGACTTAGGAAATAAGGTTTTAATTTTTATTAGGGGAATTTGCCACGGTTTTTAAGTCATATGCCTATGTATCCTCTTATGAGGAATCAAAGTCCCAATTCGTAGTTCGTAGTTGTTGGTTGGTATTTTTTATGGATTATGAATATATCTCGAATTCTCCTTGAACCAAGTCTGGGTTTGTAAGTTGCGGAGTTGTAGACGAAATTTGCAGTTAATAAGAAATATCTCTATAATATATTTTTTGAAAATATATATAACTTTGAACTATTTTAGTAAGAAAAAGTTAGTATTTGATTGGTTATATGTTTTTGAATATATTATGCAATATGAGAGAAAATAGATTTTATGTGTCAGAAAAATATTTAATGCGATTGAAATATTTAAAAAAGGGAGTTAGTATTTAAAAATAATTTAATTAATACTATTACAGTTTAAGAAATATATTAAATATAAAAATATTAATGATGCAAAATAATAGAAAATAAATAAATAAATAAAAAAAAAGAAGAAATTGTACAAATAAATTCATTTTATTTAAAAACATAGAGGGTGTAATTTATTCAAGCTTAGTAATTCCTAGAGGTGTGAATGGCGGAACCCTAAATCCAGATATTGGATTTAGGCCCAGTTGCATGAGGGGTGATAATTTAGTTTCATAGTAGTTCCAGGGGGGTCTGGATAATAACGGGCTTGAGCCCAATAGTCTGCTTTTGATCTAATTTACAGGGGGAGAAGTTAAAGAGATAGAAATTTGGGTCTAAGGCCCAATCAATATAGCCCAATTTGATAATAACTAAATAAAAAAAGCATCAAGTATACAGGGCGATGCCCTTTTTGTGTATCAACACATGTTTATTTGATTTAATCAAACCCCCATAAGCCCTAGCCACTCATAAGGCACCACATGGTATTCAAACAACAATAAAATAAAAATGAAACAACACCAGATCAGTAATTTCAAGGAACACTCATTAACTCCCTTTCTTTCTTCTCACCACAATACATTTATACCTCCTTTATTTCAAACAAATTAATAATAAATAAAACAACTATAAGATAAAGAAGAATATAGATGCGGTGCAATCAATGGCGGCGAAGCTTGTGTCGTTGGCAGTAGAGCGAGGATCTGCAGGGTGGTTCGTCAGATGGAAGAACCGTGCAGTGGTGGGTGGTTGTTTTTGTTACGTTTTGCAACTGAGGTAGTGGGGCTTGGAGTTCTATATGGATGGCCGGTTGCGGTGTTGTTGTACGGTAGATATAGTTGTGATGAGTGTGGCTAGTTTCAAGGTGGGTGGATGCTGGTTTCGGGGAATTTCAAGGCGATGACAAGATTGTGTATGAGTCAGACTCCTCTCTTTCCTTGTAAGTAAATCTGGAAAAAAACAACAATCAACAAAAAGTGAAAGAAGAAGAACACGATCAACATTGTCGAGATTCAATTTTATTTCTTTTTTCTGCTTCTGTTTTAGTTTGTGTTGTACCCTAATTTTTGTCCCTAAGATTCCTCTATCTTATCATATCAACTCAATCACAACAAGATCACACTAAGGTTTGGTTCTTCTCATTATCTTTAGCTTTGTCCATGAGGGATCAACAAACACCTTGACTTGTATTTTGTGATCATCTATGTTTTTTATTGATTAGTTTTTAACTAATAAATACAATGAATGTTTTCCCTAATTGTTGATGTTATAAGTGAAAGCACAACATATTCCATCAAGTTGATCTACACATTCATGAGTTTATTTCCATGTCTTCTTCAACAAAGATTCATTGAGATTCAAGCTTCATCATTGAAGGTTCTTTAAAGTAATATCATGACAAAGTATGACTCATCATGCCTCAAGTTGTCAAATATAGTTCATAGATATAAGGGTTGATTGAAGAAGTTTGACCTAATTGGATAAATCCTTGATTTCTTGATCACAAGTGCATATCTCCCTCAATTATCAATATTTGGAAGTGGTTATGGCTGCTATGGATTCTCATTATCATCCTCAACAACTTCTATTTACATGATAAAAGTATTTGTGCAAGAAGGTTCGTCAAAATTGAAAAGAGTTTCCAAGGCATTTTGTAGCTTTAGGAGCTAGGGTTTTGAACTTCAAAGGGCTATATTTTGCTCATCTTTTGGTATTTTTGAGTTATTACAAAAACATGCTTATCTTCAAAGGGTTTTCAATAAATCACTTCAAAAGTTTCAAGAAAATTTTGTGTGGAAGATATCTAATGATGAAGAAAGATTACAAGTCCTCTAGATAAGCCATCAAATTCCCTTATGTGACTTCAAAAGATCATAACTTGGTCAATTTTTATATACTTGAACCCATTATCTTTCCACAATGATCTTAAAGATGTGAACCTCAACTCTTTTTTTATGTGCTAAGCTTGAAAATAGATAGAAAATGCCCTAAGGATGCAAAATATTATAGGTCATCTCATGAATTTTCCCCAACTTCACCAAGTTGTAACTTTCTCATTTTTTGGAGATTTAAAATAGTTGAAGTCTCAAAATTTCATTCAAGAGATCTACTTTATCCCATCTTTTTTGGTCAAGAGAAAATTTCAAATAGAAGGCCATGTTTGGATGCAAGACATTATAGGTCACTTTTGAAGAAAAAACATAGAAATTTTCTAAGTACAAAAGTCAACCTCTTTTTCTCAACTTTGACTCATCACAACTTTCAGCTCAAGCATCCATTTGATTCTATTCTTTGCACATTGTAAAGTTGGTGATCTCATCTTTCCAATGCATCAAGAATCAAGTCTCAAGGTTTCCTAAATCATGCACACCTTTGATTTGAATATGGTACCTTGAAACTGAAGTTTTCCCCAAAGTCAGAATTTGAAATCCTTAATTTGGCTTCTAAACACAAAATTCCTGCGTGTTTTTACTTCTAATCATGTTTAATGAACCTCCAGAAGTGATTAGCACATTGAAACACAAGATTTGGTTGAGTTTTGAGCAAAATAGAAGTCACACTTTTCATGTTTGCAACTTCACACGATTTCCCTCCAAACTTCATCATTTCACACGCTTAAACATTTCTTTAGCTTCCCTATAAATAGAGGATCATACCTCATTCATTTTCTTAAGCTTAGAGAGCCAGAATCACCCTGTCAAACTTCCTCTTGAACTCACTTTTCTGCAACTTCGAATTTGCTTTTACAGTTTTCCTCAATCCATTTTCTTTATCAATTCATCATCCTTGAACCTCACTGAAGCTAACAGAAGAAGAATCAAGCTCTAAGACTTTCTAAATGTAGCTAGCCAAGTCATGTTTCAGAGCTCTGAATTTGAACTTCAATAGGTAGATTCCTTCACCAATTCTCTCTAACTTTGATACTGTAATGAAGCTCTCATCATCCTGATTCTAGTTGCAACATTTGTTTTTAACTGGAAGTACGTTTTGGCCATGAATTTTCAAATCCATTTTCAAATCTTTCCTTCCAAAACGACTGAGCTACACCTTACATAAATTTTTCGCGAGGGTACCAATGGAATCATCTTGAAGAGACGAAGCGAATGGTACCAGTCTCAAGCTCTAATTTTTACATTTGAAAGACCTGCCAATCCGTGTGGCTGGAGGTTGAAGATGAAAAACGTGTCATCTCTCAACCAATGATAGCGTGTTATTTATTTTTTAAAAATCTAATTTAAATAATTGATTCAATGCTTTATTTATTAAAGACCATGATATGCACAATGCGTCTGATCCATTGGATTAGCTTACTAATGTGTTTTGACTTTCATCGATTGATCCATATATTTTTGACTTTATTTTTGTTTTTAATTTTTATATTTTAATTGTTTTAAACTTCAAAAAATCATAGAAAATTCATTTCTGACTAAAAAATTATGAAAAGATTCATAAAAATATTTTCAAATATTCTCTTTTTGATTTTTATTTTTTCATAATTTTATTTTAAGATTTGATAATTTTTATGATTTTTCTTTGTTTTGACTTGTTTTTAATTAATTAAAAATACTTTTTGGCATTTTTAAATTCTAAAAAAATTCATCAATATCATATTCATTGTTTCTGATTTTCTAAAAATTTTCTAGACTTTTATTCAAACTTCTACTATTTTTGATCTTTTTTTCTATTTATTTGAGTAGTTTTAATTAGTTTAAAAATAGTTTTTGACTTTAAAAAATTACCAAAAATTTTATAAAAATATCTGAGTTCATTTCTGATTTTTCCAGGGTCTTATTTATTTTTTCTTAGATGTTTTGAATATAGTTGTTATTTTCCCTTTTTTATTTTTATTTAAAATCCATTTTAAAAATCTTTTTCTTTATTTTTAAATACAATGTAATTTTGTATATATTTTGGTTGATCTTGAACTATGAAATATAGATAATGAGCTTCATTAACATCATTGGATCTTGGGTGTTGAGATTAACTCCACCAAAATGGATGGATAATTTTAATAATGACTAGATTAAATTTTTGGTTTAAATGTAGTTTAATTCCTGTCCCATCCATCTTCATCTTATCCTCTTCTTATTGTGCAAAATATTATTGGAGAATAATTTACATATCATTTCTCAAAACATATGGTACATACATTGCTATTGACCGACCTCAAAATAGGTGTGACTTCTATATAAGTCCACTTACGATTGCTTAACATAGCGCTAAATTTTGTCCCAATTTGAGAAATGATCATTTATGGCCCAAGTATGTTAATTTGAATCCTTTGATCCAATAACCTTGAGATTCATTGTTAGGAGGCTTTGGTCTTGTTGTACGATAAAATTTGCCCTCTTATTTCTCAAAAGATCACCCTGGACCCTCAGGTTTGCTTCCATCCAATTTCAAGCCTGGATTTACAAATTTTTCAAGAAAGTCATTTACGAGGGTAAAATGGTCATTTGCGCATTGAAAAGTCAAACTTTGACTTTTGATCAAAATCAAGTTTCAAGAATCATATTTCATCAAGACACGTTGAAATATGAAGTTTGTTTCATCAAGAAATTCAAAAGTCAAAATTCTAAATACTTAGAATTTTTCTAAAGTGTTTTAAGAAATATGATAAGCTCAGAACTTCTAATCAGATTATCACCATGATGCAAGCTGATTTTGGCAGAACTTTTGATACAATAGTTATAGATTTCAATGAGATCTAAAACATTGCAAAACAAAACTTCTCCTAGAAATGTTGGGATTTCAAGTTATAACTCCTCAAAGACACGTCCATGAAACTAAAACACTCAGTAAATTCTGGGCACTATCAAAACAGATTTTGGTCGAGAACTTTTGGACCAGTTTTCATAAGGGTTCAGTCAGAGTTTGCAAGGGTAATTCAAAGAAGGTTACAAAGCGTGCTGCAAGTGTCCTGGAAAGTATGCGAGCTCTTTCAGAACATGCTGAAGCAAAGGAATTCAAGGATCAGAGGTTGGATGTCTATTCTAAGTCATGCTAAAGTTAAACTTCTGATCCAGATTTAAGCAATGATGCATAATCACACACTGTAGGACTTCTTGTTTGATAAATCTCATCATCATTTAATGCTCACAACTACTTTTGAGTATTTATCCAAAGGATTTCCCCACGTGTGGCATAGAAGTACCATTGTTGTCCTTGAAAAGTAGATTTTGTAAAAAGTATCTACTGGGCCCATGCTTCCCTTTTGCTTCTGAGGGTACTTTTCCTTGATTCATGCTTACAAATCTAGCTTAGGCACGGCTAAAAGCTGCTAACCACGTTACTTTGTGCCTTGAACCATACTTGTTTGAACTTGCTTCAAGAACAAGTCAGCGCCTAGCATATGATGGTTGTACTTTTAACTTCTCCAAGCTATAAATCCTTGCCTACAAATTGAACTACATTTGCAATTGTAAAAGGGTCGGAAATTTGAGAAAGAAAAGCCCCGAACCCCTGCTAAAATTCCAAGAGTCTAAAAACTGTAAACACAACATAGACAACCTGTTAAATTTTGTTTCCTTGCATTCAAACCCCATTTGTTCTCAAGTGTTTCTTGACTAAAACCATCCACACAGTTTCTGATCCATATATTAGAAGCTATCCTAAGTCCTGTATTCTTACTGCAATACACTCTCGCTCCACCTTCACCTCAAAGAAGTCAGAACATTACCCCTTAGCTAATCCAGAAGGTGAAAGCTTCCAACCTGCTGAGTACATGAAGAAGCTGCTCAGAACATCACCAGAGTTCAAGACCAAACTCCAGCTCACAGAATCTCTTCCAGCTGCAAGGTAAGCTTCTGTTGACTCTCATCACATTACTTAAGCATTACCAGATTTGCATGTTCAAAAATACAATGTAGACATCATGTTTCTAATGTTGTACATATTCTGAGGTTTCACGTATTTGTCTTCCTAAGTATGGAGTAAATCAATTCAGAACTTCTGGAAGAAATTAGAACTCAGAATTAGGATTAGCAAATTCATGCTTGCCTTTTATTTATAGTTATGATATTTCTTGTTTCTGAAACACTATGAAACCTGCCATAACTGTCATATGCGCATCTTCTGTTTTGGTGAGAAATGACCAAGTTGCAGATGTTCTGACTAGCATGGAGAGGGAGACCAAGTTCTGCCAGTGGTATAAGAATTTCTGAAATCTTCTTTGTTCCCAGCGGATCCAGAACTTCTGACTTTACCTATTTTTACTAATATGATCTCTGTTTTGCAGCACGCCAGAGTCAGAACTTCTGACCTCCTTTAGTCAGCAATATGCTGATTCTATTTTTCTTTTTCTCACTATTTTTTCTATCACTTCTTATTTCATTAATTAAAAAACACCCAAGACATTTTTAATTTTTGCATGTTTTACTTTATTTCTTAAAACAAAAAGATCAAAGAATGTTTTCTCAAACCAAACTTATTTCTTTTTTACAAAACAAGTCCATTTTACATTTCTTGTACATTCTTATCCACTTCAATATGGTTGTAATAGTAACTTATGATTTAATTTTATTTGCAACCCCCATTCATAAATATGTACCCCCTTTCCTAAAATATTGTAATAGCGTAGGACTTTATATTTCTGCAATTTATCGCTTTTTAATGTAAATGCTAGTAATTAGGGTGTGTATGGAAAGAAATGAAATCGACAAATAGGTCACCCTAATCAAGACTAAAATTCATGCAATCAAACACACGTGGTCACTAACACCCTTAAGGTTAACTCCACTTGTTGCCTAAAAAATAGTCATGTTACGCATGTGGGGTGTCTTAGCAAAAACAATCGAAATACAAGATCATAGACCCTCGATGACACTATTCAATGTTGCCTTACAAAAATGATCTTAGTCCCTCAAAAATGCTAAGATACCTTGCAACATTGCTAATCATGGCTATACAATGACCCACGCCCGTCCCGCTTACATCCAAAGATAGGGTTGCTTACCAAATCAATGGTAAGACAACAATGTCAAAGGGAAAGAGAATGAACAAGAAAGACGTTTGAGTAGGTAGATTGCTTCTAGTTACTTGCTCCATTTCAAAACAAACATCCTTGCTATTTTAAAAAATAATCACCTACACCTTCAAAAACACCTTTCAAACTTGAAAACATTTTTAAAAGATCAACACTTTGTATACATTCTTACGAACGAGAATCATTACAAAGTTTGCCTAAACTATGACGACTTTTCAAAATACTTTCAAAAACCACACAAAGCACAATTTCAAACAAAAGCAAGTGATCTAGCAAGTAACTAAGAGCCCATGGAAAACCATGGATGAAAAGGGTGCTAATACCTTCCCTTTTCATAATCTACCCCCCCGAACCCAAGAAACAATCTCAAAGTTCTTTCCTGTGCTTTTTCACCTTTCCTTTTGGATAAAAGAAAAGTCGGTGGCGACTCTTGTTAACCGCAACATTTGCGATAAAACGCAAAACACCCAAGTCTGTTCTCCCACCGCATCACAGAACTGGCGACTCTGCTGGGGATAATTTATAAAAGGTGGGGTTACCTTAGAGTTAGATCACATTTATTTTCTTTCTTTGTTTGACTTGTATGCTTTACATTTTGGTTCCTTGTTTGGGTTTGAATCCTCCACCCGAATTTGGGATACCTTATAGATAAGTAGCAATACATTGTGGAAACTGTGCGGGGTATACCGACACAGTCTAAACAATATCTACGTTAGTGCGACATATTTGTAGGTACCGGTAGCCCTTGAGTAGTCAAGAAGAATATGGGGTCGCTGAGTGATGTCATGAGGCACTAAATGACTTTTAGAACCTTTACTTGACCAACATGGCCATTAGGACGTAGTGAGATGACCGACTTTGGTGCAGTCCGAAGTTGGTAGATACTCGATACTACACTCATTGAGGTTTGGTTTTTTGGGATATTTCAGTCTCCATTTAAGAGGCTTGCGCTGAAACAATGCCCGAGAAAACAAATCAGTGATATTGAGCTCCTTAGAACCCAGTTACTATTACTAGGACATGTTTGAGCCAACTAAACTTCAAGAGGGTACTTACCTATGAGACTCCATGCAAGCCTAAACCTAAGGATTTGTTTGCTTTGTTTGTATATATTTACTTGTACATAACATCATAAACATCATGACATCATACTAATATTCATTAACCATTTCAAGGATCTTGGGATTTATCTTTGTTCTGTTTTGTAGGACATGGATTCTCTTTGCAGGAAAACCATTCAAGTCAATCTCGTAAGGATCCCTCCTCAACTCAAAGAACTAGCATCAAGGATTCCTGAAAATTCTCCATTTACCGAAAGACATGGTCGCCTACTCAACTTGGTCACCTCCAACACAGATGAGGACATGATGAAGGTGCTTTTTCAGTTCTTTGATCCTTTACACAATTACTTCACGTTTGCCGACTATCAACTTGTGCCTACTTTGGAAGAATTCTCCCAACTATGGAGGATTCCCATTTTCAATAAACTACCTTTCAACGGTATGGAAAGAGACCCAAATCCAGAAGAGATTGCTCAAGCTCTACGCTTGCAACCATCTAATGTCACAACTAATTGGGAAACAAGGAGTGGTGTCAAAGGCTTCCTAGCAAGGTTCTTGTTTGAGAAAGCCCAAAAATGTTGGAACTCTTTGGATTTGCAAGCCTTTTAGAAATTGTGGCTCTCCTCATCTATGGGATGGTTTTGTTTCCAAATCCTGACCAACTCATAGATGTGAACACCATCAAAATCTTCATGTCTCGTAACCCGCTACCTACTTTGCTAGGGGACATCCTACATTCCTTTCACACTCGCACAATAAGGAAAAAAGGTGTTCTTATGTGTTGCACTACTCTCTTGGCAAGATGGTTTATTTCGCATGTTCCCCAATCTGTATTGAAGAACAAGCAAGGATTAAGGTGGTTCCATAGGTTAATGACGCTCAGACATTCAGATATTCATTGGTCTTCCCGCTCTTTGGAGAATGTTACTATCATCGACCGTTGTGGAAAGTTCCCTAATGTCCCTTTGCTTGGCATTAGAGGAGGTATCACTTACAACCCTTACTAATCCTTAAGACAATTTGGTTACGCCCAGAGGGATGGTCCACATGAGATGCTTATCCAAGGATTGGTATGCGACTACAAGAATGACAATCAAGGTTACCGTCAGAGGTTTATCCGAGCATGGAGGGTGGTGAACAAGGTGGAGGGAAATACACTAGGACACAAGAATTCCATTCACCTCGAGCCTTACCTGAAATGGGTACGAGCTTGTGCTCAGAAACTTTTGATGCCTTATCCCCCCATCTTACCGGTCATTGTGGAGCCTGTGGTCGAATGAGATGTTCCCTACACTCTCCTCCATCCCGATATGCCTACCTCTCTCAAAGACTTACAAAAGGGTTGGATCCAGCTGAAGGAAGAACGAGATACTTTTGAGGCTCAATTCTATGCTAGTGAAAAGAGGGTCTTGGAGCTTACGAAGCAACTACAAGAAGAACAAAGTGTGAACGCTTATCTCGCGCCAAAGAGGATACGTTCAGTCTTTTTATCTTAAAAAGTTGTTTTGCAAACCCAAGAGGCATGATGTAATCTTTCTTGTTTTGTCTAATGAGAATTAACGTTTGTCCATTCTTTTGTCTATACAAATTTAAATTTCATTAATCCTTGAAATCATTTGTATATACATATTTCATGCATCATAACATGACAGGTTTTCGCATAACAGGTTTCCTTATCTTTTTGCTATTTATTTCAGCAAGATGGATCTAGAGAAAACTGTGACGGAACTCCAAACCCAGAACTCTCAATTTCAAGAAGCTCTACTCGCCTTAGCCAAGGGGCAGCAAGATATGATGGCTTTGTTGGCCGTTAAGAAGAAGCCAAAGAAGAAAGCTCTACTCAACATGGGTAGACGATTCAAGGAGACAATCCGTCAAATCCCAGTGGGAGGAGACTCATCTGAAGAGGACGAGAACCAGGTCGGTGAGGTCAAGAGTACTCAGGCTGAATATGCTAATAATCAAGAATCTGATGATGATTATTTCAACGAGCAGTATCCACCCGCTGACATCAAATACAAGCACTTAGAAGACATATTGAGAGCTGTTGAAATCCAAGTCGTCCCCAGTTTAGATTTTAATGATTTGGGTTTGATCTCTGGGGTAATCATTCCCCACAAATTCAAAGTACCAATCTTTGCAAAGTACGATGGGGTTTCTTGTCCCAAACTCCATATGAAATCTTATGTACGCAAGATACAGCCGCACACTGCTGACAAGAAGCTCTGGGTTCACTTTTTCCAAGAGAGTTTGGCTGGAACACAACTTGATTGGTTTTATCAGTTAGATGGTTCTCGTACCAAAACTTGGGAGGACCTAGCTACTGCCTTCTACCATCAGTATCAATACAATGCCGACTTGGCGCCAACAAGGGTTCAATTACAAGATATGACCATGGGAAAGAATGAAGGATTTAAGGAATATGCGCAAAAGTTGAGAGACCTTGCTAGTAGAGTCAAACCTCCCTTGACTGATAGGGAGCATATCGACATGTTCATGGGCACTTTATCTGGTCCTTTCTTTAATCTGTTGGTTGACTGCTCTTCTTCTGGTTTCACCGAATTAATCTTAACCGGTGAAAGAGTTGAAAGTGGAATCAAAAGTGGGAAGTTCTTTGTGGCATCTACCTCCACCATCAATCCTACCAAGAAACCTTTTGCTGCAAAAAAGGAAGTTAATGTTGTGTATGGGGCAAGGGCCCATACCAAGAAGAATGATCGTCCGTCTGTCAATGCTGTCCGAATCTCCAATCCAACTCCTACTCCAAGACCACCTGCAAATCATCAACATTTTGAAACTCCAAGAAGACAATTTACGAGGTTAGGCATATCATTGTCTCAAGCCCTTCAACATTTGCTCAAGGCCAATTTAGTGATGTTGCACGATCCTCCCGCCAACCCTGACACCTCATCACCAAAGTATAATCCAAACGCTAAATGTGCTTACCATTCAAACAACACCGGGCACGAGACTGACCAGTGATGGGCCTTAAAGAACAAAATCCAGGATTTGATTGATAACAAAACTATTGAATTTGATCCTCCTCCAATGTCGAATGTAATTACTGCTCCAATTCGGAAGCATGACAAAGGTGTTAATGCTGTCGAAGATACAATTTTTGTTACCTCTGTTGAAGATTTGACTACTCTGCTGAATATAATCAAAAATAATCTATTGAAAGCTGGGATCTTCCATGGTTGTGAAAAAGATTGTTTGTGCTATACAAGACGACTCGATGAATGTGAAGGGCTAAAGAAAGGCATACAATGCCTGATGGATAGCCACGAAATTCTGTTTGAAAAGACTCCGCCTGCCAAGAGTTTTGTTAATAAATGTGAAGACCTCTCCATTATTACCATCTCTAACAAGCCTCTTAGGATCACTTCCAAAGGTCCTATTAGGATTTCCAATGAACCCACTATTGCTCCCTTAATCATTACCAATTTCAGACCAATTCCTTACTCTTCAAATAAAGCGGTACCATGGAATTACGGTGCTGAGGTGTTCTATCATGGGATTAAACAAGATGCCTGGATCGGAGAAGAAAAAGATGACGATGTTGGCAACATAGCTGGCTCAAGCAAAGTAACTAGAACTGGGAGAATATTTTCACCTAATATCTCACCTCCAGTGGTTACAAATACGCCCATCCGCATTACTGCTACAAAGACAAATACCGATACCAGAGGGAAGGGGAAGGTTGTTGAGCCTGATGTGATTGAGGTACCCTCCAAAGACGTAGCTGATGAAGAACCCTCCGCCCGTGAAATGGACGAGATTTTAAAGATCATAAAAAGAAGCGACTTCAAAATTGTAGAACAATTGGTGAAAACCCCCTCTAAGATTTCAATGTTGTCATTGTTGCTTTGCTTCGATGCCCATGCTCGAACATTAATCAAGTTCTTGAAAAAAGCACATGTCCCCAATGAGACAATAATAGACCAATTTGAGAATTGCGTGGCTAGCCTGACAGCTGATAATGGCTTGGGGTTTTCAGATGCTGACCTAACACCTCTTGGGAAGAATCACAACAAAGCTTTACATGTTTCTATCGAGTGCAAAGGGACTACCTTAGCACATGTGCTAGTCAACACTGGTTCTTCTCTGAATGTGTTACCCAGGGGGGCATTAGACCGTCTTGACTGTGAAGATTTAATATTGAAGCCAAGTGATATCATCGTAAGGGCTTTTGATGGATCAAGGAGGACTGTTCATGGGGAAGTAGATCTTCCGATCAAAGTGGGCTCCCAAATCTTCAACTCCACCTTCTATATTATGGATATTCGCCCAGCCTATTCTTGTCTGTTAGGTCGTCCTTGGATCCATAAAGCTAGGGAAATAACCTCAAACCTCCATCAGAAACTCAAATACCCAGTCAAAGGCAGGATAGTCACAGTCTGTGGGGAAGAAGAGTTTATGGTAAGCCACCTTAACTCTTTCAAGTATGTGGATATGGACGGAGAATTCATTGAAATCCCATGTCAAGCCTTTGAGGTTGAATCACCAATAATTGTTGCTACTAAATGTTCTTCTGATGAGTCTAAAGCTGTTAAGGCCACGCCAAAGATGGTTTCATTCAAGGATGCCCGTGCGGAAATTGAAGAAGGAAACTGTGATACTTAGGGGCAACTCCTCGATATCCCTTTTAAGGCAGACAAATTTGGTTTGGGATTCACCGTCAAAGCTCAGAAAGAAGTGAGGCGTGCTCGTGCTGGAAAGCCACCTCTCCGCATTGGAAGCCATGGAGTCAACGCCGTGAGTGATTCTGAAGAAGAGACTACATTTGAAGAGTGGGTGTATCCAACTACAACGGAGCTGAAGAATTGGCATACAAAGGACTTTGTGCCCATCTCCTTCATTCAGGAGTAATCTACTTGTTATTAATTTTCTTTCAATTCAAGAACATGTCGTCTGTAATATTTTGACAATGACTTTTCAACCATATGCCTGGCCCGGGGCACTTTGGTCCATTTGTCAAGGGTTTTATTTATGTTCATCTAATCATATGATCATTCAGTACATTGGATTCTTTTGCATTCAAATATTTGTGTTCATTGTATTTCCTTTCTTTCAATTACATTTTTCAAAAAAAATAGCCGTGTATCTTACATGCACACACACACACTTTTGCAGATCCACATCCACTCTGGATCCTATTGCCAATAACTCTACTATTGTCGACTATGACTTTGAATTCCCTATCAACCAAGTCGAAGACGAAGGCGAGAAAGATTGTGACATACCGGGAGAACTATCCAGACTTCTATTTCAAGAGGAAAAAGCTACTCAGCTGCACGAGGAGTCAGTTGAAGTTATCAACCTGGGTACTAAGGAAGATAAGAAGGAAATCAAGATCGGCGCTAACTTGGAAAGCGGTGTCAAGAGCAGGTTGGTTCAGATGTTGCATGATTATGTGAAAGTTTTTGCTTGGTATTATGAAGATATGCATGGGTTGGATACCGACATCGTAGTTCATCGTTTGCCGATAAAAGAAGACTGTCTGCCTGTCAAGCAAAAGGTTTGCCGCATGAGGCCTGATATGTCTGAAAAAATCAAAGCTGAAGTGATGAAACAATTTGATGCGGGGTTCCTAGATGTGACATCCTATCCTCAATGGGTTTCCAATGTGGTGCCAGTGCCAAAGAAAGACGGGAAAGTTCGCATGTGCGTAACTATAGGGATCTGAATAGGGAAAGCCCCAAAGATGATTTCCCTCTACCACACATTGACGTCTTAGTTGATAATACTGCTCAGCATAAAGTCTTCTCATTCATGGATGGCTTCTCAGGCTATAATCAAATAAGGATGGCTCCCAAAGATATAGAGAAGACTACTTTCTTTACGCAATGGGGCACCTTCTTCTATAAGGTCATGCCGCTCAGATTAAAGAATGTGGGGGCAACATATCAAAGGGCTATGGTAGCCTTATTTCATGACATGATTCATCATGAGATAGAAGTATATGTAGATGATATGATTTCCAGATCACAAACTGAAGAAGAACATCTCGATCATCTGCACAAATTAATAGAGAGGCTGAAAAAGTATAAGCTGAGGTTAAACCCTAATAAGTGCACGTTTGGAGTACGATCTGGAAAGCTCCTAGGTTTTGTCGTCAGCAATAAAGGCATTGAAGTTGATCCTGCCAAGATAAAGGCCATCCAAGAAATGCCAGTCCCTCATTCTGAAAAAGAAGTCAAAGGATTCTTGGGTCGTCTCAATTACATTGCCCGTTTCATATCCCACTTGACTGCTACTTGTGAACCACTCTTCAAACTCTTGAAGAAAGATCAGGTAGTCAGATGGAACGATGAATGCCAGATTGCTTTTGACAAAATCAAAAAATATTTACAAGAACCTCATATTCTCATGCCTCCAGTTGAAGGAAGACCTTTGATCATGTACTTGACTGTACTAGAGAACTCTATGGGGTGTGTATTTGGCCAACATGACGAGTCTGGCCTAAAAGAGCATGCTATTTATTACCTGAGCAAAAAGTTTACCGACTATGAAACCAGATATTCACTGCTCGAGAAAACTTGCTGCACTTTGGCATGGGCTGCTCGTCCGCTAAGACAATATATGTTGACTCATACCACTCTGTTGATTTCTAAGATGGACCCAATCAAGTACATCTTTGCGAAACCTTCCCTTTCCGGACGGATAGCCAGATAGCAAATGATCTTGACTGAGTACGACATTCAATACACGACTCAAAAAGCTATCAAAGGGAGTGTACTAGCAGATCATTTGTCCCATCAAGCTGTGGATGATTATCAGTCAATGAACTTCGACTTCCCTGATGAGAACATCATGTTGGTAACCGACTGTGCGAAACCTGGACCATATGACGGACCTGAACAAGGATCCCGATCGACTATGGTATTCAATGGGGCTTCCAACTCCTTAGGTAACGGAATTTATGTTGTGATCATCTATCCTGAAGGTTGCCACACTCCTTTCACTGCCAAACTATGCTTCGATTGCACAAACAATATGACCGAGTATGAAGCATGCATCTTAGGTCTGAAAGCTGCTATTAACTTAAGGATAAAGCATTTGGATGTGTTCGGGGATTCCGCCTTAGTGATCAGCCAAGTGAAAGGAGATTGGGACACTAAGCACCCTAATCTTATCCCTTACAAGGAACTTGTATTATCCCTAATTTCTTATTTCGAAGAGATCCCGTTCAAGCACTTCCCTAGGGAAGAAAACCAGTTAGCTAACGCCTTGGAAACCATGTCTTCAATGTTTAAGGTCAGATGGGACAATGAAGCCCCTATGATTACAATTGAAAGATTCGATGAACCTGCACATTACTAAAAGCTCGACACTGATGCGGAAAGGCCATGGTACCATGAGGTGATGAGATACCTTAAAGCTCAAGAGTATCCAGAGGGGGCATATATCAATGACAGAAAGTTCTTGCGAAGATTTGCAGCCAAGTTCTTCCCCAGTAACAGGATATTGTACAAGCGCAACCATGATTCAACTCTACTTCGATGTATGGACAAGAGGGAGGCAGAGAAAATCATGGAAGACATGCACGATGGTCTCTTCGTTACTCACTCAAGTGAGCATACGATGGCTAAGAAAATCTTAAGAGCAGGTTACTATTGGTCAATGATGGAGACCGATTTCCATCAACATTCAAGAACTTGTCACAAATACCAAATCTATGCTGACAAGGTCCATGTGCCTCCTATCACTCTGAATGTCATGATCGCCCCATGGCCATTTGAAATATGGGGCATTGACATGATTGGAGAGATCAAGCCTCCCGCCTCCAACGAACATCGATTCATTCTTGTTACTATCGACTATTTTACCAAATGGGTCGAAGCCGCTTCTTTTGCCTCAGTCACCAGAAATGTGGTGGCCAGATTCATCAGACACAACCTCATCTGCCGTTATGGTATCCCCGAAAGGATCATCACCGACAATGGGACTAACCTCAACAATGCTATGATCACTGAGCTTTGCACTCAGTTTAAGATCAAGCATCACAATTCTTCTCCGTATAGGCCGAAAATGAATGGCGCAGTCGAAGCGGCCAACAAAAATATCAAGAAGATTGTGCAGAAAATGGTGGTAACCTATAAAGATTGGCATGAGATGTTGCCGTTTGCTCTACATGGCTATCGTAGTTCAGCTAGAACATCAACTGGGGCAACTCCCTTTTCTCTAGTCTATGGCATGAAAGCTGTTCTGCCAGTAGAAGTTCAGATCCCCTCGCTAAGGGTTATGAATGAGGCAGGCCTAGGCGAGGACGAGTGGATTCAAACGAGATTGGATCAGCTGAACTTGATTGACGAAAAACGATTAGCTTCTATTTGCCATGGTCAGACTTATAAAAAACAGATGATCAAGACTTTCAACAAAAAGGTAAAGCCTCGAGTATATCAAGTTGGCGACTTGGTGATAAAGTGCATCATTTTACCACAAGGCGACCCCAAAGGAAAATGGACTCCCACCTATGAAGGACCATTTGTTGTCAAGAGAGTTTTCTCTGGCGGTGCCATGATGTTGACTACCATGGATGGCGAGGATTTCCCACATCCTATAAACGCAGACATAGTTAAAAAATACTACGCATAAGAGACTCGCTAGGTTGACACACCTAGGCAAAATAAGGGCATCCCGGGAAACCAAAAGGTTTGGGAAAAAATTAGGGATATATGCAAAAGATTGTACACCCGGCAAGTTGAAAACCCGAAAGGGCGACTTGGGCAAAAATGGGTATCCTAGTGGGATGAAAACCCGAAAGGGCGGTCCAGGCAAAAGTTAAGGATTAAAAGCGTATGACTATGTCCTTCAGGATCACCACTGTCAACTTTATTACCAAGGTCCAAGTTTAAATGGTCCAAGATCAATCCAATCAACTTTTGTCGATGGGGAGAGACATTCAAAGACATTGGGGCAATAATAGAGTTGAAAGGCAATGAGATCATTTCACATGGCTATTTGTTTTCATTCTCAATTTTGTTTTCCTTTCGACGATTTCTTTTTACTAGGATCCCCGTCTCTCTGTACAAAAACACCTGCTCATGGGCAAAATATCAATACAAATGTACTTTGAAGTGCAAAGTTTCTGTCTTTGTTTTGAATGCAAATTTGTCCAATGGTTAAAATTGAATGAACATATGCATAAGAACATAATTAAAAACTATTTGACACATGTGTCCTGCTAAGCCGCGGTAAGCATCTCTTTAATGTATATGAAATATCCCCACAAAGCTATCTCATTATCATTATCCCCATACGGGCGGTTGCGGTAAACCTTTCCCCTAACGGAGTTGCCCACAAAGTCTCTTTGCATAGGGTAATTCCCGACCAGACTCTCAACCTCTTGGCCGCATTCTCCCCAGCTAAGTCAATCTCTTCCTAAAGGAAAGTCACCTCCTCAACAGGTTTTATTTTCCCAACAATAATCGAGGAACCACAAAACTCCCCAGCCGAGTTCAAATTTCCTTAACATACAACAATCAAGACACCACAAAGTTCCCCAACTGAGCCTATCTTCCCCAACTGAGCATATCTTCCCCGTCCAAGGCTATTATCCCCAAGCAGAGTTCACCCTCCCCGGTTGAGTGTATCCTCCCCAAGTCGAGTCTGTCCTACCCGACTGAGTCTACACTCTCCAGTTTGAAATTTATTCCAGATTGTTGCAAATCATAGGGCCACAACCCTTGATCCCCAATAAAGACGTCAGCAAAGCCTTTACTATTTCCAAAAATGCTAGGAAGCCTGGATCCGACCAGATATTAGCACAATTTTCAAGTTATTACTGAAGCCTGGACCCGACCAGATAATAGTTTGACTTCTTCAAGTTACTAAAACCTGGACCCGACCAGATAATAGTTTGACTTCTTCAAGTTGTTAAAACCTGGACCCGACCAGATAACAGATTTGAATACCTGAAATCTGGATCCGACCAGATAACAGTTGATCTCAATTTCAAGATACTATGAAACCTAGATCCGACCAGATAATAGTCTAACTCTTCAAAGATATAGAAGAACTTGGACTCAACCGGACCAAGGTTTAACCTCTTCCCCTCAGTAGAGTTCGCCGTTACCCCAACAAATTGTTATGAAGCCTGGATCCGACCAGATAGCAATTACCCCCAGAGATTCGTTGTGAAATCTAGAAACCGACCAGATAACAGTTTTTCCAAACAGTTTATTGTAAAACCTGGACGCGACCAGATAAAAATTGACCTCATCAACCTCAGAAATCTTCAAAGCCTGGACCCGACCAAATAACAGTTTTTCAAACAATTTATTGTGAAGCCTGGACCCGACCAGGTAACCGTTTTTCAAAAACTTTATTGTGAAGCCTAGAGCCCGACCATATAATAATTAACTGTGATCCCCATAGAGACACTATGAAGCCTGGGCTCGACCAGATAATAGTACAACTTTCCAAAAAAAACATGAAACTTGGACCCGACCAGATAGTAGTTACCACTTCAAGTTACTGCGAAGCCTGGATCCAACCAGATAACATTTAACCTTTGTATCCCCAACAAGTTGTTGTGAAGCCTGGATCTGACCAGATAACTATTCAATTTCAAGAAATTTACTACGAAGCCTGGAATCCGACCAAATAACAGTTAATTCGTCTCATCCTCAGCAAGTTATGAAGCCTGGATCCGACCAGATAACAACTGATGTTTAAGGGATATTCCCCAGCGGAAGCATCCTTTCAACAAAGTTTGAATATATATAAATTCTTCATTCCCAACGACAATCAGGGATTCAATCTCCCAGAATTTCCATAACAGCAGTCAGGGATTTATTTTCCCAGACAGAAACATACATCTCACATTCATACATACCCTTTGCATTTAGCTTAATACCACATCTGGTGAACATCATGCATGCATCTGCATTTTACTAACTCTTTTTCTCACAGGTAAAACATCAAATTTTAGTATAAATCAACAAGAGATTTGTGCCGATATTTCTTCTAATGTTTATCGACTTTCCTTCAAATGGCATTTATAAGCCCATTCACTATCCATTTTCGAGTGTAAATTTTTGGGCACTCTATTGTTCAATCATCTTTCACCTTCAAGTCACGAATGGTGGACTCACCAATCTAACTCTTCAGGTTTAAGAAGATTGAACAGGGGAAGCTGTTGTACCCCAAAATTTACCCTCTCATTTCTCAAAAGATCACCCTGGACCCTCAGGTTTGCTTCCATCCAATTTCAAGCCTGGATTTACAAATTTTCCAAGAAAGTCATTCACGAGGGTAAAATGGTCATTTGCGCATTGAAAAGTCAAACTTTGACTTTTGATCAAAATCAAGTTTCAAGAATCATATTTCATCAAGACACGTTGAAATATGAAGTTTGTTTCATCAAGAAATTCAAAAGTCAAAATTCTAAATACTTAGAATTTTTCTAAAAAGTGTTTTAAGAAATATGACAAGCTCAAAACTTCTGATCAGATTATCACCATGATGCAAGCTAATTCTGGAAGAACTTCTG
Organism: Vicia faba; assembly: GCA_948472305.1. NCBI lineage: Eukaryota > Viridiplantae > Streptophyta > Magnoliopsida > Fabales > Fabaceae > Vicia > Vicia faba. The sequence goes on along the minus strand of OX451737.1, from coordinate 557,804,485 downwards.
ATACAATAGTTATAGATTTTAATGATATCTAAAACATTGTAGAACAAAACTTCTCCTAGAAATGCTGGGATTTCAAGTTATAACTCCTCAAAGACACGTCCATGAAACTAAAACACTCAACAAATTTTGGGCACTGTCAAAACAGATTTTGGTCAAGAACTTCTGGACCAGTTTTCATAAGGGTTTAGTCAGAGTTTGCAAGGGTAATTCAAAGAAGGTTACAAAGCGTGCTGCAGGCGTCCTGGAAAGTCTGAGAGCTCTTTCAGAACATGCTGAAGCAAAGGAATTCAAGGATCAGAGGTTTGATGTCTATTCTAAGTCACGCTGAAGCTGAACTTCTGATCCAGATTTAATAAATGATGTAGAATCTCACATTGCAGGACTTCTGGTTTGATAAATCTCATAATCATTTAATGCTCACAACTACTTTTGAGTCTTTATCCAAAGGATTTCTCCACGTGTGGCATAGAAGTACCATTGCTGTCCTTGAAAAGAAGATTTTGTACAAAGTATATGTTGGGCCCATGCTTCGCTTTTGCTTCTGAGGGTACTTTTCCTTGATTCATGCTTACAAATCCAGCATAGGCACGACTAAAATCTGCTAACCACCTTACTTTGTGCCTTGAACCATACTTGTTTGAACTTGCTTCAAGAACAAGTCAGCGTCTAGCATATGATGACTGTACTTTTGACTTCTCCAAGCTACTAAATCCTTGCCTATAAATTGAACTACATTTGCAACTGTAAAAGGGTAAAAAATTTGAGAAAGAAAAGCCCTGAACCTCTGCTAAAATTCCAAGAGTCTAAAAACTATAAATACAACATACAAAACCTTTTAACTTTTGATTCCTTGCATTCAAACCCCATTTGTTCTCAAGTGTTTCTTGACTAAAACCATCCACACAGTTTCTGATCCACATATTAGAAGTTATCCTAACTTCTGTATTCATACTGCAATACACTCTCCCTCCACCTTCACCTCAAAGAAGTCAGAACATTACCCCTTAGCTGTTCTAGAAGGTGAAAGCTTCCAACCTGCTGAGTACGTGAAGAAGCTGCTCAGAACATCACCAGAGTTCAAGACCAAACTCCAGCTCATAGAATCTCTTCCAGCTGTAAGGTAAGCTTCCGCTGACTCTCATCACATTACTTAAGCATTACCAGATTTGCATGTTCAAAAATACAATGTAGACATCATGTTTCTGATGTTGTACATATTCTGAGGTTTCACGTATTTGTCTGCCTAAGTATGGAGTAAATAAGTTCAGAACTTCTGGAAGAAATTAAAACTCAGAATTAGGATTAGCAAATTCATGCTTGCCTCTGATTTATAGTTCTGACATTTCTTGTTTCTGAAACACTATGAAACCTGCCATAACTGTCATATGCGCATCTTCTGTTTTGTTGAGAAATGACCAAGTTGCAGATGTTCTGACTAGCATAGAGAGGGAGACCAAGTTCTTCCAGTGGTATCAGAATTTCTGAAATCTTCTTTGTTCCCAGTGGATCCATAACTTCTCACTTTACCTATTTTTACTAATATGATCACTGTTTTGCAGCATGCCAGAGTCAGAACTTCTGACCTCCTTTAGTCAGCAATACGTTGATTCAATTTTTCTTTTTCTCACTATTTTTTATATCACTTCTTATTTCATTAATTAAAAAACACCAAAGACATTTTTCATTTTTGCATGTTTTACTTTATTTCTTAAAACAAAAAGATCAAAGAATGTTTTCTCAAACCAAACTTATTTCTTTTTTACAAAACAAGTCCATTTTACATTTCTTGTACATTCTTATCCACTTCAATATGGTTGTAATAGTAATTTAGGATTTAATTTTATTTGCAACCCCCATTCATAAATATGTACCCCCCTTTCCTAAAATATTGTAATAGCGTAGGACTTTACATTTATGCAATTTATCGCTTTTTAATGTAAATGCTTGTAATTAGGGTGTGTATGGCAAGACATGAAATCGACAAATAGATCACCCTAATAAAGACTAAAATTCATGCAATCAAACACACGTGCACACTAACACCCTTAAGGTTAACTCCACTTGTTGCCTAAAAAATGGTCATGTTACGCATGTGGGGTGTCTTAGCAAAAACAATCGAAATACAAGATCATAGACCCTCGATGACACTATTCAAAGTTGCCTTACAAAAATGATCTTAGTCCCTCAAAAATGCTAAGATACCTTGCAACATTGTTAATCATGGCTATACAATGACCCACGTCCGTCCCTCTTACATCCAAAGATAGGTTTGCTTACCAAATCAATGGTAAGACAAAAATGTCAAAGGGAAAGAGAATGAACAAGAAAGACGTTTGAGTAGGTAGATTGCTTCTAGTTACTTTCTCCATTTCAAAACAAACATCCTTGCTATTTTCAAAAATAATTACCTACACCTTCAAAAACACCTTTCAAACTTGAAAACATTTTTAAAAGATCAACACTTTGTATACATTCTTACGAACGAGAATCATTACAAAGTTTTCCTAAACGATGACGCCTTTTCAAAATACTTTCAAAAACCACACAAAGCACAATTTCAAAAAAAAGCAATTGATCTAGCAAGTAACTAAGAGCCCATGGAAAACCATGGATGAAAAGGGTGCTAATACCTTCCCTTTTCATAATCTACCCCCCGAACCCAAGAAACAATCTCAAAGATCTTTCCTGTGCTTTTTCACCTTTCCTTTTGGATAAAAGAAAAGTCGGTGGCGACTCTTGCTAACCGCAACATTTGTGATAAAACGCAAAAAACCCAAGTCAATTCTCCCACCGCATCACAGGTCTTATCAATCATCTAATGAATCTTCATAAGCTTTGGCCAAAGTGAATCACTTAAACATCGTTGATCAATTATTGTTGCCTTGAGAACTTTAAAATGAATGATATACTTGACAAAAAGCAAATGAGACTTGTTATTGAGAGGCTTTGGTTTTATCAATCCTCTAATGAGTTTCAAATACAAGTTTCAAGATTGTCATTCAACTAACCTCTAATTTCTAACAATTGACTTTATTTTTTGCCTTTATTTTATGCTCTTTTTTTAAGCACCTTTATTTAAGCATTTTCATTTCAAGCTATTTTCATCTTTGCTCACTTGAGCATTTACTTTTGTGTAATTTTTATTTTGCTTACCTTAGCTTTTTTGTTTCTTTTTGAAGATACCTAATAATCAACTTGAACCATAAAAAACTTTAATGTTATTTTGACTACCTGGTTATTTTCCTTGGCATTATGGAGTGATATACTTCTTGGTCTTAGGATTAGAGACCTTGACCTATCTTGAGACCTTGTGACCTCAACTGTTATTTTGTCTAGAGTTCTTGGTGTTTATCCCAAAACATTGGGTTGTTTGTTTGCTTCGTGTGCCTGTTATTGTGATTACATGCTTTGTGTGTGATCAGGAATTCATCTATATATAGTCGTTACTCTGCCCAATTTTTGTGCAGACTTATTGCAATTGATGCTTGGTTTTCTTAAGAGGTTTATTAACTTTGCTTGTTTGATTTCAAATCCAAAAGGATGAGAATTCTACATTGACTCATTATGTCAAGTGTTGAATTCTTGTTGGTTAGACAGTTCTTTTGCCTAGCATTTACCTTATGCTTTAGGATAGACTCTTCATCTTCTCCCCCTTCATTAATTTCAAAATCTTCTCCCTCCTTTGAAAACTATTCTTGTTTTAAACTTGAATCGTTTTCAAAATAAACTTGGATTTAGGTCCATTCATTTTCAAAATAATTTTTTAATCAAACTTCAGTCAACTTAATAATACTTTGTTTTTTTTGTGAGAAGACTAAAAGTCAATCAATCTCATTCAAATAATTTTTGCCATTTTGGCTTTTTACCTTAAACCTTTTTCTCAAAAGATTAAACTCTTGTTAATCCTTGTCGTGATGTGAGCTACTATACTTCTACAATATATAGTGAAGTGAGATATTTTCCACTTTGGTGTTGAGTGAGACTTTGTTGACTTTAAAATCCAAGCTATATCCTCCATTTTGAGATGACTCAAATTCTCCTTTCTCATAATCATGGGTAGTAATTATGTTTTCCACTCGAATAAGACGATGATGTTTTGTCTTTTAAAATTAACCAACACACATATGTTTTAAAATTTTTAAAGGTGAACTACGAGTACCCTGATCCCCTATTGCACGGAAGGTGGTACGTAGGCACTAAAGGTTCACAACGGCGGCGGGTGCAAAAATCATAAAAAATACTTCTTTTCTCATCCCCACAATCTATTTTTCTATACAATATTTATAGCCAAAATACACAAATCTTCAAAGAGGTTCCTGTGGAGTACCGTAGATGTTTAGGGTGCTAATACCTTCCCTTTGCATAACCAAGCCCCGAAATTAGATTCTCTCCCCCTTATTTTGGGTTATTTGCTCTTTTCCCATTCCTATAGAAATAATAAAGAACGGTGGCGGTTTTTATTTGATATGTGTGAGTTAAGTCAATCCAATGGCTTAGTCTCAATATTTCTACCGCTACAGGAAAAAATGGCGACTTCACTAGGAAAAGATTGACCTATTTCTGGTCCATCCGTAAGTGGGTTAAACCTATCTTTGTTTATTTGTGTATATGATTTTATTTGTTGTATATTATCAGTTGTATATATATTTGTCTGGATTTTCCTGGTTTTCAGGATGCTTGGTGATTTCTCATAAGTCCTATACCCGGACTTGGGAAAATTTAAGATAGGGCGGGAGGTATAGTCATGTTAACTTTGAAGGAGTAATCCCAAAAAAGGAGGCATGAGATCCCCCACACAGTGGAGGCCCCTTTGAGTGTAGTACCGTTTAACGATTAATCTGGAAGATGTGCTGCTTTCGACCTGGGAGTCTACTGAAACTAAGGACCGTAAAACCTTTAATCCATCTTGGCCTTTTAGGTGTAGTGCGGAAGCTATGATGGAGTAATCCTAAAATGGTTGTCACGCGATACTACGCTCGAAGGAGTTTTTCCTGAGAATATTGCTAATTATCGAGTTAATCGGAAAGTTGGTAATATCCGAAGGAAGGATATAGACTCTGGGAACCTCTTAGAAGCTTATTCGGCAGGTGATAAACTTTTAGACCATACCTTGTGGGTAATGCCTTTGACTTCATGCTTGTGATGTCAAAGCTATGAAACCTATGTTTGTGATCTTGTGTGTGATTGTTGCATCATGCATTCATGAACCCATGAGCATCTTTTAAAACATCCTATTTCAAGGGACTTAAAGTTGGCTCTCTGTGAATATGTCATGTACTTTTGGTTATGGATTATGGAAAAATAAAGACTAAGAAAAACAGTTTCAAAGATCCTAAGATAGATGAATTGATGAGTCTGATTCTCAAGATCGAGAGTTCTACAGTTTTTCAGAGGAAGTATGGGTCCATCATTTCTCTTATGAAGCTCAGGATGAAGTAGGGTATTCTCTCTACTTTGTTCCAGTTCTATGATCTGATGTATCATGCTTTACTTTCCCTGATTATCAGTTAATGCTTACATTGGAAGAGTATTATTATCTAGTGGGTTTACCTATTACCGATCGTGTTCCTTTTACCGGTTTGGAGAAGGAGCCAAAATCTCATGAGATTGCTGCTTTGATCCATTTGGGGAAGTCTGAGGTTGAAGCCCACATGACTACAAAAGGAGGGATTAGAGGATTACCCGCTCAATTATTGTTGGAGAAAGCTCGCTATTTTGCTAGGGGTGAAGAGTATGGTTTCTTTTGAGGCCATCATTTCTCTGCTTGCTTATGGGTTGTTCTTATTTCCCAATGTCGACAAGTTTGTGGATATCAATGCTATCAAGAACTTTATGATTGGTAATCCAATCCCTACATTATTTGGTTATGCTTATTACTCTATTCATCTTTGGGATTCTTACCATGGAGGGATGATCATTTGCTGCATACCTTTGTTGTATCAGAGGTTTATTTCTCACTTACCATAATCTGATGCTTTCTGGGACGTCAGGAAGGAACGTCATCGTGCTCCAAATATTATAGCCTTCACTCATTCAGATATTGTTTGGTACCATCAAGCATACAATGATGTAGAGATTGTTGACAATTGTGGTAGTTTCCCCAATGTACATCTTCTTGGTACAAAGGGAGGAATTAACTACAATATCGTTCTTGCACGACGACAACTTGGATATCTGATGAGGGATAAGCCAAATAGTATTCATCTGAGTAGTTTCTTCCTTAAAGAGGGAGAGGTTCATAAGGAAGCTAAAGAGGAGATTGAAAAGGCTTGGCGTCATATTTACAGGAAGGGTAGAAAGGACTTGGGACCTAGACGAGATGTTTCTTTGGAGCCTTATCTTTGGTGGGTACAAGCAAGAGCCATCCAGTTGAAGATGTCGTATTCCCGTGAAGCACCCATGCCTAATATGTTTGCGAAGACCACTCCTCCCTTATTGGATGATATCGAAGAGCTTCAGCTTACACTAGTCAGTATGCAATAGGAAAAGGAAGCTTGGAAGAATAAGTGTCAGACTTTAGAGGTGTCCTACCGAGCATACCTAAAAGAGAAAGATGACCTGGTCGAGATTCTTGAGAGTCATGCTGTAGATATGATGGAGAGGCAAGAGGATTTATTTTCCTCTAGAGCTCAGTCAGGACCTAGTTGCTCACCCTCTGACTCTGGTAATTAGAAAGAGGTCGCTGATAAGTATGCAGAAGAGAACAAGCGGTTGAAGGCTCAGATTGCAAGACTCACAGGGAAACGTCAGTGTGTGGAGTGATCTTCATCAGATTTGCTTTCTTAGGATCTTACATTCTTATCTTATCTTGTATTTGGGATTATATAAACTTGTACTAAAAAGTTGTAATCCGTTTTGAAGTTATTATAATAAGATTTTTAGTTTTTCAAATGTGTTAGTACTTTAATATTTACAAATTGTCTATAAATCTTTGAGTTCCTTGAAATATTAATAATAAAATAAATCATGTGCATTTCATATCATGCATCATATTGTACATACTTCATGCATTTTTGTTCATATCTAGGTGTCTTACTGAGCTTCTTTACTTCAATAGCAAGATGTCTCACCAGTACAACACTTGGTCTAATTTCAGAAGGAAGATGGATAATCCAGAACAAGAGAACCATGAGTTACATGAAGAAGTTACTGCTCTAAAGGCCAGTATGGCCAATCTCACTGCTTTGATGGAATCGTGGGTGGCTGCTAAGAATCAGCGACCACGTTCTCAATCTCAACAGACAACAGTTACTTCCAAAGCTCCAACAGTTCCTGTTTCTGTTACTCCAGTTATTGCTGGGGAATGCCAGAAGGTTATAATCATGATGCTCAGGTTGCTCCATTTTCTCATACTGCTGTTGTTTCTGCACCTTCTGTGGTGCATATTACTCTTGCTGCTAGAAATGAGATCCACTATACTGCACCACCTTCTGTGAATGTTGTACCATTTTCTAATGATGAAGTTTATCATGCTATTCCTCCACCAAGTGAAAGCTTTGGTGTCTATAATCGGATGGACGATTTTCAGGACCAGTTTGATAAGATGCAGAAAGAGTTTAAGGCCCTTCGCAGAAAAGATTTGTTTGGGCAAAATGTGAATGATTTATGTTTGGTTCCAAATGTGAAAATACCTGCTAAATTCAAAGTACCAGAATTCGAGAAGTACAAGGGCAACACTTGTCCTCGTGCTCACTTAATTATGTATGTGAGAAGGATGCCTACTCACACCGATGATCAACGCCTGTTAATTCATTTCTTCCAAGATAGTTTGACTGGTGCAACATTGAAATGGTACATGAGCTTGGATAATGCCAATGTTCATACTTTTAATGACCTTGGTGAAGCGTTTATTAGACAGTACAAATATAATATGGACATGGCAACTAACCGTGATCAACTAAAGGCAATGGTCCAGAAGGACAAAGAGTCATTTAAGGAATATGCACAGAGATGGCATGAAGTAGCCGCCCAAGTGATTCCTCCAATGGAAGAAAAAGAGATGACAGAGATTTTTCTAAATACTCTAGGTGCTATCTATTATGAAAGAATGGTGGTGAGTGCACCAAGCGATTTTACTGAGATGGTGGGCATGGGTGTCAGTTTGGAAGAAGTTGTAAGAGAGGGTCGCTTGACAAGAAGTGAAAATTCTGGAAGTACGAAGAAACCATTATACGGGTTTGCTAAAAATAAAGAAGGAGATACAAATGTTGTTATTCAAGAGAGAAAGGTCAATCCTCCCAGAAGAAATCATCATCACCACCAACAGGTTGTTTTGGTAACTCCATTTGTCAATACGGCTCCGACCACAGTGGCTAGTCAAAGACCAGCCCCTCAAGGAAATCAAGGGCATAATCAGAGGAGAGATCCTTTTGACTCTATCCCCATGAGTTATGATAGTTACTCTCAGCATTGATTCAGAAAAATTTGGTTCAGACCAGCCACCCCCTGTTATATCATCACCTTTGCCTTGGTATTATAAGGCAGATCAGAAGTGTGCTTTTCATCAGGGAGCACTAGGGCAAAATGTGGAAAATTGTTACCCTCTTAAATCCGAAGTACAAAAGATGGAGAGATCTGGCCTTTTATCCTTTAAAGATGTTGGCCATAACGTGAAAGATAATCCTCTGCTAATGCATGGAGGAACAAATGCCGTCAATATGGTTGCTGGTTGTCCGGGGGACTTTCAGATCTTTGATATCAACTTGGTTATAGGAGAATTGGTAAATACGCATGCAGACCTTTGTGAGTTTAGTTACTATATGCATGACCATGCTGGTTGTGGTATCTGCAGTATTGATATACAAGGGTGTGATAAGATAAAGGCTGGTTTACAGGAAATAATGGATGAAGGCCTCATTCATATAATCATGCCAAGGGCAGAATATGATGAAGAAGTGAACACGGTCTTCGGATGTCCTGAAGAGTTCCTGATCTTTGATGTGAACCATATGAATTATGATTTGGTTCAGTTGCACGCTACCTTCTGCCACATGGATGGTCAAGTAGAACACCATTATGGATCTTGTCGGGTTTGCTGCAAAGATTTTCGAGGTTGTTCCATTGTGAAAAGGGGTATTCAGTTGTTATCGTATAATGGTACTATAAAGGTTTCAGGCCATAAAGATGATTACAATGTGATTAATGTGATTGAAGATTGCTTGGCTGAGACTAATTCGGATGATGACTATGCTTTTGTAGATGAGTTCTTTTCCTCAAATGAAGATATGACCTTTAATGATGATTCTGTGATGACTAAATATTCTGAAGAAGGGGTGAACAATATTGTGCCTTGTTTCAATGATTTCCCCCTTGTCGAGATTGAGTACCATAGCAAGCCAACTGTTACTCTAGTGGTGATTTTCTTGTTGAGTCTTGTTCCTTACGAATCAGACAAAGTCGTACCGTACAAGTACAATGCTACAATTATAGAGGATGGTGTGGAAATACCCATCCAACCTTTGCCTAATGTCGAGAATATTGCTGAGGCCAGCAGAGTGACCTGTAGTGGTCATGTTTTTGCACAAGTTATTCATGGTAATGTTAGTACCGATAAGAAGGTTATTGAAACTGTTGAAACTAAGAAAAAGTAGTAGAGGAATCCAGTGGTGCGACCCTGGAGAAATATGTGGATGATATATTGAAGATAATCATAATGAGAGACTACATGATTATAGATTAGTTATTGCAGACTCCTTCAAAGATATCTATTTTGGCCTTTCTGATGAATTCTTCTACCCATAAAGAATATTTAATGAGAGTGTTGGATCAAGCCTTCATGGAAAGTGATATGCCGATGGACCAATTCAGCAGTGTGGTAGGTAATATTACATCCTGTAATAACCTAAGTTTCTATGATGACTAATTTCCTGACGAAGGAAGGAATCACAATCTGGCCCTCCATATATCCATGAACTGTAAGAACGACTCATTGTCAATTGTGCTAATTGATAATGGGTCCGCCTTAAATGTCATACCGAGGAGCACGCTGATGAAGCTGAAGTATCAAGGAGTTCCCATGTGCCCAAGTGGCATAATTGTAAAAGCTTTCGATGGATCAAGGAAGTCTGTTATTGGGGAAGTGGATCTGCCTATCCACATAGGCTCGCACTTGTTTCAGATTACTTTCCAAGTCATGGATATTGTGCCCTCTTACAGCTATTTATTGGAACGACCATGGATACATGAGGCATGGGCTATCACTTCAACTCTGCACCAAAGGCTGAAGTTCGTGCGTGAAGGAAAAGTGGTCATCATAAATGGAGAACAGGCATTGTTAATATCTCATTTATCCTCTTTCAGTATTGTGGAAGCAGATGAAGCTGCTGTTGGAACTCACTTACAAGCTTTATCCATTGATAATATAAGATTAAATGAGAATTCTATGGCTTCTTTCAAATATGCTCATGAGGTTGTGCGTAATGGCCCTAGTAAAGTATGTGGACAAATTGTTTATCCTCCAGTAAACAAGAATAGGGTGGTTTGGGATTTTCTGTGAAGAATGATCAAGGCGAGAACATGAAGCCAAAGTTTGCTTTGGGCAAGTATCAAGGTATCTTTCATAGCAGAGGTTACCTTCATCCAACTGTTTCTAGGATCAATGCTATTGTGGAGGATGAAGAAGAGTAGGAAATGCCGAATCATGTGACGCCTAGAGTCAGAGTCCAGAACTAGGTCACTATTGATATTCCCTCTTGCATCCATGTCTCAAAGTAATTTGTTTTTGTTAATCTTTTAAAAAACATTTCACTTTGCCGAAGGTGAAAGTTGATATTGTATGGGTTTATCTGTTTTCTTTGATCATTAAAATCACTAATAAAAGTTGTCTTTGATTCCCAAATTGTGTTTTTAATTTTTTAATTTTTTTTCTTCTATTTTTTCTTGGAAAATGGTAATCAGAAAAAACCCTTTTGGAATAAATAATGACTGTAAATAAATTTGCATGATCACTTGATATATGTGTCAGTTTCTAAAAGCAATCATAAATCATATGTGAAAATTAATTAAAAAAACATGTTGAGTACAATGACCTTGCACCCTCTCCTAACTTTGAATATCCTGTGTATGGGGCCGAAGAAGAAGAATATGATGAAATTCCAGAAGAGGTTTCACGGTTTATTGAGCGCGAGGGAAGTGCCATTCAACCATATAAATATTCATTGTAGAAAATTAATTTGGGTTCAGAGGAAGATCTGAAGGAAGTCAACATTGGAGCATTGCTGCATCCCGATGTGAAGAGCAGGTTGATTGAACTGTTGAAAGAGTATGTGGACGTCTTTTCTTGGTCATACCAAGATATGCAAGGTTTGGATACGGATATTGTGAAGCATCATTTACCGCTAAAGCCAGAGTGCCCTCCAGTCAAGCAGAAATTGCAAAGAACTCACCCTGATATGGCAGTAAAAATCAAAGAAGAAGTTTTAAAGCAGATTAATACCAGCTTTCTTGTGACATCAGTGTACCCTCAGTGGATTGCCAATATTATCCCAGTACCAAAGAAAGGCATAAAAGTTCGCATGTGCGTTTGTTATAGAGGTTTAAATAAAGCTAGTCCAAAAGACGATTTTCCATTGCCATATATTGATATACTGGTTGATAGTACATCAAAATTCAAAGTATTCTCGTTCATGGACAGATTTTCCAGATATAATCAAATAAGAATGGCTCCTAAGGACATGGAAAAAACAACGTTTATCACACCTTGGGGAACATTCTGTTACAGAGTGATGCCCTTCGGGTTGAAGAACGATGGTGCAACGTGGCAGAGGGCTATGACAACCCTATTCCATGATATGATGCACAAAGAAATTAAAGTATATGTTGATGATATGATTTCTAAATCCAAAACTGAAGAAAGGCATGTAGAAGATTTGCTCAAATTATTTCAGCGTTTGAGGAAATATCGTCTCTGCTTGAATCCAAATAAATGCACCTTCAGTGTCTGATCAGGGAAGTTGTTAGGTTTCAATGTCAACCAAAAAGGAATTGAAGTTGACCCTGATAAATTCAAACAATTCAAGAAATGCATGCACCATGAACTGAAAATAAAGTTAGAGGCTTCCTTGGACGTCTGAATTACATTCCTAGATTCATTTCCCATATGACTGCAACGTGTGAACCGATCTTTAAGTTGTTAAAGAAAGATTCAGGTTGTGTATGGATAGATGATTGCTAAAGTGCATTCGAAAGTATTAAAGAGTATATGCTTGAACCTCCTATCTGCTCCCTCCCATTGGAGGAAGACCATTGATCATGTATCTGACAGTGTTAGATAGTTTTATGGGTTGTATCTTGGGACAACTAGGTGAAATAAGGAAGAAGGAATATGCCATTTATCATCTCGGCAAGATGTTTACTGACTATGAGTCACGATATTCTATGCTGGAAAAGACATATTGTGTTCTAGCCTGGACGTCAAAGCGGTTGCGACAATATATGTTGAATCATACTACTTGGTTGATTTCCAAAATGGATCTAATTAAGTATATCTTTGAAAAGCCTTCTCTTATTGGGAGAATTGCCCGTTGGCAGATGTTGTTGTATGAATATGATATTGAATACCGTATTCAGAAGGCTATAAAAAGCAGTGTGTTGACGGATTATCTTGGTCACCAACAGTTTGATGACTATCAGTCTGTTAAATATGATTTCCCTGATGAGGATGTTATGTTTCTGAAAGTGAAAGATTATGATGAACTGTTGCCTGAGGAAGGTCTTGATCCTAAATCTCGTTGAGGCATGGTGTTTGATGAAGTTGTGAATGCTTATGGAAAACGAATTTGTGTTGTAATTATCACTCATCATGGATCACATATTCCTTTTATTGCAAGGCTGACATTTGATTGTACCAATAATATGGTAGAGTATGAAGCTTGTATCATGGGTCTCGAGGAGGCTATTGATATCAAAATCAAAGTTTTAGACGTGTATGGTGATTCAGCTTTGGTAGTAAATCAGATTAAAGGAGAATGAGATACTCGGTACCCTGGCTTGATCCCTTACAAAGACTATGCTAGAAGACTATTACCCTTCTTTAATAAAGTTGAGTTCCATCATATTCCCAGAGATGAAAATAAAATGGCGGATGCTTTGGCTACTCTAGCCTGTATGTATCAGGTGAATACTTGGAACGATGTTCCTCTTATGAAAGTGAGACATTTAGATAGACCAACTCACGTGTTTACAACAGAGGAAATGTCAGATGAAAAACCTTGGTATTATGATATCAAGCATTTTCCCAAGACTTAGGGCTACCCGGCTAGTGCGTCAAATAAAGATAGAAAGACATTGAGAAGGTTGGCAGGAAATTTTTCCTCAATGAAGATGTGCTATTCAAAGAAATTATGACATGGTCTTGCTCAGATGCATCAAATGGTCTTGCTCATATACATGAAGCAGACATGTTTATGCATGAAGTCCATAAAGGTTCCTTTGGTACTCATGGTAATGGACATTCGATGGCAAAGAAGATGCTTAGGGCAGGTTATTATTGGCTGACAATGGAACCAGATTATTACAAATTTGCAAAGAAGTTCCATAAATGAAATATCTATGTTGACAAAATTCTTATGCCTCCGACGCTTCTCAATGTTATCTCTTTCCCATTTCCTTTCTCTATGTAGGGTATCGACAGGATTGGAATGATTGAACCCAAGGCGTCGAATGGACATCGTTTCATCTTAGTGGCAATTTACTACTTCACCAAATGGGTGGAAGCAGCTTCATATGCTAATGTTACTAAGAATGTGGTATTACGTTTCATCAAGAACAATCTTATATGTCTGTATGGTGTGCCAAGCAGGATTATCACCGACAACGACTCAAATCTGAATAACAAAATGATGAATGAGGATGTTGAAGCTTCTAATAAGGACATCAAGAAGATCATCCAAAAAATGGTTGTTACTTATAAAGATTGGCATGAGATGTTCCCTTTTTCTTTGCATGGGTATCGTACATTTGTCAACACTTCAACAGAGGCAACCCCGTTATCTTTTGTGTATGGTATGGATGCAATGCTCCTCGTTGAGGTTGAAATTCCCTCCTTACGTGTGATAATGGAAACCAAGTTGTCAGAGACTGAATGGGTCCAGAATAGGGTTGACCAATTGAATTTGATTGAAGAAAAGAGAATGACAACTTTGTGTCATGGTCAGTTATATCAAAAAAGAATGAAGAAAGCTTTTGATAAGAAGGTCAAACCTCGTGAATTTAGAGAAGGCGACCTTGTGCTCAGGAAGATCATGGATTTTAACGCTAATTCTAGGGGAAAGTGGACTCCTAATTTTGAAGGCCCATATTTTGTCAAGAAAGCCTTCTCTGGCGGTGCATTGAATCTTGAAACTATGGACGACGAGAAGTTCCCACGTTCCGTGAATGCTGATGCAGAAAAGAAATACTTCACCTAAAGAAATGAAAGAACAACTCACTAAGTTGAAAATCCTAACGGGCAGATTAGGAAAAAAGGAGAGTCTCGGTAGGCTGAAAACCTGAAAGGGAGGTCTAGGAAAAAATTAGAGACATATACAGAATAAACTCTCCCACTAGGTTGAAAACCCGTAAGGGCAACTTAGGAAAAAGTTAGGGATTTCTTGGAAAGTAACTGCATCAGACAAGACATGATCATTGAAGAAACAACCTTCTTGGATCCTCACCACTCTTCAACCGAAGTCTCTGCTCAGGAATTCAAAGTTGTTAGGGAGAATTGTGTTTATTGTAGTTCAATGTATCTTTTACAATATATTACCATTTTCCAAACTTTGTAATCATCTATGGAGTCTCGCCATTTAAATACTACCATTCTATTAATAAAGTTTGAGCTTTTATCCAATTATTTGCAATCCTTGTTTTATTCAGCTTACAAAGATTTCATTTATTATTGATAGTAATTTTCAAAGAAAACAAATTAAATAGAAAAAAATTATTATTTCGAAAAGAATTTAAAAATTACTTCTTGCTTTAGATTTTGTGACTCACGGAGAACAAAAATAATGACTCCAAGGATGGACGAACTCTGAAATTTTGGAAGTATGAATTCCTCGGGAAGGCTCTCCCAGGTAATTTTTGTTGGAATGAGTATGACTTTCTTGTGTTCCTCAGATAATTGAAGATGATACCAATTGATGTATGGCGCGGTGATTGGGTTTGTGATCCCGTTTTCCCCAGTCAAGTCTTGGTTCATTTTTCGGGTTTTCATGGTATGGAGTCTCTATCCCAGATTACCCAGTAAGGTCTTCACTCACATGATGAAAGTATCTTCCCCTTTGTGTACTTAAATGGAATCATTTTCAAAAACAACGCCCTTTGTAGTGCTAGCATTTTTGTCGTTGTTTGTTTTCCAGGAAACCAGACAAGGGAAATATCTTTTCTAAGAAGTATTGAAAAAATTGTCAATTTTTTGGGTTTTCTCCCACCAAGTGCTAGGTTTGATTTAAAATCCCCATAATTTTGATTTCTTGTTGTATTGTTTGACTTCTTAAATCCCCAGGTAAGGCTGAGATAACATGTATCTCTGAATATTGTTACCCCCATGAAGTTTCATAGTTTCTCCCCATAGAAGTGGGTGCAATCATCACTCTCAGTATTGAATAATGTATTTCGGGTTCCCCTTGACAATGTGGTATTTTCCTCCCCAATGAAGTCGGAACGAGGTCCCCAATTGATATCTCGACAATGTGGTTTTCATCTACCCAGTTGAAATCAGTATTGCAATCCCCAGTAGAATTACATACGTTGAAATTATTGGTCTCCCCATTAAAGTCTATGTGATATTCCCTGACGAAGCCCTGGAGGAGGATGTTATATCCCTGTATCTATACTGATTTATTATTATGATTTTATTATGTTCCTTCCAAGTAGAGTTAATCCATGAAACATGAATTTGTTTTCTCAATTGGTGCTTACTTTCTTGTGATCTTCATCCTGGATGTGATTTAGCCGAGTGTTGACTTTACCCTAGTGTGTTTTGTCTGGTTATCCCCACTATTATATGTCTATTTTGTCAGCATATACATGATGATATTCATACATTCATACATACATCATGCATAATTGAATTTAGCAATTCATTTCTCATTTGCATTCATTATTATTTTATTTGCATATTACCTTGTTTTACAGAGTTGTGGCATCTTCTGTCCAATAGAATGTCAACCTTAAGCAGAAAGTTTATATTCTTTCAATTTCCCAACTTAGTTATTCCTCGTGGAAGATTTTTTTTCTTTAACCTCCCTTTACAGCTCTTTGTATGGATAGGTGGTTCCCTTTTGAGTTTATTTCGGCAAGCTTTGAGCCCTGGTTTGAGAATGTGCATTTATTTTTCCACGAGAAGACTTTATCTCCTAAGCAGGAAAATATTGACATTTCCCCAGGAAGTACTATTTCTTTCCCCAAGAAATAATTATTGCAATTCCTTCTCGTAACAACAAGTGATAGGTCTCTTTATTTGAGCAACCAATAATTCCCCAATAAATATGCCAGTTCCCATAGAAGATTCCGATTTGTTATTTCAATGAATGGTAACATTGTCATTATGGAAGGTAGTTCGATGCTGAGATTTGTTACTCCAATGAATGGTATCCTTGACATTACGAAAGGTAGTTCGTTGTTGAGATTTGTTACTCCAATGAATGGTAGCCTTGTCATATGGAAGGTAGTTTGTTGGTTATTTTTGTTACTCTAATGAATGGTAGCCTTGTCATTATGGAAGGTAGTTTGTTGCTGAGATTTGTTACTCTGATGAATGGTAGCCTTGTCAATATGGAAGGTGGTTCATTGCTATGATTTGTTACTCCAATGAATGGTAGCCTTGTCATTATGGATGGTAGTTTGTTGTTGAGATTTGTTACTCCAATGAATGGTTGCCTTGTCATTATGGACGGTAGTTAGTTGTTGAGATTTGTTACTCCAATGAATGGTAGTCTCGTCATTATGGGAGATAGTTCATTGTTAAAGTCTTTTCCCGATGGATGGTAGTCTCGTCATTTTGGGAGGTAGTCCGTTGTTGAGATCTTTTTCCGATGGATGGTAGTCTCATCATTATGGGAGATAGTTCGTCATGGAGATTCACATTACTCTGAAGAAGTTCATTGGTTCCAAGTCGTGAGTACTGGTGCTGATCATTTATTACCTACCCTAATGTTGGTATTTACTGGTATTATTTTACCACTTCTTTCCCTGGTAGGTCGACATTACTTTTTTATTATTTCCTCAATGAGTGGGTAGTTCACAGCCATCTGTCGATCACTGTTATCATTTACCTTCTCTCCTCAATCTTTAAGTTGATGACGCCTTATCTCCTTTTTGGGCTTTACCCCAATAGAGTCGAGTCTCTTGTTTACCATTGATTTATTTTCCTGGTTCGGTTTTTCTTTTGATCCCTATTTTTTATTTGCTACATCCCTAGTGGTGTCTCGTGTCACTCATTGGATATGTTCATTTGCATTCATAATCATAAGCATTGCATGGCATCTTAGGGACAAAATAGGGTTTGTTTTATATTTAAGTATCTCCAATCGCATAGAATACACTTAAATAAGGGCACCTTTTATACCCCAAATTTTGCCCCTAAGATTCCTCTATCATATCATATCAACTCAATCAAAATAAGATGACACTAGGGTTATTTTGTTCTCCTTATCTTTAGCTTTGTCCATGAGGGATCTCCAAGCACCTTGACTTGTATTTTGTGATCATCTATGTTTTTTATTGATTAATTTTTAACTAATAAATACAATGAATGTTTGCCCTAATTGTTGATGTTATAGGTGAAAGCATGACATATTCCATCAAGTTGATTTGCAGGTTCATGAGTTTATTTCCATGTCTTGTTCAACAAAGCTTCATTGAGATTCAATCTTCATCATTGAAGGTGCTTTAAATTAATATCATGACAAGGTTTATTATGATTCATCATGCGTCAAGTTGCGAAAGATAGTTCAAAGATATACGGGTTGATTGAAGAAGTTTGACCTAATTGGATAAATCCTTGATTTCTTGATCACAAGTGCATATCTCCTTCAATTATCAACATTTGGAAGTGTTTATGGTTGCTACGGTTTCTCATTATCATCCTTAACAACTTCTATTTACATGACAAAAGTATTTGTCCAAGAAGGTTTGTAAAAATTGAAAAGAGTTTCCAAGGCATTTTGTTGCTCTAGGAGCTAGGGTTTTGAACTTCAAAAGGCTATATCTTACTCATCTTTTGGTATTTTTGAGTGATTCCAAAACACGCTTCCCTTCAAAGGGTTATCAATAAATCCATTCAAAAGTTTCAATAAAATTTTATGTGGAAGGTACCTAATGATGAAGAAAGATTACAAGTCCTCTAGATAAGCCATCAAATTCCCTTATGTGACTTCAAGTGATCATAACTTGGTCAATTTTTATCTCCTTGAACCCATTATTTTTCCATAGTTATCATAAATATGTGAATCTCAACTCTTCTTTTATGTTCTAAGCTTGAAAACGGATGGAAGATGCCCTAAAGATGCAAAATATTATAGGTCATCTCATGAATTTTCACCAACTTCACCAAGTCATAACTTTCTCATTTTTTGGAGATTTTAAATGTTTCAAGTCTCAAAATGTCATTCAAGATATCTAATTCATCCCATATTTTTTGGTCAAGAGAAAATTTCAAATGGAAGGCCGTGTTTAGATGCAAGACATTATAGGTCACTTTTGAAGAAAAAACTTAGAAACTTCCTAAGTACAAAAGTCCACCTCTTTTTCTCAACTTTGACTCATCACAAATTTCAGCTCAAGCATCCATTTGATTTCATTCTTTTCACATTGTAAAGTTGGTGATCTCATCTTTCCAATTCACCAAGAATCAAGTCTCAAGGTTTCCTAAACCGTGCACACCATTGATTTGAATATGGTACCTTGAAACTAAAGTTTTCCCCAAAGTCAGAATTTGAAATCTTTGATTTGGCTTCTAAGCACAAAATTCTTGCACGTTTTTACTTCTAATCATGTTTAATTAACTTCCATAAGTAATTAGCACCTTGATACACAAGCTTTGGTTGAGTGTTGAGCAAAATAGAAGTCATACTTTTCATGTTTGCAACTTCACATGATTTCCCTTCAAACTTCATCATTTCACACGCTTAAGCATTCCTTTAGCTTCCTTATAAATAGGGGATCATACCTTATTCATTTTCTCAAGCTTAGAGAGCCAGCATCACCCTGTCAAACTACCTATTAAACCCATTTTTCTACAACTTCGAATTTGCTTTTACCGTTTTCCTCAATCCATTTTCTTTGTCAATTCGTCATCCTTGAACCTCACTGAAGCTAACAGAAGGATAATCAAGCTCTAAGACTTCCTAAATCATGCTAGCCAAGTCAAGTTTCAGAGCTCTGAATTAGAACTTCAATAGGTAGATTCCATCATAATTTCTCTCAAAATTTGATACTGTAATGAAGCTCTCATCATCCTGATTCTAGTCGCAATGGTACCAGTCTCGAGCTCTAATTTTTCGATTTGAAAGACCTTCAAATCCGTGTGGCTGGAGGTTGAAGATGACCAACGTGTCATCTCTCAATCAATGATAGCGTGCCATTTGTTTTTTTTAAAATCTGATTTAAATAATTGATTCAATGCTTTATTCATTAAAGACCATGATATGCACAACGCGTATAATCCATTGGATTAGCTTACTAACGTGTTTTGACTTTCATCCATTGGTCCATATATTTTTTACTTTATTTTTATTTCTGATTTTTATATCTTAATTGTTTTAAACTTCAAAATATCATAGAAAATTCATTTCTGACTCAAAAATTATGAAAAAATTCATCAAAATATTTTCAAATATTCTCTTTCTGATTTTTAATTTTTCATAATTTTGTTTTAAGATTTGATATTTTTTATGACTTCTTCTTTAATTTGACTAGTTTTTAATTGTTTGAAAATACTTTTTGGAATTTTTAAATCCTGAAAAACTTCATCAATATCATTTTCATTGTTTCTGATTTTCTGAAAATTTTCTAGAATTTTATTCTAACTTCTACTATTTTTGATCTTTTTTTCTATTTATTTGAGTAGTTTTAATTAGTTTAAAAATAGTTCCTGACTTTAAAAAATTACCAAAATTTTTATCAAAATATTTGAGTTTATTTTTTATTTTTCCATGGTCTTATTTGTTTTTTCTTGGATGTTTTGAATATAGTTTCTATTTTCCCCTTTTTATTTTAATTTAAAAACCATTTTAAAAATATTTTTCTTTATTTTTAAATATAGTTTTATTTTGTATATATTTTGGTTGATCTTGAACTATGAAATTTTGATTATGAACTTCATTAACATCATTAGATCTTGGGTGTTGAGATTAACTCCACCAAAATGGATGA
Organism: Vicia faba; assembly: GCA_948472305.1. NCBI lineage: Eukaryota > Viridiplantae > Streptophyta > Magnoliopsida > Fabales > Fabaceae > Vicia > Vicia faba. The sequence continues at coordinate 557,784,130 of OX451737.1, read as the reverse complement.
ATGATTTTAATGATGGCTTGATTAAATTTTTGGTTCAAATGTGGTTTAATTCTTATCCCATCCTTCTTCATCTTATCCTCTTCTTATTGTGCTAAATGTTATTGGAGAATGATTTATATATCATTTATCAAAACATATGGTACATAGATTTCTATTAACCGACCTCAAAATAGGTGCGACTTCTATATAAGTCCACTTACGATTGCTTAACATAGTGCTAAATTTTGTCCCAATTCGAGAAATGATCATTCGTGGCCCAAACCCATGTTTTTAAGCCCAAGTATGTTAATTTGAATCCTTTGATCGAATAACCCTGAGATTCATTGTTAGGAGGCTTTGGTCATATCAATCCTCTAATGAATCTTCATAAGCTTTGGTCAAAGTGAATCACTTAAACATCGTTGATCATTTATTGTTGCCTGAGAATTTTAAAATGAATGATATACTTGACAAAAAGCAAATGAGACTTGTTGTTGAGAGGCTTTGGTTTTATCAATCCTCTAATGAGTTTCAATTGCAAGTTTCAAGACAGTCATTCAACTAACCTCTAATTTCTAACAATTGACATTATTTTGTGACTTTATATTATGCTCTTTACTTTAAGCACCTTTATTTTAGCATTTTCATTTCATGCTATTTTTATCTTTGCTCACTAGAGCATTTACTTTTGTGTAATTTTTATTTTGCTCACTTGAGCTTTTTCGTTTCTTTTTGAAGATACCTAATAATCAACTTGAACCATAAAAAACTTTAATGTTACTTGGGCTACTTGGTTACTATCCTTGGAATTGTGGAGTGACCGACTTCTTGGTCTTAGGATTAGAGACCTTAACCTATCTTGAGACCTTGTGACCTCAACTATTATTTTGTATGGAGTTCTTGGGGTTTACCGCAAGACATTGGGTTGTTTGTTGCTTTGTATGAATGTTATTGTGATTACATGCTTTGTTTGTGATCGGGAATTCATCTGTATATAGTCGTTACTATGCCTAATTTTTGTGAAGACTTAATGCAATTGAAGCTTGGTTTTCTTAAGAGGTTTATTATCTTTTCTTATTTGGTTTCAAATCCAAAAGGATGGGAATCCTACATTAACTCATTGTGTCAAGTGTTGGCTTCTTGTTGGTTAGACGGTTCTTTTCCCTAGCTTTTACCTTATGCTTTAGGATAGCCTCTTCATCTCCTCCCCCCTTCTTTAATTTCAAAATCTTCTCCCTCCTTTTAAAAACTATTCTTGTTCTAAACTTGAACTGCTTTCATAATAAACTTGGATTTATGTCCATGCATTTTCAAAATATTTTCTTAATTAAACTTCAATCAACTTAATAATACTTTGACATTTTTTTATGAGAAGATTAAAAGTCAAATAATATCATTCAAATCATTTTTGCCATTTTTTCTTTTTACCTTAATCCTTTTCTCAAAAGATTAGACTCTTGTTAATCCTTATAGTGATGCGAGCTACTATACATCTACGATATATAGTGAAGTGAGATATTTTCCACTTGGGTGTTGAGTGAGGCTTTGTTGATTTTAAAATCTAAGCTATATCCTCCACTTTGAGATGACGTAAATTCTCCTTTCTCATAATCATGGGTAGTAAGTATGTTTTCCACTCAGATAAGACGATGATGTTTTATCTCTTAAAATTAACCAACACACATGTGTTTTAAAATTTTTAAAGGTGAACTATGAGTACCCTGATCCTCTATTGCACGGAAGGTGGTACGTATGCACTAAAGGTTCGCAACCGAAGCGGGTGCAAAAATCATTAAAAATACTTCTTTTATCATCCCCGCAATCTATTTTTGTATACAACATTTATAGCCAAAATACACAATTTTTCAAAGAGGTTTCTGTCGGAGTACCATAGACGTTTAGGGTGGTAATACATTCCCTTTGCATAACCAACCCCAGAACTTAGATTCTCTCCCCCTTACTTTTTGGTTAGTCAATCTTTTTCCATTCCTTTGGAAACAATAAAACACAGTGGCGATTTTTATTTGATTTGTGCGAGTTAAGTCAATCCAATCGCTTAGTCTCAACATTTCTACCGCTATAATTTGGATTAAAAACATGCTACAAGTTATTGTTATGGTTAGTTAAGGGTGTAGATGGTGAGTGTTTGAAGAAGGAAGTGAGATATGAAGTGGAAAAGAAAATTTGTTAAAGTTGCAGGATATTGGATATTATGATGATTGATGAATGAGTTTATGTGTTCTAACTTTTCATCATGATGAATTGACAATGAAATGTCAATAAAAGCATCAAAGGATCTATGCATGAAAGTATTTAAGACCTTATAGGTCAGAAGCAAGTTTAAGAGATCTCAATAATTTTTGATGAACCAATAAATTTAAATAAAGGGGCAATGATAGAATACTTGAATGGTTCATAAATATGAACTCAAGCCTCTAACATGTAATGAGAATTAGTGAAGGAACATAGTTCCTTATAGGTTGCACAAGTGTATACTTATATCTCAAGTAACAAACTCCTAACAATGACATTGTGTCATAAAAGTAGGATAATAGAAAGAGTTGATAAAACATCAAAAGAAATAAATACCTAACAATGATATCATGTCATTAAAGTAGGATAAGAGAAATAGATGATAAAAAATAAAAAAAATTAACACATAACAATGATATCGTGTCATCAAAGTAGGATAAGAGAAAGAGATGGCAAAACATCAAATAATAAACTCCTAACCATGATATCATATCATCAAGGTAGGAGACAAAAGAAAAGATGGAGATTAGACAATCACACATTACACATGAGAAGTAGAGACTTACTCAAGATATAAGGTACTTAGATAAGATACCTAAAGAAAACCTACTTAGAAAAGCCAGTAAAGAAGAACGAACATGCACATATGCCATTAGGTGACCACCTAAGCACTATGTGTGATCTAGCAAAACAAGAATCCAAAGTGGATTTTGGCGTGGGATTCGAAAGACTCATCTTCCACTAGAATAGCTTAAGCACAAATCGAGTCAAGATTGGAAGCATCAACATTTAAGAAACGGGAGCTAAGTATCGTTGAAATGAAGACATATTGTGGGGGCCGATTGCGAGTCCTTCTTCCACTTTTATTGACTCGATTGCAAGCATAAAGTAAAAAGAAAAAAGAAAACAAGCTAACAATCACAACAATATTTCCTACAAAGTTGGACTTCCAGATCAACCATTGCCTATAATAGTAGGGCTTGAGTTACAGACATGCATATCTATTCTACTTCTCATGGAAAGATCAATTGAAAACTATGTGTTGTACCCCAAAATTTTCCCTCTCATGTTTTCCAAGATCTTGTCTTACATGGTTGGTTACAAACACTTGCCTAAAGAAAATGATTTTTTTTGAAGATAATCAAGTGTCTTTCGATTGGCATCCTGACAAGCTTCGATTGGGAATCTAAACCCTTAGAGCAAACTTTATTTCAAAGTCTTCGATTAGGCATGTGGCACTCTTCAATGCAGGTCTGATTCACAAGCTTCGAGTGGGTGTTGGGTCCCCCTTCGATCACGTTCAAATCACCAGCCTTCGACTGTGCATTGGCTACTTCAGGCTTGCCTTCGATTCACAAGGATAACGGCCTCTACAAATTCCTTTAGATTCATAAGGCTAAAGGCCTCTTCAAGTTCCCTTTGATTTACTAGGCCAAAAGCCCCTTCATGCTTGCTTTAGATTCACAACGGAAAAGGTTTCTTCTATGATTGCCTTCAATGCATAAGGAAAAGACTCCCTTTGTGCTTGCTCTCAAGGCCAAGACCCCTCAACATAGCTTCTGCACTATGACACACAATGTGACCCCTTTGAAAGAGCACTCTAAAAGTCCACTCGAAGGACACATATTGCTGGACATTCGAAGGAGACACATAATCATTGAATGCAAGTTTATCTCATGATGAGTCTTGGTCCCACTTGTAGCGAGGCCCGGGCCTCTTGTGCAAAGGCATTCAAAAGAAGTGACAAAGGAGGCTTCGATTGATAGAATAAAGTTCTCACTTGGGGGTATTTGAATCAAACAGCTAAGGCAAATAGATGGGTCCAATCTAAAGCCATCCGAAGGACACGTAAATGATCCATTCGAAGGACACATAATTTCATTTTTTTGTGAATGTGTTTGAAAAAATATTTAGAAATGGAAATAGTAAGGCAACTTTGTAATGATTCTCGTTTCTATTTTTTTGAAAGTGCGTACAAAGTGTTTGTTTTGAAAATATTTTTGAAAGTGTTTGTGTAAAAAGATACTTTGTTTTATTTGTGAGCATGCGATTACGAACTATCTACCTACTCAAAGTCTTTATCGTTCTTTTCCTTCTCCTTTACATAGTGCTATCCTACCATTAGTTAGTAGGTAGCCCTATCCATTGGATGTGAAGTTACATGCACGGGTCATCGTACAGTCATCAAAGGCAACTCAAAGGGGCTTTTTAGCAATTTGTAAGGGACTAGATTGTTTACCGAAGGCATCATCGAAAGGATCATTGAGGGACTATGATCTTTTTAATCGAAGGGCAGTGCTAAAGTATACCCATGTTTGAGGGACATGACTATTTTATTTCGTATTCAATTCATTTTATTTATCTTCATTAGGAATTTGCTACTATTTGTTTTTATTCTTATATAATCCTATTAAGCTAACAGTAATGTATACAAAAAATATAAGTGCAGAAAAATAAAAGTCTATGCTATTACATGGCTTTAGGGATGGGGGTACAAGTAATAAAAATGTGGGAAAAAGAAACCCTAATTAACTATTACAAACCGTAAACAGTTACAATAATAGAAAAATGTGATAATAATAAAATACGCGAAGCGATAAGAGACGAAAAGGAAAATGAAATTTCTTGGATTGATTTTTATCATAAAAGAGTTTATGATGATTAACCTAATAACCTAATGAATTTTAATTAATAAAAAAAACCTAAAATCCCTAAATAATTTTAATTAATAAAAAAAGGGTTTATTAATTAATAAAAAAACTAAACCCTAATGTTGATTAGGGTTTGTGAAAAATTAATTGATAAAAAATGGTTTAGTTTGATGAATTTAGGGTTTTATAAGGGAAAATAGGAAAAATAAGGGTTTTAAAAAAAGTTACCAGGGCTGGGTGTTGAGCCCACGCCCTCTACCCCTTCACTCAACACCTTCACCACCAGGCCAGGCACGCCTTGGTGTTAGGAAATAACTTCTGCTTATTTTGTAAATTCCTGTAAAACATGAAAATATGAAGAAAATAAATGACAAAAGGCAGGATCGAACCCATGCCCTTTGACACCAATGCCTTAACGCACGCGCTTCTGACAATGGGGTGGTTGTTTCACTCGGTTGTATAATAGGAACAAATAAATATAATATAAACCAACATAGATGGACCGGAGAAGCGTCAGAGCCTTAGCTTCGGTCATCTTCTCCGGCGAGACCAATTCTTCCATCTGCAAAATAGCGCACATTAGTGAAAGAAAAGAACCCTACCCCCCTAAATCGACCCTTGCAAATCTATTGGATGGTTAATTTTGGACTGAAACGACCTGGTTTGAGAGGTATAACAAAAAATATGTGGATCGGTGCAAGTATGGAATCTCACAATATGGATTTCATGGGATCATTATGATGATCCAAACTCTGTATGATTGTTGGGAGGGAATGGAATGACTTGTTTATAGTGAAAGGCATTGTAGGTAGGGTTTGAAGTTTTTAGGGTTCTTGAAAAAAACATGAGATTATAGGACAAGTTTCTTGAGGAAAGGGTTTTTTTCGTTGGCTTGTATGAAGAGTGGAGATTAAATAGCATGAATTTGGTCAAAGATAGGATGGGCTTGGACCTTGTGTAAGAAGCCTCATATTTTATCTTATTTATTTTTGAAATATTAATGAATAAATCAAAATAATTAAAATAAAATAGGTCAATGTGTGAATGAACAATATCTGAGGTGTATGAGGAGTATAATACACATTTGGACTTTAGAATAATGGCCCAATAGTCTAAAATATCAAGTTTTCTCAATTTGAACTTCATGCATTTGCTCAAAATTTCCCAACTTGCATTGGCCATAACTATCTCAAATTTAATATTTTGAAAGTGATATTTGACTTTTTGGAAAGCCCAAGGTGTCCTATAAAATCTATATGTTGATCATTTATTCATTTGAAGACTTTATCTTGATGTAAGTTGCATTGACAAAAAGTGTCTTTTTGTTGATTTTTGAAATGACCTGTAATGTGTTGGCTCATATCTCTCAAATGAAGTATTTTTTGACTTGAGATTAAAGATACAAAGTTATAGAGAATTGAATTTGATTCAAAATGAGGCATGGTTGGGGAAAAATTGATGAAGCATGTGAAAGTGATGCTTGGTCAAAGTTCAGTTGACTTCTCATAAGGAAACCCTAATTTAGCAACTTTTAACTTTTAATGACTTGAGAGTTTTCCTTGAAGTATCATGATCAATCCTTGATCAAATGATGAATATGAGTTCAAAATGTTAATGTTGACCAAAAATCTTGAAGTTTGACTGTATGTTGGCCACAATTGACTTTTTAACCAATATAGTTGATTTTTAGTCATTTGAGCCATTGATTGAGCAAACTTGTGATGCAAGGCTTGAAACCTGGTATGAGAATTCTTGGAGACATATAAGAGACCATAAAAACCACTTGAGATCTTAGAAACCCAAATCTCCATGTGAAATATGAATGTCTGGTTGTGAGTCCCTTGCTTAGGAGAAGAATTTGTCTGATCAACTCTGGAGCATCCTTGAGCTATTGAGAACCCTAGGAGGATGTTTTTGAAGAAAAGGAAGGGAAATTTTTTTGGGTACAACAGCTCCCCCTGTTCAATCTTCTTAAACCTGAAAAGTTAGATTGGCACATCTGCCATTCGTGATCTGAAGTTGGAAGAGGATTGAACACTTATGTTCCCAGAAATTTGCACTCGCCGGTTGGTTGATAGTATTGCTTGAATGGTCTTAAAGATTCCATTCGGAGATATGATAGAATGTCACTCAAGATGGGATTATAGATGCCATCCAAAGTAACTATTGATAGAAGTATCAGAATGAGTCTACGCTCAATTGTATCTGAAGAAGGCTTTCCATAATGAAGCTCTGGGGAAGGTGTTTAAGTAGTTTCTCATCATATTTAGTCTCTGAGGTAGATGCTTATCATAATTAGGTCTCTGAGGAGAGTGTTCGTTAGATTTTGTCTCTGAAGTAAATGCTCGTCATATAGATAGTCACCCTGTTCTGTTTTAGGAATTGATCTACAGTCTACTTTTGTTGGTAAACCCGTCCTGTTCCGGGAATTCATACCACCTGGCCCTGCCGATAGTTTCCCCATCCTGTTTCGGGAGTTAATCTTTGCCTGGTTATAAAGATAGTCTCCCCGTCCTATTTCAGGAGTTAATCTTTGCATAGGCATATGGATAGTTTCCCGGTCCTGTTTCGAGAATTAATCTTTGACCTGCTTTCTGTGGGTGAACCCGTCCTGTTTTGGGAATTTATACCGCTTGGTCGTACCAATAGTTGCCTTGTCTTATTTCAGGAATTAATCTTGTACTTGGTCATACAGATAGTTGCCCCGTCTTGTTTCGGGAGTTAATCTGCGACCTGTTCGAGAATTGTTAATGATACTTTTTTGTTTGTAGACTTTTACCTTAAAAGATAAATAGTTAGTTGTATGAAATATCATGATGTATGTAATGCTCTGCTGTTGTACCCCAAAATTTGCCCTCCCATATTTCTCAAGATAGGTAAAGAATCATCTCCAAGTTGCTCAAGTTAGCTCAAGAGTTGGACAGTCAAATCACCTCCTAAGGCAGTCAATTCAAAATTAGGGTTTTGTGTTGAATTAAGGTCCTTACATCCAAATGGACTCAAGTGCTCCCCTATGTCCTAATATTCTCTCAAGTTCATCCATGTAAAATTTCAAGCCTTGTAGAGAAAGTTTGGTCAGTCAATTGCTCAAGAGCCCCACAAATCGACTGTGCTAGGGCAAAAGTCAACTGTGACCTACAAATAGTCAAACTTCAAGATTTTTTGTCAACATTCTCATTTTCAAGGTTAATTCATCATTTGATCAAGGGTTGATCATGATTCATCAAGGATTGCTCAAGATTCATCAAGATTCAAAAGTTGCTAAATTAGGGTTTTGTAGGAAAAGTCAACTCAACTTTGACCAAGCATAACTTTATCATACTTAATGAGAAATGACCCATACAAAGCTCATTTTTAAGAGGATGCAATTTCATACAATCCATCTTCACACCCCAAGATCAATAAATGCTCTCACAAAAAGTTACAAATTTGGACATTATAGGTCATTTTTGAAAGTCAACAAAAGTACCTTTTTTTCCAAAGCTTATAACTTTAGAATGGAAGATCAAAATGATATTAGACCAAAAGGGTTGGTTATATGACATCTCAAGGTTTCTAAAAAGTCAAAGAACACCTCCAAAGGTTCAAAATTGAAGAAGTTATGCATTGTTGAAGTTGGACATTTTTCCAAAATTGCCAAAAGTCAACTATCCTCAAAATTCCAATTTTTGACAAAAGGGCCCACTTTTTTCCACTTGATTTGGTCTTATCACACCATACACGTGTCCCATCCTTAATTTCATGACCAATCATTTATTTTTCTATTTTATTTAATTTTTATTGATTTAATTCATTTTTAATCAATATTAAATCAAATAAAATCTAAAAATGGATGGAATGATATCTTTTTGATCATTGCAGCTTTCAATTATCATGATTCATCAAATCAAATTCGTATCAAGCCTTTTCATGCATAAAAAATCAGATTTGGCATATTTTTGGAAACTTGATAATAGTGATCAAATCATATCTTCCATCTTCAATGCATATGGATTCAAGGCCCAAAGATTAACCTAATTCATTCCCTTATGTACACACAAGCCATAGAGAGCAAGAACACGCTGGAAGAACTGCAGAAACGGCAAAGCAAGGATTGAAAAAAGTGTGAAAAAGTGGAAGATCAAAATCAACATTAGAGCACGATTTAGTCCAAAAATTTGACATAGCTCTCTTCCCTGACATCCAGTGAAGCCAAAGGGATCAAAATCCATCCGTGAGACAGCCTAAAACTCACTGTAAGTCATCTTGAACTCGACCCTGAATATGAAATCCAACTCTCTGATTTTTGCATCTTTTTGTCCAAATAATTGCATATTCATGCTTTGCGTTGCATTCTGAAACTGTTGGCATAATTGAATTGCATTTTTGTAGTCCGTACAGCCATGCCCGAAGCTAGGGTTTTGGCTCTTCGTTTTAAGGCATTTTATTTTCAGGGAAAATTAGAGCAAATCAAGGGCATAAATGGACTCAGTGAGAGAAGACGAGCATGTTGATGCTCTTAGAGTTCGTTTCCATGGCCTAGGGCGAATTTTGGAGGCAAGCCACGAATCTTCTTGCGGATAAAAATCCGCAGGTAAATAACCAGGAACTTGTGGAAGAAGAAGACCACGCGTCTTCTCCTTACTGGCCAGTTCAAATTTCGCGCAATTTTTTTCCCAGGCATAATTAATTGTTTCCAATATAATGTTCATTATGTATCCCATTAACAATAAAGCAGCATTGGTGGAGTGGTTAGAGCGCTGGCATGTGAGCAATGGGACCTGGGTTCGAATCCCAGGTCCCCCAAAACACTTTATTTGATTTTTCTTCAGGTATTCCTATGCAATTCTCAGAAGGTGGTCTACCATGCTCCTCAAAGATCCACCTGCCAGATGGCTTCTAGATCAAATCCAAGGGTCCAGAATTGAGTACTCACCATACTCCAGGTCAACAAGCGCATACTGGAGTGGAAAAGTTAACAAACCATACTCACCCCCCTGAGTATTTCTTTTACTATTTTATTTCTTTTCTTTCTTTATTTATTTAGTTTGTTAACTATTATTATTATTATTTAAAAAATTAACCAATTAACATTTTTTTCATAAAATCAGAAAACCCAATAAAAATAATATTTTTATTAATTTCACTATTTTTGTAAATAAAATTTAACCAATTAATTTAGTTTTTAATTAGGTACAATTTTAATATCTTTTGCAATAAATTAAAATTAATATAGACTTAGGGTTTTTAATAACTTTTAACCATTTTATTTTTATTTCCTTAATTATAAAAAACCAAAAAAAATATTTTCATTTAATTAATTAATTAAATTATTAATTTAGATTTAATTCCCATTTTAATTCAAAATAACAAAAAAATATGCTTTCTTTAAATAAAAAAGGGTCAAAACCCTAAAAACGCTCCGATTTAATTTTCTCGCACGCGTATTATTTTTGATCCATATTTCAATAATGTAATTGTTTCGGGAATGTAATAGTTTTTAAATTAGGATTTTATTTATTTATCGCTTTTATTTACTTTCCGCAATTTAATTTTAAAGGGTTTGTTTTTGGCGATGTAAATACCCGACGCCTTGTAATAGCTTAGATTTAATTTCCCGCAATTTAATTTTCGTACAATATTAACTGTTAGATGTTTGATAAATAGGCAATGCATGACAAGATTAATCTTTAACCTAAAATCAACAGTAGCTCACCATAACATGTACAAAGATAATATAACTGAAAAATAACACATTCGCACATGCCACTCTTAGGGTACACCTCACTTGGTTGCCTTCGAACGTGGTCATTGAGTATAGGAAGTTTAGAGGTCGCCCTCTTGTCCAAAGATCATAAGTTGCCTCGAAACGGTTGCCTCAGATAAAATGATCTAAGACATTAGGGTTACCGCTAAGGCGTCCTAACATTGCTTTAGTGACCACACGTCCCTTAATCGAATTGACCCGAAAACTCCAACGATGATGCTACCTACTCCTCAATAGTGGGATAACGTTGTCTAAAGGAAATTTGCACAGTTTAATTCCTTTTTTCGAGTAGGTAGATGGTTCTTAAGTACTTGCTCCTTTTAAAACAAAACAAAACTTTTCGCACTTACACTCCTTTCAAAACAAAAATTCTTTCAAACCCACAAACACAAAGAAAAGAAAATTTTGAAAACACAATGAGCAAGTACCTAAGAGCCCGTGGATACCACGGATAGAAAGGGTGCTAACACCTTCCCTTTCTATAATCTACCTCCCGAACCCGAGAAATATCTCAAAAAGGAATTTTTCTGTGCTTTTGTCCTTTCCTTGTTGGATAAAATAAAAGACGGTGGCGACTCTTGCTTACCGCAACATTTTGCGAAAACAAACGCAAACGCGAACCAGCATTCCAAAACAGTCAGTTCTCATTCCCACCGATCACAGAACTGGCGACTCTGCTGGGGAATTAATAAGTGAGGTGTACCTTAGGATTAGATCACTATGTTTTCAATTGTATGCTTTAATTTTGTGGGCTTGTATCGGAGTTCTATAGATCCTAACCCGGATCTGGGGGTTACCCTTTAGGTAAGTAGCAATAAACTGTGAGGGATCTGTACAGCGTAGACCGATACGGATGAAGCAGTAGCTACGTTGGTGTGGAACTTTAGTCTGTACCGATATCCCTTGTGTTGGAACGAGGAGAATATGGGTCTTCTAAGGGGTCATTAAGCACCAACTGACCTTAGAACCTTTAAATTGACCAACTTGGCCATAGAACAGTAGCAGTATGCTACACTCATTGAGACTAAACTCTCGCGATGATTCCGGCCGCAAGAAAAGGTTGCTAAACTAGAATTATGACCGATTGAGGGTAGTCAGTGATATTGAGATCCTCTAGAACCCGGTTACTATTTTTAGGACAAGTTTTAACTAACTCAACTGAAAGAGGGTAGTACCTAAGCTCCATGCCAGCCTGAAATCTAAGGGCTCTCAGTGTGACTTGTGTGCCTTTACCATGTTTGCTTTTTGTGGATACTTGTGGTGTGCCTTTATCATGACATCATGACATCATCACATTGCATACATCTTGCATAAGACTAACCTATTTCAAAGACAGGAGGGTTTAATCTTTTCTCTATTTTGTAGGTCATCATGATGCCCATCCGTAAGAATACCATCCGGATCAACTTTGTCCAAGTACCTACCTTGCTTAAAGAGTTGATTACCAAGATGCCTGACACTACTTACTTTATCAGGAGGCATGGTTCTCTTCTCAGTTTGGTCACCTCTAAATTGGACGAGCAAATGATGAGTGTTCTGGTCCAATTCTATGATCTGCTGTACCACTATTTTACTTTTCAAGACTATCAGCTGGTTCCTACCCTAGAAGAGTTCTCTGAGATGCTCGGTATCTCTGTTCTGAAGCAGGCTCCATTTACTGGATGGGAAAAGACTCTTAGGCCTGAAGAAATTGCTGCAGCCCTTCATTTGACCAAAGAGGAGGTAATGGCTAATTGGGAGTCTAGAAGTGGGGCTAAAGGTTTTCTGACTAAGTTCTTGGTTGGCAAGGCTAACTACTTCTGGGATAGCCTAGACTTTAAGGCGTACGAGGATATTCTGGCTCTCTTGATTTATGGCTTGGTACTGTTTTCGAATCCTGAAACTTTTGTTGATGTGAATGCGATAAAAATCTTCATCTCTCAGAACCCTGTACCCACTCTCTTGGGTGACATTCTTCATCAGCTCTATGCTCGTACTTCCCGAAAAAGGGGAACCTTGATGTGCTGTGCTCCTTTATTGTCGAGGTGGTTTATTTCGCACCTCCCTAAGTCAGTGCTGAAGAACAAAGAAGGAATGGGATGTGCTTATAGGTTGATGTCACTTTCTCATAATGACATTATCTGGACTCTCAAAGGTATGGATGAAGTGACTATCATTGATCGCTGTGGAGAGTATCCTAATGTTCCATTGATAGGCACCCATGTAGGAATTTCTTATAACCCATGCTTAGCCCTTCGTTAGTTTGGAAGAGCCAGAAGAGAAGGACCTCACGAGATGTTGATGCCTCATATCATCTTTGATTTTCAAGGGGATAGCGACGAGCAACGTCGTAGATTCATAAAGGCTTGGGATAGAGTTCATCAATCAGATCCACATGAGTTGGGTCCAAAGACTTCTCTGCCAATGGATCCATATCTCAGATGGGTCCGCATCCGTGCCCAGAAGTTAGGTATGCCATATGAAGCTGTATGGCCTGTCACTCTTGAAGTTGCTAATGAAGAAGGGGTTCTTCCAACCATTCTCCATCCCTATATGCCCACTGACATTGGGGCACTGAAGAGGTCTTGGATGTAATTGAGGGAGGAACGAGATTCTTATCGGGAGAAGTTCAACGAGCAAGAGCAAAAGATCCAGAGGTTGACTAGGCAGTTAGAGAATGAGCGGATTCTCAATGATTATGTCCGCACTGATAAGAAGAGACCATGGGAGCATTGATGGACTTTTGATGATTTCCTTTCCAGTTTTTGTTTACTTTTCAGTATTTCCATTCTTGTAACGCCTTAAGGGAAATTTGTTGAACAATTTAAATTTTGAAGTTTAAATCTAATAAAGTGTGTTTCCTTCCTTATTTACAAATTTGAATCCCGATTGTCTTTGAAATCATAAATCATACGCATTCCATCCCATGCACTTCATAAACAGGTACCCTTTATAGGTCTCTTATCTTCTTCGCTATTTGTTTCAGCAATCATCATGTCTGCTGAATCTTCAACTGAGAAAGCTATCAAGGCCCTCCAGGCCCAGAATGCCCAATTTCAAGAGCTGTTCATGAATCTAGCCAAGGGTCAGCAGGACCTGAAGACCTTAATTCTGAAAGAGAAGAAGAAGAAGAAGAAGAAGAGGACAGTCATGTTCAACACTGGACATAGGTTTGGGAACAGGTTACAGAATGAAGTTGATCTGAGCACCTCATCTGGAGGGAAGGATAATTCACAAGAAAGGAGGGCTCCTAGCCCTGTGGTCTCCGACAACGAGACAGACTACGATGAAGAACAGTATCCTCCTGCTGAGGATAAGTACAAACAACTGGAAGACCGTTTGAACGCTATGGAAATTCAGAAGGTGCCCGGTCTGGACTTCAGAGATCTAGGTCTATCATCTGGGGTGGTGATTCCCCATAAATTCAAGGCACCAGCCTTTGCCAAGTATGACGGAGTTTCCTGTCCGAAGCTACACCTCCGGTCATATGTGAGGAAGATTCAGCCTAACACTGCCGATAAAAGCTTATGAATCCATTTCTTTCAAGACAGTCTCTCAGGGACTCAGCTTGAGTGGTTCTATCAGTTGGACGGAGCTAGTATCTGCAGCTGGGAAGATTTGGCTACTGCATTCTATAGGAAGTATCAGTACAACTCCGACCTCGCTCCAACGCGTACCCAACTCCAGGGTATGTCAATGGGAACGGGTGAAGGATTCAAAGATTATGCTCAAAAGTGGAGAGACCTCGCCGGAAGGGTGCAACCACCTTTGGCTGATCGTGAGCTTGTTGACATGTTTCTAGGGACCCTGTCTGGTCCATTCTTCAACCATCTAATTGGAAGCTCTTCATCTGGGTTTACAGATCTTATTTTGACCAGTGAAAGGATTGAGGCTGGTATTAAGGCTGGGAAGATACAGAAGGGTGCCTCATCGAGCACCGAGAAGAAGCCGTTTAAGAAAGAGTCCAGTGTTGTCTACAGTGAAAGAAGACAAAATAAACCTGAACACCGCCAAGCTGTCAACGCGGTTGTTATTTCAAAACCCGCTGGTGCTCCTCAGCACCACAATCAACAAAAGGACGAGAGACCTCGAAGGCAATTCACTCGTCTCAGCATAACTTTGTCTCAGATTCTGCCACAGTTGCTGAAGACCAATCTGGCGATTCTAAAGGAATCTCTGAAGAGTCCAAATACCACATCACCAAGGTATAACCCCAATGCCCGCTGCGCTTTTCACTCTGATAGCCCGGGGCATAATACCGACGATTGTTGGGTTTTGAAGAACAAGGTGCAAGACCTAATTGATGCGAAGGAGATTGAGTTTGAGGCGCCCGAGAGGCCAAATGTTGTAACTGCTCCCATGCCCAAGCATGGAGTGAATGCTCTAGAAGAGGACTTGTTTGTGGTTTCTGTAGAAGATATTGCTACCCCTCTGATGACTGTCAAGAAGAACCTGTTGCTAGCCGATTTATTTCCGGGCTGTGACGAAGGTTGTCATATGTGTTCTGTTTTACCTACCGGTTGCCTATTCCTGAAGTCAGGTATCCAAAACCTGATGGATAGTAAGGAGATCCTGTTTGAAAAGACTGCTGTTCCTTCCGTTCATTCTGAAGAAGTTGCCATTATTACCATTTTCGACAATTCTTCCAAGGCTCCCTCGAGGAAGCCTGTTAGAATTACATCTGTTCCAAAGATCGCACCTGTAATCATCACTGTTCCGGGGCCCATTCCCTACACCTCTGACAAAGCTGTCCCCTGGCACTATGGGGCTGATGTTTATGTTCTTGAAGTTAAGAAAGAGTTGGATGCTGATACCGGCATCAGTAACATTACTGAACCTGCTAAAGTCACCCGCAGCGGTAGACTTTTCTCACCTGATATTGCTCCACCAACTGTCCGAAGACCTGTTGTCATTACACCTGCAAGTGTACCTACTGCCATTCCTGATCAAGTTCCTATTCCTGCCCCTGTCACCGAGTCATCTAACTCTCGGGGCAAAGGGATCTCCACTGATGTGCCTGCCCAGACAGAGGCACCAAAGACAATTACTGTTGAAGCTTCCAAACAGGAGATGGAAGAGATTCTGAAGATTATTAAGAAGAGTGATTACAACGTAGTTGAGCAACTGGGGCAAACTCCATCCAAGATTTCTATGTTGTCACTATTTCTGTGCTCAGAGGCCCATGCCAAGGCTCTGATTACCTTCCTGAAGACGGCCCACGTGCCACAAGAGACATCAGCTGATCAGTTTACAGATTGTGTGGCCAATTTAACTGCTGATAATGGATTGGGTTTCTCAGACGCTGATTTAACTGCCAAGGGGAAAAATCATAATGATGCCCTGCATGTCTCCATTGAATGCAGGGGCACTACTCTTGCACATGTGTTGGTTGATACTGGTTCCTCATTGAACGTCTTGCCCAAAAAAGCTCTAGACCGGTTGGATTGCGAAGGGTTGGAGCTAAAACCAAGTAACATCGTTGTCAGGGCCTTTGATGGGTCTAAAAGGATGGTGCACGGTGAAGTTGATATTCCAATTAAAGTTGGTTCTCAGGTCTTCAATTCTATGTTCTATGTGATGGACATTCGGCCATCCTACTCTTGTTTTCTGGGTCGTCCATGGATCCATAAAGCTGGGGCCGTAACCTCAACGCTCCATCAGAAGCTGAAGTACCTGGTCAAAGGGAAGATTGTGACAGTACAAGGGGAGGAAGAGCACATGGTCAGCCACCTCAACTCGTTCTGATACGTAGAGATGGATGGGGAGTTCATTGAGACCCCGTTCCAGCACTCTGAAGAGGTTCCCCAGACATTGGCATCAGCCGAGACTGTGTTTGAGGATTCTCCTATGAAGATGGCTTCCTTAAAAGATGCCCGGGCTGTTATTGAGAAGGGTGAGTGTGCAAATTGGGGCCGACTCCCTGATTTTACATAGAAGACTAACAAGTTTGCTTTGGGTTTCACTGCAGAAGCGCAGAGGGCTGTTCGTAATGCAAGGATTGGAAGACCTCCCGTGTTCATCAGCAACTCGGGAGTAAATGCCATCGAAGATGATGTGGAAGAGTCTGAATTCGACAGCTGGATCTATCCTACGACCGATGATGGACCAAGCAACTGGACAACAAAGGACTTCATCCCTATTACTTTTGTTACCCAGTAATGAAACTTTTGTTTTGAATTTGTAATAGACAATGTTTTGAAACTTTATGGCCCGGTGTCTTACCCGGGGCATCGTGGCTTCATTTGTGAGGGCTTTTTGTGTGTCATTTTCATATATCATTAATAAAAAAATTGGATGTTCTTGCATTTCAAATCTTGCGCTCCTTGTCTTTCTTTATTATATATTGCAAAAACAGCTATTTTACACACACTCACATATACAGGTCTCCATCTACTTTGGATCTCACTGGTAACGACTCTGCTACTGCCAGTTATGACTTCGAAAATCCGATCAACTTAGCCGAAGACGAAGGTGAAGATGATTGTGAAGTGCCTGGTGAACTTGCAAGTCTGTTACTCCAGGAAGAGAGGGCCATTCAGCCACATGAAGAGCCAGTGGAAACAGTGAATCTGGGTACTGAGACAGACAAGAAGGAAGTCAAGATCGGTGCAAATCTGGAGCTTAGTGTGAAACAGCGGTTGATTCAGATGCTGCATGACTATGTTGAGATCTTTGCCTGGTCTTACCAAGATATGCCTGGTTTGGATACTGATATTGTGGTTCATCGCCTGCCTACCAAGGAAGACTGCCCTCCAGTAAAACAGAAGGTTCACCGAATGCGCCCAGAAATGTCTGAGAAAATCAAGGCTGAAGTTATGAAACAATTTGACGCCGGTTTTCTAGCAGTGACTTCTTACCCTCAGTGGGTCGCCAATGTGGTTCCTGTGCCGAAGAAAGATGGTAAGGTCAGAATGTGTGTTGATTATAGGGATTTGAACAGGGCGAGCCCCAAGGATGACTTCCCTCTACCTCATATCGACGTTCTGGTTGACAACACTGCTCAGCATAAGGTATTCTCCTTTATGGATGGCTTCTCAGGTTATAACCAGATAAAAATGGCTCCCAAAGACATGGAGAAGACCACCTTTGTTACTCAGTGGGGTACCTTTTGCTACAAGGTCATGCCTTTTGGGCTGAAGAATGCTGGGGCAACGTATCAGCGTGCCATGGTTGCTTTGTTTCATGACATGATCCATCATGAGATTGAAGTATCCGTCGATGATATGATTGCAAGGTCCCAGACTGAGGAGGAACACCTTGACCATCTGCAGAAGCTTTTTGACAGGTTGAAGTTGTACAAGCTGAGGTTGAACCCAAACAAGTGCACCTTCGGGGTAAGATCTGGTAAATTACTGGGTTTCATCGTAAGCGAAAAAGGTATTCAAGTCGATCCGGCAAAAGTGAAAGCCATACAAGAGATTCCAGCTCCCAAGACAGAGAAAGAGGTCAGAGGATTTCTAGGACGATTGAACTACATTGCCCGATTCATCTCGCACCTAACTGCTACTTGTGAACCAATCTTCAAGCTACTGAAGAAAGATCAAGTGGTACGTTGGAATGATGAATGCCAGGCCGCTTTCGAAAGGATTAAAGAGTATCTTCAAGAGCCACCCATCCTAATGCCACCAGTTGAAGGGAGACCTCTGATCTTATATTTGACGGTACTCAAAAACTCAATGGGGTGTGTGATGGGTCAACATGATGAGTCTGGCCGAAAAGAGCATGCAATTTACTACCTTAGAAAAAAGTTTACCGACTGTGAGACCCGATACTCACTACTCGAGAAAACTTGTTGTGCTTTGGCGTGGGCTGCTCGCCGGCTGAGACAGTATATGTTGACTCACACCACTTTGTTGATTTCAAAGATGGATCCAATCAAGTATATCTTCGAGAAGCCTGCCTTGTCCGGAAGAATAGCAAGATGGCAGATGATCTTGACTAAGTATGACATCCAATATACAACTCAAAAAGCAATCAAGGGAAGTGTATTGGCAGACTATTTGGCACACCAGGCAGTGGATGATTACCAGTCTATGAACTTTGAATTCCCGGACGAGAATATCATGTTGGTGACTGATTGTGAAACACCTGGACCGAATGAAGGACCTGAGGAAGGATCCCGATGGTCTATGTACTTTGATGGAGCTTCAAACGCTTTGGGTAATGGCATTGGTGCCGTGATCATATCTCCTAAAGGCTCTCATACTCCGTTCACCGCCCGACTATGTTTCAACTGCACCAACAACATGGCGGAGTATGAAGCATGCATCATGGGTCTTCGAGCTGCAATTGACCTAAGGATTAAGTTTCTAAGTGTCTTCGGAGATTCCGCTCTCGTGATCAGTCAGATCAAAGGCGAGTGGGATACGAAACACCCAAATCTTATGCCTTACAAGGAGTATGTATTAACATTGCTTCCCCATTTAGAGGAGATAACCTTTGAACACTTCCCTAGAGAGGAAAATCAGCTGGCGGACGCGTTAGCTACGATGTCTTCTATGTTCAAAGTCAATTGGGACAATGAAGCTCCCCGGATCATTATTGAAAGATTGGACGAACCTGCACATTGCTGTGATCTTGAGACTGAAGAGGTAATAGAAAAGCCCTGGTATCATGAGGTGAAGAGGTACCTTGAAGCTCAGGAATACCCCGAGGGTGCATCTGTTAATGATAAGAACTTTCTGAGGAGGTTCGCGACAAAGTTCTTTATCAGCAATGATATTCTTTACCAGCGTAACCATGATTCAACCTTACTGCGTTGTGTGGATAAGATTGAAGCAGAAAGGATCATGGCAGAACTGCATGAAGGTACTTTCGGAACCCATTCCAGTGGACATACCATGGCAAAGAAAATCCTACGGGCAGGATATTATTGGTCCACGATGGAAGCCGACTGTTATCAGCATTCCCGGACGTGTCACAAGTGCCAAGTTTATGCTGATAAGGTGCACATACCTCCAGTTCCTCTGAACGTCTTGACGGCACCTTGGCCTTTTGCAATGTGGGGCATTGATATGATCGGAGAGATCAGGCCTACGGCATCCAACGGGCATCGTTTCATCCTGGTAGCAATTGATTACTTCACGAAGTGGGTTGAAGCAGCTTCCTTTGCTACCGTAACCAAGAACGTCATGGCACGGTTCATTCGGCACAATCTGATCTATCGATACGGTGTACCAGAGAGGATCATTACGGACAATGGTACCAATCTCAACAACAAGATGATCACTGAGCTTTGCGAGCAATTCAAAATACAGCATCATAACTCTTCTCCCTACTGGCCGAAGATGAATGGGGTTGTCAAAGCGGCAAATAAGAACATTAAGAAGATTGTGCCGAAGATGACAGTGACATACAAGGACTAGCACGAGATGTTACCATTTGCTCTTCATGGGTACCGTACCTCAGCACGGACGTCAACAGGGGAACACCCTATTCCTTGGTATACGGCATGGAGGCAGTCTTGCCTATTGAAGTTCAGATACCCTCTCTTCGAATCATGAAAGATGCAGGTTTAAGCGAAGATGACTGGATTCAGACCCGGCTTGATCAGTTAAACCTAATCAACAAAAAGAGACTTACTATTGTTTGTCATGGTCAGATGTATCAAAAACGGATGATCAAGGCATTTAACAAGAAAGTCAGACGACAAGGGTATCAAGTTGGAGACCTGGTTATCAAACGCATCATTCTACCTCAAGGTGATCCCAGGGGCAAATGGACCCCTACTTACGAAGGGCCACTTGTGGTTAAAAACATTTTCTCAGGAGGAGCTATGATTCTAACCACCATGGATGGTGACGACCTTCCTCACCCTGTCAATGCAGACATAGTAGAAAGATACTACGCCTAATCAAAGACCCACTAGGTTGACTGGCCTAGGCAAAAATAAGGGCTTCCCAGCGAACCAATAGGGTTCGGGCAAAAATAAGGGATGAAAATAATAAAAAAATCTGTACACCCGGCAAGTCGAAAACCTGAAAAGGCGGTTTGGGCAAAAAAGGGTATCCTGGTGGACTGAAAACCCGAAAGGGCGGTCCAGGCAAAAGTTAGGGATAAGCGTAACACTATGTCTATTTGGATCACCCCGCATCCAGACTTCGGTATCGACTATCAAGCTCAGACAACACTAATCAATCTGATTCATCTTCAACCAGTAGCAAAGTGATGAGATGCTCGAGGATATAAAGAAAATAGCAGAGTTGGAACCCAGTGGGATTATTCACATAGCTTTTTTGTTTCCTTTTTACAAATTGTATAAACTCTATTTGTTCGGTGGCGTTCTCTTACTAGGACGTCATCCTCTTGTATAAAAACGCCTATTTACAGGCCAAACTTCAAAATCAATACAAATTCATTTCCAGACAAATTTCTTTTTCCTTTATGTTATTTGTTTTGCAAAGAACATCCAAAGTTCATTTTTGATATATGCATTTGACATTAATTGTTGATCATAAATATTTACATGAGAAACAAAGATGAATTACTGCTAATATCAGAAATAGGGGCAATAAGAATTGTCCGAGTTGTATGGTTGCTCTGTCCACCAGGTACCAGGGTAGATTCAGCTGAAGAATATGGCTAAGATACCTTCACTCCCCGCAGAGTAAGACAGTACTGGTAGCTCTCTCAGCTGAGACTTACAACTATTGACGAATCAACAATACTCTCCCCAAGCAGAGTTGATCTACCATCAGCACTAGAAAGGCTTGATATCCCCGACAGTCTTAATATTCCCCAACGGAGTATAAGAATGTTCCCTGGCTGAATACAAGATACCTCTAGTGGAGCCATTTCCCCAGCGCAGTCTAAAAAACTTCCCCAACAGAGTTGAATCATCATCCCTAGTAGATTCTGGAAGCTTATCCCCTGCAGAGCGCAAATAAATCTCCCCAGCCAAATTCAGAGGGTTATCCACACAGGAGTCTAACTGGGTTATCCTCAGCAAGTTGCAACTGAAAGATCATCCTCAGCAAAGTTCTTCCTTTCACATACAGGACTTCAACCCTCAACGGATTCAATATCACCAGCAAAGGTAATCCATCCCCAGCGGAGTTCATCATTGAAATCCCCAACGGAGCTTATCAGCGGAATCCCCCAGCGGATTTTATCGTTAAAATCTTCAGCAGAATATCTCTCCCCATAGATTAATTCCCCACAGAGTAATCTCTTCGTCAGCTTATTCCCCAACGGAGTTCTTTTCTCCTGCAGGTTTATTCTCACAATCATCTTCGTTTATCATCCCCAGCAGAAACGAAGAACTCAACTCTATTCTCCAGTAGCTCCGGGATTTATTTTCCCCAGCTAAAACATCACATTTTCATACATCATGGTACATGCATATACGCATCATACGAATACAATCTCATTTACGTTGAGAACTTCATTGCTTGATCCATCTCATGCATTGCATATGACTGACCTTTACCTTTCAGGAAAGATGCAGTTAAGTTCTCAGTTACGTCAAAGACCTGACTGGTTCTTAAATCTCAATGAATTATCCTCGATTGAATTTCAGATAAGGTTCTCAATCTCAACAGTTTCCCTATGTCATAGTGTGGACAAGTGCTATAACCTCAACGGTATACTACGTTGAGCACGAGTCAGTTCCTAGATCCTGATGTTTTCCTCCGTCATAGTGTGGACAAGTGCTATAACCTCAACAGTATACTACGTTGAGCACGAGTTAGTTCCTAGATCCTGATGTTTTCCTCCGTCATAGTATGGACAAGTGTTATAACCTCAACGGTATACTACGTTGAGCACGAGACAGTTCCTAGATCTTGATGAAGATGTTTCCCTACGTCATAGTATGGACGAGTACTATAACCTCAACGATATACTATGTTGAGCACGAGTCAGTTCCTAGATCTTGATGTTTTCCTCCGTCATAGTGTGGACAAGTTCTATAACCTCAACGATATACTATGTTGAGCACGATTCAGTTCCTAGATCTTGATGTTTTCTTCCGTCATAGTGCGGACAAGTGCTATAACCTCAACGGTATACTACGTTGAGCACGAGACAATTCCTAGATCTTGATGAAGATGTTTCCCTACGTCATAGTGTGGACGAGTACTATAACCTCAACGGTATACTACGTTGAGCACGAGTCAGTTCCTAGATCTTGATGTTTTCCTCCGTCACAGTGTGGACAAGTGTTATAATCTCAACGGTATACTACGTTGAGCACGAGTCAGTGCCTAGATCTTGATGAAGATGTTTCCCCCCAATTGAATTATGGACAGGTTCTTAAGACTCAATCGAGGCATTCTCTCAGTTGAAGTACAAACAAGTTCCTAAATCTCAACAAAGGTTAGACTTCCCCAGCGGAATCTTTTACAACAACAGGTATGCAAGTTCTCGCTAAGGAATCTCTTATGCGATCGACATTCCTGCGGATGGCATATATAAGCCTATCCTCCTACCAACAAACTCCAAATGGCATCTGTAAGCCCATTCGCGACATCACAATGCTGATACCACTTTATGCGAGTGCAAATTTCTGGCCACTCTAGTGTTCAATCATCTTCCACCTTCGGATCACGAAAGGCCCGAACGCCAATCTATATCATCAGGTTTAAGAAGATTGAACAAGGGCAACTATTGTGCCCCAAAATTTTCCCTCCCATATTTCTCAAGATAGGTCAAGAATCATCTCCAAGTTGCTCAAGTTAGCTCAAGAGTTAGACAGTCAAATCACCTCCTAAGGCAGTCAATTCAAAATTAGGGTTTTGTGTTGCATTAAGGTCCTTACATACAAATGGCATCAAGTTCTCCCAAATGTCCTAATATGCTCTCAAGTTCATCCATGTAAAATTTCAAGCCTTACAGAGAAAGTTTGGCCAGTCAATTGCTCAAGAGCCCCACAAATCGACTATGCTAGGGCAAAAGTCAACTGTGACCTACAAATAGTCAAACTTCAAGATTTTTTGTGAAAATTCTCATTTTGAAGGTTAATTCATCATTTTATCAAGGGTTGATCATGATTCATCAAGGATTGCTCAAGATTCATCAAGATTCAAAAGTTGCTAAATTAGGGTTTTGTAGGAAAAGTCAACTCAACTTTGACCAAGCATAACTTTCTCATACTTCATGAGAAATGACCCATCCAAAGCTCATTTTGAATAGGATGCAATTTCATACAATCCATATTCACACCCCAAGATCAAGAAATGCTCTCACAAAAAGTTACAAATTTGGACATTATAGGTCATTTTTGAAAGTCAACAAAAACACCTTTTTTTTCCAAACCTTATAACTTGAGAATGGAAGATCAAAATGAGATGCGACCAAAAGGGTTGGTTATAGGACATCTCAAGGTTTCTAAAAAGTCAAAGAACACCTCCAAAGGTTCAAAATTGAAGAAGTTATGCATTGTTGAAGTTGGGCATTTTTCCAAAATTGCCAAAAGTTAACTATCCTCAAAACTCCAATTTTTGACAAAAGGGCCCACTTTTTTCCACTTGATTTGGTCTTATCACACCATACACGTGTCCCATCCTTAATTTCATGACCAATCATTTATTTTTCTATTTTATTTAATTTTTATTGATTTAATTCATTTTTAATCAATATTAAATCAAATAAAATCTAAAAATGGATGGAATGATATCTTTTTGATCATTGCAGCTTTCAATTATCATGATTCATCAAATCAAATTCGTATCAAGCCTTTTCATGCATAAAAAATCAGATTTGGCATATTTTTGGAAACTTGATAATGGTGATCAAATCATATCTTCCATCTTCAATGCATATGGATTCAAGGCCCAAAGATTAACCTAATTCATTCCCTTATGTACACACAAGCCATAAAGAGTAAGAACACGCTGGAAGAACTGCAGAAACGGAAAAGCAAGGATTGAAAAAAGTGTGAAAAAGTGGAAGATCCAAATCAACATTAGAGCACGATTCAGTCCAAAAGCTTGACATAGCTCTCTTCCCTGACATCCAGGAAGCCAAAGGGATCAAAATCCAGCTCTGAGACAGCCTAAAAATCACTGTAAGTCCTCTTGAACTAGACCCTGAACATGAAATCCAACTCTCCGATTCTTGCATCTTTTTGTCCAAATAATTGCATATTCATGCTTTGCGTTGCATTCTGAAACTGTTGGCATAATTGAATTGCGTTTTTGTAGTCTGTACAGCCATGCCCGAAGCTAGGGTTTTGGCTGTTCGTTTTTAGGCATTTTGTTTTCATGGAAAATTAGAGCAAATCAAGGGCATAAATGGACTCAGTGAGAGAAGACAAGCATGTTGATGCTCTTAGAGTTCGTTTCCATGGCCTAGGGAGAATTTTGGAGGCAAGCTACGAATCTTCCTGCGGATAAAAATCCATAGGTAAATAACCAGGAACTTGTGGAAGAAGACGACCACGCGTCTTCTCCTTACTGGCCAGTTCAAATTTCGCGCAATTTTTTTCCAGGCATAATTAATTGTTTCCAATATAATGTTCATTATGTATCCCATTAACAATCTCTTCATGTTAATGGTATTAATCTTCAATCTCTTCATGTAGATAACTTTCCTGGCTTGTTACAGGTATTAATCTACAATCAGTCGTCCACAGATATTTTCCTGGCTTGTTACAGGTATTAAACTGGGACTTAAAAAGGTTGGTCGAGGAGATAGCTGTCCTGGCTGGTTTCAGGTATTAATCTCTGACCTGAGAAAGAAAAATCTTCCTGGCTTGTTACAGGTATTAATCTTCAATCTCTCGTCCACAGATATTTTTCCTGGCTTGCTACAGGTATTAATCTGGAACTTAAAAAGGTTGATGGTAGCCATCTTTTGATTGACCTTTTCCTGAAAAAGGTAAAACGTTAGCAGTATGCAATGTCATGATGTATGAAATGCATGATATCATGATGTTCTCAAAAATAAATGAGATTGTATGGTATGATGCGTATATGCATGTATCATGATGTATGGAAATGTGATGTTTTAGTTAGGGAAAATAAATCTCGGATAACTTGCTGGAGAATAGAGTTGAATTCTTTGTTTCCGCTGGGGATGGCGAACGAAGATGATTGCAAGAATAAACCTGCAGGAGAGGATGACTCCGTTGGGGAATAAACTGATGAGGAGATTACTCCGAGGGGAAATACTCTATGGGGGAGAGATATTCTACTGATGATTTTAACGATAACTCCGCTGGGGATGCCATTGATAAGCTCTGTTGGGGATTTCAATGATGAACTCCGCTGGGGATGGATTACCGTTGCTAGTGATATTGAATCTGTTGAGGATAGAAGTCCTGCTTGGGGAAAGAAAGAACTTTGCTGGGGATGATCTTTCAGTTGCAACTTGCTGAGGATAACCCAGTTAGACTCTTGTGGGGATAACCTCTGAATTTGGCTGGGGAGATTTATTTGCGCTTCATAGGGGATAAGCTTCCAGAATCTACTGGGGAAGATGATTCAACTCTGGCGGGGAAGCCTTTTTTAGACTGCGCTGAGGAAATGGCTCCACTGGGGGTATCTTGTATTCCGCCGGGGAACATTCTTATACTCCATTGAGGAATATTAAGACTGCCAGGGATACTCTTATGCTTGCTGAAGAATATCTTTATACTCCGCTAAGGAATATTAAGACCTTCTGGGGACACCCGACCTTTTTAGGGCTGATGGTAGACCAACTCTGCTTGGGGAGAGTATTGATGATTCGTTCATAGTTGTAAGTCTCAGCTGAGAGAGCTATCATTAGTGTCTTACTCTGCAGGGAGTGAAGGTATCTTAGCCATATTCTTCAACTAAATCTACCTTGTACCTGGTGGACAGAGCAACTGTACAGTTGGGACAATTCTTATTGCCCCTGTTTCTGCGGGAGAAGGTACCTGCGGAGGCCCTGTGGATCAAGTATTATCTCCACCTATGAGGTGCTTGGTATCTTTCGGTAAAAATGACAAGTCTTCTTCCGGTAGGCAAGTGACGAGATGACGGGACATAGTCGTACGCTTTGATCCCTAATTTTTGCCTGGACCGCTGTGATACGGTGGGAGAACTGACTTGAGGTTTTGCGTTTGTTTTCGCACTTGTTTGGTTTAGCAAGAGTCACCATCGACTATTTATTTTATCCTAAAGGAAAGGTTAAAAAGCACAGGAAAAACCTTTTGAGATGTTTCAGGGGTTCGGGGGGTAGATTATGAAAAGGGAAGGTGCTAGCACCCTTTTCATCCATGGTTATCCATGGGCTCTTAGTTACTTGTTTTAGATCACTTGCCTTGATTTTCAATTGTTTGAAATGGTGCTTTGTGTGTGTGTTTTGAAAATGTTTTGAAAAAGATGCCTTGTCTAGGCAACCGTTGAAATGACTCTTGTTTGAGTATATGCAAAGGCGTTTGTCTTTTTGAAAAGATATTTCAATGTTTTTGAAAGTTGTTTGGAAATTGTGTTTGTGGAGTGGGTTTTGAAAAAGTAGGCAAGTGTGTTTTGCAAGTTTGATCAAGTAACTAAGAGTTGTCTACCCCTAAATTTACTCAAAGATTTTTCTCATGTTTTAACCCTTTTAACAGTATTGTTCCACCATTGAATTTGGTGGACAATCTTGTGTTAGGATGTTAACGGGACGGGCGCGGGTCATCGATTAGACCATGAATGCAATAGTGTCAAGTATCTTTGGCAATTTGCTTGAAGGGACTTGATCATTTTTAGGCAACTTTCGAAAGCGTCATCGAGGGACTATGATCATTTAATTTGTTTTGTTTTGCCAAAGATACTCAACATGCAAGCATGGCCCATTTTGGAAGGCAACGAGTGGGATTACCCTAGGGGGTGCAAGTGTGAATTGTGTATTGATTGTCATGCATTTGTCTTGTATTTAGGTTATCTAGCGTTTGATTTTATTTACATACAAACCCTAGGTCTAAACATGGTATAATTGAAAGCGATAAATTACGGGAATTTAAAGTCTACGCTATTACAAATAAGTATCCGGGAGTGGGGGTACAAATATTTACAAATGGGGATGAGACTTATTAGGAGAGTAGTGTCCAAACATATTTACAACCAAATCGAATCAATCGCAATCTCAAATGTAAAATGTATCAATGTATAAGAATAAAAGAGAAATAAAATGTGTATTGTAAATGTGTATGTGATTTATTTACAAGTGATGCAAGTATTAACCTAATATACTTATTAAGTACTTATTTATGTATCAATATCATTTTTGGTATTTTGTTAATTATGTACAAGTGTTTTAGTTAAAAAAGAAATATTCAACCTAAAAATCTATTTTTTTTTTATGTATTTCTATGAATATTTTATACAAGAGTTTTAATTAAAAGAAAAAAATGTTTTAAGTTTGAGAAAATTATTATTTACATTTTAATTTCTATACAAAAGTTTTTAATTAAAAAAAGGTTCTAAAGAAAAAATAGTATAAACCTAATGAAAAAAATCTAATATGTATATATTTTTTCAAATATAATAAAAGAAAGTTTTGTGTAAAAGAGTTAAGGTATTATTTTTATTTACAAATAAAATTAAATTATGTTAGTTTAAATTATAAAGGAAAATAAAATGATAAGTAAAAAAAGTTAGTTTATGTACAAACAAAAAAAAGGGAATGGGCTTCTATTAGTGAGAGGCAGGCCCAATCAAAATAGGCAGATTAAAGGGAAAAGGGGGTGTAAGGCGCTGGCTTTGAAACTGGGCTTAGGCTTTGCAAAAGGGGCCAGGCCCAACGCGCTTGACACAACATTTTTGTAAGGGTTTCATTCTTTTGTTTTCATAACTGGAGTTAGGGTTTTCAGGCTAGAGCGTCGCCGCTTCTTCGTCTTCGTTCCTCTTCATTTTCTCAAGCCAAGCATGGCTTATTGATGATCCTCCAACTATAGGCTACCAGGCGCCGCCTCTACTTCCTCTTCTCCATGGTCACGCAGGCGGTGGTTACGCAAAAGGTATGATCTTTGTTTTATGTTTTAATGCAATTTTATGGTTTCCGTTCATATGTTATTAGTTCTGATCTTTATCTTTGTCCTTTATTTCTGTTTGAGATGCGTGAGAAGGAAGAGGACGATACCTTTTTTTTTAGATGGAGGAATGGACTGGAGGCGCCTAGGGTGGCCGGAGACGGAGGGAGCAGTGATGCGAGCTTGCTTTGTGGCCTTCCCTAGTACTCTGTATTTTGCCTTAGGTTTTATGATGGATATATGAGAACCTTTGCCTATTCTGTTTCTGAACACTTCTTTTCCTCTTCCACTTGCCTGCTTGCCTCGCTTTTGAATAGCTTGCTTGCTTTCTGAGATGCCTATTTGCTTGCTTCTGTATGCTTGTATGCTCGCCCCTGAAATATTTGCTTAATGATGTGGATTGCTGAGTTGCCTTTTTTTTGTTCAATGATGATTATTCTGAGATACTTGGCCTATTGTTTCACCTCTTTTCCTCTTCCACTATTTGCTTGCTTGCTCAATGATGAACTCAGTTCTGAGAGCTTGGGACTTTGTTTGACTCTGATATGCTTAAGGGTTTGAACAGGTTCATTGTTGTTGTTGGCATCGGTTTAGAAGCTGGCTTTAGTTTGTTTATCAGTTTGGTACAGGCTTCAGGCTTGGATTTGATGCAGGTTAGGCTTGAAGCTTGATGCTTCAGGCTGTTGAAACAGGTTACAGGCTTGGCTTGTATGGTTCTGGTTTTTGTGTTGGTACAGGTTTTGGAGGGTTTTGTTTGGTTTTTAAAGGCTAACAGTTTAACTGGTTTGTGGCCATTTGATGGCTTTGGCTTTTGTCTTTGAAACAGATTGCAGGGCTTTTTGGTTTGAGGTCACAGGTTTGTGAGTTTGAATGCCTTGAAGCAGGTTACAGGCTTGAGGCTGTTTGGAATTTGACAGTTTTTAGGCTCTTTTTTGTTCTCCTTTTAATAAAGGCTCTAATGCTTTGTTTTATAACTTACGGGATCTTGGCCTTGTGTTTTTGAAAGGCAGGAGGTGTTATATTTTTTATGTGTATTCGTTCTCTTTTTGAATTTGGTCTTGGTTTGAATTCCAATGCTTGAGCAGGTTTGCAAGGCTTGAGGTTTTCATTCTTTATGATATCTTCTGCTGTATGCATTCTGCCCCCTCTCTCTATGCGTTCTGATACATTCTGTTTATATCTCCTTTTTTATCCTCTAGCCTGCTGTACTGTAAGCTTCCTTCCTCTCTCTTTCTCTCTCCATAGATTTAAAAAGCATTTTATATTGCTTAAATCTGTCCCTTCTGAAAAAGTTCTGGCTTGAAAGTGATGTACTTTTTGAGTATGTTTGCAATGTGGTCTTTCCTCTGCATACTCTCCATATTTCCTGCATGCTTTGTGTACTTTGTTGACAACTTTGAATAGCCTTTGGACAGTTTGGGTTTGTGACTTGTTTTGGCATATTCACTTTGCAATTTATGCAGTTTGGTTTGCTATTCAGTTTGCCTTTGACTATGCAGCTTGTTGACAATGCAGTATGTTTGAAAATTTGAATTTGTGCAATATTGTAGCTTTGTGCATTTCATATTTTATTTGCAAACACTTTCTATCCCTCTTTGTGAACCAAGAAATTTCTTGTGATTTGCAGAGAGGGTGAATAAACTGATTCCGGCCAGTTATTTTTAATGATGAATTTTTAAATTAACTGTCTGCTTCTTTATTTAATTCATCTTCATTTGACTTCCTTTTTCTTCTTTTTGCAGGTAAAAAAATAATGGAGCAACGGGGAGCAGCAAATAGAAGATGAAGACTTAGGAACTTAGAACGCAATTTTATTTTACTTTTAATCGTTGTAACAAATATTATTATAAATACTTGTAAATAATTATTGTATTTAAATAACAATTGTACAAATAATTAAAAATAAATAAAAGTCTTTTTATTGATATTCCTTTTAATTGTTTATTTAATTATTTATAATTTTTAAATTATAATAAATGGAAATAAATCCCAATTATTCTAACTTAGAATAAATAAACAATTAATAAACATTGTGGTCTTAGCATCAATCAATAATAAACCCGGCGTTTCAAATAGCCATAAGCATTGCATAGTCGAATCAAATAAACATCCACATGCCTACCTCTTTACTGATTAAATCAAACCCTGCAAGCTCTCAATTCAAATGCCTCAATCCAAATCTTAGAGTAAATTTGAAAAGAACTGTAGAATTAATTCTTTCTGAGAATGCACGCATAAAACTCTGATTCTTGATTAAATGTTCACAGAAGCGCCCGCCTGATTAAACCATGAGCCCAAACTCACACAAACCCTAATAACCTGCTTGAACTGCTCCAGAGTCCATGAAAACCCTAATTTGGCTTGACTGATAAGAAAAAGTCTGTTTGACTGATTCTTACGTCAATCTGAAAAATCAGGAAAAGCCCGAAGCTGTGATTTCTTGTGGAAAAATAGGAGGGCAAATTTTGGGGTACAACAGTTTCCCCTGTTCAATCTTCTTGAACCTGAAGGGTTAGATTGGCAAGTTGCCGTTCGCGACTCGAAGGTAAAAGGAGATTGGACACTAGAGTGCCCAAAAAATTTGCACTCGTCAAAGCGTAGTTTGAGGGAATGGGCTTAAAGATGCCATTTGGTGATGTGACAGAATCTTGTCGGGGGATGGGCTTAGAGATGCCATCTGGAAATTGCTGGTAGGAGGATGGGCTTATAGATGCCATCTGGAAACGTTTGTTGACCTGCATGTCGTTGAAATTGAAGCTTAATAATCTTATCCTGAAAAGAGTAAAATGTTAGCTAAAACACAATGTTATGTTGCATGAAATGTATGATGCAATACATGTTATATCAATGTTTATGACATGAATGTAATGATTGCGCATGTAAGCTGATGAGCTGTCTTGCTGAGGATAGATGAGTCCTGGATGGCCAGAGATAATAGGTTCTTGACTGCTGTCGGGGAAAGCGAATCCTTGACTGCTGCAGGGGGTTGCAAGAATCTTTTGATCATTGATCATGAGAAGTCCTGGGACCGCTGTTGGGGGGAATCAGGAGCTCGGGTTGTACGCCGCTTCGAGAATGAGAATCTTCATTCTGCTGAGAATATCAGGATTTCAGTTTGTCTTCCACTTTGAGAATGAGAATCTTCATTCTGTTGGGAATATCAGGAATTCAGGTTATCTTCCACTTTGAGAATGAGAATCTTCATTCTATTGGGAATATTAGGAACTCAGGTTATCTTCCACTTTAAGAATGAGAATCTTCATTCTGTTGGGAATATCAGGAACTTGGGTGTATGCCAATCTACTGGGGTTTCAAGGATGAGAGTCTTCATTCTGTTAAGAGTCAGAAACTGGGAGTATACGAATCTTCTGAGGTTTTAAGGATGAGAATCTTCATTCTGTTAAGAGTCAGAAACTGGGAGTATACCAATCTTCTGAGGTTTTAAGGATGAGAATCTTCATTCTGTTAAGAGTCAGAAACTGAGAGTATACCAATCTTCTGAGGTTTTAAGGATGAGAATCTTCATTCTGTTAAGAGTCAGAAACTGGGAGTATACCAATCTTCTGAGGTTTTAAGGATGAGAATCTTCATTCTGTTAAGAGTCAGAAACTGGGAGTATACCAATCTTCTGAGGTTTTAAGGATGAGAATCTTCATTATGTTAAGAGTCAGACACTGGGAGTATACCAATCTTCTGAGGTTTTAAGGATGAGAATCTTCATTCTTGAGAGGAACAGATTTTTAGGAGCTTCAATTGTCCGTTATTCTGTTGGTGGTCGTAGCTTCCAGCAGGTGATGAAGGAATTTGAAATTTGAAATGTAATTTGTTTTGGAGAATAAATCCTTGACAAATGTTGGGGATTGGAAATTTCTGGACATCCTTGTTGATTACTGATTGCTTGGGGAGCAAGGTCTTCAATGGTTGAGGGATTTCAGGGCCACTGTTGGGGATTGAAAATCCTTGGTGATTGGTGGGGAATGAGAATTCTGAAGATCTCTACCGGGGAGTTCAGAATCTGGGAGACTTATGCTGGTGAGGTATGACTGAGAATCTTCAGTCTCGTGGGAAGTATCTCTTTGGGGAGAGGGTTCACTAGTCTGGTTCCGCTGGGGATTGATAGTTGGAAGTTTTAGCTCCGATGGGGATAGGATTTTCAGATTTTAGGGCTCCACTGGGGATACTGAAACTTAACTCTGAGGGGAACTAAGTTCTGGAAGGCTCTCGGGCTGGGGAAATCAGTTTTGAGAAAGCTCCTGTTCTGCTGAGGATCCTGAAGTTTAACTCTTTTTGGGGAATTAAGTTCTGGATTTGGAGTTCAACTCCGCTGGGGATTCCTTCTGAAAGGGCATCAAGATATTTATCTGTACCTTTAACCTATCAGTAATCATCTTTCCTGATTTGTAAGAAAATGATTATGTTCAAATGCATATGCCTATTTAACAAAACATTGGACGTTTCTCAAATTAAACATAAGTGTAAGAAGCAAAAAGAAGATAAAGCAAATTTCTGTATTTGGAAAAGTGTTTGTATTAACTTTTTATGAGTATCTTTGTACAAAGGACACAGGCATCCTAGTAAGAGGGTGTCGTCGTAAAAATTGAAAATTTTATACAAAAGAAAGATGGCTATGTGAAACAATTCTATGGGATTCCCATTCTGCTATAACCTTCACAACTCTGAATATCTGTCCATTCGCTGCTTCATCCGCCAATGACTGGATTGATCAGAAGCTCGGAGCTTGTTGATGAAGAGATTGTCCTCTAGAGTGATCCGACGAGACATAGTCGTACGCTTTAATTCCCTAACTTTTGCCTGGATCGCCCTTTCGGGTTTTAAATCCACCGGGAAACCCATTTTTGCCCAAGTCGCCCTTTCAGGTTTTCGACTTGTCGGGTTGTTTTATGCGTAGTATCTTTTGACTATGTCTGGGTTCGCAGGGTGTGGCAATTCGTCACCGTCCATGGTGGTCAGAATCATTGCACCACCAGAAAATATGCTTTTGATCACAAATGGTCCTTCGTAGGTAGGGGTCCATTTGCCCCTGGGATCACTTTGCGGCAACATAATCTGCTTGATTACGAGATCTCCGACTTGGTATACTTGACGTCTGACTTTCTTGTTAAAAGCCTTGATCATCCGTTTTTGGTACGTCTGACCATGGCAAACAGCAGTGAGTCGCTTCTCGTCGATCAAATTGAGTTGATCAAGTCGGGTCTGAATCCAATCGTCTTCACTCAAACCAGCGTCCTTCATGATCCTTAAAGAAGGAATCTGAACTTCCATGGGTAGGACAACTTCCATGCCATATACCAAAGAAAATGGAGTTGCCCCTGTTGAGGTACGCGCCGTGGTACGGTATCCATGCAGAGAAAACGGTAACATCTCATGCCAGTCCTTGTAGGTGACAGTCATTTTCTGAATGATCTTCTTGATGTTTTTGTTTGCAGCTTCAACAGCACCGTTCATCTTCGGCCGATAGGGAGATGAATTGTGATGATAAATCTTGAACTGTTCGCATAGAGCGGTGATCATAGTATTGTTCAGATTTGTACCGTTGTCTGTGATGATCCTGTCGGGGACACCATACCGGCATATAAGGTTCTGCTTGATAAAGCGGGCAACCACATTTTTTGTAACAGAGGCGAAGGAAGCTGCTTTGACCCATTTGGTAAAATAGTCAATGGCGACCAGGATGAAGTGATGTCCATTGGACGCTGTGGGCTTGATCTCTCCAATCATGTCAATTCCCCACATTGCAAATGGCCAGGGAGCTGTCAGAACGTTGAGAGGAACAGGAGGAATGTGCACCTGATCGGCGTAGATTTGGCATTTATGGCAGGTACGGGAGTGTTGATAGCAATCAGCTTCCATGGTAGACCAGTAATAGCCTGCCCTTAGAATCTTCTTAGCCATCGTATGTCCGCTCAAGTGGGTGCCGAAGGTGCCACTGTGGATATCGGTCATAATCAACTCCGCCTCAGCTTTGTCTACACATCAGAGTAAAACACAATCATGGTTGCGTTTATAGAGGATGCCGTTTCTCAGGAAGAACTTGGCAGCAAATTTCCTTAGGAACTTCTTGTCATTTACGGAAGCTCCTTCGGGATATTCTCTAGTCTGGAGATACCTTTTGATTTCGTGAAACCAGGGTTGTTCCACTACTTCTTCGGTATTAATCTCATGACAATGCGCAGGTTCATCCATTCGCTCGATGGTGATTTGGGGAGCCTCGTTATCCCAGTTGAGTTTAAACATGGAAGACATTGTAGCCAGAGCATCTGCTAACTGATTCTCTTCTCGTGGGAAATGCTCGAAGGTGATTTGCTCGAAATGAGGCAACAATGTCAAGACATGTTCTTTGTATGGGATAAGATTGGGATGTTTGGTGTCCCACTCTCCTTTTACTTGACTGATAACCAAAGCCGAGTCCCCAAATACAATCAAAGATTTGATTCCCAGGTCTATAGCAGCCTTGAGACCAAGAATGCAAGCCTCATATTCAGCCATGTTGTTGGTACAACTGAAGCAGAGTCGGGCCGTGAAAGGTGTATGTCAACCTTCCGGGGAAATGAGTACCGCACCGATACCGTTTCCGAGTGCATTTGAAGCACCATCAAAGTACAGAGTCCACCGGGATCCATTTTCAGGTCCGTCATACGGTCCGTTACCTTCAATGTTGTCCAAAGTCATGATGTCCTCGTCTGGGAAGTCGAATCTCATGGATTGATAATCTTCGATAGCTTGATGCGCTAGATGGTCAGCTAGTACACTCCCCTTTATAGCTTTTTGGGTAGTATACTGGATGTCATACTTAGTCAGGATCATTTGCCATCTAGCGATTCTTCCAGATAAAGCAGGCTTCTCGAAGATATACTTGATAGGATCCATTTTGGAAATCAACAGAGTGGTATGAGTCAACATATACTGTCTTAGTCGGCGAGCAGCCCATACCAAAGTGCAGCAAGTTTTCTCAAGCAGTGAGTAGCGAGTCTCACAGTCGGTAAACTTTTTGCTAAGGTAATAAATGGCATGCTCTTTTCGACCAGACTCGTCATGCTGGCCCAGTACGCACCCCATTGAGTTATCCAACATGGTCAAATACATGATCAACGGTCTTCCTTCGACGGGTGGCATCAAAATAGGAGGTTCTAGCAAATACTCCTTGATCTTCTCAAAAGCAGCTTGGCAATCGTCGTTCCACTCGACTACCTGATCTTTCTTCAATAGTTTGAAAATTGGCTCACAGGTAGACGTCAGATGAGAGATGAATCTGGCAATATAGTTTAAGCGCCCCAAGAACCCTCTAACCTCCTTTTCAGTACGAGGAGCAGGCATTTCTCGTATAGCTTTTACTTTTGCTGGATCGACTTTAATACCCTTGTTGCTGACAATAAATCCCAGAAGTTTACCAGACCTCACTCCAAAAGTGCACTTGTTTGGATTCAGCATGAGTTTGTACTCTTTCAACCTGGCGAACAGCTTCTGCAAATGCTCAAGGTGCTCCTCCTCTGTTTGTGACCGAGCTATCATATCGTCTACGTAAACTTCAATCTCATGATGTATCATATCATGAAACAAAGCTACCATGGCGCGTTGATAAGTTGCCCCTGCGTTCTTCAGTCCGAACGGCATCACCTTGTAGCAGAAGGTACCCCATTGTGTAACAAAGGTAGTTTCTCCATGTCCTCGGGGGCCATTTTGATATGGTTGTAGCCCGAGAATCCATCCATGAAGGAAAACACCTTGTGCTGAGCTGTGTTGTCAATCAAAATGTCGATATGCGGTAGCGGGAAATCATCTTTAGGGCTAGCCCTGTTCAAATCCCGATAGTCTACGCACATTCTGACCTTGCCATCTTTTTTAGGTACTGGCACGATGTTAGCAACCCATTATGGATAGGATGTAACAGCCAGAAAGCCTGCATTGAACTGCTTCATTACTTCAGCCTTAATCTTTTCTGACATGTCAGGTCTCATTCGGCGGGCCTTTTGCTTGATTGGTGGACAATCTTCTCTTGTGGGGAGACGATGAACCACGATATCTGTGTCTAGCCCTGGCATGTCTTCATATGACCAGGCGAAGATTTCAACGTTTTCATTCAACAGCTGTATTAGGCGCTCTTTAACACTTGGTTCCAGATTGGCACCCACTTGTACTTCCTTCCTGTCTTCCTCTGTTCCCAAGTTGATAGTTTCCAACAACTCTTCATGAGGTAAGGTGGTCCTTTCTTCTTGCTGTAGAAGTCTGGCTAACTCTCCTAGTACTTCACAATCTTCGTCATCTTCGTATTCATCTTGATTGACCAAATCTTCAGAGTTGTCGAAGGATACGGAAGAATAGTCGCCCATAGAATCCAGAGTGGATGGGTACCTGCATTTGTGAGTGTGGGTGTGTGTAAGGGATAGTCATCCTTTCAACAAACAAAAATGCAAAAGGAAAGAAAATGAACACAGCCGTTTATAAATGAAAAACGTCCAATGATTCATTAAACATGGCATATGATTATGAAGAGAATCAAAACCCTTACAAATGGACCTACATGCCCCGGGCAAGGTATGAGGTGAAAAAGTAGTGTGCAGATTGTTTTAGTAATTATTACAGACCAACAGGAAATGTTCGAAAGATAAATTACTGATTAATGAAAGTAATGGGAACGAAGTCTTTCGCCTCCCAGTTGTGTATTCCCCCTTCAATGGTCGGGAAGATCCACTCTTCAAAGTTACCCTCTTCGTCTTCGTCTTCCAAAGCATTGATTCCATGAGGAGAAATCTTGATGGGTGTCTTTTCAATTCTGGAACGGCGCATGGCCTTCTGTCCCGCAGCGGTGAACCCCAAACCAAATTTGTCTGTCTTGTGGGGGAAGTCAGGCAACTGTCCCCAAGTTGAGCTCTTTCCTTCCTTCATTGCAGCCTTTGCGTCTTTCAGAGATGCCATCCTGGCCACCTGCTTGGGCACCTCTGCTACTGTCTTTGCTGCCGCGATCTCGGGAGAAACCTCTTCAAAGTGCTGAAAAGGTGTTTCAATGAACTCACCTTCTACCTCCACATATCGAAAGGAGTTTAAATGGCTGATCATATATTCCTCCTCACCGTGTACAGTTATGATCTTTCCTTTGACAGGGTACTTCAACATCTGATGTAAGGAGGAGGTGACTGCCCCAGCATTATGAATCCTTGGTCTTCCCAGCAAGCAAGAGTATGATGGACGGATGTCCATCACATAGAAAGTAGACTTGAACACCTCGGTGCCCACTTTGATGGGAATATCAACTTCCCCATGGACCATTCTCTTTGAACCATCAAAAGCTCTGACGATAATATTACTTGGCTTCAGCTCCAAGCCCTCACAATCCAGCCGGTCCAGAGCTTTCTTAGGCAGCACATTTAGAGAAGAACCAGTGTCGACCAAGACATGGGCGAGAGTGGTCCCTCGGCATTCGACCGAAACATGCAATGCATCATTGTGGTTTCTGCCGTTAGGAGTTAGGTCAGCATCAGAGAAACCCAGACCGTTGTCGGCAGTAAGGCTGGCCACACAGTTTTGGAATTGATCGGCTGAGGTTTCTTGTGGAACATGGGCTATCTTCAAAAACTTTATCAGGGCTTTGGCATGAGCCTCCGAACAAAGCAACATGGCCAATATTGAAATTTTCGAGGGGGTTTGCCCCAATTGCTCTACCACATCAAAATCACTCTTCTTAATTAATTTCAGAATCTCCTCCACTTCTTTCTTAGAGGTTTCGGGGATGACCAATGGCTGAGCCCTCGTCCTAATGAGCTCATCTTGGATCCCTTTCCCCTTATCAGCAGAAGTAGGAGGGACAACCACAGGAGTAACAGCTTCTTCAATCAATGGAGTTCTTGCGGAAAGGTTTATCGGTGCAGGAGTAACTCTGGCAGCAGCTGAGGGTCCAAAGATTGCCTTTGGAGGGGCAATCTCTGGAGAGAAAATTCTCCCACTTCGGGTAATCTTGCTCGTACCGGCAATGTTTCCAATGTCGGCATTCTCTTCGTCAGAACTCTCTTCGGTTATCTCAATTTGTTTAACACAGTGGTAGTAGATTTCTCCACCATAATTCCACGATATTGATTTGTCAGATTTGTAGGGGACGGGCCCAGGCATGGTTATTTTCAGAGGAACAAACTTCGTAGCGGATGTAATCTTAACAGGCTTTTTAGGGACCTTGGAAAGATTGGTGGAAATGGTGATTATTGAAACGTCTTCGATAGGAGTTGGAGTAACAGGGGTCCTTTCAAAGAGAATTTGTTGGTTGTCCATTAGGCGTTGGATGCCTATCTTCAGTAATGGACAGTCAATTGGTAGGGAGGAACAAATGTAACAATCTTCTTTACAACCTGGGAAAATCCCAGCCTTCAACAGATTTAACTTGATTGTCAGTAGTGGAGTCAATAGATCATCAACAGTAGCAACATACAGATCTTCTTCAACAACGTGAACATGATGGCCATGTTTCGGCATGGGAGCGGAGATTACATTCGGCTTCTCGGGGGCGTCGAACTCAACCTCTTTCGCGTCTATCAAGTCTTGAATTTTATTCTTCAACGCCCAGCAATTGTTGGTGTCATGTCCGGCGCTGTCAGAATGATAGGCACATTTAGCATTGGCATGATAGTATAGAGATGTGATGTTAGGTTTTTTCGGTGCCTCCTTTAAACCATTCAGATTCAACTTCAACAAATGGGGAAGAACTTGTGCAGGCATCATATTGATGCGGGTGAACTTCCTTTGTGGCCGTTCTACCCGTTGCTGGTTAGGTCTATACTGATTAGTACGAGGCTGATCATTTGACGAATTTTGAATCATCACGGCCCCTACAGTCGGCCGACGCTCAGTTCTCCCCAATCCTTTTTGAGAGTACACAACGGCTGCTTCCTTCTTAGCTGGAAATGGCTTTTTAACAGTCGTAGATGCAGAGGAATCCCTTTGAATCTTCCCATTCTTAATACCAGCTTCCACTTGTTCGCCAGTCAGAATCAATTCAGTAAACCCTGCGGAAGAACTCCCGATCAAATGGTTGAAGAACGGTCCAGATAGGGTCCCCAAGAACATATAAACTAGTTCCCTATCTGAAAGAGGTGGCTTCACTCTTCCGGCCAAGTCGTGCCATTTCTGGGCGTATTCTTTGAATCCCTCATTTGAGGCCATTCCCATACTCTGTAGCTGAGTACGGGTTGGTGCCAAGTCGGCGTTGTATTGATACTGGCGATAGAAGGCAGCTGCCAAGTCTTCCCAGTTATGCACTTTTGACCTCTCAAGCTTGTAAAACCAATCTAGCTGTGTACCAGACATGCTATCCTGAAAGAAGTGTACCCAAAGATTTCTGTCGGATGTGTGAGGTTGAATTCTTCTGACATATGACCTTAGGTGCATTTTCGGGCAAGACAGCCCGTCATATCTTGCGAAAATCGACACCTTAAACTTTGGAGGGATCACAATCCCAGCAATCAATCCCAATTCTTCAAAATCTAACCCGGGAACCCTTTGCAGCTCCATAGCTGCCAGCCTATCTTCCAGGTTTTTGTATTTGTCGTCCGCTGGCGGGTATTGCTGCTCTGAGTAGTCTTCATCTTCCTCAGCCTCTTCCTCTTCAGCCTCAGACTCAGAAAGTGGTACAGCTCCTTTTCCTTTACCGGTCCCCTCATCAGATGTGGAGGGAAATTCAAGAACTCTTCTTGCTTCATTCTCAAACCTTCTTCCCAGGGTAGCCACCCCGACTCTTTTCTTCTTCTTTTTCACTTTTTCTGGCTCTTTGTTCCCCAACAACGCTTTTAGATCCTCCTGACCCTTCGCCAAGGTCATAAGGATCTGTTGAAACTGCGAGTTTTGTGACTACAGATCTTTGACCGTCTGTTCAAGATCCATCTTACTGAAATAAATAGCAGAAAGATAAGGAAACCTGGTGTGAAGACCTATTTATGCACATGATGAATGATATGTTTATTCATGCAATGTATTCAAGGATTTAGAGATTCAAAGTTGTTGCAAACAAAAAGAACACATGTCATATTAATAAGAAGAAATTTGTCAGTACATAAATGCCCCATGGGCCAAATATTACAAAAACTTCTTAAGGTAAAAAGACGTTGCGCATTCTCTTCGGCGCGATGTAGGTGTTGAGGGTCTCCTCCTCATGGAGTCGGCGGGTGAGCTCTAAAACCTTCTTCTCACTGGCGTAGAAGATGGCTTCAAAAGTATCCCTTTCTTCCCTGAGTTGGATCCAACTCTTCTGCATCTCCTCCCATGATGTTGGCATGTCAGGATATAGGATGGTGTATGGAACCTCTCCTTCCTTAACAGGCTCTTTGATCAAGGGGAGAATGTGCGGGTAAGGCATCATAAGATTCTGGGCTCGGGTTCGTACCCACTTGAGGTAAGGCTCAAGAGGGATGGAGTTCTTATGCCCCAGTGTCTTGCTATCTACCTTGTTAGGCATCCTCCAAGATCTGATGAATCTTTGGCGAAGTCCTTGCGCATCGTTGTTGAAGTCAAAAACCAGGTCAGGAATCAGCATGTCATGAGGGCCATCCCTCCGTGCATATCCAAATTGTCTCAAAGCTAGACAAGGGTTGTAGGTAATGCCTCCTCTAATGCCAAGTAATGGAACATTAGGGAACTCACCACAGCGATCGACGATGATGACATTTTCTTTGGACCGAGAACACCAATGTACATCAGAGTGCATGAGGGTCATCAACCGTTGTGACTACCTTAAGCCTTGGTCATTCTTCAAAACAGGTTGTGGAAGGTGCGAAATAAACCACCTTGCGAGGAGAGGAGTACAACACATGAGAACACCTCTCTTTCTCATTGTTCGTGTGTAAAATGAGTGGAGGATGTCCCCAAGCAATGTAGGTATGGGATTCCTGGATAAGAAGATCTTGACGGCGTTGACATCTATAAGTTGGTCAGGATTTGGGAACAAGACCAACCCATAAATGAGAAG
This sequence comes from Vicia faba, assembly GCA_948472305.1. Classification (NCBI taxonomy): domain Eukaryota; kingdom Viridiplantae; phylum Streptophyta; class Magnoliopsida; order Fabales; family Fabaceae; genus Vicia; species Vicia faba. The sequence continues at coordinate 557,742,641 of OX451737.1, read as the reverse complement.
TGCCACAATTTCTTCATAGGCTTGTAGATCCAAGGAATTCCAACACTCTTGTGCCTTCTCAAACAAGAATTTTGCCAAGAAGCCTTTGACACCACTTCTAGTTTCCCAGTGCCCCTTGATGTCATATGGTTGCAAGTGTAGTGCTTGAGCAACATCTTCAGGCCTTGGTTCTTTTTCCGTACCGTTGAAAGGTAGTTGATTAAGAATAAGAATTATCAGGAGTTGAGAAAATTCCTCCAAAGTAGGCACCAATTGGTAGTCGGGGAATGTGAAACAGTGGTGAAGGGGGTCAAAGAAATGGAATAACACTTTCATCATGTCTTCTTCAATGCTGGTGTTGACTAGGCTGAGCAGTCTACCATGTCTTTCACTGAAGGGAGAGCTTTCTGGAATTCTGGATGTGAGCTCCTTGAGTTGAGGAGGGATCCTCACATGGTTGACTTGGATAGTTTTTCTGCGAGGAATTTCCATGACCTACAAAACAAGAACAAAGATGAAGATCCAAACCCTTGAAATGGTTAGTGGATGCATATGATGCTATATGATGTTTATGATGTATGCACAAACACATGTACAAGCAATTCACACCAAACCCTAGTTTCAGGCTTGTATGAGGTTTCATAGGTAAGTACCCTCTTGAGTGTAGTTGGCTTAAAAACCTGTCCTATGAATAGTAACCGGGTTCTAAGGAGCTCATTATCATTGGATTGTTTTCCATGTTCATTGTTTTGGTTTAGCCACTTAACTAGCGACCAAAATATTCCAAGAAAACAACCCTCAATGAGTGTAGTATCGAGTATCTACCAACTTCGGACTGCACCAAAGCCGGTCATCTCACTACTCCTAACAAAAGGCCAAGATGGTCAAGTAAGGTTCTAGGTCATTAGTGCTTAGTGACATCACTCAGCGGCCCCGTACTCTCCTTGATTGAACTCAAGGGTTACCGATACTCACAAATATGTCGCACTAATATAGCTATTGCTTCAACCGTGTCGGTATACCCCGCACAGTTTCCACAACGTATTGCTATCTATGAAATGTTTCCCAAATCCGGGTGTAGGATTTCAAGCCCAAACAAGAGAACCACAAAGGTAAAGCAATCAAAGCAAACAATTAATCATGCAAAAGGGTGATCTAAAACCCTAAGGTAACCCCACTTTTCAGTATCCCCAGCAGAGTCGCCAGTTCTGTGATACGGTGGGAGAACTGACTTGAGGTTTTGCGTTTGTTTTCGCACTTGTTCGGTTTAGCAAGAGTCGTCACCGACTTTTTATTTTATCCTAAAGGAAAGGTTAAAAAGCACAGGAAAAACCTTTTGAGATGTTTCGTGGGTTCGGGGGGTAGATTATGAAAAGGGAAGGTGCTAGCACCCTTTTCATCCATGGTTATCCATGGGCTCTTAGTTACTTGTTTTAGATCACTTGCCTTGATTTTCAATTGTTTGAAATGGTGCTTTGTGTGTGTGTGTTTTGAAAATGTTTTGAAAAAGATGCCTTGTCTAGGCAACCGTTGAAATGACTCTTGTTTGAGTATATGCAAAGGCGTTTGTCTTTTTGAAAAGATATTTCAATGTTTTTGAAAGTTGTTTGGAAATTGTGTTTGTGGAGTGGGTTTTGAAAAAGTAGGCAAGTGTGTTTTGCAAGTTTGATCAAGTAACTAAGAGTTGTCTACCCCTAAATTTACTCAAAGATTTTTCTCATGTTTTAACCCTTTTAACAGTATTGTTCCACCATTGAATTTGGTGGACAATCTTGTGTTAGGATGTTAACGGGACGGGCGCGGGTCATCGATTAGACCATGAATGCAATAGTGTCAAGTATCTTTGGCAATTTGCTTGAAGGGACTTGATCATTTTTAGGCAACTTTCGAAAGCGTCATCGAGGGACTATGATCATTTGATTTGTTTTGTTTTGCCAAAGATACTCAACATGCAAGCATGGCCCATTTTGGAAGGCAACGAGTGGGATTACCCTAGGGGGTGCAAGTGTGAATTGTGTATTGATTGTCATGCATTTGTCTTGTATTTAGGTTATCTAGCGTTTGATTTTATTTACATACAAACCCTAGGTCTAAACATGGTATAATTGAAAGTGATAAATTGCGGGAATTTAAAGTCTACGCTATTACAAATAAGTATCCGGGAGTGGGGGTACAAATATTTACAAATGGGGATGAGACTTATTAGGAGAGTAGTGTCCAAATATATTTACAATCAAATCGAATCAATCGCAATCTCAAATGTAAAATGTATCAATGTATAAGAATAAAAGAGAAATAAAATGTGTATTGTAAATGTGTATGTGATTTATTTACAAGTGATGCAAGTATTAACCTAATATACTTATTAAGTACTTATTTATGTATCAATATCATTTTTGGTATTTTGTTAATTATGTACAAGTGTTTTAGTTAAAAAAGAAATATTCAACCTAAAAATCTATTTTTTATGTATTTCTATGAATATTTTATACAAGAGTTTTAATTAAAAGAAAAAAATGTTTTAAGTTTGAGAAAATTATTATTTACATTTTAATTTCTATACAAAAGTTTTTAATTAAAAAAAGGTTCTAAAGAAAAAATAGTTTAAACCTAATGAAAAAAATCTAATATCTATATATTTTTTCAAATATAATAAAAGAAAGTTTTGTGTAAAAGAGTTAAGGTATTATTTTTATTTACAAATAAAATTAAATTATGTTAGTTTAAATTATAAAAGGAAAATAAAATGATAAGTAAAAAAAGTTAGTTTATGTACAAACAAAAAAAAGGGAATGGGCTTCTATTAGTGAGAGGCAGTCCCAATCAAAATAGGCAGATTAAAGGGAAAAGGGGGTGTAAGGCGCTGGCTTTGAAACTGGGCTTAGGCTTTACAAAAGGGGCCAGGCCCAACGCGCTTGACACAACATTTTTGTAAGGGTTTCATTGTTTTGTTTTCATAACTGGAGTTAGGGTTTTCAAGCTAGAGCGGCGCCGCTTCTTCATCTTCGTTCCTCTTCATTTTCTCAAGCCAAGCATGGCTTATTGATGATCCTCCAACCTTAGGCTACCAGGCGTCGCCTCTACTTCCTCTTCTCCATGGTCACGCAGGCGGTGGTTACACAAAAGGTATGATCTTTGTTTTATGTTTTAATGCAATTTTAGGGTTTCCGTTCATATGTTATTAGTTCTGATCTTTATCTTTGTCCTTTATTTCTGTTTGAGATGCGTGAGAAGGAACAGGATGATACCTTTTTTTTGAGATGGAGGAATGGACTGGAGGCGCCTAGGGTGGCCGGAGACGGAGGGAGCAGTGATGCGAGCTTGCTTTGTGGCCTTCCCTGGTACTCTGTATTTTGCCTTAGGTTTTATGATGGATATCTGAGAACCTTTTCCTATTCTGTTTCTAAACACTTCTTTTCCTCTTCCACTTGCCTGCTTGCCTCGCTTTTGAATAGCTTGCTTGCTTTCTGAGATTCCTATTTGCTTGCTTCTGTATGCTTGTATGCTCGCCCCTGAAATATTTGCTTAATGATGTGGATTGCTGAGTTGCCTTTTTTTTTGTTCAATGATGATTATTCTGAGATACTTGGCTTATTATTTCACCTCTTTTCCTCTTCCACTATTTGCTTGCTTGCTCAATGATGAACTCAGTTCTGAGAGCTTGGGACTTTGTTTGACTCTGATATGCTTAAGGGTTTGAACAAGTTCATTGTTGTTGTTGGCATCGGTTTAGAAGCTGGCTTTAGTTTGTTTATCAGTTTGGTACAGGCTTCAGGCTTGGCTTTGATGCAGGTTAGGCTTGAAGCTTGATGCTTCAGGCTGTTGAAACAGGTTACAGGCTTGGCTTGTATGGTTCTGGTTTTTGTGTTGGTACAGGTTTTGGAGGGTTTTGTTTGGATTTTAGAGGCTAACAGTTTGACTGATTTGTGGCCATTTGATGGCTTTGGATTTTGTCTTTGAAACAGATTGCAGGGCTTTTTGGTTTGAGGTCACAGGTTTGTGAGTTTGAATGCCTTGAAGCAGGTTACAGGCTTGAGGCTGTTTGGAATTTGATAGTTTTTAGGCTCTTTTTTGTTCTCCTTTTAATAAAGGCTCTAATGCTTTGTTTTATAACTTACAGGATCTTTGCCTTGTGTTTTTGAAAGGCAGGAGGTGTTATATTTTTTATGTGTATTCGTTCTCTTTTTGAATTTGGTCTTGGTTTGAATTCCAATGCTTGAGCAGGTTTACAAGGCTTGAGGTTTTCATTCTTTATGATATCTTCTGCTGTATGCATTCTGCCCCCTCTCTCTATGCGTTCTGATACATTCTGTTTATATCTTTTTTTTTAGCCTCTAGCCTGTTGTACTGTAAGCTTCCTTCCTCTCTCTTTCTCTTTCCATAGATTTAAAAAGCATTTTATATTGCTTAAATCTGTCCATTCTGAAAAAGTTCTGGCTGGAAAGTGATGTACTTTTTGAATATGTTTGGAATGTGGTCTTTCCTCTGCATACTCTTCATATTTCCTGCATGCTTTGTGTACTTTGTTGACAACTTTGAATAGCCTTTGGACAGTTTGGGTTTGTGACTTGTTTTGGCATATTCACTTTGCAATTTATGCAGTTTGGTTTGCTATTCAGTTTGCCTTTGACTATGCAGCTTGTTGACAATGCAGTATGTTTGAAAATTTGAATTTGTGCAATATTGTAGCTTTGTGCATTTCATATTTTATTTGCAAACACTTTCTATCCCTCTTTGTGAACCAAGAAATTTCTTGTGATTTGCAGAGAGGGTGAATAAACTGATTCCGGCCAGTTACTCTTAATGATGAATTTTTAAATTAATTGTCTGCTTCTTTATTTAATTCATCTGCATTTGACTTCCTTTTTCTTCTTTTTGCAGGTAAAAAAATAATGGAGCAACGGGGAGCAACAAATAGAAGATGAAGACTTAGGAACTTAGAACGCAATTTTATTTTACTTTTAATCGTTGTAACAAATATTATTATAAATACTTGTAAATAATTACTGTATTTAAATATTAATTGTACAAATAATTAAAAATAAATAAAAGTCTTTTTATTGATATTCCTTTTAATTGTTTATTTAATTATTTATAATTCTTAAATTATAATAAATGGAAATAAATCCCAATTATTCTAACCTAGAATAAATAAACAATTAATAAACACTGTGGTCTTAGCATCAATCAATAATAAACCCAGCGTTTCAAATAGCCATAAGAATTGCACAGTCGAATCAAACAAACATCCACATGCCTACCTCTTTACTGATTAAGTCAAACCCTGCAAGCTCTCAATTCAAATGCCTCAATCCAAATCTCAGAGTAAATTTGAAAAGAATTGTAGAATTAATTCTTTCTGAGAATGCGCGCATAAAACCCTGATTCTTGATTAAATGTTCACAGAAGCGCATGCCTGATTAAACCATGAGCCCAAACTCACACAAACCCTAATAACCTGCTTGAACTGCTCCAGAGTCCATGAAAACCCTAATTTGGCTTGACTGATAAGAAAAAGTCTGTTTGACTGATTCTTACGTCAATCTGAAAAATCAGGAAAAGCCCGAAGCTATGATTTCTTGTGGAAAAATAGGAGGGCAAATTTTGGGGTACAACAACCGCCCTTTCGGGTTTTCAGTCCATCGGGATACCCTTTTTTGCCCAAGCCGCCTTTTCAGGTTTTCGACTTGCCGGGTGTACAAATTTTTTCATTTTCATCCCTTATTTTTTCCCGAACCCTTTTGGTTCGCCGGGAAGCCCTTATTTTTGCCTAGGCCAGTCAACCTAGCGGGTCTTTGATTCACGCGCGGTATTTTTTGACTATGTCCATTCCCTCAGGATGTAGAGAGGTGTCACTGTTAGTAGTGTTGTGTCGCCATACTACCAGAAGATGTTTTATCATGTAAGATTCGTTGCTGGAATTCATGTCCAATGCTCCAAGTGATTCAGATAGAGATCTGCCCCTGGCTACTCTGCACTTCTTCAGAGATTTCTCGAAATCTTGACTGGGCTGCCCCAGGTGTGTTGGATAGTGACGTGTCATGCCCCCTTGTTGGTAGGAGATTTGTCAATTGAAGTGTCATATTTTATTGAGGAAATGATCCCTATTGGAGAAGAGAATTCTGCAGGGGGTTTTATAGTTTCAGAGAAATAAACTCAGTTAGGGAAGAGGGTTTCTATTAACATCGTTAATGACATAATCTCTAATGAGGATTAGGACTCCGTAGTTTGGTGACATTGTCGGGGAAAAGATCATACTCCTTTATCCGTTAGGGGGATCTATTGTGGAGTATAATTAGGTTAATTGCTGGAAGATGCCCTAATTCCTTTCGTGAAAGCATATTAGATTTATGGCGAATGTATCTTTGTCGGGAATGAGCTTGTGAAGATAGCTCCATGGGGATTTATCTATGGAGATTTGTGGATGACTTGGGTGCTATCTCAACTCCTAGAGTCTTGAGTAAATGCTTATTTCTGTTTTTATGCATATATTTTCTAACAGTAATCAAATTCATATGCATATGTTCATTCAATTTTTTTATTGGACGTTTTTGCGAACAAAACAGAAAAAGTAAAACAAAAATTTGGATTTTGAAGTGGTATTTGTATTGATAATTTACCAATAAAAAAGCGGTTTTGTACAAAGAAACATAAATCCTAGTAAGAGGACATTGTCGTAAAATAAAAAGAGTACAAAGTAAAATAAAAACATATAGCAATGTGGAAATAATCTCGTCGAGTTTCAACTCTGCTATTGCCCCTATGTCTTCGAGCATCTTATCCCTTGCTGTCGGAAGAAGTTGACTAAATTGGTTTGTACCATTTGAACTTGACGTTGGTAATAAAGCTTGCTATAAGTGATCCCACGGGACATAGTCATACTCTTTAATCCCTAATTTTTGCCTGGACTTCCCTTTCGGGTTTTTAGTCCACTAGGATACCCTTTTTTTCCCAAGCCGCCTTTTCAGATTTTTGACTTGCCGGGTGTACAATCTTTAAATATATATCCCTAATTTTTGCCCGAACCCTTTCAGTTCGTTGGGATGCCATTATTTTTGCATAGGCCAGTCAACCTAGCGGGTCTCTTTCATGCGTAGTATCCTTTGACTATATCTGCATTTATAGGGTGCGGAAAGTCTTCACCGTCCATGGTGGTAAGTATCATAGCACTGCCACAAAATATCTTCTTGACTACAAATGGCCCTTCGTAGGTGGGAGTGCATTTGCCCCTGGGGTCACCTTGCGGTAAGATGATTCACTTTATTACCAATTCACCAGCCTGATATACTCGGTGCTTTATTTTCTTATTGAACGCTTTGATCATACGCTTCTAATACATCTGACCATGACAAATAGCCGTAAGCCTTTTCTCGGCAATCAAATTCAACTGGTCCAGTCTAGTCTAAATCCATTCATCTTCATCTAAATCTACATCTTTCATGATCCTTAGAGAAGGAATTTGAACTTCGACAGGTAGGACAACTTCCATACCATAAACTAGAGAAAATGGGGTTGCCCCAATTGATGTTCATGCTGAAGTGAAATAGCCATAAAGAGCGAATGGTAACATCTTGTACCAGTCTTTATAGGTCACGACCATTTTCTGCATAATCTTCTTAATGTTCTTATTAGCGGCTTTCACTGCACCATTCATCTTCGGTCGATATGGAGAAGAATTATGGTGCTTGATCCTGAACTACGTGCAGAGTTCTATGATCATAGTGTTATTAAGATTGGTACCATTGTCTGTGATAAGTATCTTGGGGATGCCATACCAACAAATAAGGTTATGCTTCATGAACGGCAACAACATTATTAGTAACAGAAGAGAACGATGCTACTTCAACTCATTTCATGAAGTAATCAATGGAGGCGAGGATGAAGCAGTGTACGTTGGAATCCGTAGGCTTGATTTCTCCAATCATATCAATGCCCCGCATTGCAAACGACCAAGGATCAATCAAGACATTCAGAAGTAGTGGAGGTACATGTATTTTGTCAATGTAGATTTAGCACTTGTGACAAGCTCTTGAGTGGTGATGCCAGTCAGTTTCCATAGTCGACCAATAGTATCCTACTCTTAGAATCTTCTTAGCCACAATATGTCCACTAGAGTGAGTACCAAAGATACCGTCGTGCATATCTTCCATAATTTTCTCCGTTTCCTTCTTGGCTACACAACGAAGCAGAGTCAAATCATGATTGCGTTTGTATAGAACCCCGTCAGTCAGGAAGAACTTGGCTGAGAAACTCCGTAGGAATTTCTTATTGTTGGTAGATGCCCCCTCGGGGTAATCTTGACCCTCAAGGTATCTTTTCAATTCATGAAACCAATGCTACTCTCCCACTCCATTAGTGCCATCTTCATAGCTATGTGCCAGTTCGTCTAACCTCTCAATGGTAATCTGGGAGCTTCGCTGTCCCATATAACTTTGAACATAGATGACATTATAGCCAATGCGTTTTCCAACTGATTCTCTTCTCGTGGGATATGCTCAAAAGTAATCTCCTCGAAGTACAAAATTAGTGTCAATACATGCTCCCGATAAGGAATGAGATTAGGGTGCTTAGTATCCCATTATTCCTTGATTTGAATGATCACCAGGGCCGAGTCCCCATATATGTTCAAGAACTTGATTCTCAGGTCAACAACAGCTTTAATACCCATGATGCGCGCTTCATATTCAGACATGTTATTGGTACAGTCAAAGCATAATTTGGCGATGAAGGGTATGGAAACCCTGGGAGGAGATGATTATAGAACCAATTTTGTTGCCAAGTGCGTAAAATCTCCGTTGAAAACCATAGTCCATCAGGATCCTGGCTCGAGTCCTTCATGCGGTCCAAGTTCTTCACAATCTGTAACTAGCATAATGTTCTCGTCCGGGAACTCAAAATTAATAGACCGATAGTCATCTACCGCTTGATGAGCCAAGTGGTCTTCCAGTACACTTCCTTTGATTGCCTTCTGAGTGGTGTACTGAATGCCGTATTCTGTTAAGACCATTTGCTATCGGGTTATCCTTCCGGAGAGAGCTGGCTTCTCGAATATGTATTTGATGGGATCCATTTTAGAGATCAACAAAGTAGTATGAGTAAACATATATTGTCTTAGTCGGTGAGCATCCCATGCCAAAGCGCAACAAGTTTTCTCTAGAAGTGGGTATCTTTTTTCATAGCCGGTAAATTTTTTGCTAAGGTAGTATATTGCATTCTCTTTTCGACCAGACTCATCATGTTGCCCCGAATACACACCCCATTGGGTTCTTTAACATTGTTAGGTACATAATCAGAGGTCTTCCTTGATCTTGTCAAAGGCTATCTGACAGTCATCGTTCCACTATACTACCTAATCTTTCTTCAACAGCTTAAAGATTGGCTCATAAGTAGCAGTCAAATGAGAAATGAATCGAGCAATGTAATTCAGTCATCCCAAGATACCTATGACTTCCTTATCGGTACGTGGAGCATGCATTTATTGAATAGCTTTGACCTTAGCGGGATCTAATTCGATACCTTTACCACTGATGACGAAACCCATGAGTTTACCAGACCTAACCCCAAATGTGCATTTGTTCAGATTCAATCTCAGCTTGTACTTCTTCAGTCTCTCAAAAAGCTTGTGTAGATGGTCAAGACGCTCTTCTTCAGTCTGAGATCTGGCTATCATGTCTTTGATGTAGACCTCTATCTCGTGATGAATCGTGTCATGGAACAGAGCTATCATAGAATTCTGATATGTTACGCCGACATTCTTCAACCCAAAAGGCATAACCTTGTAGAAGAAAGTTCCCCACTGTGTGACAAAGGTAGTTTTCTCCATGTCTTCAGGTGCCATCTTGATCTGATTATAACCTGAGAAGCCGTCCATAAAGGAGAACACCTTGTGCTGAATGGTGTTGTCAACTAGAACATCAATATATGGAAGTGGGAAGTTATCTTTGGGGCTTTCCCTGTTCAGATCTCGATAGCCTACACACACATGTACCTTGTCGTCTTTCTTTTGTACCGAAACCACGTTTGCAACCCATTAAGGATATGAGGTAACCGCCAAGAAGCATGCATTGAATTGTTTCATAACCCCGACCATGATCTTCTCTGACATCTCGGGACGCATGCGACAAACTTTCAGTGTGATTGGAAAATAACCCTCTTTCATCGATAGACGATGAACCACAATATCAGTATCGAGCCCTGGCATGTCTTCATACGACCAAGCAAAGATCTCAACATATTTTATGCAACATCTTAATTAACATGTTCTTGACACTGCCCTCTAGGTTGGCACCTATCTTGACTTCTTTTGTGTCTGTTTCAGTACCCAAGTTTAGAACCTCAACTGGCTCTTCATGTGGTTGAATAGCCTTTTCCTCTTGTATTAGCAATCTGGCAAGTTCTCTAGGTACTTCAAAATCTTCCTCGCCTTCATCCTCGACTTGGTAGATCGGATTTTCAAAGTCACAAGTGGAAATAGCAGAGTCGCTATCAACATGATCCATAGTGGATGTGGATATACAATATATTGTGTGGGTGTGTGTAAGAACACATAGCTATTTAAAAGTGATAAAAAGTAAAAGAAAGACAAAGAGCAAAAAATTTTAATGAAAAATGTCCAATTCTTTATTAAATGAAAATATGTTTATGAAATGACAACCCTTAACAAATGGACCATTGTGCCCCGGGTAAGGCACAAGGCTTAAAGTCATTGTTTAAACATTACATAACCAAACTTTGAAAGTAATAAAAACGAAAATGTAGCTATTACTCCTGACTAAAGGAGATAGAGATAATGTCTTATATATTCCCGTTGTTGGGTTCGTTATCGATGGTAGGAAACATCCAGCTGTCAAGGTCATAATCATTGTCAGCATCTTCTACTACATTGCCTCCATTGTTGCTGATGTGAAATGGTGGTCTTCTAGAACAAGCGTGCAGAACATCCCTTTGACCCTCTACAGTGAAACCCAAACCAAATTTGTTAGATTTATACGGAATGTCAAGAAGCTGACCCCAAGTAGTACAACCACCTTCTTTTACGACAGCTCTAGCGTCCTTCAAAGAAGCCATTTTGGGAGGAACCCTGGTAACTTTGGGAATGGAAGAAACGTCTTCATTAACGGCTAGATGGATAACTTCAAAAGTATGACAAAGTCTAAATGAACTCGCCATCCATCTCTACATACCAGAATGAGTTCAAGTGGCTAACCATATACTCTTCTTCGACGCAGACTGTAACAACCTTTCCCTGCACGGGATACTTCAGCTTTTGGTGTAAAGTTAAGGTAACAGCGCCTTCCCCATAGATCCAAGGGCGTCCGATTAAATAAGAATATGCTGGCCAGATATCCATCACATAGAAGGTAGATTCAAATACTTGCAAACCTACCTTGACTAAAAGATCCACTTCTCTGTGCATCATTCTCTTTGATCTGTCAAAGGCTCGAACCAAAATATTACTAGGTTTCAGTAGAACCCCTTTGTTATCAAGTATGTTAATCACACCCTTAGATAGCACATTTAGTGAGGAACTGGTATCAACCAATACATGGGACAAGATAGTGCCCCTGTATTCAATGGAGACATACAGGTCCTTGTTGTGATTTCTTCCTTCCAGAGTCAGGTCAGCATCAGAAAAACCTAATCCATTGTTAGTCGTTAAGCTAGAAACATAATTCTCAAATTGGTCGGCGGAAATCATTTGTGACACGTAAGGGAAATTCAAGAATTTCACCAAAGAATGTGCATGAGCTTCAGAACACCGTAACAGGGATAACATGGAGATTTTAGTTGGGGTCTTCCCCAGCTGTTCAACAATCTTGTAATCTCTCTTACGGATAATCTTCAATACCTCCTCCAACTCTTTCCTAGTGGCGTCTTCAAGTGCAACTTCTTTAGGCGCCTCCGTCTAGGCAGGCTCCGTTATTTACTCTTTTCCCCGAGTCTCAATAGTCGACTCAAAGCTGTAACTCGAACATGTGTAGCAACATTCTTCAGAGAGATTTTCAGGGAGAAAACCCTTCTGCTTCTAGTAAACTTAATGCTCCCAACAATATTGTCAATGTTGGAATCAGTAGCTTCAATACTTTCATTTTCGCTAGTCGGTAGTTCTTACTTGACGCCATGGTGGTAGGCGTCTGATCCATAGTTCCAAGAAATAGCTTTATCCGAGGAATATGGAACAGTTCCAAGTGTAGTTATGATTAGAGGAACAACTTTGGGGTTGGTAGTGATCCTTACAGGACCCTTGGAAGTTCCAAAAATTATAGATAAATCTTGAAACGGGTTCTCAGCAGACATAATCTTCTCAACTAGAATTATGTGACTGTCCATTAGGCGTTGAATGCCTTCTTTCAGTAACTTGCAGCCATTGGGTTGGGCTCTACAGCAGTAACATCTTTCAATACAACCCAGAAATAAGTTGGCCTGCAACATATTCTCTTTGATAATTGGGAGGGGAGTAACCCATTCACTTACAGTAGGAACATATATAACACCGTCAATAGCACTTACGCATTTGCCATGCTTCGGCATTGGCGTAGTAATTACATTCAGAGTCTCTGGAGGATCAAACTCAATCTCTTTATTATCAATCATATATTGAATTTTGTTTTTCAGGGCCCAGCAGTTATTGGTATCGTGCCCAGGATTGTTGGAATAGTAAGCACACTTCACATTTGGATTTTAGTGAGGAGAGGAGGTGTTGGGATTCTGAGGAGAATACCTTAATGTAATCAACTCCACTTTCAGTAAATGTTGTAATGCATGGGATAGTGGCATACTGATCTTGGTAAATTTTCTTCTCGATGCATCTGACCTACACGAATTACCTTGTATTTTGTATTGAATATGCACAAGATTAGAGATTAACACCGCTCCTACAAACTGATTGCAGTCACTCTTAACATGAACCTTCTATCCATAAACAACATTAACTTCTTTCTTTCCGCTAAATGTCTTCTTTAAAGCACTTGGAGATTCAACCACTTGAATCTTTCCACTCTTGATACCACTTTCAACATATTCCCCAGTTAGAATCATCTAGGTAAAACCAGATGAAGAACTTCCAATCAAATGATTAAAGAAAGGACCTGTTAAAGTGCCCATGAACATATCAACCAGCTCCCTGACAGATAAAGGAGGTTGCACTCTTCTGGCCAGATCTCTCCACTTATGGGCATATTCTTTAAACCTTTCATTCGAGCCCATGGTCATAATTTGTAACTGCACATGAGTCGGTGCAAGATCATCATTATATTGATACTGCTTGTAAAAATCAGCAGCCAGGTCTTCCTAAGTGCGAATGTTGGTTCCTTCCAACTGATAGAACCATTTGAGTTGTGTACCAAAAAAACTTTCCGGAAAGAAGTGAACCCATAACTTTCTGTCAGCAGTATGGGGTTGGATCTTCTGAACATAAGACCGTAGATGAAGCTTTGGACAAGACACACCATCATGCTTGGAAAAGGTAGGAACCTTGAACTTGTGTGGGATAACAACCCCCGAGATAAGACCCAACTCTTTAAAGTCCATCCCAGGAACTTTCTGTATCTCCATAACATTAAGTAGATCTTCCAACTGCTTGTATCTGTCATCAGCAAGAGCATATTATTCAGCAGAATAGTCTTAATCAGAATCTTGGCCATAACCAAGGTTGTTTTTCTCTTCAGCTTTCACACTCTCGTCATCTTTCTCTTGGTTATCATCTTCATTCTGGGGGACCTCAAAATATAGAGTCCTTCTGATTGGACCCTTGAATATTCTCCCATATTAAGAAAGACCCTTGGCTTTTTAGTCTTCTTCTTATCCCCCATTGTGATGAGGGTCTTTAACTCGTCTTGACCCTTAGCTAAGTCCAAGAACATCTGCTAAAAATGAGCGTTCTGAGCTTAAAGTTCTTTCACAGTTTGCTGAAGTGCCATCTTTTATCTGCAATAAACAACAAGAACATGAGAAAACCTTCCTAGACAGTAAATGTTATGTGATGATATGCATGATATGCAAATGCAAGTGCAATGTTTTCAAGGACCTTTGCGGAATTTAAATTTGTTTAAACAAAAGGAAACAAAAGAAATTTCAGTAAAAAGCTCAAATTATAATTGCCTTCTAGGCTTATAGTGATAATAAAAAGGGTTACAAAAAAGAAAAATATGGATTAAAGTCTCCCATGGAAGCTTCCTCTTTGTGTTGACATATGTATTAAGGCTTTTTTCTTCGTGGAGTCGTTTTGTCAGCTCTAGTAGATTCTTCTCACTAGAATAAAATTGAGCCTCGAATTTATCTCTTTCTTACTTGAGCTGAATCCAAGACTTCTATAGTTCTCTAAAGTCGGTAGGCATATCAGGATGAAGAACAGTATGAGAAACCTCCCATTCAACAATAAACTCTACGATCACTGGTAGTATAGCAAGATATGGCATTTTAAGATTCTGAGCACGAGATCACATCCATCTGAGGTAAGGCTCTAGTGGAATGGAATTCTTGTGTCCCAAATTCTTGCTATCAATCCAGTTGACCATGCCCCAAGCATGTATAAAGATTTGATGGTAATTTTGAGGGTCATTCTCATAGTCGCACTCAATACCCTGGATGGGCATATCATGAGTATCTTCCCTTTGAGAACTAAACTGACACCGAGCTAGAGAAGGATTATAAGTGATTACCCTCTTATACCAAGGAGTGGTACATTAGGGAATTCCCCACAGCGATCAATAATAGTGACATCTGCCTGACATCGAGAACACCAACCGATATCTGAATGAGTGAGTGACATCAACCCTTGAGACCACCTCAAACCTTGTTCATTCTTTATCACTGATCGGGGATGGTGTGAAACAAACCACCTGGAAAATAGAGGTATGCAAAAATGTAAGAGTTCCTCGCCTCTTCATAGTACGAGTGTGGAGGGAATGCAAGACATCTCCAAGCAACATAGGCACAATATTATGGGTGAGAAATATTTTGAGGGCATTCACATCTATGAATTGGTCTGAATTAGGGAATAATACCAAACCATAGATCAACAAAGCCAAAATATCCTCAAAAGCATGAAAATTCGTGGCATCTAGAAACAATTGAGCCTTCTCTATCAAAAATTTAGGAGAAAAACCCTTGAATCCATTCCTTGTTTCCCAATTAGGTAAAATGTCCAATCGTTTAAGATGTAAGGATACTGCAACATCTTCAAGTTTCAAAACTTGCTCTAGACTGGTGAATGGTATTTGACCAAGAATAGGCACTTCGAGCAACTTAGAGAATTCCTCCATTTTGGGCACCAACTGATAATCCGGGAAGGTAAAACAATGATGCTTCAGATCAAAGAACTGGAACATAACACTCATCATGTCTTCCTGGAAACCAGTATAACCAAACTAAGTAGATGACCATGTCTCTTGGTGAATTGAGAATTGTCAGGAACCTTTGATACTAATTCCTAAAGCTTGGAAGGTATCTTTAGGAAGTTGATTCAGATAGTATTCCTGCAACTAGAAGCCATGACCGTGCAACACAAAACAAAGATAAATACCCTAGATCCTTGAAATGGATAGTCATGATATGATGTTATGATGTCATGTTTAAATAAATAATCAAACACATGCAAAGCAAAGAGGGCCTTATGTTTAGGCTTGCGTGGAGTTTGTAGGTAAGTACCCTCTTGAAGTTTAGTTGGCTCAACTTGTCTTAAAGAAGTAACCGGGTTCTAGGGATCTCAATATCACTGATTTTTCCCATAGGTTTTGTTTATCACGGCAAATGACTTGCCACCAAACAAAATCCGAGAGTCGAATCTCAATGAGTGTAGTATCTAGTATCAACCAACTTCAGAATGCACTGAAGCCGGTTATCTCACTAACTTCTAATGGCTATGTTGGGTCAATTAAGGTTCTAAAGGTCAGTTAATGCTTATGACACCACACAACAGCCTAGTATTCTACTCGACTGACTCGAGAGACACCAGTACCAACCAATGTGTTGCACTAAAATAGACATCACTTTAACCATATCAGTATACGCTGTATAGTTTCCATGATCTATTGGTACTTACCTAAAATTCCCCCTGATCCAGGTATAAGATATTTACAAGAAAAGAAACCCGAGAAAACTCCAAATGTAAAGAAATCAAAGCAAACAAGTAAAAACAAATAAAGTGACCCTAAGATCTAAGGTAACCTCTCTTTTTAGTAGTTCCCCAGCATAGTCTCTAGTTCTGTAATACAGTGGGAGAACTGACTTGGTTTTGCATTTTATCGCAAATGTTGCGGATAGCAAGAGTTACCACCGATTTTTCTTTTATCCAATATTTAGGAAAGGGTGAAATGAACAGGAAAGACCTTGGTAGATTTTGAGTTCGGGGGGTAGGTTATGAAAAGGGAAGGAGTTAGTACCCTTTTCATTCGTAGTTATCTACGGGCTCTTAATCGCTTAGCTCACTTTAAAAATTTTCTTTTTTGTGAATATGATTAAAAAATATTTAGCAATGCCAATAGTAAGATAACTTTGTAATGATTCTCCTTTCTGTTTTTTTGAGAATGCGTATAAAGTGTTTGTTTTGAAAATATTTTTGAAAGTGTTTGTTTAAAAAGATGTTTTGTTTTATTTGTGAGCAAGCGATTACGAGCTATCTACCTACTTAAAGTCTTTATCGTTCTTTTCCTTCTCCTATAGATAGTGTTATCCTACCATTAGTTAGAAGGTAGCCCTATCCATTGGATGTGAAGGGACATACGTGGGTCATCGTACAATCATCGAAGGCAACTCGTAGGGGTACTTTAGCAATTTGTAAGGGACTAGATCGTTTACCGAAGGTAGCATCAAAAGGGTCATCGAGGGATTACGATCTTTTTAATCGAGGGACAGTCATAAAGAGTCCCCACATTCGAGGGACATGACTGTTTTCTTTTCTAGGAAACAAGGGAGGTTACCCTAGAAATGCGTGTGTGCGAGTGTATTCAATTCAATTTATTTATCTTCAGTAGGGTTTTCCTACCATTTGTTTTTATTCTTGCCATACAATCCTATTAAGCTAACAGTAATGTATACAAAAAATATAAGTGCGGAAAAATAAAAGTCTACGCTATTATAGGGCTTTGGGGATGGGGGTACAAGTAATAAAAATGCGGGAAAATGAAACCATAATTAACTATTATAAACCGTAAGCAGTTACAATACTCGAAAAATGTGAAAATAATAAAATATGTGAAGCGGTAAGAGAGGAAAAGGAAAAACAAATTGCTTGGATTGAGTTTTGTTAGAAAAGAGTTTTTGACGATTAACCTAATAACCTAATTAATTTTAATTAATTAAAAAAACCTAAAAACCCTAATTAATTATAATTAATAAAAAAAGGGTTTATTAATTAATCAAAAAAACTAAACCCTAATGTTGATTAGGGTTTATGAAAAATTAATTGATAAAAATATATGGTTTAGTTTGATAAATTTAGGGTGTTATAAATGAAACTTGGAAAAAATAAGGGTTTTAAAAAAAGTTACCAGGGCTGGGTGTTGAACCCACGCCCTCTACCCATTCACTCAGCACCTTCACCACCAGGCCAGGCGCGCCTTGGTCTTAGGAAATAACTTCAGTACATTTTGTAAATTCCTGTAAAACATAAAATATGAAGAAAATAAATGACAAAAGGCAGGATCGAACCCATGCCCTTTGACACAAATGCCATAATGCGCACACTTTTTCCATTGTGGTGGCAGTTTCATTTGGTTGTATAATCAGAACAAATAAATATAACATAAACCAATATAGATGGATCGGAGAAGCGCCGGAGCCCTAGCTCCGGTTGTCTTCTCCAGTGAGACCAATTCTTCCATCGGCAAAATAGCACATATTAGTGAAAAAAAGAACCCTACCCTCCAAAATCGACCCTTGCGAATCCAATGGAAGGGTTATTTTGGACAGAAACGACCCGGTTTGAGAGGTATAACAAAAAACATGTGGACCGGTGCAAGTATGGCATCTCACGATATGAATTACAAGGATCATTTATGATGATGTAAACTTTGTATGATTCTTGGGAGTGAATGGAGTGGCTAGTTTATAGTGAAAGGCACTGTAGGTAGAGTTTGCAGTTTTTAGCATTCTTGAAAAAAACTTGAGAGTTTTGGACAAGTTTCTTGAGGAAATGGTTTCGTTTTTTGGCTTGTATGAAGAGTGGAGATTAAATAACATGAATTAGGTAAAAGATAGGATGGGCTAGGACCTTGTGTAAGAAGCCTCATATTTTATCTTATTTATTTTTAAAATATTAATGAATAAATCAAAATAATTAAAATAAAATAGGTCAAGGGATGCATGACAAATACTTTAGGTGTATGAGGAGTGTAATACACATTTGGACTTTAGAACAATGGCCCAATAGTCTAAAATATCAAGTTTGCTCAATTTGAACTTCATGCATTTCCTCAAAATTTCCCAACTTGCATTGACCATAACTATCACAATTTTCATTTGTTGAAAGTGATCTTGGACTTTTTGGAAATACAAAGGTATCCTCTACAATCTCTACGTTAGTCATTTTTGAATTTGAAGATTTTATCAGGATATAAGTTTCCTTAACAAAAAAGTGTCTTTTTGTTGACTTTTGAAATGACCTGTAATGTATTGGCTCATATCTCTCAAATGAAGCATTTTTTGGACTTGAGCTTACAGAGGCAACGTTATAGATAATTGAATTTTATTCAAAATGAGCTTTGGTTGGGGAAAAAATAATGAAGCATGTGAAAGTTATGCTTAGTTAAAGTTCAATTGACATCTCCTAAGGAAACCCTAATTTACAACTTTTGACTTTTGATGACTTGAGAGTTTTCTTTGAAGAATAATGATCAATCCTTTATCAAATGATTAATATGAGTTAAAAATGTTAATGTTGACCAATAATATTGAAGTTTGACAATATGTTGACCACTGTTGACTTTTTACCCAATATAGTGGATTTTCAGTCACCTGAGCCGTTGACTGAGCAAACTTGTGATGCAAGGCTTGAAACTTGGTATGATCATTCTTGAAGACATATAAGAGACCATAAAAACCACTTGAGATATTATAAAGCCAAATCTCCTTGTTAAAGATGAAACCCTAGTTATGAGTCCCTTGCTTAGGAGAAGAATTTGTCTGATCAACTCTTAAGCCACCTTGAGCATTAAAGAACCCTATGAGGATGTTTTGGAAGAAAAGGGAGGGAAAATTTTGGGGTACAACAACTAAGAACTCATTCTAATCATCTCTGAAGCCTGAAGCACGCTAGAACACTCTCCCTCGATTGCACCGATTTGGTATTTTTCTTTGATTTCAAACTATTAATTCGCATGATACATTTTGGTTTTAAGCATTCCCATATGTTCATAATCATGTTATAATGATTTTGAACCATTAACTTTGAGGTTTAGTGCATGAATAACAAAAAGCCATTGTTAGGGTAGTTTGAAACGTCTTCTTCGAAACACACTCTACAGGCATTTTCAGGGTAAAATATGATCCCCAATAGATTCTGGAGGTCCAAATTAAGGGGACTAGATCCCTCTTGGTCTTTGATTCTTCCTGTTTTGCAGGTTGAGTTTGTGACCCACCGGAGAAGACGACAAAAGCTAGCGCTCCGGTGTTTCTCTGATATAGCATTTTTATTATATACTGATTTGTTTGTATTCTATAACACAAAAAGCTAGATGGCGTAGTGGTTAGTGATACGCTGATATTGCATAAGAGTGTGAGTTCGATCTCAGCTTTTGTCAAATTATTTTGTTTTTTAGGATTTCAACACAGGTTTATAATGTATTGGTTGATTCCCATTCCATGACACCAACAACAGCATGGCCTAGTGGAAAGCAGTGCAATCATTGAGGCTAAGGGCATGAGTTCAACCCCCACCCCATGAATTTGTTTTTTATCCTTATTTTCTAACCCTAATTTTCCATTTTCTTTACTAATTATTTTTTAATTAACCATTAACTAACCTAATCTTTTTTTTCAAAACTATAACAAATTAGGGTTAGGGTTTTTAATTAGTAATTAAATTTTTTTGACATATTTTATTTACTAATTAATTAATTAACTTTTTTCTTAACATTAAAATAAATTAGAATTTAGGTTTTTATTACTATTTATTAACTTAAATTGTTTTCTACAAAAATACAAAACATTAAAACATTTTTCCTAACATCTTCTCTTATTTATTTTTTCTATTTAATTTTCTTAGACAAAATGTATAGGTCGCACTATCAATGTAATAGCTTACATTTACATTTATGCGTTTTTTTCTATTATGTATCTGCTTCGAGGATGTAATAGCGTAGGTTTACTTTCCCTCAAATTTCTATACCTATGTACCTGACCCAAATCCATGTAATAGCGTAGGACTTTACATTTCGCACATTATATTTTTAACTACTAGTAACTAGGACTTGTATGGCAAGACTAAAAGCAATCTTAGAAAACACTAATGTCCAAGATAAAATAACCGAAACTAACACACTTGGCACACTGTACCTCTAGGGTAACCTCTCCTGTTTCCTTACGATACAATTGGTCATGTCCCTTGAACGCAGGGATACTTTAGCAAAAGACCCTCGATTTAACAGTATCATCATAGTCCCTTTCAAATAAAGATCATAATCCCCCGATGACCCTCCTAGTTTCCTACAAAATGTTCTAGTCCCTCAATGACCCTACAAGCAAAATGATGATAGTCCCTTTGATACAATTGCTAAAGTATCCTTACACGTTGTCTTCGATGACCCTACGCTGGTCCCTTCACATGCAATAGACAGGATTACCTACAAACTAATGGTATGGATAACACTATCTCTAAAGGATAAGAAAAGAATAAGAAAGACCATATTTAGTGTGTAGGACTCCTAGTTGCTTGCTCACAACCTTTCTCACAAACAAAACATTTTTCATACCACACTTTCAAACAAATATTTTCAAAAACACTTTGTATACATTCTTGAGAACTGATACAAGAATTATTACAAAGTTAGTCTTACATTGGAATTTCAAAATATTCTCAAACAAATCACATACACACAAAGCAAGTTTTCAAAAGTGAGCTAATCAATTAAGAGCCTATAGATAACTATGGATGAAAAGGTGCTAACACCTTCCCTTCTCATAAATTACCCCCCAAACTCAAAATATATCAAAGTTCTTTCCTGTTCTTTTCACCTTTTCTAAATATTAGATAAAAGAAATGTTGGTGGCGACTCTAGCTATCGGCACATTTGGGTAAAACCAAAAAAGTCAGCTCTCCCACCGTATTACAGAACTGGTGACTCTGCTGGGGAGTGACTTAAAATAGAGGGGTTACCTTAAGAGTTATATCACTTTTACTTACTTGTATTCTTTGTCTGATTTACTTTAAGGGCTTGTTTGGTTATTATTGCTTGCGTGAAAAATCCTACACCAGAATCTTGGGATTTCTTAGGTAAGTAGCAATAGATCATAAAGACTATACGGCGTATGCCGATATGGTTAACATGATAGCTACAGTTAGTGTAACACTTTGGTTTGTACTGATGTTGTTTGAGTCAGTCAAGGATAACATTAGGCTTCTGCGTGGTTTCGTTAATACTAAATTACTTTTAGAACCCTAATTGACCAATCTTGGCCATTAGAAAGTAGTGAGATAGTCGGCTTTGGTGCAGTCCAAAGTTGGATGATTCTCTAAGCTACGCTCATTGAGATTCGATGTTCGAGATGTTTTGGTGGCAAGCCAGTTTCCGTGCTAAAATAAAGCCTGCGAGAAAGATCCATGATATGAGATTCTTAGACCTGGTTACTATTTTAGGACATGTTGAGCCAACTTAACTTCAATGGGGAAGGGTACTTACCTATGGACTTCATGCAAGCCTTTAAACCTAAGGCTCTTGTTTGACTTGTTTGTGTTTTCTACTTATTTAACATAAACTTAACATCATAACATCATACCATCATAACATCATACCATCATAACACCATATCATCATAACATAACATTCTCACTAACCATTTCAAGGATCTAGGTATTTATCTTTGTTCCTTGCCGCAGGTTATGGCCTTCGCTCGCATAAATACTATCTGAATCAACTTTGTAAGGATACCTTCCAAGCATAAGGATTTAGTCTCAAAGGTTCCCTAAAACTCTCAATTCACCAAGAGGCATGGTTATCTACTCAGTTTGGTCACCTCATGTTTTGAAGAAGACATGATGATTATTCTATTCAAGTATTTAATCCTAAGCATCATTGTTTAACTTTCCCAGATTATCAGTTGGTAACCACAATGGAAGAGTTTTCTAAGCTACTTGGAGTACCTATTCTTGATCATACACCTTTCACCGATTTAGAGAAGGTTCCAAAACCTGAAGTTATTGCAGCAGCCATACATCTGAAGCGGTCAGACATTATGTCTAATTGGGAAACAAGAAGTGGAGTTAAAGGTCTTCTTGTTAAATTTTTGATAGAGAAGGATTAGTTGTTTCTAGATACTATGAGTTTTCATGCTTTTGAGGAGATCTTGGCTCCATTGATCTATGGTTTGGTACTATTACCCAATCTAGACCAAGTCGTAGATGTAAACGCCATTAAAATATTTCTTACTCATAATCCTGTGCCTACTTTGCTTGGAGATATTTTGCACTCTCTTCACACTCGTACTATTTGGGAGCGAGGGACTCTCATGTGTTGCATACCTTTACTATCTATGTGGTTTATTTCTCACCTTCCCCGATAAGTGATGAAGAATGAATAAGGTTTGAGGTGGTCTCGAAGGATGATGTCACTCTCTCATTCAGATATCTATTGGTGTTCCATATCTCAGGAGGACATCAATATTATTTACCGCTGTGGGGAATTCCCTAATGTGCCACTCCTTGGCATAAGGGGATGTATTACTTACAACCCTTCTCTAGCTCTACGTCAATTTGGTTATGCTCGAAGAGACGATCCTCGTGATATTCTAATCCAGGGTATTGTATTTGATTACGAGAATGATTGTCAGGGTTATTGTCAAAAATTAATACATCCTTGGGGCATGGTGAATAATATTAATAGAAAGACTTTGGGACAAAAAAACTCCATCCCTTTGGAGCCCTACCTCATATGGGTGGGATCTCATGCTCAAAATCTTATAATGCCATATCCTGCTGTCCTACCAGTAATTATGGTGCCTGTTGTTGAAGGATATATTACTCATACCTTTTTTTCATACAGATATGCCTACTGACCTTGAAGAGCTACATAAGTCTTGGATTCAACTGAAAGAAGAAAAGGACACCTTTGAGACTCAGTTTTATGCTAGTGAGAAGAAAGTGTTGAAGCTGACAAAACGAATTCACGAAGAGCAAAGCCTTAATGAATATGTAAACACAAAGAGGAAGCATCCATGGGAGACTTGAGTCTTAGGTCTTAGGAGTTCATAATTTGTTTCCTTGTAACCCTTTTTGTTTTCATTGTATGCCCAAGAGGCAGTTATAATTTCAACTTACTAATAAGAGTCTTTGTTTCTGTTTCATTTTTATTAACAAATTTAAATCCCACAAGGTCCTTGAAAACATTGCATATGCATCTACATGCCATACATATCATTGCACAACAGGTTTACAAGACAGGTTTCTCTCTTCTTGTTGTTTATTTATGGAAAAATGGCTCTCGAACAGATAATCAAAATCTCCAGGCTTATAATGCTCAATTCCAAGAGATGTTCCTAAGCTTAGCCAAGGGGAAAGAAGAACTGAAGATGCTCATCGCCAATTGGAAGAACAAGAAGACAAAGAAACCAATCGACATCCTTAACATAGGTAGAAAGTTCAGAGGTCTAGTCAAGCGAGATCAAGATCTTGATATCCAATCGGACGAAGATAATGAACTAGATGAAGATGGTAAAAGTGTTAAAATGGAAAAAAGCAATCATGTTTCTGACAAATGTTCTGATGACGAGGATTATTTGGATGAATAATATCCTCATGCTGGTGAGAAGTATAACCTATTAGAAGAGCGTCTGAAATCCATAGAGATCAAGAAGGTCCCTGGATTGAAATTTGAAGAATTTGGTTTAGACTCAAGATTCGTAATTCCTCCTAAGTTAAAAACTCCTACCTTTTCTAAGTATGATGGTGTTTCTTTCACAAAGTTGCATTTGAGATCATATGTTCGGAAAATTCAACCACACACTGCTGACGAGAAACTATGGTTGCATTTCTTTCAAGAGAGTCTTTCTGGAACACAATTGGAATGGTATTATTAAATCGAAGGTACCAATATCCATACCTGGGAGTATTTGGTTGCAGCTTTCCATATACAATATCAGTATAGTTTTTATTTGGCACCAACCCGCATGCAACTACATAGTATGTCCATGGGTTCTGAGGAAGGCTTTAAATAATACGCACAGAAATTGAGTGATCTTATCGGAAGAGTTCAACCTCCTTTGGCTTATAGGGAATTGGTTGACATGTTCAAGAGTACGCTAACAAGCCCTTTCTATAATCACCTACTTTGAAGTTCTTCAACCAGTTTCACTGATCTGATATTGACAGGGGAACGTGTGAAGAATGGAATCATAAGTGGTAAAATTTAAGTTTCTACATCTTAAAATATTGCGAAGAAGTCATACAATGGTAAGAGAGAATTCAATGTTGTGTACGGCCATGAGGGTCATAATAAGAATGACTGCAATCAATTTGTGGGGGAAGTTCTGATCCCTAATCCTGCACCAGTGCAACAACAACAAGGCAACCATCATAGGCAGGAGGCACCCAATAGACAGTTCACCAAAATCAACATGCCGTTGTCTTATGATTTGAAACACATGTTGAAGGCAGAGCTGATTACATTGAAGGATCCTCCTCAGAATCCCAATACTTCCTCTCCTCGTTACAATCCCAATGCAAGGTGTGTATATCACTCCAACAGCCCTAGTCATCACACTAACAGCTGTTGAGCTCTGAAAAATAAGATTCAATATATGATTGACTCTAAGAAGATGGAGTTTGATCTTTCTGAGAATCCTAGTTTGATAACTGCACCTATGCCTAATTATGACAAAAATCAAGTCAACATTGTGGAAGACGCTGATAGCGACTGTGACATAGACAATGTGATTTTCACTACTATCGGCAGTGGGCTCAACAATTGGAAGGCGGAAGACTTTATACCAATCTCCTTTAGTCAGGTGTAAATGCTATTTATTTTTTTCTTGCTTTCAAGTTTTTGGTTATGTAATTTGAAAAATAACTATAAGCCTTGTGCCTTACTCGGGGCACAAGAGTCCATTTATTAGGGTTGTCATTTTTCATCCGCATATTTTCATTTAATAAATATTTACACGTTTGCATTCAAATTTTTCACTCTTTGCCTTTCTTTTACTTTATTGCTTTCAAAATAGCGATGTGTTCTTACACACACCGACATAACAAATTGCAGATCCACATCCACCCTGGGTCCCATTGATAACAATTCTGCTATTTCCAATTATGACTTCGAAAATCCGATCTACCATGCCAAGGACGAAGGTGAGGAAGATTCTGAAGTACCTGGGGAGCTTGCCAGACTGTTAGAGAAAAAACAAAGAGGCATACAATCGCATGAAGAGTAAGTCGAGGTTATAAACTTGGGTACTAAAGAGGACAAGAAAGAAATCAAGAGAGGTGCCAACCTAGAAGACAATGTCAAAAAGAAGTTAATCCAGATGTTACGTGACTATGTTGAGATCTTTTCTTGGTCTTATGAAGACACGCCAAGGATTGATACTAACATTGCGGTCCACCGTCTATCGATGAAGGAAGGTTGTCCTCCTATAAAGTAGAAGGTTCATCGTATGCATCCTGAGATGTCTGAAAAGATAAAAGTGGAGGTCATGAAGCAGTTCAATGCAATTTTCTTAGCTGTTACGTCCTATCCCCAGTGGGTGGAAAATATGGAGCTGGTACCTAAGAAGGACGGTAAGGTGTGTATGTGTATAGACTACATGGATTTGAATAAGGCAAGCCCCAAAGATGACTTTCCGCTTCCGCATATCAATGTTTTGGTTGATAACACCGCTCAACACAAAGTATTTTCCTTCAAGAATGGTTTCTCTAGTTATAATCAAATCAAGATGGCACCTGAAGACATGGAGAAGACTACTTTTGTCACATAGTGGGGCACTTTCTGTTACAAAGTTATGCGTTTTGGTTTGAAGAACGTCGATGCAACATATCAGCGTGTTATGGTATCTTTGTTCCATGATATTATCCATCATGAGATAAAGGTTTACGTTGATGACATGATAGCCAGGTCTCAGACTGAAGAAGAATATCTCGACCACCTGCGTACGTTGTTTTAGAGATTGAAGAAGTACAAGTTGACGTTGAATCCAAAAAATTGCACCTTTGGGGTAAGATCCGGTAAACTCCTAAGGTTCATTGTTAGTTGTAAAGGTATTAAATTTGATCTTTCCAAGGTTAAAACCATTCAATAAATTCGAGCTCCCTGTACTGAGAAGGAAGTCAGATGTTTCTTGGGATGATTGAACTACATTGCTAGATTTATTTCCATTTGACCGTTCCTTGTGAGCCAATCTTCAAGTTACTGAAGAAAGATCAAGTAGTGAAGTGGAATGATGATTGTCAGATAGCCTTCAAGAAAATCAAGGAGTACCTCCAAGAACCTCCAATTCTTATGCCACCAGTTGAAGGAAGAACTCTGGTCATGTACTTGACAGTATTAGAGAACTCAATGGGGTGTGTATTAGGGAACCATGACGAGTCTGGTCGAAAAGAGCATGCAATATACTTCCTTAGCAAAAAGTTTACCGACTGTGAAATAAGATACTCACTGCTCGAGAAAACTTTCTACGCTTTGGTATGGGCTCCTTGCCGACTAAGAAAATATATGTTGACTCATACTACTTTGTTGATCTCTAAGATGGATCCAATAAAATATATATTCGAGAAACCCGCTCTCTCCGGAAGAATAGCAAGATGACAAATGGTCTTGACATAATACGACATTCATTACACTATTCAGAAAGCAATCAAAGGAAGTATACTGGCAGATCATTTAGCTCATCAAGTTGTAGATGTCTATCAGTCTATGAATTATGAATTCCCATATGAGAATATCATGTTAGTAACTGATTATGAAGAACCTGGACCATATGAAGGAGCTGAACCGGGATCCCGATGGACTATGGTTTTTAATGGAGCTTCCAACGCACTTGGTAATGGAATTGGTGTTGTGATTATCTCCCCCAATGGTTGCCATACTCCTTTCACCGCCAGATTGTGTTTTGACTGTACTAACAATATGGTTGAGTACGAAGCATGCATCATGGGTATCAAAGTTGCCATCAATATGAGAATTAAACTCTTGAATGTATATAGGGACTCAGCCCTGGTGATCAATTAGATTAAGGCAGAATGGGACACGAAGCATCCAAATCTCATTCCTTATCGAGAGCATGTGTTGACATTAATTTCTTACTTCGAAGAAATCACTTTTGAACACATTCCACTGGAAGATAATAAATTGGAAGACGCACTAGCTACTATGTCATCTATGTTCAAAGTCATATGGGATAATGAACTCCTCGAATTACTATTGAGAGACTAGATGAACCAGTGTATTGCTACAAAGTTGATGCTGATGGTGTAGAGGGAAAGCCTTGGTACCACGAAGTAAAAAGATACCACGAAACTCAAGAATATCTTGAAGGAGCATATATCAATGATAAGAAATTCCTAAGGAGGTTCTCTTCCAAGTTCTTTCTGAGTAACAAAATCTTGTACAAGTGCAACCACGATTCAACTTTTCTTCATTGTGTAGACAAGAAGGAAGCTGAGAAAATTATGGAAGATATGCACGAAGGTGTTTTTGGTACTCACTCCAGTGGAAATACAATGGATAAGAAGATGTTGAGATCTAGCTATTATCGGTCTACCATGGAAGCCGATTTCCATCATCATTCCAGAACTTGTCACAAATGCCAGATTTAGGTTGACAAATTACATGTGCCTTCAGTTCTTCTGAATGTCTTAAGTGCTCCTTGGCCGTTAGCAATGTGAGAAAATGATATGATTGGAAATTTAAGCCTACTGCTTTCAATGGACATCACTTCATCCTTGTCTCCATGTATTACTTCACGAAGTGGGTAGAAGCAACCTTGTTAGCTTCCGTTACCAAGAATGTTGTGGCTCGGTTCATTAAGTATAACCTTATATGTTTGTATGGCATCCCTAAAAGGATCATCATGGACACTGGTACCAATCTTAACAATACTATGATCAGAGAACTCTACATGCAGTTCAAGATCAAGCATCATAATTATCATCTATACCGACCAAAGATGAATGGCGCAGTGCAAGCCGCTAACAAGAATATCAAGAATATCTTGCAAAAGATGACGGTGACATACCAATATTGGCATGAGATGCTACCATTCTGTCTTCATGGTTACTGCACTTCAGTATATACATCAACTAGAGCAACCCCGTCCTCTCTAGTATATGGTAGGAAGCTTGTCTTACCTATTGAAGTACAAATTCCTTCCCTAAGGATTATGAAAGACGCAGATTTAGATGAAGATGAATGGATTCAGACTCGACTTGACCAGATAAATTTGATTATTGAAAAAAGGATTGCGACTATTTGTCATGGTCAGATATATCAGAAGCGCGTGATCAAGGCTTTTAACAACAAAGTCAGACATCAGGTGTATCAGGCTGGTGATTTGGTAATAAAACGCATCATCCTACCACAAGGTGATCCTAGGGGCAAATGGACTCTCACATACAAAGGGCTATTTGTGATCAAAAATATATTTGCTAGCGATGCTATAACACTTACCACCATGGACGGTGAAAATTTTCCGCACCCTGTGAATGCAGACATAGTTAAAAGATACAACACATAAAGAAAGACCCGCTAGGTTGACAGTTCTAGGAAAAAATAAGGGTGTCCCAGTGAACCAAAAGGGTTCTGGAAAAACTTATGGAGCTTGGGAAAAAAAGGATATCCCGATGGACTGAAAACCTAAAAGAGCAGTCCAGGAAAAAGTTAGGGATTAGAGTGTACGACTATGTCCTGTTGGATCACCCATCTACTTACAGCCAACTTTATTATTAGCGTGAAGTTCAAACAGTATAGATCAATTCAATCATCTTCTTCCGACATCAAGTGATGAGATACTTGAAGACATAAGGAAAATAGAAAAGTTGAAACCCGATGGGATCATTTTCATATAGCTGTTTTTCTTAGTTTATCACTTTGTACCCCTTTTTTTTACGATGATTTCCTCTTACTAGGATTTCGGTCTTCTTGTATAAATTTGTCTGCTTATAGGCAAACTTTCAAAATCATTGCAATTCAATATATTTCAAAATTCAAAATCATTTTTACTTTCTCTGTTTTGTTTTTAAAAAATGTCCAATGATTACGTTGAATGAACATATGCATTTGAACATGATTTCTGTTTGCAAAATATATGCATGAAAACAGGATTAACATTTACTAAAGACTCTAGGAGTTGGGATAATGTTCAAGTTATCAATAAATCCCCATAGAACAATCTTCATGGAACTATCTCTACAGAGCTATCTTCATAAGCTCATCCACAACAACGATATATTCCACAACAAGTCTAATATGCCCTCAGACAGAAATTGGGGCATTTTCCAGCAGTTCACCTCCATATCCCTGATGGATACTTTAACATGATCATCTTCCCCAATAGGTCTCCTAGAGTATAAGGACGTTTGATCATTTCCTCAACATATAGTGGAAATTTCCTCAGCGCAGCCTGTGAATTTCTAACCCCCATCAAAGATTACTTTCTCAACGCAACCTATGAATTTCCAATCCCAGTCTGAGATTATTTCCTCAATGCAATCTACATGATTTAATTCCCCGACAGAGTTTATTTCTCTAATCCTGCAAATTCCTCGACATAATTCTCTTCTCGAGCCAAATGTTATTCAACGTTGTCCTCCCCAGAAGAGATGATAACCATATTTGAAACTTGGTGAGATAGTGCATTAGAGGAATATCCATCTCATTTATCCCCAGTCAGGGTACATAAGAATCAAATACTTCAATAAAAAAGTATGACGAATGACCGACTCTCCTTGGATTCTTCTATTCCCAAGAAGAAGTCAAAGATTCCCAGTGGAGTGTCCTCAAACAGAAAGTAGGAACCCCCAGTAAAGTCATCCTAAAAAAAGATTGAAGAATTACTTTCTTCATCCCCAGCAATAGTCAGGGATTTATTTTCCGCAGCTAGAAGTTGTTACAAGAATTTAGCGATACGCTCCAACGAATTATTGCATCCACACATCATTTACAAAATATCATAACATATGCATATGAAACGCATATACTATTCTCATTAATTTTGAGAGCATCATTACAAAATATATTTCATGCATCATGAAATTGCATGAAGCTAACTTTGTGTTCAGGTTATGTTTGCAAACAGATAACTATTATCAGCGATTTATAGACGTGTTGTAGATCAATTCCTGAAACAGGATGGGGCGACTATCTACATGACCAGAAGCATTTCCTTCAGAGACTAATTCTGATGAGCATTTCCTTTAGAGACTAATTCTAACGAGAATTTATTTCAAAGATTAATTTTAACAAGCATTTCCTTCATAGATTTATTCCGACGAGCATTTCCTTCAAAAACTAATTGTGACGAGCATTTCCCTCAGAGACTAATTTTGATGAGCATTTCCTTCAGAGATTCTTTCTAAAAAGCAGTTCCCTCGGATGAAATTAGATAGATTCATTCTAAAAAGCATTTCCCTAATATAAAATCGAATATATTCATTCTGAAAAGCATCAGTCAGATAAAACCAGACAAAAGTTCATTCTGACACTTTTTTCCAAATACAGTCGGGCGAAGACTCATTCTGATCCATTTCTAGATACGGTTGGGCGTAGATTCATTCCAGTACATTTTCAAATACAGTCGAGCGAAGACTCATTATAATCCTCTCATAGATACAGTCAAGACATAGACCCATTTTAGAACATCATTAGGATACAATTGATACATAAGATTCATTCTGACACTCCCCAGCGTGTTTGCTAGATACAGTCGGGCACACACACATTCTAGTATACTTTCTTAGATACAAATGGACATAGACTCGTTCTGATACTCCTATCAACATTTACTTGGATGGCATCTATAAGCCCATCTCTGATGACACTCTATCACCTTTCTGAATGGCATCTGTAAGCCCGTACAAGCAGTACAATTAACCAACAGTGCTACTTCATGCACATGTGAGTGCAAATTTCTGGGCACTTAAGTGTTCAATCCTATTCCACCTTCAGATCACGAATGACGAACATGCCAATATAACTCGTCAAGTTTAAGAAGATTGAACAGGGGCAGTTGTTGTACCCCAAAATTTTCCCTCCAATTTTAAAATACAAATTAATTCAAGATACCTCCTCATGCTCATAAAGGTCTCAAACACTCAAGACTACTCAAGAATTGATCAGACGAATTCTCCTTCTAAGCAATTGACCTACAACTAGGGTTTTTCTTCTCTCAAAGTAAGTTGGACTTCTAATACCTCAAATGGATTTCATGATTTCTCATATGTCTCAAGGTACCCTGATACCAAATTTCAAGCCTTGCTTCACAAATTTGCTCAGTCAATTAGCCAAATGAGTGAAAATTAACTATATTGGACAAAAAGTCAATTTTGACCAATTTATAGTCAACCTTCAATGTTTTGGTAAACATCAAGATTTTGAAGCCACATTCATCATTTAATCAAGGGTTGATCATGATTCATCAAGAAAACTCAAGATTCATCAAAAGTTAAAAGTTACTAAATTAGGGTTTTCTTTAGGAGAAGTCAACTGAACTTTAACCAAGCATAACTTTCACATACTTCACCATAAATTCCTTAACCAAATCCTAACTTGAAGTAAATTCTATTCTATACAACTTTGTCTCCCTAAGCTCAAAGCCAAAAATGCTTCATTTGAGAGATATGGGCCAAAACATTACAGGTCATTTTAAAAGTCAACAAAAATACATTTTTGTCAAAGCAATTTAGATCAAGTTAAATACTTCAAATGGAAAAATGACCTACGTGAAAGTTGTAGGAGACATCTTGAGGTTTCCAAAAAGTCAAAGATCATCTTCATATGACAAAAATTGAGAGAGTTATGACTAGTGCAAGATAAGCAATTTGGAGAAAATGCATTAAGGTAAAACTGAGCAAATTTGGATTTTTTGGATAATGGGCCTAAGTTTTCCGCTCAATCGTGTTCATGACCTCATAAGGGACTCCTAAATCCATTCATATACCTTTGTGGTTTTTATTTCTTTTATTTTTTATTTTATTCAATTAAAAGCAAAATAAATAAAATAAAATACCAAATAAATGATACACGGTGTATGGATCTATTTTTGAATCAAATCATAAGTCCAAAAAGCGCATGACAACTTGGAAATATCGTGTAAAGATTAATTGGCATAAGATTGGCCTAAATAAGAAAGTTTTCATGAAAAATTCCAATCAAATATTATACCATGATTGCACAAGATTTATCTCACAAAAGTTGACCTAATCTTCTCTCTATAAATACCCAACATGTTCAAACATTAGAAGACGATGCATGAAGCCTCAAGAAGAACCCTACAAATTCCAAAATTTCTCAAAACTAGGGAACTATCAGACCCTTGTCTCCAGCCGTTTTCAATCGATTCCAAGCATCACACTAGCCTCCTGAAGATCCCGGGAACTCATTCCAATCATCCCTGAAGTCTGAAACACGCCAGAACACTCTCCCTCGATTATACCGGTTTGGTAATTTTCTTTGATTTCAAACTCTTAATTCACATGATACAAATTGTTTTTAAGAATTTCCATATGTTCATAATCATGTTTAGAATGTTTTTGAACCATTAACTTTGAAGTTTAGTGCAGAAATAACAAAATGCCATTGTTAGAGAAGTTTGAAACGCCTTCTTCGAAACTCACTCTACAACCATTTTCTAGGAAAATTAAGATCATTAATGGATTCTGGAGGACCAAATTAGGGTGACACGATCCCTCTTGGTCTTTGGTTATTGTTGTTTTACAGGTTGACCTTGTGACCCATCGGAGAAGACGACTGAAGTTAGGGCTGTGACGCTTCTCTGACATAGCATTTTTATTATATATTGATTTGTTTGTATTCTATAACACAAAAACACAGATGACGTAGTGGTGAGTGATGCGCTGGTATTGCATGAAAGTGTGGCTTCGATCCCAGCTTTTGTCAAATTATTTTGTTTTTTAGGATTTCAACGCAGGTTTATAATGTATTGGTTTATTTCCATTCCATGACACCAACAACAACATGGCCGAGTGGAAAGCAGTGCAAACATTAAGGCTGAGGGCATGAATTCAACGCCCACCCCATGCATTTATTTTTTGTCTCGTTATTTTCAAACCGTAATTTTCCATTTTCTTTACTAATTATTTTTTAATTAACCATTAACTAACCTAATCTTTTTTTCAAAACTATAACAAATAAGGGCTAGTGTTTTTAATTAGTAATTAAATTTTTTGACATATTTTTATTTACTAATTAATTAATTCATTAACTTTTTTTAACATTAAAATAAATTAGAATTTAAGTTTTTATTACTATTTATTAACTTAAATTATTTTCTACAAAAAATACAAAACATTAAAACATTTTTCCTAACATCTTTTCTTATTTCTTTTATCTATTTAATTTTCTTAGACAAAATGTATAGGTCGCACTATCAATGTAATAGCTTAGATTTACATTCCCGTATTTTTTCTTATTATGTATCTGCTTCAAGGATGTAATAGCGTATGTTTACTTTCCCGCAAATTTCTATACCTATGTATTTGGCCCGAAGCCATGTAATAGCATAGGGCTTAACATTTCGCACATTATATTTTTAACTGCTAGTAACTAGGGTTCGCATGGAAAGACTAAAAGCAATCTTAGAAAACCCTAATTTCCAAGATAAAATAACTGAAACTAACACACTTTGCACAATTTACCTCTAGGGTAACCTCTCCTATTGCCTTACGATACAATTGGTCATGCCCCTCGAACATAGGGATACTTTAGAAAAAGACCCTCAATTTAATAGTATTATTGTGATATGGTGGGAGAACTAACATGGGTTGTTTTGTGTTTTATCGCAAATGTTGCGGATAGCAAGAGTCGCCACCAACTTTTCCTTTATCCAATAAAGGAAAGGGTGAAAAGAACAGGAAAGACGTTTTTAGATATTTTCTTGAGTTCGTGGGGTAGGTTATGAAAAGGGAAGGTGTTAGCACCCTCTTAATCTGTAGTTATCTACGGGCTCTTAGTTGCTTGATCACTTTGAAAATGCTTTATTTGAAATGTGTTTGTGCAAGTTTGAAAATATTTTGAAAACGCCTTTGTTTCGGTAAAACTTTGTAATGATTCTCGTCTCTATAAGAATGTATACAAAGTGTTGTTTTTGAAAATAGTTTAAAGAGATGTTTGTTTTTAAAGATGTTTTGGAAGTGTGAGCGTTGAGATGGTTTTAGTTTGTGAGCAAGCAACTACGAGCGTCCTACCTACTCAAAGGGATCTTTTTTTTTCCTCCTCCTTTAGATATTGCTACCTTACCATTGATTGATAAGAAGGAATATCTTTGGATGTGAAGGGACGAGTGTGGGTCATCGTGTAGTCATAGAAGGCAACTTATGAGATGTTTTAGAAATTTTCGTAGGGACTAAGATTGTTTTACCGAAGGAAACATCGAAGGGTCATCGAGGGACTAAGATCTTTTTATCGAGGGTCTTTGCTAAAACGTCCCATATTCGAGGGACATGACTATTTTTTCATAGGCAACAAGCGAGATTACCTTAAAGGTGCGCGTGTGTGAAGTGTGTTTGATTGCATGCATTTTTGTCTTTGATATTAGGGTTTTCTAACTGTTGATTTTATCTTACCATACACACCCTAATTACTAACAATTATATTAAAGCGGTAAATTGTGGATATTAAAATCCTAAGCTATTACAACACTTGTGATACGGTGGTAGAACCGACTGTTAATACTGGTTTGCGTTTTGCGTTTTATGTTTGCAAAATGTCGTGGTAAGAAAGAGTCGCCACCGACTTTTATTTCATCCAACCGGAAAGGAAAAAAGTACAGAAAAAATCCTTTTTCAAGATTTTGAGTACGGGGGGTAGATTATAGAAAGGGAAGGTGTTAGCACCCTTTCTATCCGTAGTTTTCTACGGGCTCTTAGGTACTTGCTCATCTTTTAAAATTGCTTGTGTATGTATTTTGTTTTGAAAAGTTTTATTTCGTGATAACCTTTATATCAGTCCTCAAAGGTGTGACGAAATTGTTTTTCGAAATTTTTTTGAAATGTGTAAGTGCGAAAAGATTTGTCGTTTGAACAAGTACCTACTAGCATCTACCTACTCGAAAAAAAGATCGTTTCTATTCTCGTTCCTTTATACAGCATTATCCTACTATTGAGAAATAGGTAGCACCGTCGTTGGAGTTGTAAGGGTCAATTCGAAAGGGACATACAATCACTAAAACAATGTTAGGATGACTTACTGTTAACCCTAGAGTCTTAAGATCATATTCGAGGAAACTTTTACGAGGCATCATCCGAACGGGACTTTTGATCTTTTGACAGAAGGGTAACCACTAAGACACCCTATGCTTAATGATCGTTTACCGAAGGCAACCGAAGTGTGAGTATACCCTAAGAGTGATATGTGCGAGTGATCTGTTTTCAATTATTTAGTCTTTGCACATTAGGGTTTTCTAACTATATTAAATATTTGCGGGACTTAAAATGCGAGAAAGTAAATCTACGCTATTACAAGGCTTCAGGGAAGGGAATTAATTACATAGCCAAAGACCCCGGGAAAAAGTGATAAATAAAAACCCTAGATTAAACTATTACAAACCATGCACAGTTACAACAATATTGACAAAATAAATAATATGCGCGCGTTGAATCGAATACGAGATAATTAGGGTTTTGACCCTTGCCTAAGCCTAATCGCGATTAATTAAAAAAAGTTTTTTTCGTTTTGTTATCTAAGAAAATAATGACATAGTTAAAATTAAAGATAAAATTCTAAGTTCTACTTAATTTTAAATTAAAAATAAATTGATTCCATCTAAAACTTATTTTTGTATTTTGTTTATTTGAAAAATAAAAGAATTAAATCAATAATTTATCCTAATTTGCTAATTAGTTTTAATCATAAAAAAAAGTTAAAATTGCCCTAAGTTAAATTAAATTGAATTAAATTAACAAAATTAATTTTGATAAAATAAAAAAAGTCTAATTCTAATTTTTTGGTTTCTTGATTTTATGATTTTTTATGAAAAAGAATAATTAGTTGTCAATTAAAATAAATAAAAAAAAAGGTACTAAAAGAATTAAAAATAAATAAAGAAAGGTGAGATGGGCCTGGTGGTTTTTGCTGGAAAAGAGGGTTTAGAACTGAATTTTTGGGCCCAAATGGACATATGCCTGTTTGACTTCGCCCCATCCAGTGCGCATGCTTGACTGAGGCGTATGGTGGTCCTTCCAAGGTGGCACGTTGATCTGGGGACATTGATGGATCAGAGGGCCAAATCTTGATGGTGCACGATGGACGCTGGATGCTGTAATGCGCTGGAATTCCTGAAACAAAATAGCATGAACAAAGTTGGGGACCTGGGGATCGAACCCATGTCCTTATGCATATTTCCACCCCACGCTACCATCTGAGCTACGCGCTTCTGTTGTTCATATAATAATAATAATACATAACATATCAAACACTATGGCTAAATAACAAAACGCGCGGAATTTCAAACGGCCCAACCAGGGGGTGCCACGCCTCCATCTTCTTCCTCCCAGCCGTCAAGTTAGGCTATACACTTGTACCTACGGGCGTGGCTCCATGGCTAAAGACCTGTAACCTTCAACAATCAAGAAAACGCATGCTAAATCAATTCTAATCACATGGTACTGTTTGCCTTGAACCCACAAACACCATAGTATTACTTTCTTGGACCAATTTTACTGATACAGAGAAACCCCAAAACATAAGAGCAAACCCTAACAATGGCATCTCTTGATTCCTGTACTAAAAACACAATTAAACACCACCAAAAGCTTGAAAATTTGATGATAAACAAGGATATATACACAAAATATGCTAATGATCCGTGAATCAATGAAAACGAAATCGAAGTTTTTGGACAAAACCACGACTTCTGTACCTATGATTTCAGGCGTGATAGAGCATGCAATTGGTTGCGATATGTTCCTGGGACGTCCATCAATCTATTGGCAATCTGAGAATGGCACGAATTGACCTCTAATATAGAAATTGGATCACCACTTTTCTTGCAATTTTTTGAGTTTTATTTCACCTCTGCACGGCTGCTTAACCCCTATGCTTGCTTTGGAAATGTTCCTTATATATTAGAGAATGCATTAGGGTTGTAAAACTGATCACATCTTTGGAAGTTTTTCAAGATTTGATTTTGTTTTCATGGCATATGTAAACCTTCCAAATTTGGCCTAATCATGCTCTTTTTGTCCCAATTATCATTGATTCGATTTGATCTTGCAAGCTCATCAAATCTTGGTTGCTAACCTGTCACAAAAACCAATCAAATCCAATCTTTTATAATTTTCATCATTTATTTGATTTAATTCAATTTTTAATTAATGAAAAATCAAAATAAATTGAAAAATGAAGCAAATAAATGATGGGTCAGCATATGAGTCGTGGAACACTTTATAATTGAGGTGCAAGCATATAAAGTTTGGCCCATTTAGCAAAAATGCAAATTTGAGCATGTTTGACTTTTGGCAATTTTGCAAAAAAAGGTAAAATTGGCCAATGCACAACTCTCTTTATTTTGACCCTAGATAGGTGTTCCTTGACTTTTTAGAAAGCTTAGTATGTCCTATAAGCAACCCTTTTGGTCTCATCTCAATTGAGTCTTCCATGTTTATGTATGAACCCTTGACCCAAAAGGTGTTTTTGCTGACTTCTCAAAATGACCTATAATGTCCAAATTCATATCTTCTTGTGAGTGCATATTATGAACTTGAAAGATGAATATTAATTGTAGGTAATTACATCCTCTTCAAAATGATCTTTGGATGTGTCATTTTTGATAAAGTATGAGAAAGTTATGCTTGGTCAAAGTTGAGTTGACTTTTCCTACAAAACCCTAATTTAGAAACTTTTGGGTTTTGATGAATTATGGGCAATCCTTGATGAATAATGATCAACCCTTGATCAAATGATGAATGATACTTTAAAATGAGGATGTTGACCAAAAATCTTGAAGTTTGACGGTATGTGGGCCATAATTGACTCTTGATCTAGCACAATCGATTTCTAGGTATTTAAGCAATTGACTGAGCAAACTTCCTCTACAAGGTTTGAAACTTGACATGGATGATCTTGAGAACATATTAGGACAATGGTGAGCATTTGGGATCCTTTGGACTCAAGCATCTTGATACAAAATGAAACCCTAATTTGAGGTAGACTGCCTTAGGAGAGAGTTTGTCTGGTCCACTCTTGGACTTCCTTGAGCAATTTGAGGACCTCACTTGACATGTATTTAGAAATATGGGAGGGAAAATTTTGGGGTACAACATCTGCCCCTGTTCAATCTTCTTAAACCTGAGGATGTAGATTGGCTTGTCTGCCTTTCGTGATCTGAAGGTGGAAGATGATTGAACACTAGAGTGCCCAGAAATTTGCACTTGCATGAAGTGATACTTGACTTGTGATATCAGGAATGGGCTTATAGATGCCATTTGGAAGTCAATGACAGAAGACGGGCTTAAAGATGCCATCCGAAGAAGTGTCGATCGCATAAGAGATTCTTTTGCAAGAATCTGTACACATGTTGTTGAGGAGGACTTCGTGGGGGAATGCTGGTCTCTGTCTTGAGAAAAATAGAGTTTTAGGAGTTTCAGTTGTCCGTTACTCTACTGCAAAATAGTTCTAGTTTGGGAAACGAAAATAAGCTGTGTGTTTGGTCAGGGTACATGTCGCACCGCGATTTACTGGGGAAATGAGAAATCAATTGTGTTTGATTGGGTCCCAGTCTTACAGTATTGTGGACTGTTGTCTGGGGATAAGGGAGGCAGAACCTGTATAGTAAGGTTAGGAGAAGGAACTTGTATATTAGGGTTACTTCGGTATGAAAGCCTGGATAGTAGGGCTTTAGAAGGAACATGGATAGTAGGGTTACTTCGATATGAGAGCCTGGGTAGTAGGGCTTGAGAAGGAACCTTGATAGTAGGGTTACTTCGGGATGAAAGCCGGGATAGTAGGGCTGTGAGAAAGAAACTGGATAGTAGGGTTACTTCAGGATGAAAGCTGGGATAGTAGGGCTGTGAGAAGGAACCTGGATAATAGGGTTACTTCGGGATGAAAGCCGGGATAGTAGGGCTTGAGAAGGAACCTGGATAGTAGGGTTACTTCCGGATGAAAGCCGGGATAGTAGGGCTGTGAGAAGGAACCTGGATAGTAGGGTTACTTCGGGATGAAAGCCGGGATAGTAGGGCTTGAGAAGGAAACTGGATAGTACGGTTACTTCAGGATGAAATCCGGGATAGTAGGGATGTGAGAAGGAACCTGGATAGTAGGGTTACTTCGGGATGAAAGTCGGGATAGTAGGGTTGTGAGAAGGAACCTGGATATTAGGGTTACTTCGGGATGAAAGCCGGGATAGTAGGGCTGTGAGAAGTAACATGGATAGTAGGGTTACTTCAGGATGAAAGTCGGGATAGTAGGGTTGTGAGAAGGAACCTGGATAGTAGGGTTACTTCGGGATGAAAGCTGGGATAGTAGGGCTTGAGAAGGAACTTGGATAGTAGGGTTGCTTCGGGATGAAAGCCGGGATAGTAGGGCTGTGAGAAGGAACCTAGATAGTAGGGTTACTTCTGGATGAAAGCCGGTATAGTAGGGCTTGAGAAGGAAACTAGATAGTAGGGTTACTTCGAGATGAAAGTCGGGATAGTAGTGCTGCTTCAGAATGAGTTTGGGTAAAACTGCAGAGGGAACCTGGGTAGTAAGGTTGTTCTCATTGCACCAATGATTACTCTGTTTAGCTTCGAGTGTTGATCATGTACCTGCTGGAAATTGTTGATAATAAATGTCTTTCCTGAAATAAATACAGGGTTAGTCATATGTGATGCATGAGATGCATTGTATAATGATGTTCTCAAAATAAAGGAGACTATGTTATATATGATGTATGCACATGTCATGATGTATGAACATGAAATGCTGACATAACAATCTGAATCTGGGAAAATAAATCCCTGATTGTTATAAAAACCATAGTTCCTCTACTTCTGTCGAGGATGGTGTACAAAGATGACTATGCTGGGGGTTTGCCCCTTGTCTGGTAAATATTATGCCGGACGAGACTCTGTCTGAAGACGACCCTGTGGGGAATAACTCTGTTGGAGAGGAGATACTTTGTTGATGAATCTGCCGACTTTGTCGAAATAACTCAGTTGGGGATGAATTTCTGTTGCTGGTGATAAATAAACTCTACTTGGGGAATATTTTGCCGACTCACTCGCGATTGTGAACCTCGGCTGGGGAGAGTTGTGTCCTGCTCGGGAAAGCTGAAATCACCGTCTTTGGATATTTATTACTATGTGGAGATTGTATGCACCACTTCTCATGTTCTCAAGCTGACTCTATCCTTGTACCTGATGGACAGAGTAACTGTAAGGTTTTGGACACTTCTTGTTTGTCCCTGTTCTTGGAATTACGAGTAATCGTCTTTTGTTTCTTATGTAAATATTTATGAGCAGCAATTATTCTCGAATGCATATATCAAAAATGAATCATTGGATGTTCTGGAAAAATAAAACAGAAAAAGAAAAATAAATCGAAATTTCTTTTGAAAATGAATTGTATTGATTTTGAAGTTGAAGTTGGCCCATAATAGGAGTTTTTGTACAAAGAGGCTGACGTCCTAGTAAGAGAAAGCCTCTGAAAGAAAGAAATTATACAATTTGTGTAAAAGAAAGAAAAACAGCTATGTGAAACAATCCCATTGGGTTCCAACTCTGCTATTGTCTTTATATCTTCGAGCGTCTCATCACTTTGCTGCTTGGTCGAACGTGGATCAGATTGATTGGTGCCATCTGAGCTTGATAGTCGATACCGAAGTCTGGCGGCGAGGTGATCTAATGGGACATAGTGTTACGCTTTGATCCCTAATTTTTTCCTGGACCGCCCTTTTGGATTTTTAGTCCAACGGGATACCCTTTTTTCCCAAGCTGCCCTTTCAGGTTTTCGACTTGCCGGGTGTACAGATTTTTTTCATTTTCATCCCTTACTTTTGCCCGAACCCTTTTGGTTCGTCGGGAAGCCCTTATTTTTGCCTAGGCCAGTCAACCTAGCAGATCTTTGATTATGCATAGTATTTTTTCACTATGTCTGCATTGACGGGGTGAGGAAGGTCGTCACCATCCATGGTGGTTAAAATCATAGCTCCTCCCGAAAAAATGTTCTTAACCACAAATGGCCCTTCGTACGTGGGGGTCCATTTGCCCCTGGGATCACCTTGCGGAAGTATGATGCGTTTGATCACTAGATCCCCGACTCGATATTCTTGACGTATGACTTTCTTGTTAAAAGCCTTGATGATTCGCTTTTGATACGGTTGACCATGGCAGATAGCAGTAAGTCTCTTTTCATCAATTAGATTTAGCTGGTCAAGTCGGGTTTAGATCCAGTCGTCTTCGTTCAAACCCGCATCCTTCATAATCCCGAGAGAGGGTATCTGGACTTCAATGGGTAGAGCTGCCTCCATGCCATACACCAAGGAGTATAGTGTTGCCCTTGTCGACGTCCGTGCTGAAGTACGGTACCCATGAAGAGCGAATGGTAACATCTCGTGCCAGTCTTTGTATGTCACCGTCATCTTCTGCACAATCTTCTAGATGTTATTGTTAGCCGCTTCAACAGCCCCATTCATCTTCGGCCGATAGGGAGAAGTGTTGTGATGCTGTATCTTGAATTGTTTGCAGAGCTCAGTGATCATTGTATTGTTGAGATTTGTACCATTGTCCGTAATGATCCTATCTGGTACACCATATCGCCAGATCAAATTGTGTCGGATGAAATGCGCCACGATGTTCTTGGTTACTGTAGCAAAGGAAGCTGCCTCGACCCACTTCGTGAAATAATCAATTGCTACCAGAATTAAACGATGCTCGTTAGATGCAGTAGTTCGGATCTCGCCGATCATGTCGATCCCCCACATTGCAAAGGGCCAAGGAGCTGTCAAAACATTCAGGGGAACCGGAGGTACATGCACTTTATCAGCATAGACTTGGCACTTATGACAGGTTCGAGAGTGCTGATAACAATCGGCTTCCATAGTGGACCAGTAATATCCTTCCCGTAGGATTTTCTTCGCCATGGTATGTCCACTGGAATGAGTTCCGAAGGTACCTTCATGTAACTCTGTCATGATCCTTTCTGCCTCGCTCTTGTCTACGTACCGCAATAAGGTCGAATCATGGTTACGCTTATAGAGGATACCATTACTGATGAAGAACTTCGCAGTGAATCTTCTCAGAAACTTCTTATCATTAACAGATACCCCCTCGGGGTATTCTCGAGCCTCGATGTACCTCTTTACCTCGTGAAACCAGGGCTTATCTGCTACCTCTTCAGTCTCGATGTCACAACAATGTGCGGGTTCGTACAACCTCTCGATGGTAATCTGGGGAGCTTCATTGTCCCACCTGACTTTGAACATAGAAGACATGGTAGCTAGCGCGTCCGCAAACTGGTTCTCTTCTCTTGGGAAATGTTCAAAGGTTATCTCCTCAAAGTGTGGGAGCAACGTCAGTACATATTCTTTGTAAAGAATAAGGTTTGGGTGCTTCGTATCGCACTCGCCTTTGATCTGACTTATCACCAGAGCGGAATCTCCGAATACACTTAACAACTTAATCCTCAGGTCAATAGCAGCTCGAAGACCCATGATACACACTTCATACTCCGCCATATTGTTGGTGCAGTTAAAACATGATCGGGCGGTAAATGAAGTATGACAACCCTCAGGAGATATAATTACAGCACCAATGTCGTTACCCAATGCGTTCGAGGCTCCATCAAAATACATAGACCATCAAGATCCCTTCTCGGGTCCTTCATCCTGTCCAGGCTCTTCATAGTCGGTTACCACCATGATATTCTCATCCGGGAACTCGAAATTCATGGATTGGTAGTCATCCATGGCCTGATGCACCAAATGATCTGCCAATACACTCCCCTTGATTGCTTTTTGGGTTGTGTATTGGATGTCGTATTCGGTCAAGATCATCTGCCATCTTGCTATCCTTCCGGAGAGAGCGAGCTTCTCGAAAATATACTTGATTGGATCCATCTTTGATATCAACAAGGTAGTGTGAGTCAGCATATACTTTCTCATCCGGCGAGTAGCCCATGCCAAAGCGCAAAAAGTTTTCTCGAGCAATGAGTATCAGTCTCACAGTCGGTAAACTTTTTGCTAAGGTAGTAAATGGCGTGCTCTTTTCGGCCAGACTCGTCATGCTTCCCCAGCACACACCCCATTGAACTGTCTAGCACTGTCAAGCATAAAATCAAAGGTCTTCCTTCAACTGGAGGCATCAAAATTGGCGGTTCTTGAAGGTATTCCTTGATTCTTTCGAAAGCGGTCTAGCATTCATCATTCCATTTTACCAGTTGATCCTTCTTCAACAGCTTGAAGATTGGCTCGCAATAGCAGTCATATGTGAAATGAACCTGGCGATGTAATTCAAACGTCCCAAGAAACCTCTAACTTCTTTTTCTGTGCGGGGAGCCGACATCTCTTGTATGGCTTTTACCTTTGCAGGGTCTACCTGAATACCTTTTTCGCTGACAACAAAACCCAGAAGCTTACCAGACCTGACCCCGAAGGTACACTTGTTCGGATTCAACCTCAGCTTGTACGTCTTCAACCTGTCAAATAGTTTCTGGAGATGATCAAGGTGCTCTTCCTCAGTTTGGGACCTGGCTATCATGTCATCAACATAAACCTCGATCTCGTGGTGAATCATATCGTGGAACAAAGCGACCATGGCGCGCTGATAATTTGCCCCAACATTCTTCAATCCGAACGGCATGACCTTGTAACAGAAGGTGCCCCATTGTGTAACGAAGGTTGTCTTCTTCATGTCCTCGGGAGCCATCTTGATCTGGTTGTAGCCAGAAAAACCGTCCATGAAAGAGAAGATCTTATGCTACATGGTGTTGTTGACTAGAACATTAATGTGAGGATGTGGGAAATCATCCTTGGGGCTTGCCCTATTTAGATCTCTATAATCCACACACATCCGTACCTTACCGTCTTTCTTAGGCACCGGAACAACATTGGCAACCCACTGCGGATAAGAAGTGACAGCTAAGAACCCTGCATCGAATTGTTTCATGACCTCTGCTTTGATTTTCTCTGACATTTCAGGGCGCATACGGTGAACCTTTTGCTTTACCGGAGGGCAGTCTTCTTTAGTCGGCAAGCGATGAACCACAATATCAGTGTCCAAACTAGGCATGTTTTCATAGGACAAGGCGAAGATCTCAACATAGTCGCGTAGCATTTGTATCAACCATTGCTTGACACCAGGCTCCAGATTTGCACC
Source organism: Vicia faba (assembly GCA_948472305.1). NCBI lineage: Eukaryota > Viridiplantae > Streptophyta > Magnoliopsida > Fabales > Fabaceae > Vicia > Vicia faba. The sequence goes on along the minus strand of OX451737.1, from coordinate 557,697,994 downwards.
TATTTTAACCTCTTTCCTGTCTTTCTCTGTACCCAAATTTACTGACTCAATCGGCTCTTCATTAGGCTGTATGGCCCTCTCTTCCTGCTGCAATAGTCTAGCAAGTTCTCCAGGCACCTCACAATCGTCCTCACCATCGTCCTCGGCTTGGTTGATCAGATTTTCGAAGTCATAACTGGCAGTAGCATAACTGTTATCAATGGGATCTAGAGGGGATATGGATCTTCACTATGATACGTGAGTGTGTGTAAGAGAACAGCTGTTTTGATAAAGTGAGAGACAGAAAAGAAAAACAAGGAGCGCAAAATTTGTAATGCAAGAGACGTCCAATGTTTTATTAATGATATATGAAAATGACAAGTAATAAGCCCTCACAAGCAAAGCCGAGGTGCCTCGGGCAAGGCACCGGGCCACAAAGTTTCAAACTGTTTATTACAAATCTTAAAACAAAAAGTCAATTACTGCAAAATAAAAGAAAAAGGTATGAAGTCCTTCGCCTTCCAGTTGTTTATTCCACCATTGGTTGTAGGGTAAATCCAGTTGTTGATGTCTGAATCCTCTTCACCGTCTTCAATTCCATTAACTCCCCGATTGTTGATGTGTAGAGGAGGTCTTCCGATCCGTGCGTGCCTAACAGCCCTTTGAGCCCCTGTAGTAAAGCCCAAACCAAATTTGTCAGTTTTGTGAGTGAAATCAGGGAGCTGACCCCAATTGGTACACCCACCTTCTTCAACTACAGCCCTGGCGTCCTTGAGAGAAGCCATCTTCAATGGAGGTTTATTGGTAGCAATTTCAGTTGATGCCGAGAACTGATGGACCTCTTCGAAATTTTGACAAGGAGTTTCTATGAATTCCCCGTCCATCTCCATGTAGCAGAAGGAATTGAGATGACTCACCATATACTCCTATTCACCTCGTACCGTGACAATATTTCCCTTCACCGGGTATTTAAGCATTTGATGGAGCGTGGAAGTCACTGCCCTAGCCTTATGAATCCAAGGACGACCCAGCAAGCAAGAATGTGATGGTCTGATATCGATTACGTAGAAGGTGGACCCAAAGGTCTGAGAAACCAACTTGATAAGGATGTCCACCTCCCCGTGCACCATCCTTTTTGACCCATCAAAAGCCCTTACCACAATGTTACTCGGCTTTAGAATCAAACCTTCACAATCCAGACGGTCTAGTGCTTTCTTCGATAGAACATTCAATGAGGACACGATATCTACTAGCACATGGGCCATAGTGGTGCCCCTGCACTCGATCGAGACATGCAGAGAATCGTTATGATTTCTCCCCTTAGCAGTCAGATCTGCGTCCGAAAACCCTAACCCATTGTCAGTAGTTAGGCTAGCCACACAATCTTTGAACTGATCGGCTGAAGTTTCCTGCGACATATGTGCAGTCGTGAGAAACGCGATTAAAGCCTTCGCATGGGCTTCAGAACATAACAACAAGGACAACATGGAGATCTTTGACGGGGTCTGCCCCAGCTGCTCGCTTACATTGTAGTCTCTCTTCTTGATAATTTTCAGAATTTCCTCTATTTCTTGTTTAGAGGTTTCCACAATGATTTTCCTAGGTGCCTCCGTCCGGGAAGGCTCACCTATGATTTCATTGCCCGGAGTCCCAAATGGCTCAGCGGTAGGGGTGACAACTGGAGTAGGAACTGGGACAGTAGTTGATGTACTAGCAGACAGAATAACGATAGGTTTGTAGATAGTCGAAGGGGAGATCTCAGGAGAGAAGAGTCTTCCACTTCTGGTGACCTTGCTAGCCCCAACAATATTACTGATATCCGTATCGGCTTCTTCATCCATCAGATCTTGTTTAACACCATGGTAATATACATCAGCACCGTAGTGCCATGGGATAGCCTTATCTGAGGTATATGGGATGGGACCAGGAGCGGTGATTATTAATGGAGCAATTCTTGGAACGGGTGTAACCCTAACAGGTTTTCTCGAGGAATCCTTGGAAGGATTGGAGGAAATGGTGATAATGGCAACATCTTCAAACGGAATCATAGTCTTCTCAAACAACATTTCTTTATTATCCATCAGGCGCTGAACACCTGACTTCAATAAACAGCAACCGGAAGGAAGAATTGAACACATGTGGCAACCTTCACCACAGCCCGGAAATAAACCGGCCAACAACAAATTATTCTTAACCGTCATCAAAGGACTAGAGATTTCTTCCACAGAGGTTACAAACGAATCGGTTTCCACAACATTTACTCCACGACCATGTTTGGGCATAGGACCAGTTATAACGTTTGGCTTTTTCGGAGCGTCGAACTCAATCTCTTTAGCTTCCATCAAATCTTGCACTTTATTTCTCAGAGCCCATCATTCGTTTGTATCATGGCCTGGGCTTTCCGAATGGTAGGCGCACCGCGCATTGGGATTGTATCTGGGAGAAGCAGTGTTTGGATTTATGGGAGCCTCTTTCAAGGTTTCCAAGTTGGATTTTAACAGATGAGGCAGAACTTCAGCTAAAGTCATGTTGATGCGGGTAAACTGTCGTTGTGGTCTTTCTACCCTTTGCTGATTATTACGTTGTGGAGCAACCGCAGGTCTTGGTATCACTACAGCATTTATCGCTTGATAGTGTTCAGGTCTGCTTTGGCCCCTCGAGCCATAGACTGCACTAGCTTCCTTCTTACCGGTGAAAGGCTTCTTTATTGCACTTGATGAAGCATCCTTCTGTATTTTACCACTTCGAATGCCAGCTTCAACTCTCTCTCCAGTCAAAATGAACTCAGTAAACCCAGACGACGAACTGCCAATCAGATGATTAAAAAATGGACCAGATAGCGTCCCTAGAAACATGTCAACCAACTCCCTATCAGACAAAGGGGGTTGGACTCTTCCAGCCAAGTCTCTCCATTTTTTAGCATAGTCCTTAAAACCTTCACCTGCACCCATAGACATACCCTAGAGCTGAGTACGAGTGGGAGCAAAGTCGGCGTTATATTGATACTGCTTGTAGAAAGAAGCAGCAAGATCTTCCCAGTTTTGAACACTGGCTCCTTCCAACTGATAAAACCATTAAAGCTGAGTCCCTGAAAGACTATCTTGAAAGAAGTTTACCCACAAATTTCTATCAGCAGTGTGGGGTTGGATTTTTCTGACGTAAGAGCGGAGATGGAGTTTTGGACAGGATACTCCGTCGTACTTGGCAAAAACTGGAGCTTTGAACTTATGAGGGATCACCACTCCCGATACCAGTCATAGTTCTCCGAAATCCAAACCAGGGATCTTCTGAATCTCCATGGCACTCAGACGGTCTTCTAGTTGCTTGTATCTATCCTCAGCAGGAGGATATTGCTCGTCATCGTAATCCGTATGGTTATCAGAAACTACTGGACTAGGGTCCTTTACCCTCTCTTGGTTCTCCCCGTCCTTGGATGAGGAGGTCAGATCAGCTGGTTGTCTCAACCTCTCTCCGAATCTTCTACCCATGTTCAGAATACCGACCTTCTTCTTCTTCTTCTCTTTCAGAATAAGGGTCTTCAAATCCTCTTGTCCTTTAGCTAGACTTAAGAACATCTGTTGGAATTGGGCATTTTGTGCCTGAAGATCTTCGATGGCTTGATCGGAAGACATTTATGCTATAATAAACAACGAAAAAGATGAGAAACCTGTAAGGGTACCTGTAATTATGTGCATGATAATGGGATGTGTATGTAATGATTTCAAAGACTTTGGGAGATTTAAATTTGCAAAACAAAAATAAACAAAACTTTATTAGCTTAACTTTGAAAGGTTCAACAATGCCTTTAAGGCGTTACAAAGAAGTAAATAAAACAAAATCTAAAACTTAGAAAAAGAAAAATCAAAAGTCCCATGGACGCTTCCTCTTTGTGCCGATGTAGTCATTGGTCACTCTTGTGAAATCAAGCTTTCCAAATGTTTTGATGAAGACAAGCTAGCATGCAAAAATGAATGGATCAAGATAGAAGATTTATCTCAAGCAAGATTCATTTATCAAGATCAACATTTCAAGACTTATGGCTTAAGGTATATGAAAATTTTGATCTTATGCTCTTAGTGCTCAAAACTATTTTTAATCATGCATTTACTTTATTAAAATAATATTTTGAGTATATACTATGTATGATTGAAGAAGGATGTTTTAAATTGCTTAAAATCTTTGAAAATAATGATTTTTCAATTTTTGTACACAAGCAATCGATTGTCATGCTAGGACAATCGGTTGCATCCAAAAAACATTTGCTTCTGTTTGAAAACAATCGATTGTCATCTAGCAGCAATCGATTGTCATGTGTTCTATTTTCAAATTTTTTGAACGTTGGCTTATGAGCAACCGATTGCTCCTCAATGACAATTGGTTGTCATAGTTATATTTGTCAAATTTTTTAAATGTTGCTTTTACAGCAATCGGTTGTTGCTTTAGTGCAACCGGTTGTTGTGCCTTAAATTTTGAAAAATTTCATTTTTCCAGCAACTTTTTGTAACACCTTTTCATGGCAATCTTTGTATCTTTTCAAATACATTTTGTTAGTAAAAATGGTCTAAACATTGCTATGTTTCATTGAAGAGGTATTACTACACTATAAATTATTTTTGTCTTGAATTTTTGAAAAAACAACAATATAATAACAATCACTAATAACTATTACTTTCTATTCTTTTGATCATACTCTTTATACTCAAGATTTTTGTTCATCATTTTCATATGCATACTGAAAATTGTTCTTGAGCACTTAGAAGAGTATTCCATCTTAAATTTCATATTGAATAGAAAAGATCAATCAAGTGATTGACATTGCTCTTTCATTATTCAAACTCTTATACAAATCAAACAAACTATTGTATACTTGTTTTCAGGATTGTTGGAAACAAGAAAGACACTTAGGGAGGATTGTTCTCTTTGTGGTCTTAATGAAAATCCAAGAGGATTGTTCTTGGTCCAAGAGGATTGTTCTTGGCTTGTTAGGTAGTCTTTGTACAAATTACCAACTATAAGGAAATCTCTTTCATGTTGAAAGGGGACTGGAGTACTCTCGGACTGTGAGGGGAACCAGGATACATCTTTGTGTTCTTTACTTTCTGCATTTACTGCTTTCATCACTTATCAGAAAAAGAAATAAAAGAAACTCGTGCAAAAATATTCATACAATTTAGAAAAAGTTTTAAAGAACCTAATTCACCCCCCTCTTAGGCGCATCTGAACTTACAATTGGCATCAGAGCAGGTTATAGGTAACCTGTTCCTACTAGATCCATAATGGCTTCCGCAAACAACAATTCTGTGTTCAGAGACGGTGGCAGTAGCAACAAGCCTCCTCTATTCTGTGGTGAAGATTTTGATTTCTGGAAGATCCGTATGAAGGCTCATCTAGAAGCACAAGGAGAAGAAATATGGGATGCTGTCCAAAATGGTCCTTTTGTTCCGGTAACTATAGTAAACGGCGTTGGTTCATCAAAGCCTAAAACTACATGGGATGATGATGATGAGAAAAAGGTCTTGTATGACAAAAAGGCAATAAATCTCCTTCAAAGCGCACTTAGTATGGCTGAATTCTTCCGTGTCTCAGCATGCACAACGGCAAAAGAAATTTGGGATACACTGGTTGAAACACATGAAGGAACAACTGAAGTAAAGAGATCGAGACTTAATACGTTAAGTGAAGAATATGAATTGTTCCGCATGCAACCCGGAGAATCCATTCTTGATTTATAAAAGAGATTTGTGCATCTAACAAATCATCTAAGGGCACTTGGCAAAACATTGACTAATGATGAATTGAACCTAAAAGTGCTCAGATCCTTGACTAGAGAATGGCAACCAAAAGTAACAGCAATCTCAGAAAAGAAGAGTCTCGCTACTATGACATCCGCAACCTTGTTCGAAAAACTTCAAGAATACGAGACAGAACTTGGTAGATTGGAAAAGCGTGAAAATCAAGAAAAGAAGTATAAGAACATTGCCTTGAAGATTGACTCCAAGGAAGACGAAAAGAAAGATAATCATGATGAAGATGAAAACTTCATGCTTCTCGTTAGAAGACTTGGAAAATTCTTTGGCAAAAATGACAAAGCCTTCTCGCACTCAAAGAAGAAGAAACACTTCAAGAAGAAGGAAGGATCCTCATAAACACAAGAAGTTACTTGCTATGAATGTGGTAAACAAGGTCACATTAAACCGGATTGTCCAAAACTTTCAAAGAAAAGTGGCTACAAAGGCAAGAAGGAATCAAAAGATAAGAAAGCATATGTTGCATGGGAAGATGTTGAACTAAGTTCGTCATCCGACTCCGATAGCGACGAAAGTGCCAATCTTGCGTTAATGGCATCACACCACTCCGAAAGCGAAGATGATGAGGTTAGTAACATATTCTCTCTTTTTGATAGTGATGCACAAGGTGCTATAAATGAACTGTTAAATGAATGCAAAATTTTGTACAAAACTATCTCATCACAAAAGAAACAAATTTCATCGTTGGAAGAAAAATGTGGATCTATTGAAAAAGATCTGAAAGATGAAAAGCAAAAAGTTAGTGATGAAAAACAGAATTTTGTATGCACAAAGTGTGAATCTCTCTCGTTCCAAGTTGTCAATTGAAAAGGGTTATTGAAAGATATGAAAAAGGACAAATTGGATTGGAAGGTGTTCTTAGCCAAAAAAGATACTCAAATGACAAAAGTGGTCTTGGATACTCAAAATTTTCAAAACCAAGTACCAACAAAACCATCTTTGTCAAGGCTAGCGATCAACCAACCAAAGAGAAAGAAATCACTCCCAAAATAGTTCATCACTATCCTAAAAAGAAAATACCCTCTAAGAAGAAATCTTATCCTTCTAGATATAGAAGTAAATTTGAACCTACTTGTTTTTATTGTGGTATTCGAGGACACACACCTAATGCTTGTTATGTTAGAAACTTTGGCATGGCAAATGGGCATTATGTGTGGGTTAAGAAAGGAACTAATTATGAAGGACCCAAAGAAACTTGGGTACCTAACAAAACCTAATCTTGTTTTTTAGGTGTTGTACCCCAAAATTTGCCCTCCCATATTCTTCAAGATTTGCCAAGATCATGGTTCAAAATCTCTCAAGGGTTGCACAGTCCAATTGCCTCCTAACACAGTCAAAATTAGGGTTTTGGTTCTGGCAAAGAAATTGAAGTTTCCAAGGGTCCAATCAAGTCCCACATTCACACATACATTGTCAAACATCCATATGCCAAGTTTCAAGACTCACAGCATCAAGTTGCACAGTCAAAAACCCTAATTGCACCACAGTCAACTGCAGGGGGAAAATGGTCATTTGACAGTCAAAAGTCAAAATTTTTGGTCAACATCTTATTTTGAAGCCACAAACATCATTTGATCAATTCTTGATCATGATTCTCAAAGCATGGCTCAAAAAGTCTCAAGATGCAAAAGTTTCTATGTTTGGACAGCTGAAAAAGTCAACTGCAAATTGACCAGGGCATAACTTCTTCATGGTTTATCAGAAAAATTTAATCCAAAGCTCATTTTAAAGAGAATGACATTTCCTACAACTCATCTTCACACTTCAAGTCCAAGAAATGCTCTCACAAAAAGTTATCAATTTCAACATTATAGGTCATTTTCAAAAGTCAACAAAAAGGCACTTTACGTCAAAGACCATAACTTGATATTGATAAATAAAAATTACATCGGACCAAAGGCATTGGTTAGAGGACTTCAAGACCTTTCCAAAATGTCCAAGAACATGATCATAGATTCAAAATTGAGCACGATATGCCTTGTAGAAGTTGGGAAATTTTTGGGAACTTTGAAAAGTCAACTTTGCACAAAAGGCTTCAAAATTGCTAATGGGCCTCAATTTCTTTCATGAATCATTACCCAAAGGCTATTCACGACCCATTAGGACCAAAGGGAGTTATTTTCTTATTTTTGATTAATTATTTGAATTTTTATTATCATTAATTCATTTAATTAAATTTAAATATAAGAAAAATACTAAATCAATGGTTTTAAATCTTTTTATGTAGCAAATATCCTCCACACATGTAAGAGATCTCGTGCATCAATCAAGAGGGACAAAATCATCCCAATTTGGCAAGTTTTCCATGGCAAAAAGATTGAAAAAAGATGTGAACAAAATCAAATATTGAAGCATTAAATCAATGGATCTTTGGGCTTGGTTTTGACCTAATTGCATTCAGATACTTATACACAAGATAACCTAATGCTCATACACACAAAAGCTGCGCAGAAAACCAAGAATCAATTTGCAAAGTTTCATCAAAAAATTGGAAACTGAAATCCTAGTTACTGCACGTTTCAAAGCTTGAAATCTATTCCAACACATTGCTGGACCATCAAGGAAGCGTTTGCAATTGAGAACAAGCCAAAACGTGCAAGGAATTGAAGGATACAGATCATACGGTTTGCAATAATTTCTTGAATCCCACATCATGATTCATGCACTTTTAATCATTTTTCTTGGTTGATTTAGACTGATATCGACCTTCTGAAGCTAATGATATAATCCAATTGCATTGTAAGGCCCTGTATCGTGATTCACCATTGACGTATTTTAGGGTTTCAGAGTTCCAAAATTGGGGCTTTGCATAGGGTGTAAAATTAGACCTTCACACCGGTGCAGACCAAATCGTGACATGAAGAAGAATCCATTGGTGACCTCGCGCTCAATTTATGTTAAAGCATGAGCTATTCGCTATTTTTGCAGGTGTTGTTTAGTGGGGGTTTAAAACCCCCGCTATTTGCTTTTATTTACAGGAAAAAAGGAAGAAGACGCATGCGCGTCTGAACGTGGTTGGATAATTTGAATATTAGCGCGTTTTTGATTGTTTCAGGATAACGTTGTTTTTTCATACATATTATTTGTGTTCCACTCATATTACAAACACGCGCGTTAGTTCAGTTGGCAGTTGAGTTGTCATGTAGGTACTGGGACCTGGGTTCGATTCCCAGGTCCCCCACATATTCCATAATTTTTCTCTTAAGGCGTTTCTATGCAGCGTTCCTTCAAGGCTTCACCATACACCCTCATGCTCTGGCTTGACAAGTGGCTTCATGATCAATCCAAAGGCCAGAACGGGGAGACTACCATATACGCTAGTCAACTACTCCACATGAAAACTGGAAAGTCAACGCAGGCCTTGCAATCTTGGGCCCAAATTACTCTACAAAAACCTCCAAAAGGGCCAGACACCCCTCCTTGTTTGTATTCCTTCTTTTAATTTTCTTTTCTTTTATTCTTTTCAATTATTATTCTTTTTAATTGTTTTATTTAATTTCATAAATTAATTTTTATAATATAAAACCAGAAGATCAAAAAAACTAAAAATATGTTTAATTATATTTAATTCCTATTAATTTATTTTGTAAATAAACTTTAATAATCAATTTAGTTAAATTAGGTTTTAAAACTTAAATCTTTTTCTTAACAAATTAAAAAAAATGTAGAAATTAGGGTTTCTAACATTCTCGTCTTTTTTTTTATAAATAATCTTCTCATCATTCTTATTATTATTAATTACTAATTTATTTTATAAATAAACCTGTACATAAATTCTTCAGTAAATTAGGTTAAACTTTAATGTTTTCTTTAACAATTAAAAATAATTTAGAACTAGGGTTTCATTTAACTTCTAATTTTAATTAATTTTCTTTATTTCATAAAAAACAAAAACCTAAAAAACATTCGTTTTCTTAATTAAATAATTAATTAGCTTTTTTAATTCGATTTAATTTCAAAAGGGTCCAACGCCCTCGAACGTTCAATTTCAATTTCTATTTCGCGCATTTATTCTTATTTTTTCTTTGTGAATATTATGTAACTGTTTAAGTCATGTAATAGTAACTAGGTTTTACTTTCCGTATTTTTATTCAAACGGGTCTTTGTAATTTGGCGATGTATAGACCCACGCCTTGTAATAGCGTAGGACTTTACTTTCCGCATTTTAATTTCCGCACTCTTAAAACTGCTAAACTTTGCATGAAAGAATGTATGGCCTAAATTAAAAACAAGCGTAGATCGCCATGATGCATGTACAAGATAAAACATAACATGAAAATAACACACAAATTCACACACCACTCTTAGGGTACACCTCACTGTTGCCTTACCTTCGAAACATGGTCGTCGAGTATAGGAAGTTTTAGTAAGTCCTTATGTCCATGATCAATGGCATAAGGGTAGCTTCTAAGGTGTCCTACTGTTGCTCTGGTGACCACACTGTCCCTACAAACGAATTGACCCGAACACCTCCAACGGTGGTGCTACCTATCTCTCAATGGTGGGATGGCACTACCTTAAGGACATTTACACAGCCTAATTCCTTAGGGTAGGTAGATGACTCGTAGATACTTGCTCTATTCAAAAACCAATCAAAAAACTCTTTTCACACCGACACTTTTCAAAAAGCTTTAAAAAAACAATTTTTCAAACACTCTTGAGGACTGATACAAGAGTCGATCTAAAATATTTAAACGAAACTTTTTCAAACCCACTCACAATTGAAAAGCAAACATTTTGTAAACACAAATGAGCAAGTATCTAAGAGCCCATGGATAACCATGGATAGAAAGGGTGCTAACACCTTCCCTTTCTATAAATCTACCTCCCGAACCGAGAACTATTCTCATAAGGAATTTTGTTGTGCTTTTGTCCTATCCATGTTGGAGAAAATAAAAGACGGTGGCGACTCTTGCTTCTGCGACATTTCGCGAACCAGCATTAAACAGTCAGTTCCAGATCCACCGATCACAGAACTGGCGACTCTGCTGGGAAAATTTTTAAAAGTGAGGTGTACCTTAGGACTAAGATCACTTGTGTTTTCAATTGTTGTGCTTGTTTGCTTTATTATTGTGGGCTGCATCGGAGTTACATAGATCCTAACCCGGATCTGGGGATACCCTGTTAGGTAGCATAAGCTGTGAGGGACCTGTCCGGCGTAGACCGACACGGGTGAAGTAGTGGCTACATTGGTGTGGCACCTTGGTCTGTACCGATATCCCTTGTGTCGCAACGAGGAGAATATGGGTCTTTTGAGGAGTCATTAAGCACCAACCGACCTTAGAACCCTAATTGACCCAACTTGGCCATAGAACAGTAGCAGTATGCTACACCCATTGAGGCTAAACTCTCGCGATGGTTCTGGCCGCAAGAAAAGATTGCGATGCTGGAGTTATGACCGATTGAGGGTAGTCAGTGATATTGGGATCCTCTAGAACCCGGTTACCTTTGATAGGACAGGTTTTAACCAACAAACTGAAAGAGGGTAGTACCTGAACTTCATGCTGGCCTAAACTCTAAGGGCTCTTTTGTGTGACTTGTGTGCCTTAAAACTTGACTACTTGCATGCTTTTTATCTGACCCATGAGTTCGTTGCAGGTTTTGTTTATAGTCCTTAATCTGGACTCATCACAGGGTTACTTGCATTACTCCATGCATATCATACAATCATACCATTGCATACATCCTGCATAAAGACTAATCCATTTCAAGGATCTCAAGGGCTTGTGATGCAGGTCATGATGAATCAAACGTCTAGCAAGGGTCAAAAAGGATTTATTTTCCTCTAGCCAAGGTTGTCAGAGGCTATGACCCACTTGATATGGTGAGCTTTGACACTTGAAGAAGGTTCCTCTAGCCAAGGTTATCAGGGGCTATGACCCACTCGATATGGTGAGCCTTGACTCTTGAAAAAGGACTCTCAACAATATGCAGTTCCTTCAATCAAGCTACAAATTCAAATACTAACAATTTTCTTGTTTACCCCGCGAGATCCTTGAAAACATTGCATGCATACATACATATCATTGCATTACAGGTACTCTTTCCTACAGGTTGCTTAATCTTCTTCACTGTTTATTTCAGCAGTCTTATCATGAATCCTGAATCATCCAACGAACAATCCATCAAGGCTCTCCAGGCTCAGAACGCCCAGTTCCAAGAGTTGATCATGAGTTTAGCCCAGGGTCAACAGGATTTGAAGACTCTGCTTCTGAAAGAAAAGAAGAAGAAGAAGAGGACTGTTTTGTTCAACCCTAGACGCAGATCTGGGGAAGGATCACAAAATGAGGTTGAGCAGACTACCCCATCTGTTGGAAAGGACAGCCCCCAAGAGAGAGAGGCCCCTAGTCCAGTGGTCTCCGACAATGAGACTGATTTTAATGATGAGCAGTACCCTCCAGCTGAGGACCAGTACAAACAGCTAGAAGATCGGCTAAGTGCTATGGAGATACAAAAAGTGCCCGGCCCGGACTTCGAAGATCTAGGTCTGTCTTCTGGGGTAGTAATCCCGCACAAATTCAAGGCACCTGCTTTTGCAAAATATGACGGGGCTTCCTGTCCTAAGCTGCATCTCAGGTCATACATAAGGAGGATCCAGCCCTACACGGCTGACAAGAATTTGTGGATTCACTTCTTTCAAGATAGTCTGTCAGGAACTTAACTCGACTGGTTCTATCAACTGAAGGGAGCCAACATCCGCAGCTGGGAGGACTTGGCCACTGCATTCTACAAGCAGTATCAGTACAATGCCGACCTTGCTCCCACGCGCACTCAGCTTCAGGGAATGTCTATGGGTGCAGGCGAAGGTTTTAAAGAATATGCTCAAAAATGGAGAGACCTGGCTGGCAGGGTGCAGCCACCGTTGACTGACCGTGAACTAGTGGACATGTTCTTGGGGACCCTATCTGGTCCATTCTTCAACCATCTCATTGGTAATTCCTCTGCTGGGTTTACAGACCTTATCTTGACTGGGGAGAGAATTGAAGCTGGTATCAAGTCAGGGAAGATTCAAGAAGCCGCACCTGCTGATGCTCAGAAAAAGCCCCACAGCGGGAAGAAAGAGTCCAATGCTATACATGGTAAAAAGGGTCGTCATGATGTAGGGGCAATCCAGATCTCTGATCCCGCGCCTGTTCAACAAAGAAAGAGCAATAGGCGTAGGATAAAGTATCAAGATAGGAAGTATACTGACATCAACATGCCTTTGTCTCAGGCCTTACAACAATTGCTGAAAGCAAACCTGATCACACTAAAGGATCCTCCTCAAAATCCTGATACTTCCTCTTCCAAGTACAACCCGGGTGTGAGATGTGCCTACCATTCTGACAGTCCTGGACATGACACCGACGACTGTTGGACCTTGAAGAATAAGATCCAAGACTTGATTGATGCCAAGGAAGTCAAGTTTGAACACTGATCCTACACCAAATCATCGAGAAGACTTTTGTTCATTCGAATGTTCAAGATGTATTTTTCTTTGATTGTTTAAACATTGTATTCATGTCAAACGTTGTTATTTCATTAATGCATTACACATGTCTGTTTTGAAGTAATTATTTCGTATTCACTATATGCAAACTGTTTTCATATTTTTGTGATGTTCAACGCTCGGTTAATAATTCTAAGCCTCTTGAGGGAGGATGACGAAAACGATACCACGATCTTTACAGACGATCTTTATAGTATGCTTTTGAACAGACCCCGCTGATGAGGTACAGGCATTGTTTCAAATCCTAAACACTGGATTTATAAGGAAGATAATCCCGCGTCAACCCCTTTGAGCCAAAGAAGTTGGAGTTTTTCTTTTCACAAAAATTAAAACCCTTAAACATAACCTGGGGCAGGGTAGTTTTCTCAGTCTAATCCAGGTGCACAAAATGGCATCAAAGGAGTCCTTCCAAAATGAAAGACAGTGATGATCATAAGGACATGCAGTCACTATTTCTCAAAAAATAAAAGCTCGATAAGTCAAAACCTACGAAGGAGACTTACAAAACTGGGGCATCCCGCTGACCGTAAATACAAACAGTCAGGCAAAAGATAGGGATAACAAAATCAAAAAGAAATAGGTCATACAAACCCTCAACCAAAGAGAAATGACTGCCTATTCAAAATAAACTGCCAACATCCGAACCATCACTGGTATATCAAAGCAAAAGACTCAAACAAGGTCTAACGCACGATCAACTGAGTTTAGGTTTGAAGAACATCATGAAGAGCGGGTGGGTACAAATAATTTGAGCCTTTATCCTTTGTTTCTTAAACCGTGAACCAGGCCACGTTATAACCCTAAAAAGTCCTAGCTAAAGCATGGGTTAGTTCGAAAGCATACTGTTACAAAGGTATCCTGACTCCTGAAGGTCTGTTAAAAATAACGAGTTGACATCAAAGTTTACAAAAAAAAATCACCTGTTTTTATGAAAAATGCATTTTCAAAAACTTCGAAACAGACGTAAGCTTTGCATTTTTAACATAACTTTGTTTGCATATGACTTTTTTTGTTTAAACAACATAAGAGTTCGTACGACGAATGTCTAATGAACAAAAACACTTCCAATCAAGGGGAAGGGCCTGATCATTGTCCATCATTTGGGGCAGCCCAGTCAAGATTCAGAGAATCTCTCGAATGCCTAATAGCCTGGGGCCAATCTCCGCCTGAGTCACCTGGGGCATTGGACATGAGTTCCAGCTACGAATCTTGTCTGATCAAACATCTTCTGGTCGCATGGCAACACAATAACAGGGGCACCTCCCTACATCCTGAGAGCATGGACATAGTCGGAAAAAATACTACGCATAATCAAAGACCCGCTAGGTCGACTGGCCTAGGCAAAAATAAGGGCTTCCCGGCGAACCAAAAGGGTTCGGGCAAAAATAAGGGATGAAAATGAAAAATCTGTACACCCGGCAAGTCGAAAACCTGAAAAGGCGGCTTGGGCAAAAATGGGTATCCCGGTGGACTGAAAACCCGAAAGGGCGGTCCAGGCAAAAATTAGGGATCAAAGCGTACGACTATGTCCCGGCATCTCGTCACCAGCCTACCAGAAGATTTGTCAATTACCCCCACAGGTGCTTTCTCCCACTGAAACAGGGGCAATAATGAGTTTGTCTAAGCGATCTAGTTGCTCTGTCCATCCAGGTACAAGGTAGATTCAGCTGAAGAATGTAACCAAAATACCCTAATTCCCCACAGAGCGAGACAAGGTTCGACAATACTCTTCTCGGAGCAGAGCTAGCCCTAAAAAGGCACAATATCTCCAGCAAGTCAGCAATACTCTCCCCAAGCAGAGTTATCCTTCAGTCAGCCTCAAGGAAGTGGACATCCCCATAAAATCTCAAGCTTCCCCAGTAGAGTACAGTTATCTCCTCAACAAGCATTCCCGGCAGTCTTGATCTAAGATTGTTCCCCGGCGGGATCTAGACATCTAGCGGAGCCCTTCCCAGTACAGTCCAAAGTCTCCCCAGGAGAATTAAATCCATCTCCCCAGTAGGAAGCTTATCCCCAGTAAATTCTGGAAGCTTCTCCTTTGCAGAGCATATCTCCCCGTTTTTTGTTCAAAAGGTTATTCCTCGCCAGAGCTTATAACTGGGTTATCCTCAGCTATTTACAACAGAAAGATCGTCCCCGACGAAGCCTTCCTATCCCCAGCGAAGTTCATCAAACCTTCCAACATAACTCAACAACGGTATCCCCAACGGAGTTCTCATTCAACATCTCAGCAAAGTACCTCTCTTCCCACAGAGTATTGTCCCCCAGCAAGATCGCTAGAGTAATTTTCCCCCGCAGATTAATCTCCAAGTTTATTCCCCAACGGAGTCATCTTCTCCCAACAGGTTTATTCTTGCAATCTTCATCCCCGGCGGATACGAAGAACTCTCTCATCAACATCAGCCCAGGATTTAGCTCCCGGCATTCGTCAAGGATTTATTTTCCTAAACGAAAATACATTCATAGACATTTCACATTTCATACATCTTGCTTACATACATAATGCATGCATATACGCACACATCACACTATCTCATGTTGAGCATCATGTCATCTCACACGTCATGACATTGCATACAACTAACTCGTTACTTTTTCAGGAAAGAACGATCAACAGATAAAAGTCTTTACCTTTTGAGGTTGAAGTCGCCAAAGATTCTCTCATCATTCTGCTGAGGTTGAAGTCGCCTAAGATTCTCTCATCATTCTGCTGAGGTTGAAGTCGCCTAAGATTCTCTCATCATTCTGCTGAGGTTGAAGTCGCCTAAGATTCTCTCATCATTCTGCTGAGGTTGAAATCGCCTAAGATTCTCTCATCATTCTGCTGAGGTTGAAGTCGCCTAAGATTCTCTCATCATTCTGCTGAGGTTGAAGTCGCCTAAGATTCTCTCATCATTCTGCTGAGGTCGAAGTCGCCAAAGATTCTCTCATCATTCTGCTGAGGTTGAAGTCGCCTAAGATTCTCTCACCATTCTGCTGAGGTTGAAGTCGCCTAAGGTTCTCTCATTGTTCCTGTTGAGGTAGTAATCGTCCAAGGTTCTCTCATCGTTCCTGTTGAGGTAGTAATCGTCCAAGGTTCTCTCATCGTTCCTGTTGAGGTAGTAATCATCCAAGGTTCTCTCATCATTCCGTTGAGGTAGTAATCGTCCAAGGTTCTCTCATCGTTCCTGTTGAGGTAGTAATCGTCCAAGGTTCTCTCATCGTTCCCGTTGAGGTAGTAATCGTCCAAGGTTCTCTCATCGTTCCTGTTGAGGTAGTAATCATCCAAGGTTCTCTCATCATTCCGTTGAGGTAGTAATCGTCCAAGGTTCTCTCATCGTTCCTGTTGAGGTAGTAATCGTCCAAGGTTCTCTCATTGTTCCCGTTGAGGTAGTAATCGTCCAAGGTTCTCTCATCGTTCTCGTTGAGGTAGTAATCGTCCAAGGTTCTCTCATCGTTCCTGTTGAGGTAGTAATCATCCAAGGTTCTCTCATCAGTCCGTTGAGGTAGTAATCGTCCAAGGTTCTCTCATCGTTCCTGTTGAGGTAGTAATCGTCCAAGGTTCTCTCATCGTTCCCGTTGAGGTAGTAATCGTCCAAGGTTCTCTCATCGTTCCTGTTGAGGTAGTAATCGTCCAAAGTTCTCTCATCGTTCCTGTTGAGGTAGTAATCGTCCAAGGTTCTCTCATCGTTCCTGTTGAGGTAGTAATCGTCCAAGGTTCTCTCATCGTTCCTGTTGAGGTAGTAATCGTCCAAGGTTCTCTCATAGTCTCGTTGAGGTAGTAATCGTCCCTGATCCATTCATCATCCTGCTGAGGTAGCAATCGTCTCAGATTCCTTCATCACATCATTACCAACAAAAACCTTTTGAAGTTCCAGACTCGATTCCTGTATCCGGCCAGGGCACGTCTGAAGAGTTCGAAGATCCGATTCCTGTATCTTGCCAGGGTGTATCTGTTGACGACTATATTCCAAATCCGATTCCTGTATCCTGCCAGGGTGTATCTGTTGACGACTACATTACCAGACTCGATTCCTGTATCCTGCCAAGGCACGTCTGAAGAGTTCGAAGATCCGATTCCTGTATCTTGCCAGGGTGTATCTGTTGACGACTAACATTACCAGACTCGATTCCTGTATCTTGCCAGGGCACGTCTGAAGAGTTCGAAGATCCGATTCCTGTATCTTGCCAGGGTGTATCTGTTGACGACTATATTCTCCGGACTCGATTCCTATATCTCGCCAGGGCACGTCTGAAGAGTTTAAAAGATTCGATTCCTGTATCCAGCCAGGGCACATCTACATAAAGGGTTTGAAGATCAACTCTTGTAACAGGCCAAGTAATTATCTTTCTTTTTCAGGTACTCAAGTTCTCGCTAAGGAATCTTTTACGCGATCGACCACCTCCTGATGGCATCTATAAGCCCATCCACATACTGACAGTCTCCAAATGGAATCTATAAGCCCATTCCCGACAAGACTCCGTCACCACATCAGATGGCATCTATAAGCCCATCCTCCTATCCATCAGTCTCCAAATGGCATCTGTAAGCCCATTCCCTACATCATGCTGCTGACACTCTACTATGTGAGTGCAAATTTCTGGGCACTCTAGTGTTCAATCATCTTCCACCTTCGGATTACGAAAGGCACGCCAGCCAATCTACATCCTCAGGTTTAAGAAGATTGAACAGGGGAAACTGTTGTACCCCAAAATTTTCCCTCCCATATTCTTCAAGATTTGCCAAGATCATGGTTCAAAATCTCTCAAGGGTTGCACAGTCCAATTGCCTTCTAACACAGTCAAAATTAGGGTTTTGGTTCTGGCAAAGAAATTGAAGTTTCCAAGGGTCCAATCAAGTCCCACATGCCCACATACATTGTCAAACATCCATATGCCAAGTTTCAATACTCACAGCATCAAGTTGCACAGTCAAAAACCCTAATTGCACCACAGTCAACTGCAGGGGCAAAATGGTCATTTGACAGTCAAAAGTCAAAAATTTTGGTCAACATCTTATTTTGAAGCCACAAACATCATTTGATCAATTCTTGATCATGATTCTCAAAGCATGGTTCAAAAAGTCTCAAGATGCAAAAGTTTCTATGTTTGGACAACTGAAAAAGTCAACTGCAAATTGACCAGGGCATAACTTCTTCATGGTTTATCAGAAAAATTCCATCCAAAGCTCATTTTTAAGAGAATGACATTTCCTACAACTCATCTTCACACTTCAAGTCCAAGAAATGCTCTCACAAAAAGTTATCAATTTCAACATTATAGGTCATTTTTAAAAGTCAACAAAAAGGCACTTTAAGTCAAAGACCATAACTTGAGATTGGTAAATCAAAATGACATGGGACCAAAGGAATTGGTTAGAGGACTTCAATACCCTTCCAAAATGTCCAAGAACATGATCATAGCTTCAAATTGAGCAAGATATGCCTTGTAGAAGTTGGGAAATTTTGGGAACTTTGAAAAGTCAACTTTGCACAAAAGGCTTCAAAATTGCTAATGGGCCTCAATTTCTTTCATGAATCATTACCCAAAGGCTATGCACGACCCATTAGGACCAAAGGGAGTTATTTTCTTATTTTTGATTAATTATTTGAATTTTTATTATCATTAATTCATTTAATTAAATTTAAATATAAGAAAAATACTAAATCAATGGTTTTAAATCTTTTTATGTAGCAAATATCCTCCACACATGTAAGAGATCTCGTGCATCAATCAAGAGGGACAAAATCATCCCAATTTGGCAAGTTTTCCATGGCAAAAAGATTGAAAAAAGATGTGAACAAAATCAAATATTGAATCATTAAATCAATGGATCTTTCGGCTTGGTTTTGACCTAATTGCATTCAGATACTTATACACAAGATAACCTAATGCTCATACACACAAAAGCTGCACAGAAAACCAAGAATCAATTTGCAAAGTTTCATCAAAAAATTGGAAACTGAAATCCTAGTTACTGCACGTTTCAAAGCTTGAAATCTATTCCAACACATTGCTGGACAATCAAGGAAGCGTTTGCAATTGAGAACAAGCCAAAACGTGCAAGGAATTGAAGGATACAGATCATACGGTTTGCAATAATTTCTTGAATCCCACATCATGATTCATGCACTTTTAATCATTTTTCTTGGTTGATTTAGACTGATATTGACCTTCTGAAGCTAATGATATAATCCAATTGCATTGTAAGGCCCTGTATCGTGATTTACCATTGACGTATTTTAGGGTTTCAGAGTTCCAAAATTGGGGCTTTGCATAGGGTGTAAAATTAGACCTTCACACCGGTGCAGACCAAATCGTGACATGAAGAAGAATCCATTGGTGACCTCGCGCTCAATTTATGTTAAAGCATGAGCTATTTGCTATTTTTGCAGGTGTTATTTAGTGGGGGTTTAAAACCCCCGCTATTTGCTTTTATTTACAGGGAAAAAGGAAGAAGACGCATGCGCGTCTAAACGTGGTTGGATAATTTGAATATTAGCGCGTTTTTGATTGTTTCAGGATAACGTTGTTTTTTCATGCATATTATTTGTGTTCCACTCATATTACAAACACGCGCGTTAGTTCAGTTGGCAGTTGAGTTGTCATGCAGGTACTGGGACCTGGGTTCGATTCCCAGGTCCCCCACATATTCCATAATTTTTCTCTTAAGGCGTTTCTATGCAGCGTTCCTTCAAGGCTTCACCATACACCCTCATGCTCTGGCTTGACAAGTGGCTTCATGATCAATCCAAAGGCCAGAACGGGGAGACTACCATACACGCTAGTCAACTACTCCACATGCAAACTGGAAAGTCAACGCAGGCCTTGCAATCTTGGGCCCAAATTAATCTACAAAAACCTCCAAAAGGGCCAGACACCCCTCCTTGTTTGTATTCCTTCTTTTAATTTTCTTTTCTTTTATTCTTTTCAATTATTATTCTTTTTAATTGTTTTATTTAATTTCATAAATTAATTTTTATAATATAAAACCAGAAGATCAAAAAAACTAAAAATATGTTTAATTATATTTAATTCCTATAAATTTATTTTGTAAATAAACTTTAATAATCAATTTAGTTAAATTAGGTTTTAAAACTTAAATCTTTTTCTTAACAAATTAAAAAAAAATGTAGAAATTAGGGTTTCTAACATTCTCGTCTTTTTTTTATAAATAATCTTCTCATCATTCTTATTATTATTAATTACTAATTTATTTTATAAATAAACCTGTACATAAATTCTTCAGTAAATTAGGTTAAACTTTAATGTTTTCTTTAACAATTAAAAATAATTTAGAACTAGGGTTTCATTTAACTTCTAATTTTAATTAATTTTCTTTATTTCATAAAAAACAAAAACCTAAAAAACATTCCTTTTCTTAATTAAATAATTAATTAGCTTTTTTAATTCGATTTAATTTCAAAAGGGTCCAACGCCCTCGAACGTTCAATTTCAATTTCTATTTCGCGCATTTATTCTTATTTTTTCTTTGTGAATATTATGTAACTGTTCAAGCCATGTAATAGTAACTAGGTTTTACTTTCCGTATTTTTATTCAAACGGGTCTTTGTAATTTGGCGATGTATAGACCCGCGCCTTGTAATAGCGTAGGACTTTACTTTCCGCATTTTAATTTCCGCACTCTTAAAACTGCTAAACTTTGCATGAAAGAATGTATGGCCTAAATTAAAAACAAGCGTAGATCGCCATGATGCATGTACAAGATAAAACATAACATGAAAATAACACACAAATTCACACACCACTCTTAGGGTACGCCTCACTGTTGCCTTACCTTCGAAACGTGGTCGTCGAGTATAGGACGTTTTAGTAAGTCCTTATGTCCATGATCAATGGCATAAGGGTAGCTTCTAAGGTGTCCTACTGTTGCTCTGGTGACCACATTGTCCCTACAAACGAATTGACCCGAACACGTCCAACGGTGGTGCTACCTATCTCTCAATGGTGGGATGGCACTACCTTAAGGACATTTACACAGCCTAATTCCTTAGGGTAGGTAGATGACTCGTAGATACTTGCTCTATTCAAAAACCAATCAAAAAACTCTTTTCACACCGACACTTTTCAAAAATCTTTCAAAAAACAATTTTTCAAACACTCTTGAGGACTGATACAAGAGTCGATCTAAAATCTTTAAACGAAACTTTTTCAAACCCACTCACAATTGAAAAGCAAACATTTTGAAAACACAAATGAGCAAGTATCTAAGAGCCCATGGATAACCATGGATAGAAAGGGTGCTAACACCTTCCCTTTCTATAAATCTACCTCCCGAACCGAGAACTATTCTCATAAGGAATTTTGCTGTGCTTTTGTCCTGTCCATGTTGGAGAAAATAAAAGACGGTGGTGACTCTTGCTTCCGCGACATTTCGCGAACCAGCGTTAAACAGTCAGTTCCAGATCCACCGATCACAGTAGGTAAGCTTGACGACCACTTCAAATCTATGGTATCTCGATAGTGGTTGTTCCAAGCATATGACGGGAGATATCAACAAATTTTCACATCTAACGCTTAAGGCCAAGGGTTATGTGACGCATGGAGATAACAACAAAGGAAAGATTATTGGCATAGGAAAAGTTGGTGGTCCACCTTTCACATCAATTGAAGATGTTCTTTATGTCGAAGGACTAAAGCACAATCTTCTAAGTATTAGCCAACTATGTGACAAAGGCTTCAAGATCAAGTTCACTAAAGATGAATGTTTTATAGAAGATGAAGTCACACATGAGGCTAAACTTAAAGGTAAAAGAGTAAATAATATTTTTATGATTTCCCTTAACGATTTGTCTTTGAAGGTTAAATGTATCATGGCAAACAACAACGACTCATGGCTATGGCACAAAAGAATCGCTCATATTCATATGGAGCATTTAAACAAATTGATTAAGCATGACCTTGTTGTTGGACTGCCTAAGATAAAGTTCATCAAAGATAGACTTTGCAATGCATGTCAAAAGGGAAAGCAAACAAAATCAACTTTCAAATCCAAGAATGTGGTGTCCACTACTAGGCCACTACAATTGCTTCATATGGACTTGTTTGGCCCTTCTAGAACGAGGAGCTTCGGAGGTAATGTATACGCTTTAGTTATTGTTGATGACTTTTCTAGATATACTTGGACACTCTTTTTAGTGCAGAAAAATGATGCATTCAAGGCGTTCAAGAAATATGCAAAGCAAATTCAAAATGAGAAGTCACTATCTATTGCCTCCATAAGAAGCGACCATGGTGGAGAATTCCAGAATTCCTCCTTTGAAGATTTCTGTGAAGAACATGGAATATCACATAATTTCTCAGAACCAAGGACTCCTCAACAGAATGGAGTTGTATAAAGGAAGAATAGGTCCCTTATTGAACTTGCAAGGACAATGCTTAGTGATTCAAACCTTCCAAAATACTTTTGGGCGGATGCTGTAAGCACGGCATGCTTTGTGAGCAATAGAGTTAATATTCGACCTATCTTGAAGAAGACTCTGTATGAACTCTTTCGAGAAAGGTAAAGTGGATAAGACCTTGTTCATAACGAAGATCAAAGGTAACACTTTATTAGTACAAGTCTATGTCGATGATATTATATTTGGTTCAACTAACAAAGATTTGTGTGAAGAATTCTCGTTGATGATGCAAGGAGAATTTGAGATGTCTATGATGGGCAAGATGAACTATTTCCTTGGATTGCAAATTAAGCAACTGAAAGATGGTATCTTCATCAATCAATCAAAATATTGCAAGGAACTTTTGAAAAAGTTTGATATGGATAATTGCAAATCAATGCACACGCCAATGGGCTCCAGTACTTATGTTGATCAAGATGAATCCGGTAGTTCCATTGATATTACTAAATATCGAGGCATGATTGGCTCACTGTTATACTTGACGGCAAGTCATCCTGATATCATGTTCAGTGTATGTCTGTGTGCACGATTTCAAGCAAACCCGAAGGAATCTCACCTCATGGCGGTAAAAAGAATCATGAAATATCTCAAAGGAACAACCAATGTCGGCCTATGGTACCCAAAAGGTAATATATGCAATTTAATTGGTTATTATGACGCTGATTATGCAGGATGTAAAACAGATAGAAAAAGCACAAGTGGCACTTGTCACATTTTGGGAAATGCATCAGTCTCTTGGGCATGCAAGAAACAAGCTTGTGTGGCTCTTAGTACGGCCGAGGCGGAATACATTGCAGCGGGTAGTTGCTGTGCGCAAATTCTATGGCTCAAGCAATAACTTCGCGACTACGGACTCGACCTTGGATGCATTCCACTCCGATGCGACAACACAAGTGAAATCAACATTACAAAAAATCCTGTGATGCATTCTAGAACAAAGAATATCGACATTCGACATCACTTTCTTCGTGATCATGTACTTCAAGGAGATGTCGAAGTCACCTTCGTGGATACACATAATCAACTAGCAGATATCTTCACTAAACCGTTGGCAAGAGAACCGTTTTTCAAGATCCGAAGAGAGCTAGGTATCTTGGACGAAAATGACATTATCTAATTAAGGTACATGGCTATGATCTTAATCTTAACTTTATGGTAATATATCATGATCCATATTTTTATTACTAAATTTTTGATATATGACCATGAAATCCCCAAAAATGAAGTATTTTTCATTTTTTCACTTATGACAATCGGTTGTCATAGAGTGACAATCGGTTGTATCTAAAAAAATTTAGATTCTGTCTTCACAACAATCGGTTGTCACTCCACGACAACCGGTTGCTTTCTCATTATTTTCGCCCCTATTTGCATTTTTCAAAGGATGCAATCGGTTGTCATCAAACGACAATCGATTGCACAGTTCAAAATTTTGAATTTTTTTTTATTTTTTTCAGTTACACTCTTTTTTAATCTTTCTCTTCCATTGCCATTACTATTATTTATTTCATACAAAGATTCTTATTCTCTTTTTGAATGTTTTAAGTGTTTGGTCAACAACTTTTAAATGCCTAGTCCTTTCCTATGACACAATTTTTTGGATACTTACACACTCAAGAATCTCTATGCTACAAGTCTTTATTATTTTGACTAAACCACTGAATGCCTTACCAAACCATTGAATGCCTTACCTATCCATTGAATGCCTATCTATTTATAAAAGCCCAACCAAAACCTAAACTTCATATATCCTCTTTTGTCTCAAGAAACCCTACAAACACCAAATACCCTTTCCCCTTCCAATTCTCTCATCCCTCACCATGTCAACATCAAAGAAAGGCAAGGGAAAAGCTTCTTCCTCATCTCATGGTGATGATATCTCAAAACTCATTCCATCAAGAAGCCAAAGGGAAAGATTTGTGTCTCACTTTCAGAAGATGACGGTTCTTCTACCAAGGTTCGGTAATCTTGACAACTTCTATTCCGAATGCTTTAGTTTTCCAGCTTTATTTAGATCTCAAGGGATATACAAGTTGATTGGTGTTAATGAACCCATTTACCCCACTTTGGTTAGAATTTTCTACAGCAATCTAACCATTAGTTGAGGATGCATGATTTAAAATGTCAAAGGGGTTCCTATAGAACTCACAGTGCAGAATTTTGGTGAAGCTTTGGGTATTCCACATGATGGTGCTTGCATTAAACTTCTCTCAAATGCAAATATGCCTGGCTACAACAAAAGAGACTTCGACTATCGAATTGCAAGAATTCCCGAGCGTGATTTTATTCAGAAAAGGAAAAGGCTTATTGGTGGAACTCCGGAGAGGAACTCTTGGTCTGCAGGAATTCTCACTATTGATGATCGTTTGATCCACTACTTTTTGGCGTATGTGGTTATGCCAAAATTCTCAAACATTTACAATATCAATGATTGTGAGATGCAGATTCTGTATGCGATGAAAAATGGGATTCAAATCAACTGGTCTTATGTGATTCTACATCATATGGAACTACATAATGAAAATGCTTCTTCTCTTCCTTATGGATCCTGGCTTACCCTTATGTTTGAGAAGTTCAATGTTTCCTTGTCTGGTGAACACATGGTGCCTATGACTAACCCCAAACATGAAATCACTCCGAAGAAAGTATGTAATACCAAAACCAGCGTCAAATTTGATCCGATTAATAGAACCATCACATACATTCATACTCCTCCACAAAACCAACCTCCACAAGAACAACCACTTCAAAACCAACCTCCACAACAAATGGAAAACTCTTACAATCAAGTTTTTGACTATCTTCAATACATGAACAACAACATGAACAATCAATTTGCTCATCTCTATGCCCATACCAATGTCCCTCCTTAAGAAGCTCAACCCTATCATTACCCTTTCATTCAACCTCAAACCAATGAAGGCAATGATGGTGAAAATAAAGATGATGAAGACTTTGTTGAAGGCATGGATGATTAGTTTTTTAAGTTATTATATTTCTTAGTACTTTATGTTCTTATGTTTTATATCGTTTTTCTAGTTTCGTTTAAGACACTTCATGTATTGTGATCCCTTTCGTTTTGTGCACTTTGTTTCTGTTATATCTATGTATGCAAACTTTATTTATGCTATGTTGTTTCTATGTGCAAAATTTTTATGCTCTTCTTTCCCGTTCCTTTTGCTAATGACAAAGGGGGAGAAGACTTTGTAGTTTCTTTTGTGTTTCTCTAACCCAAATTGCAGCAAGCAAGCAATATTCAAAACTCTCATGCAATAGATCAAGGGGGAGTCTTTGACTTAGGGGGAGTTTTTTAAACAACTTGATTAGAGAAAACCAAGATGCACTCCAAACTTCAAGCAATGGTTGTCATCATCAAAAAGGGGGAGACTGTGAAATCAAGCTTTCCAAATGTTTTGATGAAGACAAGCTAGCATGCAAAAATGAATGGATCAAGATATAAGATTTATCTCAAGCAAGATTCATTGATCAAGATCAACATTTCAAGACTTATGGCTTAAGGTATATGAAATTTTTGATCTTATGCTCTTAGTGCTCAAAACTATTTTTAATCATGCATTTACTTTATTAAAATAATATTTTGAGTATATACTATGTATGATTGAAGAAGGATGTTTTAAATTGCTTAAAATCTTTGAAAATAATGATTTTTCAATTTTTGTACACAAGCAATCGATTGTAATGCTAGGACAATCGGTTGCATCCAAAAAACATTTGCTTCTGTTTGAAAACAATCGTTTGTCATCTAGCAGCAATCGATTGTCATGTGTTCTGTTTTCAAATTTTTTGAACGTTGGCTTATGAGCAACCGATTGCTACTCAATGACAATCGGTTGTCATAGTTATATTTGTCAAATTTTTTAAATTTTGCTTTTACAGCAATCGGTTGTTGCTTTAGTGCAACCGGTTGTTGTGCCTTAAATTTTGAAAAATTTCATTTTTCCAGCAACTTTTTGTAACACCTTTTCATGGAAATCTTTGTATCTTTTCAAATACATTTTGTTAGTAAAAATGGTTTAAACATTGCTATGTTTCATTGAAGAGGTATTACTACACTATAAATTATTTTTGTCTTAAATTTTTGAAAAAACAACAATATAATAACAATCACTAACAACTATTACTTTCTATTCTTTTGATCATACTCTTTATACTCAAGATTTTTGTTCATCATTTTCATATGCATACTGAAGATTATTCTTGAGAACTTAGAAGAGTATTCCATCTTAAATTTCATATTGAATAGAAAAGATCAATCAAGTGATTGACATTGCTCTTTCATTATTCAAACTCTTATACAAATCAAACAAACTATTGTATACTTGTTTTCAGGATTGTTGGAAACAAGAAAGACACTTAGGGAGGATTGTTCTCTTTGTGGTCTTAGTGAAAATCCAAGAGGATTGTTATTGGTCCAAGAGGATTGTTCTTGGCTTGTTAGGTAGTCTTTGTACAAATTACCAACTATAAGGAAATCTCTTTCATGTTGAAAGGGGACTGGAGTACTCCCGGACTGTGAGGGGAACCAGGATACATCTCTGTGTTCTTTACTTTCTGCATTTACTGCTTTAATCACTTATCAGAAAAAGAAAGAAAAGAAACTCGTGCAAAAATATTCATACAATTTAGAAAAAGTTTTAAAGAACCTAATTCACCCCCCCTCTTAGGCGCATCTGAACTTACAACTCTTTCTTCTTCGAGCTGCCTGGTGAGCTTCAAAATCTTTCTTTCTTGTTCGTGGTAAGGATAGAGAACCGTGTAAGGAATGCCTTCTTCATTAGTGGGCTCCACAATTACTGGTAATATGGCTTCATAGGGCATCCCAAGCTTTTGGGCACGAGCTCGGACCCATTGGAGGTAAGGCTGCATAGAAAGGGAAGTCTTTGGTCCCAACTCTTGGGGGTCAGATTTGTTCACCATGCCTCAAGCTCGTATAAACCTCTGGTGGTGCTCCTTAACGTCTTCCTTGTAGTCAAATACAATGTCCTCAAGAAGTAAATCATGGGGACCATCTCTCCGAGCGCGACCAAATTGTCGCAAAGCTAGACAAGGATTATAAGTTATACCCCCTATGATTCCAAGCAATGGGACATTAGGGTATCCCCCATAACGGTCAATAATAGCAGTGTCTTCCATAGCCCGGGAGCTCCAAAGAATATTTGTATGGGCAAGTGAGATTATCCAGTAGGACCAACCTAAACCTTCTTCGTTCTTCAGCACATACTTAGGGAGGTGTGAAATAAACCACCTCGACAACAACGGCATGCAACACATAAGAGTCCCTCTTCTTCACACGGTACGAGTATAAAGGGCATGCAAGATATCACCCAGCAGGGTAGGCACATGATTGCGAGAAAGGAAAATTTTGACAGCATTCACATCTACAAAGGAATCCGTATTCGGGAAGAGAACCAACACATAGATAAGGAGAGCCAAGATATCTTTGAAATCATGAAAATCTAAATTATCCCAGAATAGCTGAACCTGGTCTATCATAAATTTGGCTAGAAAACCTTCGACCCTGCTTCGTGTTTCCCAATTGGATACTACATCAGCCCGTTTCAAATGTAGAGCTGAGGCAATGTCTTCTGGTCTAGGAACTTCTTCCATACCTGTGAAGGGTACCTGTTCAAGAATGGATATGCCCAATAGGTGAGAGAACTCTTCCAAGGTGGGAAACAGCTGGTAATCTGGAAAGGTGAAGCAATGATGCACAGGATCGAAGAACTGGAAAAGTACACTCATCATCTGCTCATCATGATTTGAAGTAACCAGGCTGAGAAGTTGACCGTGTTTCTTAATGAACATAGAAGTCTCAGAAACTCTTGAGGCTATCTCTTTAAGTTGGGAAGGTATTTTCACAAAGTTGACTCGGATGGTATTTCTACGCACGGAAGTCATAATCTGCAAAACAGAACAAAGATAAATTCCCTTGGTCTTTGAAATGGTTAGTATAATGAAGTATGAATGCCATGTTATGATGCATGATGTCATGATAAACCACAGGTAAAGCAAACACAGATATTGCAAACACAGTCAAATAACACAAAGCCATTAGGTTTAAGGCTTGCATGGGGTCAAAGGTAGTACCCTCTTGAAGTTAAGTTGGTTTAAACCTGTCCTAGAAAAAGTAACCGAGTTCTAGAGGATCTCAATATCACTGACCATCCTTCATCGGTCATGGTTTCAGCTCACGCAATCTTTTCTTGCGGCCGAAACTATCTCGATAGTATAGTCTCAATGAGTGTAGCATCGAGTATCAACCAGTTCTCAGCTTTACACCGAGGTCGGCTATCTCACTACTTTCTAATGGCCAAGTTGGTCGATTAAGGGTTGTCAGGTCAGTTGATGCTTAACGACACCATGCAGCGGCCCCGTATTCTCCTTGTTTCTCCACAACGAATACCGGTACCAACCAATGTGCCACATCAACGTAGCTACTGCTTCAACTGTATCGGTCTACGCCGTACAGTTCCCTCACTGTTTATTGCTACTTACTTAAAAGGTGTCCCCAGATCCGAGTTAGGATCTATAGTAACTCCCAAACAAAACCCTTTAAAGTCAAACAATCAAAGCAATCAAGAGAAGCAATTATGATGAACTAGATCCTAAGGTATACCCCACTAATTATTCCCCAGCAGAGTCGCCAGTTCTGTGATACGGTGGCAGAACCGACTGTTAATACTGGTTTGCGTTTTGCAATTTGTGTTCGTAAAATGTCGTGGTAAGCAAGAGTCACCATTGACTTTTATTTCATCCAACCGGAAAGGAAAAAAATACAGAAAAAATCCTTTTTCGAGATTTTGAGTACGGGGGGTAGATTATAGAAAGGGAAGGTGTTAGCACCCTTTCTATCCGTAGTTTTCTACGGGCTCTTAGGTACTTGCTCATCTTTTAAAATTGCTTATGTATGTGTTTTGTTTTGAAAAGTTTAACTTCGTGATAACCTTTGTATCAGTCCTCAAAAGTGTGACGAAGTTGTTTTTGGAAATTGTTTTGAAATGTGTAAGTGCGAAAAGATTTGTCGTTTGAGCAAGTACCTACTAGCATCTACCTACTCGAAAAAAGATCGTTTCTATTCTCGTTCCTTTAGACAGCGTTATCCTACTATTGAGAAATAGGTAGGACCGTTGTTGGAGTTGTAAGGGTCAATTCGAAAGGGACATACAATCACTAAAACAATGTTAGGATGACTTAGTGATAACCCTAGAGTCTTAAGATCATATTCGAGGCAACTTTTCCGAGGCCACATCCGAATGGGACTTTTGATCTTTTGACAGAAGGGTAACCACTAAGACACCCTATGCTTAATGATCGTTTACCGAAGGGAACCTAAGTGTGAGTATACCCTAAGAGTGATATGTGCGAGTGATCTGTTTTCAATTATTTAGTCTTTGCACATTAGGGTTTTCTAACTTTATTAAATTTGTCATGCATTCTTGTCATACAATCCTATTAGCATTCATCTAAACATTTTAAATATTTGCGGGAATTAAAAGGCGAAAAAGTAAATCTACGCTATTACAAGGCTTCGGGGAAGGGAATTAATTACATAGCCAAAAACCCCGGGAAAAAGCGATAAATAAAAACCCTAGATTAAACTATTACAAACCATGCACAGTTACAACAATATTGACAAAATAAATAATATGCGCGCGTTGAATCGAATACGAGATAATTAGGGTTTTGACCCTTTCCTAAACTTAATTGCGATTAATTAAAATTTTTTTTTTTCATTTTGTTATCTAAGAAAATAATGACATAGTTAAAATTAAAGATAAAATTCTAAGTTCTACTTAATTTTAAATTAAAAATAAATTGATTCCATCTAAAACTTATTTTTGTATTTTGTTTATTTGAAAAATAAAATAATTAAATCAATAATTTAACCTAATTTGCTAATTAGTTTTAATCGTAAAAAAAAGTTAAAATTTCCCTAAGTTAAACTAAATTGAATTAAATTAACAAAATTAATTTTGATAAAATAAAAAAAGTCTAATTCTAATTTTTTGGTTTCTTGATTATATGATGTTTTATGAAAAAGAATAATTAGTTATCCATTAAAATAATTAAAAAAAAGGTACTAAAAGAATTAAAAATAAATAAAGAAAGGTGAGATGGGCCTGGTTGTTTTTGCTGGAAAAGAGGGTTTAGAACTGAATTTTTGGGCCCAAATGGACAGAGGCCTGTTTGACTTTGCCCCATCCAGTGTGCATGCTTGACTGAGGTGTATGGTGGTCCTCCAAGGTGGCACGTTGATCTGGGGACATTGATGGATCAAAGGGCCAGATCTTGATGGTTCACGGTGGACGCTGGATACTGTAATGCACTGGAATTCCTGATACAAAATAGCATGAACAAAGTTGGGGACTTGGGGATCGAACCCAAGTCCTTATGCATATTTCAACCCCACGCTACCATCTGAGCTACGCGCTTCTGTTGTTCATAAAATAATAATAATATATAATATATCAAATACTATGGTTAAATAAGAAAACACGCGGAATTTCAAACTGCCCAACCAGGGGGTGCCACGCCTCCATCTTCTTCCTCCTAACTGTCGTGTTAGGCTATACACTTATACCTACGGGCGTGGCTCCATGGCTAAAGACCTGTAACCTTCAACAATCAAGAAAATGCATGCTAAATCAATTCTAATCACATGGTTCTGTTTGCCTTGAACCCATGAACACCATAGTATTACTTTCTTGGACCAATTTTACTGATACAGAGAAACCCCAAAACACAAGAGCAAACCCTAACAATAACATCTCTTGATACTTGTACTAAAAACACAATTAAACACCACCAAAAGCTTGAAAATTTTATGATAAACAAGGATATATACACAAAATATGCTAATGATGTGTGAATCAATAAAAACAAAATCAAAGTTTTGGGACAAAACCGCGACTTTTGTACCTATGATTTCAGGCGTGATAGAGCTTGCAATTGGTTGGGATATGTTCCTGGGACGTCCAACAATCTATTGGCAATTTGAGAATGGCACGAATTGACCTCTAATATAGAAATTGGATCACCATTTTTCTTGCAATTTTTTGAGTTTTATTTCACCTCTGCACGACTGCTTAACCTCTATGCTTGCTTTGGAAATGTTCCATATATATTAGAGAATGCATTAGGGTTGTAAAACTGATCACATCTTTGGAAGTTTTTCAAGATTTGATTTTGTTTTAATGGCATCTGTAAACCTTCCAAATTTGGCTTAATCATGCTCTTTTTGTCCCAATTATCATTGATTCGATTTGATCTTGCAAGCTCATCAAATCTTGGTTGCTAACCTGTCACAAAAACCAATCAAATCCAATCTTTGATAATTTTCATCATTTATTTGATTTAATTCAATTTTTAATTAATGAAAAATCAAAATAAATTTAAAAATGAAGCAAACAAATGATGGATCAGCATATGAGTCGTGGACCACTTTATATTTGAGGTGCAGGCATAAAAAGTTGGGCCCATTTAGCAAAAAATGCAAATTTGAGCATGTTTGACTTTTGGCAATTTTGTAAAAAAGGTCAACTTGGACAATGCATAACTCTCTCAATTTTGACCCTAGAGAGGTGTTCTTGGACTTTTTAGAAAGCTTAGTATGTCCTATAAGCAACCCGTTTGGGCTCATCTCAATTGAGTCTTCCATGTTTATGTATGAAGCCTTGACCTAAAAGGTGTTTTTGTTGACTTCTCAAAATGACCTATAATGTCCAAATTCATATCTTCTTGTGAGTGCATATTTTGAACTTGGAAGATGAGGATGAATTGTAGGGAATTGCATCCTCTTCAAAATGAGCTTTGGGTGGGACATTTTTGATAAAGTATGAGAAAGTTATGCTTGGTCAAAGTTGAGTTGACTTTTCCTACAAAACCCTAATTTAACAACTTTTGGGTTTTGATGAATTGTGGGCAATCCTTGATGAATCATGATCAACCCTTGATCAAATGATGAATGATACTTCAAAATGAGGATGTTGACCAAAAATCTTGAAGTTTGATTGTATGTGGGCCATAGTTGACTCTTGACCTAGCATAGTCGATTTATAGGTATTTGAGCAATTGACTGAGCAAACTTCCTCTGCAAGGTTTGAAACTTGACATGGATGATCTTGAGAACATATTAGGACAATGGTGAGCATTTGGGATCCTTTGGATCAAGCATCTTTATGCAAAATGAAATCCTAATTTGAGGTAGACTGCCTTAGGAGAGAGTTTGTCTGGTCCACTCTTGGACTTCCTTGAGCAATTTGAGGACCTCACTTGACATGTATTTAGAAATATGGGAGGGAAAAGTTTAGGGTACAACATGACTCAATGCATAACGGGATGTGTCGACTCATTTTCTGCTTGTGTCGACACATTCTTGTTTTGTGTCAATCCATGCACCTTTTGTCTTTCTGTTTTTGGTCTGGATAGTAGTATGTATCGATACATAAGGCTTTGTGTCAACTCATACCCTGTTATGTCACTAAAATGAGTCTACTGATGTGAGTATGTGTCGACTCATGCTGCATTTTTTGCCTTATATATTGTTTTATTGTCTGTACAGGTCAGTTCACAGCATATGATTGATAAAACTGAACAACAAGCATGTGATTAGCTTCAAGGACAATTATTACTACATTTTATCTTCAAAAATGAATCATTAGTGATGTATGAAAAATGCAAAGTCCAGAAGGCTTACCTTGAGACTACACTTTGTGTTTTGAGTCTGAATACTTTTCAAGATACTGTGAGGGCCTAAGTAAACCTCCAAAATAACTGTTGAAGCTTCCTTTGTATTGAAAGATGCTGAAACAACTCCAACCCGGTCAAGTTGCATAGTGCTGTTTTTTTGTTTGTGTTTGAAAGGTGATGATAATGACACTACATAAAATGTTCTTGTGCTTGAACAATCAATATATGATATGAAGTGTTTGGATGGATGGTTTATGGGAGAGTTTGCAACATGGAATAATGGGTTGAGGTTTTTTTTCCTGTTTTGTGAATGAAAAATAGAGCAGAGTTTTTTTAATCAACAAAGATTACAAAGACTTTTATTTTTCTCCCTTTTCTCTCTAAAAGCCAGCCCTTTATGTGTTGTGAAAACAATTTATTTATAGATGAAGTTTGGCTGAGATTTGGGGGGGAAATAAATAAGTTTTTGAACTGTTTAGGTATGTTGTCTCATTGCCTTTTAGATGCATCTCTCAAATGCAAATTTGGTGCAAACATGGGACTAATATAGTGCAGGTTTGGACAGGGTTGGAGGCAGCATAACATGGCTATTTTGTAGCAGTTTTGGAGTGGAGTGGCAGCTTGGTGCAAGGCTGTTTTATAGTAAGACAGTAGACTGTTTTTAACATAGTTTTGGGTTATTATGTGGACAGTACAACAGGCTTGGATTTGGAAGCATATAGGACTTTGGGACTTTTCTGGGTAGCAACATTTGTAACATGATACAAGTCTGGTTTTGTGGGCAACATAGTGGCAAGGTTTGAAGGTTTGAGTCAAATGGAAAAGTTCAAACAAGACAAAACTTAGGATTTGTAACTTGCAATTTTTAACTTTAAAAATGCAGCCTTGTTATTTACTTGAATGTTTGTAGCCATTTGAATTGTCTTGAATTGTGGTGAAAAGATGTTATGAAGAAATGAAATTAACATGTATAGAAAATACTTAGAAAAATTTTCCAAGTCCTGCAAAGTTTGATTTTTTAATTTTTCTTGATTTCTTGATAATCAAATTTCATATTTTGAATGTCTTGGTGAAATGTGATTTTTGAAACTCAAATTTGATAAAAAAAAAGTCAAAGTTTGACTTTTCAGTGTACAACTGACTTTTTCGTCGATTGACTAAATTTCATCTATCAACCCACTGATCTAGGGAGATGAATTGAAATATGCGATTAAGTCAAAATGATGCACTTAAATCGTTGAGATCATGTTTCGAACCAATAAGTCATGTACTAGGTCAAAAATCAAATATTTGTCATTCTAGGTCAAAACCCTAATTTGGAGTCCCAGTGCTTCGGAGATGATTTTGTCAGATCAATCAATTCCTTGAGAATCCTTGAGAAGTAGAGATAATTTATGAGGAATGTCTTAAAAAAGGAGAGGGAAAATTTTGGGGTACAACAATTATCGTAGTCCCTTTCGAATAAAGATCATAATCCCTCGATGACCCTCCGAGTTACCTACAAAATTATCTTGTCCCTCAATGACCCTACAAGAAAAATGATGATAGTCCCTTTGAT
Organism: Vicia faba; assembly: GCA_948472305.1. Lineage (NCBI taxonomy): Eukaryota > Viridiplantae > Streptophyta > Magnoliopsida > Fabales > Fabaceae > Vicia > Vicia faba. The sequence continues at coordinate 557,663,050 of OX451737.1, read as the reverse complement.
ACAATTACTAAAGTATCCTTACATGTTGCCTTTGATGACCATACGATGATCCTACGCTTGTCCCTTCACATCCAATAGATAGGATTATATTTCAACTAATGGTATGGATAATACTATCTCTAAAGGAGATGGAAAAGAATAAGAAAGACCATACTTAGTGGGTAGGACTCCTAGTTGCTTGCTCACAACCTTTCTCACAAACAAAACATTTTTCACACCACACTTTCAAACAAATATTTTCAAAAACACTTTGTATACATTCTTGAGGACTGATACAAGAATTATTACAAAGTTAGCCTTACATTGGAATTTCAAAATATTTTCAAACAAGTCACACATACACACACACACAAAGCAAGTTTTCAAAAGTGAGCTAAGCAATTAAGAGCCCGTAGATAAATACGGATTAAAAGGGTGTTAACACCTTCCCTTTTCATAACTTACCCCCCGAAGTCAAAATCTATCAAAGGTCTTTCCTATTCTTTTCACCTTTCCTAAATATTAGATAAGAGAAAAGTTGGTGGCGACTCTAGTTATCCGCACAATTGGATAAAACCAAAAAAGTCAGTTCTCCCACCGTATTACACTGGTCAATAGAAATCTATGTACCACATATTAGAGAAATGATATTTAGATCATTATCCAACAACATATAGCACAAGTAAGAAAGGGATAAGATGAAGAGGGATGGGATGTATCAGATGAAATTAGGGTTTCAAATATCATCAACACTATTCATTCATTTTGGTGGATTTGGTTCTTCAACCTATCAACACCCAAGATCCAATGAAGTTGAGGAATTTGTCCCAAAATAACACCCTAGTGAGGGGATGTAATGAATCGATAATACGATTAAAAGTCTAAATAAACAAATAATACAACCCAATCAAAATTAATTAAATAACTAATTAAACTAAATTATTTTATTTAATAAAATTAATTAATAAAATTATTAATAATATTAAAAATAATTTTTTAACCTAATTATTTATTTAAAACAAATGATTTTTATGTATTTTCATAATAAAGAAAAATAACTATGCAAGATAATAATAATAGGAAAAATATAGAGAGAATTGCTAAATGGGCCTGAATTGCAGAAATTGGGGGTTGCTGAAAGGAGGAGTAACCAAGGCAAAAGATGAGGGAACCCGCGGATCTAGTGTGCTGTAGTCCCAGGGAGTTCATGATGAAGGTGCGTATCTAGAGTGTTGGATCAGATCTACAAAGATCTGATGGCTAAAAACTGAGGGAGCATCCACATGGTTGATGAGCAGGCACACACAAGATCTAGCAGACTTATGTGTGGGATCTACGAGTGACATCCAAGAGGGTTCACCATGAGCTTGCATTATGGAGCTTCAAATCTTGTTATGGACAAATCTGATGGTCATGAGGCGAGGGAGCATGATTATTACCGTGAGTGCACTTGCACAGAACAACCAATATCCACATGGGCGGTGACAAGTGTCACCACCGGATTAGTGTTATAATCCAAAATCAAATTAATCAAAATTAAAGCATTAAAAAATTATAATAAACAAAGATTAATGAATATCTTTCTCTCGTCCTTACTCTCTCAGTTCTCTCTCTCACACTGAGAGCTCACCCGAGAAGATAAACCATTGCGCTGGAAATCGCCTTGCGGTTGTGGAGACGGCGGTGATGTGTGATCTGGCTCTAATCTTCAATTTTCTTGCACTATTCGCTTCATCTTCCTCTTCCGAGTACTAATATGTTGCATGATTTTACATATGTTGCATAGATTTGAGTAGATCTTGAAGGGACTTTCAGAACCCTAGGTGCTTCAAATGATGAAAATCGATAATGATGATGATGGACGATACGTCTTGGTGTTAAAGACGATATTTTGAGGTTTTTTCTCTGGTGAGATCTTTTCGATCCGAAATCTCTTTCTCTGAACTGTTTATTACTTTCAAATATTTTCCTCTTCTCCTTTATAAAAATTCTTAAGGGTTTTATGTTGTAGAAGATGATGATATATCCGACTATGGTTCTTCGTTAGCTTGATAGCTTGATGTGGTTGTATTAGCTCGATAGCTTTGTTATATCTGCGAACGAATTTGATTTCTGAAATTATTTTTTTGGATTTTTTAAAGATGAAGAATAGATCTCAGATATAGGGTTTTGTTATTTTTGCGCAGTTTCTTTTGGTTTTGTGAACAGTCGATCCCCCTCGAAATCTATGCATCAATGCTTATATACTGTGATCAATTACGGTTTTCAACTGTGCTGTTTTTCTGATCTACTAATAGGCCTTGTGAAATTGCAAAGGGGCTTGAATTAGTTTTGATAACAGGCCTGTGCTAATTTTTGGATTGGGCTTATGCAATTGATATGTTAACTTCTAGATATATTTTTTGTTACTTTAGTGACTATGATTTTGTTATTGCTATTGGGCTTTGCACTTTTCCTGACATATCAATACCTTTCTTTTTCTGAAACTGAAATGTGGATTTGTTTGTGAAGACTTGTTTTGCTCAGAATATGATGAAATTCTAAGTTTTATTGAGTAGTAAACTGTCCCTTTTACTGTGAATAAAATTTTATCTTTTGTGATTTGTAGTAATTGGGAGTTTGGTCTATGATTATTTTAATTCTGATTTTGTTGTTTAAGAATAAAACAAAAATGAGGCTTTTGATTGTTGAGCTTGTGACCATGATTGAATGCAATTCCTAATTCTGATTCCTTGATCAAACCCTTATGATGAAATTGAAAAGAAACTTTCTTGAAAACTTCTTGCTTAACAATTCTTATTCATGTCTTTTTGATGATTACTTGCTAACAAATTTGTGTTTTCTTTTCCTTGTTTCATGTGATGGAGGATGAGAGAAAGTAGATTGATCCATGGCAAGAAGAAGAAGAATTTGTGGCCTGACTTGGCAAAGAATTAAGCATGGAGAGACGCTTGAAAAATAAGTTATTGTAAGGTGTAGAACCTTGAATCTTGCAAAGATGAACTCGAGGCCACCATGAAGCTTGCATTTGTCACTATTTTTGTAACTTGTAGGAACGTTGTAATCCAATAACAGTTGTGCCAAATAGAATTTGTGTCTTGTAGAAATTGTTCCAAATTAAACTTGTATTTCAAAGAGATTGTACCAACTAGAACTTGTACCAAATTTAATTGGTATAAATTTGATCTTGTCTTCAATTTATTTTTTGTAATTTAATGATGTAATGAAGTTTTCCTTGAATTGGAAACGATAAATCTTATGAGAATTGATGGAAAAGCTTGCAACGTGGAGCAATTAAGTTTAAAATTGATGTAACTTTGAAGTTTTGAAGTGGTGAATGAGGATTCCAAGTAATAAATGAAATATTCTGAAGTCATTTGGAACTTGAACAATTTCTCTTGATTTTTAGATGTTGAAACTTCTACACTTGAACAAAACCTTAAATGAATTTTCTCATGAAGCATGAATACCTCTTGAGTAATTTTGAACTGAATTTGACAAATCTTTCTTTAATTTTTAAATTCCGAACTCATGAAAGTAAGAAATTCCCTCCACCTTTTGAATTTCAATTTGTGACTTTGAGTAAACTTGTACCCAAGAACTTAGACTAAATAAAACTTTGACATAATGCCCTATAATTCCTCAAATTCAACAATCTTGTACCATGGATCTTTACTTGATGATAAATAATCTCAACATACAAATAAGGCTTTGAGGCAAAGAATCACGGCCTTAGAAAATTGGTAACGTGAATTGGAATTTAGAGTTTAATAGCATTATAGGTCAAAAAATGACCTAAAACGTTTCAATAAAATTCATGACCTTCTAAGCACAATTTTCTCTTGCTCATTTAAGCAATCTTCTAGATAACGCCATTAGTGACACCTTGCAAAAAGAGCCACCCCAAAATGATGGAAATTGAACGAGTTATAATTCATGAGAGTTACATGAAAGTTACTTGAAATTAAGTCAAAGACATTAAAATGACCTCTAATGTACTCATACTTTTGATGGCCTTCTACACATAATTAGCTCTCGACTTGAAAAGAGAAATTGGAGATAATTTCAAGGAGATTAATATGCTTGAAGAGTCAATAAAAAAACTAAATAATGTGGAAGTTGTGATCATTTGAACTCGAACTTGATAATGTTTTATTTGAGTCAACCAACTTTTAATCCACCTGCAAACTTTATCTTTTTCCATAACCTAAGGCACTCTTAATCACATATGAACTTGAGATGGTGAAATATTGATTAAATCATGTTCACAGTTATCAAAATTCGAGATTACTCGTCGAAGAGACATGGAAATAAACACATGAACTTATCTAGAAGAGTCTTAAGAATTAAGCCACCAAAGTCGCCTTAACCATGATGAATGAAGCTTGAGGATAGCGTGACCTAAGATTATAGATCACCACTCTGAAACCTAGGATTTTGGGAAACATATTTGTTCTGAACAAACAACAACTCTAATCGGAGAACCATCACCTGAAATCCTTGATCCGAAACCCTGTCTTCTAAAAGAAACAAAATAAACAAGACATATTTTTGGATTTTGGTTAGAGGTCAGTAATATATAAAACACGTGTATACAAGATACACAATTAGGGTTCTTGGTAATCCCTCAAGGACGAACTTAAAGATAAGAAATAGTAGAAAGAGAGAACTGACCCTAATGTGTATTCTTGATGTATTGATAAAAGTGAGATGATGAAATCAGATAAAAGTGATCTTGATGTATCTTGATGGAGAACTAGATAAACTTTCTCAAATTCTGGAATAACGCGAGAAATTGTCATAATTTCTTCTTTAACCAAGGTGTTTCACCTAGAAAGGGTAATATATAAGTTGTCTCAAATAAAGATACTGCCACTTGCAAAGATTTTACAACAAACTTCTCATGTGGGACTTTTCCGAAGAGATTCCATTTGATGGAGAATCAGATAAACTTTCCCAAATTTTGGAATAACGTGAGAATTGGTCATAGTTTCTTCTTAAACCAAGATGTTTCACTTGGAAAGGGTTATATACAAGCTGTCTCAAATAAAGAGACCGCCACTTGCAATGAATTCACAACAAACTTCTCCTTGAGACTTCTTCTAAGAGATTCCATTTGATGGAGAATCAGATAAACTTTCCCAAATTATGGAATAACGCGAGAATTGGTCATAGTTTCTTCTTTAACCAAGATGTTTCACCTGGACAGGGTGATATACAAGTTGTATCAAATAAAGAGACTCCCACTTGCAACGATTTCACCATAAACTTATCTGCGAGACTTCTTCGAAGAGATGCCATTTGATGGAGAATCAGATAAACTTTCCCAAATTCTGAAATAACGCGAGAACTGGTCATAGTTTCTTCTTTAACCAAGATATTTCACCTGAACATGGTCTGACAAGCTGTCTAAAATAAAGAGAGTGCCACTTTCTATGATTTCACAACACACTTATCAATGAGACTTTTTTGAAAACATTCCATTTGATGGAGAATCAAATAAACTTCTCCCAAATTCTGGATTAACGCAAGAATTAGTCATAGTTTCTTTTGATAAGCCTCCCCTAGATCCAAGCCATAAGCCACGAACTGGTCCCAGTTTCTTTTGATAAACTTCCCCTCGATCTCGGTCATAACCCACGAAATGGTCTGAGTTTCTTCTGATAAACCTCCCCTCGATCCTGATCATAAGCCACGAACTAGTCTTAGTTTCTTTGGATAAAACTCCCCTCGATCCTGGCCATAAGCCATGGGCTGGTCTAAGTTTCTTTTGATAAACCTCCCCTCGATCCTGGTCATAAGCCACAAACTAGTCTTAATTTCTTCTTTAATCAAGTCCTATACTTGAAAAGGGTAAAAACATGTTGTAAAGATCACTCAATGAATTGTCACTATCATATTGGAAAAACCATCCATCCATTGGAGTAAGTAAAATTTCACAACAAACTGTCTCTATCTTATTGAAAAGACCTACCATCCATTGGAGTAAATAAAATTTCACAATGAACTATTTCTATCATATTGATTTCACCTGACATCTATTTGAGTAAATAAAATTTCACAGTGAACTGTCTCTATCATATTGAAAAGACCAGCCATTCATTGGAGTAAATAAAATTAATCTTCATTGGGAACTAACAGACTTATTGGGGAAGTATAGGTTGCTCAAACAAAGAAACTTGTCACTTGCTGTTATAATAAGCCTGTTGGGAAATGAATATTGACTTCTCTAGGGAAATGCCAATAAATTCCTACTGAGGAGGTAAAGTCTTCTCGTGCAAAATAAATGCACATTCTTAATCCAGGGCTCAAAGCCTACAAAAATTAGAATAATAATATCGTCGGGGACCACAGATTCAAAGCAGGAATAAACTAGAGTAAAATAGTCAACCAAGACAGGACCCAATGAGGAATAAACTCAAAAGGGGATCACATTCCATCCAAATAAAGAGTTGAATAGGAAAGCTAAAACAAAATTTTTCCACGAGGATTCCAAAACGACTTCATTAGGGAGGACAACACGACATCATCAAGGGGATCCCAAATACAATTTTCGATATCAAGAGTAATGGTTGCGCAAACTCCTCTGGGGAGAAATTTTGAAACTTCATGGGGATAACAACTTTCATAGAGAAGCATCATATTGGCTTCGTTTTGGAATCTAAGAAGTTAACAACACAGAAAGAGGTCAAAATTATGGGGATTTTAAATCAAACTCAACACTTGGCGAAAGGAAACCCAAAATTTGACAGCTGTCTCAACACTTCTTAGAGAAGATGTTGCTCTTGTTTGGCTACTCACTAGGGAAAATCTGCGTTAAGTCACGATTGGAGAATCTGGGATAAAGGCATCAAACCGTGAAAATCCAAAACCACAATAATCATCCTGGAGAAAAAAAATCTGGACCAAGACTTAATTGGGGAAAATGGGATTACAAACCCAACGCCATGTAACAACTCAGATAAAATCTAGAATAAGACTTAATTGGGGAAAATGGGATTACAAGCCCAATGCCACATGACAACTCAGAGAAAATCTGAAATAAAACTTAATTGGGGAAAATGGGATTACAAATCCAACATTACACCATATATTGATTGACATGAAATCCAATTATCCAAAGAATGAAATATAAGTGGACTATGTGCACATCAGCAGGAGTAACACATGAATACTTTCTTGGGGAATCTTTTCAAAACTCTGGAGTTCACCCATCTGTGGAGTCACTACTTTTTTTCTACTTGAATCACAAAATCTGAAGTATAAAGTAATTTGTAAATCCTTTTCAAAAGACAATTTTTAATATTAAGTCTTTTTGTTTTGAAAATTACTATCAATAATAAATGAAAACTTTATGAATAGAAGAAAATAAGAACTACAAATAATTGGATAAAGGCTCAAAATTTAGTAATAGAATGGTAGTTTGAGAATGGCGAGAATACATGGATGATTACAAAGTTTGGAAAATGGTAAATATATGGAAAAGATGCATTAAAATACAATGACCTCTATTCTCCGTAACAACTTTGAACTCATGAGCAGAGGCATTAGTTGAAGTGTGATGAGAATCTGAGAAGATTTTTGCTTCAATGATCCAGTCTTGTCTGACGCAGTTACTTTCCAACAAATCCCTAACCTTTGCCTAGGTTTCCCGTGAGGGTTTTCAATCTACCGGTAAACTTTACTTTGTTTGTGTCTCTAACTTTTTCCTAGACCGCCCTTCCGAGTTTTCAACCTATCGAGCCACTCTTTTTTTACTAAGTCACCCTTTTGGGTTTTCAAATTAGCGAGTTACTCTTTTATTTCTTTAGGCAAAATATTTCTTGACTGCGTCAGCATTCATAGGATATGGGAACTCCTCACCATCCATAGTTTCAAGAATCAATGCACCTCCATAGAAGGATTTCTGGACAACATACGGGCCTTCATAATTGGGAATCTATTTTCCCCTAGAATCAGTGTTAAAAGACATGATCTTTCTGAGCATGAGGTCGCCTTCTCTAAATTCACGAGGCTTGACCTTCTTATCAAAAGCTTTCTTCATTCTTTTCTGATATAACTGAACATGACACAAAGCCATCATTCTCTTTTCTTAAATCAAATTAAATTGGTCAAACCTGTTCTGGACACATTCATCCTTTGACAATTTAGTTTCTGTTATCACATGAAAAGAGGGAATCTCAACCTCGTCGGGGAGCATTGCTTCCATACCATGCACAAGAGAAAACGGGGTTCCCCCAGTTGAAGAGCAGAAGAATGTACGATACCCATGCAAAGAAAAAGGTGTATCTCATGCCAATACTTATAGGTAACAACCATCTTCCGGATGATCGTCTTTATGTTTTTGTTAGCAGCTTCAATCGCCCCATTCATCTTAGGCCAGTAAGGAAACGAATTGTGATGGACAATCTTGAATTTTTCACAAAGTTTTGTCATCATCTGCTTATTCAAATTTGATTTATTGTCAGTGATAATCCTGCTTGGCACATCATACCGACATATAAGATTGTTCTTGATAAAGCGTAAAACCACTTGCTTGGTGACATTAGCATAAGAAGTTGCTTCCACCCACTTAGTGAAGTATTCAATTTCCACTAAGATGAAACGATGTCTATTTGACGCCTTGGGTTCAGTCATTCCAATGATATCAATACCCCACATAGAAAAAGACCACAGGGAAGAAATAACATTGAGAAGCGTTGGAGGCACATGAATCTTGTCGGCATAAATCTAACACTTATGGCACTTCTTTGAAAATTTGTAACAGTCAGATTCCATTGTAAGCCAATAGTAACCTGTCCTAAGCATCTTCCTTGCCATCGAATGTCCATTGGCTTAGGTATCAAAGAAACCTTTGTGGGTCTCATGCATCAACATGTCTGCTTCATTTCTATACATGCATCTTAGTAAGATGATGTCATAATTTCTCTTGTATAACACATCTTCATTGAGGAAAAATCTACCTGCCAACCTTCTCAAGGTCTTCCTATCTTTTTTCAACGCACCAATCGGGTATTCTTGGGTCTAAAGGAAGTGCTTGATATCATAACACCATGGTTTTTCATCTGACGTCCCCTCCATAGCAAACAAATGAGCTGGTCAATTTAGACGTCGAAGTGTAATGTGAGGTACATCGTTCCAAGCATTTACTTGATACATGGAAGCCAAAGTGGCTAAAGCATATGCCATTTGATTCTCATCTCTAGGAATGTGATGGAATTCAAATTTGTTGAAAAAAAGGTAATAATCTTATTGCATAATATTTGTAGGAAAACAAGCTAATGTGACGAGTATCCCATTTTTCTTTGATCTGATTTATTACCAAAGCTGAATCGCCATATACATCAAGAATTTTGATCCTGAGATCTATAGCCTCTTCAAGACCCATGATACAAGCTTCATAATCCGCCATATTATTGGTACATTTAAATGTCAACCTTGCAGTAAAAGGGATATGTGACCCATGAAGAGTGATAACCACATCAACAATTCCTTTTCTATAAGCATTTACAGCCCTATCAAACACCATACCCCACCGGGATTCAGGATCAGGACCTTCCTCAAGAAAGGGTTTATCACAATATTAAACTTTCAAATAAATCACATCCTCATCAGGGAAATCATATTTAACTGATTGATAATCATCAACTGGTTGGTGAGCAAGGTACTCTGCCATTACACTCCTTTAATAGCTTTCTGAGTATGGTATTCAATATCATATTCAGATAACAACATCTTCCAACGGGCAATTCTTCCAGTAAGAGCAGGCTTTTCAAAAATATACTTAATTGGATCCATCTTGGAAATCAACCAAGTAGCGTGATTCAACATATATTGCTGCAATCGCTTTTTCGCCCAGGCCAAAGCATAATATGTTTTTTCTAGCATAGAATATCGTGACTCATACTCAAAAAACTTCTTGCAGAGATGATAAATGGCATATTCTTTTCTTCCCGTTTCATCTTGTTGTCCCAAAATACAGCACATGGAATTATCTAATACAGTGAGATACATAATCAACGGTCTTCCTTTTAACCGGATGGAGCAAGATAGGAGGTTCAAGAAAGTACTTTTTAATGCTTTCAAATTCCCTTAGGCAATCATCCTTCCATATACATCCTTGATCTTTCTTTAACAGCTTGACGATTGGTTCACACGTTGCAGTAATATGAGAAATAAATCTGGAAATGTAATTCAAACGTCCAAGGAAGCCTCTAACTTTATTTTCAATTCTTGGTGCATGCATTTCTTGAATCTCCTTGAATTTATCAGGATCAACTCCAATTCCTTTTTGGCTGACAATGAAACCTCGCAACTTTCCTGAACGAACACCAAAAGTACACTTATTTGTATTCAAGCAGAGACGATACTTCCTCAAACAGTGAAACAATTTCAACAAGTATTCTATATGCCCTTCCTTAGTCTGAGATTCGGTGATCATATCATCAACATATACATCAATTTCCTTATGCACCAGATCATGGAATAAGGTTGTCTTAGCCCTCTGGTACGTTACACCAGCGTTCTTCAAACCGAAGGACATCACTCTATAATAGAATGTTCCCTAGGGTGTGATAAATGTTATTTTTTATCATGTCCTTAGGATCCATTCTGATTTGATTGTATCCAGAAAATCCATCCATGAACGAAAACACTTTGAGTTTTGTTGTACTGTCAACCAACATATCAATATGCATCAATGGAAAGTCATATTTTGGATTGGCTTTCTTTAAATCATTATAATCGACGCACATTCGGACTGTTCCATCTTTCTTTAGTAATGGAATAATATTGGCCACCCACTAAGGGTACAATGATGTTACAAGAAAACCAGCGTCAATCTGTTTCAAAACCTCTTCTTTAATCTTTACTACCATATTAGGATGAGTTCTTTGCAACTTTTTTTTGATTTGTGGAGATTCTAGTTTTAGCGACAAATGATGCTCCTTAATATCAGTATCCAAACTCGGCATTTCTTGTTAAGACAAAGCAAAGATATCCACATACACTTTCAATAATTCAATCAACCTGATCTTCACATTGGAATGAAGTAGTGCTCCAATATTGACTTCTTTTGGATCTTCCTCTTAACTCAAGTTAATCATATCGAACGACTCTTTATACGGCTCAATAGTATTTTCCTCGTGCTCAAGCAATCGTGAAACCTCTTCTGGAATTTCATCACATTCCTTATCTTAATTTACATACACGGGATATTCAAAGTTTGGAGAGGGTGCATGGTCATTGCACTCAACGGGTTTTTTAATTAAACTGCACATATGATTTATGATTGTTTTTAGAAAATAACAAATGTAACAAGTGGTTATACAAATTTATTTACATTTATTATTTATTTCGAAAGGTTTTTTTATGATTACCACTTTCCAAGAAGAAGTAGAAAGTAAAGACATAATTTGGGAATCATAAACAACATTTATTAATGATCTTAAAAGTCAAAACAAAACATACACCCATATAATGATTACTTTCACCTAGGCCAGAGTGAAAGATTTTTTAAAACACAAATAAAAAACAAATTTATTTGTAATTTGAATGCAAGAAGGAACATCAACAATGATCCAATTCTAGACTCTAACTCCATGCGTCACGAAGTTCGACATCTCTTGCTATGATTCATCTTTGAGAATAACGCTGATCCCTGGAGTATTCGAATAAAGATAGTCTGCACTGTGAAAGATATCTTGATATTTACTCAAAATGGACTTCGGCTTCACGACTTCCTTCTTCATGGAGAAACCCAAACCAGTCTCATTCATGTTCACAGATGGATTAATAACATTCCTGCACACCTTGCTAGGGCCTTTTTGCACTACCTGTTGCATATCTTTAAATGAGGCGATATAATTTTCATTCTTCCTTATATTATCAATGGACAAAGAATGGTAATTAGTTTCAATAACGACTTCATTATCTTATACAATTCTAAAGAAAGACAAATGAGATATCAACAGAGCTTGCTCCCCGTTCACAATGACTATATTCCCTTCAGGAACAAATTTTAGCTTCTAGTGCAAGGTTGAAGTAACATCTCTTTCTTCATGGATCCATGGTCGTCCTAATAAATAGCTATAGGCGGGGAAAATATCCATAACTTGGAAAGTAATATGGAATAAGTGCAGACCTACGTGAATAGGTAAATCTATTTTTTTGATGACAGACTTTCTCGAACCATCAAAAGCTTTCACTATAATGTCATTTGGGCGCATGGGAGTTCCATGGTATTTGAGCTTCATGAGAGTACTTCTTGGTATGACATTCAAAGTAGATTCATTATCAATCAACACATTAAACAAAGAGTCATTCTTAGAATTCATGGAAAAATGCAAAGCCAGGTTATGGTTTCTTCCTTCATCAGGTAACTCGTCATCACAAAATCTTACATTGTTACAATATGTAATATTCCCCACAATATTATTGAACTAATCCAGAGACATGTCACTTTCGATAAAAGCCTGGTCCAACACCCTCATCAAGGATTCCCGATGAGCAGAGGAGTTCATCAACAAGTCTAAAATGGAAATCTTAGATGGAGTTTGCAACAACTGATCCACATTCTTGTAATCACTTATCTTAATGATTTTCGACAAGTCATCCACATCCTTTTCCAAGGCAGTGCCACTGATTATGCCACGTCTTTTTTAGGTTCAATATTCTCAAAACCCTTCTTATTATAATTAACATCTCCTCGAAAGGTAGGGGCGAAGACACGACCACTACAGGTCACCTGGCTAGCTTCAACAATATTCTCAACATGGGACAAAGGTTGGATAGGAATTTCCACACTATTTTCTAGGATAGATGCATTGTACTTATAAGGCACATCTTTGATTGATTCAAATGGGACAAGACCAGGCAGACAAATAACCACGGAAGCAACAGCAGACTTGCTACATTACTCAGTCTCTACAGAAGTGGGAACACCAAAACACGCTACCATGACATTCACCCCCACTTCTTCAGAATATTTAAGCATCGCATAATCATTATCAGAGAACATACCATCATCAGAAGAAAATAACTCATCAGCAAAAACATATTCATCATATGATATGGCCTTAACAGAGTAATCTTCAATCACATTAACTCTATTGAAATCATCTCTAATGCCTATGATTCTTATAGTACCATTATCTAACAAAAATTGAACACCTCTTCTTACTATAGAACAACCACGAGAATCCCTACAGCAGATCTGACAGGACCCATAATGATGTTCTTCTTGGAAATCCATGTAACAAAATGTAGCATGCATTTATATGAGATAATCATTCATTTTATTCACATCAAAAAACTGGAATTCACCAGGACATCCATAAACAATGTTCACATCTTCTTCATATTTAGCCCTTGGTCTGATTATGTGGATAAGCAATTCATCCATCATTTCATGAAGATCAGCCCTCACTTTATCACATCCATGAACATCTGTACTGTAAATACCACAAGCAATATGGTCATGTGTATAATAGTTTAATTCACAAAGATCATCATGCATCTTCACTAAATCACCTCTGACTAGGTTGATATTAAAAATCTAGAAATCTCTAAGACATCCAGCAACCATATTTATAGCACTCCCACCTTCATGTTTGGGTAGTGGATTATCCTTCATATTGGGACCAACGTCTTTAAAAGACATGAGACCATATCTTACTATCTTCTGCACTTCAAACTTCAAGGAATAACAGTTTCAATGTTGTTCCCAGGGGCTCCTTGATGAAAATCACAAGTTTGTTCCGCCTTGTAATACCATGGCAAAGGTGAAGGTATAGCAGGGGGGGTCTAGTCTGCACCAATTTCTTTTGAATCAAGGCCAAAAACAGCTCTATATAACTCACCGGTAAAGGGTCAAAATCTTCACTCTTCTAACTTTGAACTTGATTACCTTGAGGATGTTCTCTCTGATAGGAAACATTAGTCAGAGCTACATTGACGACTGGAGTCACAGAAGCAACTTGTTATTGGTACTGATGGCATCTTCTCGGAGGTCTAAACTTTCTTTCTTCAACGACAGCATTCGTTTCACTTTCTTTCTTTCTAGAAAACTCATATTAGGATTTCTTTGTCCCACTAGAACCTTCATCTTTTGTCAATCGTTCTTCTCTGACAGCTTCTTCTAGATGAACACCCATACTCACCATTTCAGTGAAATCACTCAGTGCACCGGCAACCATCCTTTCATAATAAAATGATCCAAGAGTTTTCATAAAGACCTTGGTCATTTATTGCTCTCCCATAGGGGGTACCACTTGGGAAGCAACCTCACGCCAACGCTGCACATACTCTTTAAAATACTCATTGTCTTTCTGAGCCATCACTCTCAATTGGTCACGGTCAGGTTCCATAAACATGTTATACTTATATTGGTTGATAAAAGTTTCACCCAAATCATTCAATGTGCGGATGTTGCTAATGTTCAATCCCATATACCATTTCAAAATAACACTTGTTAAATTATCCTGGAAGAAATGAATTAGCAGGTGTTGGTCATCGATATGAGTGGGCTTCTCAAATTATGGTACTTTAAACTTTTCTGGCACAGGGACGAGTTGCCTTTGTACTTCTCAAATTCTAGTACTTTAAACTTTGCGGACACTGATCGGTTAAATAGCAAGTGTACTATTTTATCGATGTAGTAATAATGGGAAAAACCCCAAAGTCGATCTCTTGAGGACTGCACAGCGAAATTAAGTTTGTTTGAATGAATGTCAATTGAACAAAAGCAATAGCTGATTGTTTATTTTGAACTATAATACTATGAAAACTAAATTTGCGAGAAGTTTATATGTTATGATGAGAATAATGCCAGGACGGTGTATGAATCGCGATACAATGACCAACTTATTTCGTTATTATAAAGATCTATGTTTCACCTTTTCTTTCCCTATGCCTAAAGTTATTTTTCCGCAATTCCTTTTAAGAAAAACCTTTGGTATTCTCTCTTTGCCCTGATTCCTCAGCTGCCAAGAGAGAATATCAAGCTCTATTACAGACAATAAAAAGGGTATTCACAGGGTATTCTAATTCCTTAGGAATATCTACTATGATAAAAGTGATGCAACAGGATTAGGATTGCTGATCAGGCCAACCCTAATTACGATCAATAATCATTTCTTCTAAGCAGATTAAGCATTAAAATCGTTGCATCCAATAAAGAATAAGGTTTTAACATAAAACTCACAGTACAAAACATCAATTAGTCATTACAAAGCAATTCAGGGACACCTCCCTTGACATTGGGATGTTTAGCTACTCATGTTACTTATGAAAACAGGATCAAGAAGAAAATTCATTACAATAGGATCTGGATTGGTTGGATCGTCGATTGCTTCCGCTCTTGATCGATCCTCCTTCTCCTTGAATCACCACTCTAAGCTTTTCTCCAATATGCTCTTTTTTCAAAATATCCAAATTCCCCCCTCTTTTCTCACCCTAGTCTCTAATATAACAGTATTCTCAAATCTCCCAAGGAATGTCCAAACTGCCCTCACTTGTCCCAGTCTGCGCGTCAAAACAAAAAAGGAAATTTTTCCTCAGGATGCCTGACACGGGCCGTGTTGTGGGACACGGGTGACCGTGTCAGGTCGCTGCTTCACATCAATGTACTTCACGCCTTCAGAGGGCACAACACGGTCCGTGTTGTGCAACACGGGTGGCCGTGTTGTGTTGCTGGTTATTGTATCTTTGTCAGCTGCAGAGCCACGACACGGGCCGTGTTACACGACACGGGCACCCGTGTCATGCTTCTGAAATCTTCGCATCCGTGCGTTTCTTCTGTATTTGGATCATTTTCGCATTGGTGCTGGGTAGCCAACTAGACAGAAACCTGAAATACCTTGAAACAACAACCACATTACACGCACCAACGGTAAAAATGATAAAAACATGGACACCTGACTTGCTTATCCAAAATCAGAGAATACTGTTGAAACATAATTAAAATATTAAAAGAAAACTCATGAAAACACAAGAAACGATACTAAAACCTGTTTGGAAAGTACGACAAAAGATCACTGATCAAACTCCCCCGAACTTGAACTTTTGCTTGACCTCAAGCAATAGGCTTGCATAGCACCTAATAACCCAATCAATAGCTTAAATTCTGCGGATGAAACGATGATACTCGTACGTGAGATTTCGTTCTAAAACACCAGATGAGTATTTCCTAGTAGTTCTCTCTCAATCGAGGTATCGCACGAATACTAAACCGCAGTGTACCACGGATCTCAATCTCCCTTGTGGTAACCTCTCTAACTATGCTTTGGGCTTAGGTCTTATTTTTCGATTTTCTACCCTTTTCATTCGGACAATCAATTTTAAGGCTTTTTATGATTTTTCGTTGCATGCACAAGATTGATCAAATGTATTTTTCTTTACACCCCTTTCTTCTTTTTTTTTTTTTTTTCTTGCCCCTTTAGGGCCGACCTTTAGGTTCAATCGCCGTTAGGTTGAATAACCGGGTGAGGGTTACCCAACTTAGAAGGATCGATTGTCTAATTGTCTTTATTCGTTTTTTTTTTTCCGGTGCTCTTCTTTTTTTTCCGATCAACCTTGCACACACACTTAGTATAGATTAAGCCTGACTGTCAGTAGAAACTATTCGGGGTATACTTCTCACATCAAAGTACCATGGCACAAATCTACACGTTAGACTCGTTCCTTACTCAGAAGACTCAGTGTGTTCGTGCTATACCTCAACATCAAGATTTTTCTAATTTCCCCAACCGGTTTTTTTATCACTCAGCTCTACATACTTTCTCCTCGCTTCACTCACAACAAAAAAACAAATGAAATACGCAGCACTCATCAATTTTTTCGTCCAAGTCGGGGTGTTTTCACAACGGGCTTTCAACATATTTCCAAACAAGCAAACTTCAAAGAACAGAAAAAAAAAAACTATTGACTAAAACTGACACAGAGGAAGGAAAGAAAACTAGAATACTATAACAAAACACATAAATACACAAATAAATACCCCCACACTTGAACTCAACAGTGTCCCCACGGTTGAAGAACGAGTGCAGGAGTGGACTCACTGAGATCACTGAGGTGGTTGTTGGCCGTGCAGCCGCATCTGTTGCATCCACTCATGCATTTCCCCAATGAGCTTCCCTTGGCGGAGCTGCTCCTCCCTGTCTCTTTTCTGCTCATCGCCTTGCCGTGTCTGTTCACTACGGATGTAGCATATCTGATCGTGCATCTAATCCCAATCGTTTTTGGTCATGCTCCACGAACCGGTCGACGAGTCACCAGGATTCGGCATAGAAGTCTCTTCTGGGATAGGGTCCTCACCAGGTTGATCATCCGCTTCACCTTCCGAACCTGCCCAAACAAAATTTTCTCCATCGTCTTGCATGGGACTTGCGTACAACCAGTTAGCTTGTTTTTCAATAGAAATAAAATCAGGAGCAGGTAAAGCTAACAAATGGTGATTACGGGAAACCAGGGAATAATAATCATTAAAAAATTTTATCATACCTTGGGTGGTGAGTGTAGCTAAGTCAATCTTAGTCTTACCTCCCACTGTGGGTTCCTCCATCAGGTTCGGACCGTAGCCGAAGTAGTCAGCTATCTGGGTGATCATCCCTCCAACAGAAATGTCACCAGTAGCGGCATTGGCTACGCGCTTCAGATGATCGGCAGCAAAAGCAGCGATATTGATCAGTTCCCTGTTAGCCATGCCATAGAGCAAGTATAGCTCTCTTTGTGTGGCCACCCCGGTACTATCCCCTCTGCAGAAAAGGGAGTAGGCCAATCCCTTTTGGGCATATCGGAAACAAGGGTTGTGAATGCAAGAAGCCTTGGCCCCCTTAGCGACATATTCAGAGTTTCCTGTAATTGCCTTCCAAAAGTCGCCTGCAACAAAAGTGGTGGGGGGTGCCCCAGGGCCAAAGCTCGGGAGCTTAAGAACGCGCCCCAACTCCTCGACTGATAGAGAATGGTCATTATCAAACAATCGAAACTTAAGAGTGCCAAAATACTCCTCATCCGAACCTGTCCACCTATGACGAAGCTGAAAATCCAAAGAACTCAAAAATTCGAAGGTTATGCGCTCAAATGTCGGCGCTTCAAACTGCATAAATTCAAGCATTCCTAAAGTATGAAACATCCTATGTACTTCCATTCGCAGCCCTAAGTTATCAAGAGTTTCATTACAAATGTACCTGGCCGGAATCAACTTGCGTTTCACCAATCGAACATACTTGCGTTGATGGTCCGGATCCTCAAATAGAATACCATGAGCATTCGCCATGCGATGAGCTCATTTCTTTGGGCGGGAGGATTCAGCGACAGCCTTTCCAGTATCTCTTCGCGGAGGCATGATAAGAACCTGTAAAAATACAAATCAACAAAAATTCGACAGAGAGATTAGACGCAACGGAGACCGTAGAAATAACAATGGAGGTGAGATGATCAACTTTCTCAACAGGGATGAGGAGTTTTAGTGAGTGGGTTATGCCAAAAATGAAGCTTAAAGGAAGAGTGATAATGCAGGCTAGGGCTTGGAGAGTGAGAGAGAGGTAGAAGAAGAAAGGTTAATAACAAAATAATAAGAGAGTTAAAAGAGGGAAAAGAATTAAAACTCGTGGGCCCCACTAAAAAGTAGAAATTTCGCCCCCTGGTCTGCGCGACACGGGCCGTGTCACACGACACGGGCACCCGTGTTGCATCCCTGCTTCACCCCAAATTTCATTCATCATTTTTTTTTCTTCAGTGGCCACGACACGGGCCGTGTCACACGACACGGCCACCCGTGTTGTATCCCTGCTTCCCTCCACAAGGAATTTTCCATCACTGTATTCAGAAGCCACAACACGGGCCGTGTTGTACGACACGGGCGCCCGTGTTGTATCCCTGTTCTACCACGCATTTATCTCGTAAACCCAATTCCTAACACGGGTCGTGTCAAGCAACACGGGTAGCCGTGTCAGGGCTCTGAAATCACACCAATTCAAGAATCATACTGCTTTTTCGACCTCGTTTAAACGACACCAACCACGGACCACAGACCTACAAAATGAACAAACAAAAATTAGAAGAAAAAAAATCGTGGGTTGCCTCCCACGCAGCGCTGCGTTTATCGTCGCGTGGCTCGACGGTCCGTTGTCCTACTGAGTAAGACGAATGATCTCAACCTGTCCAACCTTTTGACCTTGAAAATAAGGTTTAAGTCTCTGCCCATTAACTTTGAAGATGTCTCCATTGGCTTGATTCTTAATCTCGACCGCTCCATACGGAAACACCTTATGAACCACAAATGGTCCGGACCATTTGGACCGCAATTTTCCTGGGAATAGCTTCAAGCGGGAATTGTACAGAAGGACCAGCTGTCCTTCCCAAAACTCTTTTTTATGGATTCTCTCATCGTGCCACTTCTTGGTCTGCTCCTTGTAAACCTTGGCATTTTCATACGCATAATTCCGAAACTCTTCTAATTCATGCAGTTGCAGAATCCTAGAATTTCCTGCTAGAGATACGTCCATGTTCAAGAATTTGGTTGCCCAAAAGGCCCTGTGTTCCAACTCTAGAGGCAGATGACAGGCTTTGCCATAGACAAGTTGGTACGGTGACATGCCGATAGGTGTTTTGAAAGCAGTTCGGTAAGCCCATAATGCATCATCTAACTTTGTCGCCCAATCTTTTCGCGACGAACTCACCGTCTTCTCCAGAATCTGCTTGAGCTGTCTATTAGACACTTCGACCTGACCACTCGTTTGAGGGTGGTAAGGAGTGGCTACTCGGTGCTTCACATTGTATTTTTGAAGGAGTTTCTCCATGAGGTGATTTAGGAAGTGAGTTCCTCCATCACTTATCAATGCTCGCGGTACTCCGAACCTGGAAAAGATGTTCTCTCGCAAGAACTTGACTACTACCTTAGCATCATTGGTTGGTAAGGCTACCGCTTCCACCCATTTCGATACATAATCCACAGCAACAAGGATATAATTCTTCCCGAATGACGGTGGAAAGGGACCCATGAAGTCAATTCCCCAAACATCGAATAACTCGACCTCTAGCATGAAATTCTGGGGCATTTGATTTCTCTTTGATATGTTCCCGGTCCGCTGACACTTATCACACTCCTTCACCATCTCCTGGGCATCCTTGAACAATGTCGGCCAGTACAATCCGGATTGCAAAACTTTAGATGCAGTGCGGTCACCGCTAAAATGTCCACCGTATTCGGAATCATGACATGCTCTCAACACATCCCTCTGTTCTTCCTCAGGCACGCATCGTCGTATCAACCCGTCCACTCCTCTCTTGTACAGGTAAGGGTCGTCCCATAGATAGAACCTGCAATCATGAACAAACTTTTTCTTACGGTTAGAATCATAATCATCTGGTATTATACCGCCAACAAGGTAGTTTGCATAATCCGCAAACCAAGGCACTCCAATAACAGCTAGGATGTGTTCATCAGCAAACTCATCCTTTATTGGACGCCGATCTTCAGTCTCCTCAATAGGTGACATTCGAGAGAGGTGATCCGCTACGGTGTTCTCACACCCTTTCTTGTCACGAATTTC
Source organism: Vicia faba (assembly GCA_948472305.1). Taxonomy (NCBI): domain Eukaryota; kingdom Viridiplantae; phylum Streptophyta; class Magnoliopsida; order Fabales; family Fabaceae; genus Vicia; species Vicia faba. Next base: position 557,642,519 of record OX451737.1, on the reverse strand, counting down.
TACATCGAACTCTTGGAGGAGTAAAATCCACCTCAGGAGTCTCGGCTTCGATTCCTGCTTAGCAAAAAGATATTTCAAAGCAGCATGGTCCGTGTACACAATTACTTTGGACCCCAATAGATATTGCCTGAACTTATCAAAGGCATAAACAACCGCTAACAACTCCTTCTCGGTAGTTGCATAATTCATCTGAGCCGGGTTCAACACATGACTAGCATAATAAATAACATGAAGCAGCCTTTCTCTCCGTTGTCCAAGAACAGCCCCTACCGCAATGTCGCTCGCATCACACATGATCTCAAAGGGGAAAGACCAATCCGGCGCGATCACAATGGGTGCCGACACCAGTTTATTTTTTAGTGTCTCAAAAGCATCGGCACACTCTTTGTTGAATACAAAAGGCTGGTCCTTAACTAACAGTGTCGTCAATGGCTTGGCTATTTTCGAAAAATCCCTGATGAACCTACGGTAGAACCCCGCATGGCCTAAGAAACTCCGAATACCTTTCTCATTCACAGGCGGCGGTAATTTCGAGATAACCTCTACTTTAGCTTGATCGACTTCGATCCCCTTGTGAGAAATCTTGTGACCCAGAACAATGCCTTCTCGTACCATGAAATGGCACTTTTCCCAGTTTAGGATCAGGCTGCTTTCTTGACATCGCTGCAAAACAAGTGAAAGGTTATCTAAACAATTATCAAAGGAGGATCCAAAAACAGAGAAGTCGTCCATGAAGACTTCCATATGCTTCTCAAGCATATCAGCAAAGATAGAAGTCATGCATCTTTGAAATGTTGCTGGGGCGTTGCACAACCCGAATGGCATCCTTCGATAAGCAAAGACACCGTAAGGGCAAGTGAAGGCCGTCTTCTCTTGATCCTCTGGTGTAACCGCAATTTGGTTGTACCCGGAGTATCCATCCAGAAAACAATAATAGTCATGCCCAGCTAACCTTTCCAACATCTGGTCAATGAATGGCAGCGGAAAATGATCTTTTCTTGTGGCTTGGTTTAGTCTCCGGTAGTCAATGCACACTCGCCACCCAGTGATCGTTCTAGTTGGGATCAAATCATTCTTTTCATTCACAACTACCGTAGTACCTCCTTTCTTGGGCACCACATGAACGGGACTCACCCATGAACTGTCAGAGATAGGGTAGATAAGTCCTACATCTAACAGCTTTACAACTTCTTTTCTCACCACCTCCTTCATAACCGGGTTCAATCTCCTCTGGGGCTGCACCACTGGTTTGTGATCTTCTTCCATAAGAATTTTATGCATGCAAACCGTCGGACTAATACCTTTGAGGTCTTCGATTTTCCAACCAATGGCACCTTTGAAGTTTCTAAGAACTTCAATTAACCTGTCTTCCTGCACACTTTGCAAATTAGAGCTAATGATCGCGGGACATTTTTTTTCAGTGTCAAGGAAAACGTATTTCAGATTCTCGGGAAGCTGTTTCAACTCTGAACTTTTTGGCTTGTCTTCATTACCGTTCAAATCTATAGGTTGCCTTAGGTCTTCCCACCTATGTGTCCGGGATCTTTTTAGAACAGGTTGAATATTCAACATTTCCACCACTTCCACTTCACTACTATCAACTGCTTCATTTTCCTCAAAAATTGACATACTCAGAACTCTTTCGAGAGGTAATTTGGCTACACTCTCCACATGATCCCTTTCTTCTACTTGCTCAAACACCTGAATGTTGCTACTTGTGCCAAAGTCCTCTTTATGTCTCATGGTATTACGAACATCTATTTTCAACTCTTCATCATAAACCTTCAAAGTAAGTGTACCCCCTTCCACATCGATCATAACTCTCCCGGTTTCCAAAAATGGGCGGCCTAAAATTAGCGGAATCTCTTCATCTTCCGGCATTTCAAGGATCACGAAATCCACTGGAAATACAAACTTATCCACTTTCACAAGAACGTCTTGAACAATTCCATAAGGCCGCTTAACAGAATGATTCGCAAATTGGAGAGTCATCCGAGTGTCTTGGACAGCACCAATACCTAACTTCTTGTAGATGGATAGAGGCATGAGAATGATACTAGCACCCAGATCGATTAATGCTCTCTTGAAAGATCTATCTCCAATAGTGCAAGGTATGGTAACTGCTCCTCTGTCTTTCTTCTTCTCTGGAATCTTTAGGCCCTGCAAAATAGCACTACAAGTTTCGGTTAGAATAATAGGTTCATCTGCACTGGTTCGTTTCTTAGCAATGTTGTCCTTCATGAACTTAGCATATGTAGGCATCTGCTCAAGTGCCTCCAATAACGGAATATTCAGCTCCAGCTTTTTGAACAACTCAAGAAACTTCTCAAAATTCTTCTCTTGCTGCCCCTTTTTCTTATTTCTTTGGGGGTAAGGGAGTTTGATCATTGGTTTTGGCTCTCCCACTTTTTCTTTAGTAACCGAGGCTGGTATAACCAATTCCTCCTCAACTCTCTCATTCTCTTTTATGTCTAACTCCACTTCCAACAGTTTATCTTCATTTACCGATGTCTTTTCCACTTCTTCAACTGGTTTCCCTCTCCGTGTAGTGACATCATTGACTTTATGATTGTCCTTAGGATTAGGCACAGTTGCGCTTGGGAGCGCTCCCGGTGTTTGAGGAATTGCAAAATGTTGGGCGATTTGACTCATTTGCACTTCAAGATTCTTAATTGAGGCTCCGGTATTCCTGAAATTGCTCCTTGTTTCTTCTTGGAATTGAGAGCTGTGAGCGGCCATCTTCTCAATGGCGATTTCCCAATCCGCCTTTCTTGGACCCTGTGGTTGGTCTTGCTGTTGAGACTGTTGGTAAGGTTGTTGTTGCGGGCGGTATTGTTGTTGTTGAGGTTGGTAAGGTTGTTGCTGTTGATAAGGTTGCTGGCCTTGGACCGGTTTTTGAACGTTTCCCTGTTGGTCCCTCCATGAGAAATTTGGGTGATTTTTCCAACCCGGATTATATGTGTTGGCATACGGATTATTCTGCCTTAGCATTTGAATCTGCTCAACCTGTTCTTGAGTTGCTACACAATGCATAGCAAAGTGTGGTCCACCACATATTTCGCAAAGGACATCTTGAACTGGTTCCACCTTTGCCACTGTCTGAGTTCCAATATTCATTTTTTTCAACCTTCTCTCTACTTCTGCAGCGATTTGATCTTCCATTTTCACAACCTGCTCCGTCAGCTTCAAATCTATCTTGTCATCCGGTTGATTCACAGTACGGTCATACAACTCAAGATGCTCGTTGGCAGAGATAGCCTCTATAATTCTTCTGATACCAGTAGCTGTTGAGAAATTTGTAGATCCACCGGCAGCAGTATCTATAAGCTGTTTTGTCTTTAAACGTAAGCCATTCACGAAGTTTTGCATCTGCTCAGTTGCGTCCATGTTGTGAGTAGGACAGGCAGTTAGACATCTCTTGAACCTCTTGTATGCATCCCCAAGTGATTCCCCTTCTTTTTGTTTGAAATTGACAATATCGTATCTTTTTCGGATGAACACTGAAGCAGGGAAATACTCGTTGAGGAATGCTGTTTCCATCTCTTGCCATGTTGTGATGCTCCCAGCTGGAAGTGAGTAGAACCACTCTTCCGCATCATCAGTAAGTGTAAAAGGGAACATAACAAGTCTCTTTGCCTCCTCGGAATGACCCTCGATTTTCAACGACGTGGTGGTAGTAAGAAATCTCTGAAGATGCTTATTTGCATCCTCGTTGATTCTTCCGGCGAAAGGTTTGCTTTCCAACTGGCGGATGGTAGACGGATGTAGCTGAAAGTGTGCTACATTCACCGGTTGATTGACAATGGTCATCCGGTTTGGTTGAGCGTTTGCCCTTCCGTAGTCCCCTAGCAATCTCTCTACTGGGGGTTGACCTCCTGCTACGCCACCATGATTTGGATCCATCTCTCTGTCAAAATCTGAGTCGCTGTGCTCAGATTGCACAGACACTTCGTCTTCCGTTTCTTGATTTATATTACTGGGTTCTGCACTTGGTGCTGTCAATCTTTCAACTCTTAATTGACGGTGTCTCTCGTGCAATGCTCTTTCTGGTTCTGTGTCAAAGGAAAATTTAGCTGAGGTCTGACCTCGCATAAAAAGTCAGACAAAAGTTAGAACAGATAGCACAAATTCGATAAAATGAAATAAAATAGCAGAAGAATAAAATTTTAGTCGCGGAGCAACAAAATTTCAATTGAAATAGTTCAACTAAACTTAATTATTTGGCAGTCCCTGGCAACGGCGCCAAAAACTTGATCGGTTAAATAGCAAGTGTACTATTTTATCAATGTAGTAATAATGGGAAAAACCCCAAAGTCGATCTCTTGAGGACTGCACAGCGAAATTAAGTTTGTTTGAATGAATGTCAATTGAACAAAAGCAATAGCTGATTGTTTATTTTGAACTACAATACTATGAAAACTAAATTTGCGAGAAGTTTATATGTTATGATGAGAATAATGCCAGGACGGTGTATGAATCGCGATACAATGACCAACTTATTTCGTTATTATAAAGATCTATGTTTCACCTTTTCTTTCCCTATGCCTAAAGTTATTTTTCCGCAATTCCTTTTAAGAAAAACCTTTGGTATTCTCTCTTTGCCCTGATTCCTCAGCTGCCAAGAGAGAATATCAAGCTCTATTACAGACAATAAAAAGGGTATTCACAGGGTATTCTAATTCCTTAGGAATATCTACTATGATAAAAGTGATGCAACAGGATTAGGATTGCTGATCAGGCCAACCCTAATTACGATCAATAATCATTTCTTCCAAGCAGATTAAGCATTAAAATCGTTGCATCCAATAAAGAATAAGGTTTTAACATAAAACTCACAGTACAAAACATCAATTAGTCATTACAAAGCAATTCAGGGACACCTCCCTTGACATTGGGATGTTTAGCTACTCATGTTACTTATGAAAACAGGATCAAGAAGAAAATTCATTACAATAGGATCTGGATTGGTTGGATCGTCGATTGCTTCCGCTCTTGATCGATCCTCCTTCTCCTTGAATCACCACTCTAAGCTTTTCTCCAATATGCTCTTTTTTCAAAATATCCAAATTCCCCCCTCTTTTCTCACCCTAGTCTCTAATATAACAGTATTCTCAAATCTCCCAAGGAATGTCCAAACTGCCCTCACTTGTCCCAGTCTGCGCGTCAAAACAAAAAAGGAAATTTTGCCTCAGGATGCCTGACACGGGCCGTGTTGTGGGACACGGGTGACCGTGTCAGGTCGCTGCTTCACATCAATGTACTTCACGCCTTCAGAGGGCACAACACGGTCCGTGTTGTGCAACACGGGTGGCCGTGTTGTGTTGCTGGTTATTGTATCTTTGTCAGCTGCAGAGCCACGACACGGGCCGTGTTACACGACACGGGCACCCGTGTCATGCTTCTGAAATCTTCGCATCCGTGCGTTTCTTCTGTATTTGGATCATTTTCGCATTGGTGCTGGGTAGCCAACTAGACAGAAACCTGAAATACCTTGAAACAACAACCACATTACACGCACCAACGGTAAAAATGATAAAAACATGGACACCTGACTTGCTTATCCAAAATCAGAGAATACTGTTGAAACATAATTAAAATATTAAAAGAAAACTCATGAAAACACAAGAAACGATACTAAAACCTGTTTGGAAAGTACGACAAAAGATCACTGATCAGACACTTTCACATTAAGAACTAAGCAGAGGTCACTAACATTGTGTCTGAATAACTCTTTCCCTCGGAGAGCCTTCACTTCTTTCTTCATTTCATTGAACTGGTCTTGAAAATCATCCAATTGGTCATAGAAGCCCAAACTTTCACTTAGTATAGGAGCAGGATGATAAATTTTATCATTAATAATAGGAATAGCATTCATTGTAGGAGGCGCAACATAACGATCTCATTTTTTGCAATAGGAGTAGAATGCACCATAGGAGGTGCAGAAATAGCATAAGTTTGAGCAAGTGGAGCATTTTCAGCCTCAGGATTGTAACTTTCTGGCAAGAAATTCTCAAGCATTCCCCACGGGCAACCTTGAGACATAAGATATTGAGCAGGAGTAACTGGAGTGACAGAGATGGATCTGTTGGAACTTCAAAAGTAATGATCTTCTTTTGTGGCTGAGGAGACAGAGGAGGAGGTGGTGGCTGATTCTGAGCAACCACCAACGATTCTACCAGAGCAGTCAGATCGACCACACCATCTCTCAAAGAAATAACTTCTTCGCGCAGCTCGTGATTCTCTTGTTCTATATTTTCCATATTCTTTTTGGAATTAGCCCGAATATTGTAGCGATGAGACAACTTGTTGACTGTTGAAGTTGAGAAACACAGTAAGACACATGGGTATGAACAAAAATGTATAACAATATGTGAAAAATGATGCGTGATATGCAATGCATATGATTTATTTATTATTATTATTTTTTCAAGGAACTCAAAGAATTATAGACAATTTCAAATATTAAAGTAATAACACATTTGGAAATACTGAAAATTTCATTTATAATAATAACTTCAGAATGGATTACAAATTTTAGTAAAAGTTTAAATAATCCTAAGTACAAGAGAAATAAGATAGAATTTAAAAAATCCTAAGGAGAAAAAGTTGATGGAGATCTCTCCATGCACTAACGCTTGCCCATGAGTCTTGAAACCTTAGCCTTCAACAACATGTTCTCTTCTGCATAGCTGTCGACGACTTCTTTCCAACCATCGGAATCAGAAAATGGTTGACTTGGACTTAGATGAGCTCTAGAGGAAAATAAATCCTCTTGTTCTCCATCATATATACAACACAACTCTCAAAAATCTCGATCAAGTCATCCTTCTCTTTTAATTATGTTGAGTATGACACCTCCAAAATATGATACTTGTTCTTCCATACTTCCTTCTATTGTTGCATCCTAACCAGGGAAAACTAAAGTTCTTCCATATTATCTAAGAGGGGAGGAGTAGTCCTCACAAACATATCAGGTATAGGTTCTTCATGAGGATAAGGCATCTTCAACTGAATTGCACTTGCTTGTACCCAATGGAGATGAGGCTCCAAGGAAACAACTCCTCTTGCTCCCAAATCTTTTCTACTCTTCCTATGAATATACGCCAAGCCTTTGCAATCTCTTCCTCAGCTTCCTTATGATATTCTCCTTCTTTGAGAAAGAAACCACTCAGATGAATGTTGTTTGACTTGTCTCTCATCAGATATCCAAGTTGATGATGCGTAAGAATGAGGTTATAGTTAATTACTCCCTTTTTACCAAGAAGAGGCACATTGGGGAAACCACCACAGCTATCAATAATATCCATATCATAATAAGCCTGATGATACCAAATAATGTCATAATGAGTGAGATCTATAATCTTCGGGGCCCAGTGAGGTTCCTTCTTGATATCCCAGAAAGCAACATATCAAGGTAAGTGAGAAATAAACCACTAATATAACAACGGTGTGCAAAAATGATCATCCCTCCTTGATAAAAATCCCAAAGATGGATGGGATAATAAGTATCCCCTAGTAGTGTAGGGACTGGATACCCAATCAACAAGATCCTAATGGCGTTGACATCCATAAATTTTTCGACATTAGGAAATTAGAATAAACAATAGGAAAGAAAAGAAAAGATATCCTCAAAAGCAACTGTACTCTTCATCCTAGCAAAGTAACGAGCTTTCTCTAATAAAAACTGAGCAGGTAAACCTCTGATTTCTCCTTTGGTAGTCATGTTAGCCTCAATCTCAGACTTCACCAAATGAGTCACAGTAGCAATCTCATGAGATTTAGGCTCTCATTCTAAGACAGTGAAAGAAACACAATTAATAATAGGTAAACAAAGTAAATAAGAATACTCTTCCAATGTAGGCATCAACCGATAATCCAGGAAAGTAAAACACCGACACAACGGATCATAGAACTGGACCAAAGTAGAAAGAATATCCTCTTTAATATTGAGCTTTATAAGAGAAACGACATATCCATACTTATGTCGAAAATCTGTAGAGCTCTCAATCTCAAGAATCAAACTCACCAGTTCCTCTATCTTAGGATCTTTGAAAGTGTACTTCTTAATCTTTCTTTTTCCAAAATAAATGGTGAAAAGTATCTGATATATTTACAAAAAGTCAACTTTAAGTCCCTTGAATTAATTGTTTTAAAGAATGCTCATGGGTGCATGAATGCATGATGCAACAATCACACACAAGATCACAAACATGGGGGGCTCATAGGTTTTACGTCACGAGCATGGAGTCAGAGGTACTACCCACAAGGTATGGACTAATAGTTTATCACCTTCCGAAAAAGGTTCTAAAAGGTTCCCAGAGTCTACATCCTTCCTTTGGATATTACCAATGTCCCATTTAACTCTGTAATTAGTAATATTCTCAGGAAAAGCAGCAGGCTTTATTGGAGAAAAGCAGCACGTCATCTCGATTGCTCAGTAAACAAATACTATAGAAAAAGGGGCCTCAATTGAGCGGGGGATTTCATGTATCCTTTTTTGGTATTCCTCCCTCAAAGTTAACATGACTATACAGCTCGTCCTATCTTATGTTTGCCCATGTCCAGGTAGAGGATTTAAGAGAAATCACCAAGCACCCTGAAAACCAGGAAAATCCAAATAAACATACATACAACACATAATATACAACGAATAATATCACATATACAAATAAACAAAGATAGGCTCAACCCACTTAGAGATGGACTAGCATTTGGTAGATCCTCCCCCGGTGAAGTCGCCATTTTTTCAGTAGCGGTAGAAATGTTGAGACTAAGCCATTGGATTGACTTGACTCGCACATATCAAATAAAAATTGCCATTATGCTTTATTGTTTCAAGAGGAATGGGAAAAGAGCGAATAACCCAAAAAGAGGGGGAGAGAATCTAGGTACATGGGTTAGTTATGCAAAGAGAAGGAATTAGCACCCTATACATCTATGGTACTCTGCAACAACCTCTTTAAAAATTTATGTATTTTGGCTATAAATGTTGTATACAAAAATAGATGGTGGGGATGAGAAAAGAAGTATTTTTTACAATTTTGCACCCGTCGCGGTTGCAAACCTTTAGTGCCTACGTACCACCTACCGTGCAATAGGGGATCAGGATACTCATAGTTCACCTTTAAAAAAAAATTAAAACACTAGTATGTTGGTTAATTTTAGGAGAAGAGACATCATCGTCATATTCGAGTGGAAAACATACTTACTACCCACGATTATAAGAAAGGAGAATTTACATCACCTCAAAGTGGAGGATATAGCTTGGATTTTAAAATCAACAAAGCCTCACTCGACACCCAAGTAGAAAATATCTCATTTCACTACATATTGTAAAAGTATAATAGCTCGCATCACTATAATAATCGACAAGAGTCTAATCTTTTAGAGAATAGAGTTTTAAATTAAAAAGCCAAAGTGGAAAAATGGTTTGAATGAGGTTAATTAACTTTTAGTCTGCTTACAATAAATGTCAAAGTATGATTAAGTTGGTTAAAGTTTGATTAAGAAAAGATTTTTTGAAAACGCCATGACCTAAGTCAAAGTTTATTGTGAAAACGGTTCAAGTTAGAAAATAAGAAGAGTTTTGAAAAGGAGGGAGAATATTTTGAAATTAAATAATATGGGAGGAGATGAAGGTAATATCCTAAAGCATAAGGTAAAAGTTAAGGAAAAGAACCGTCTAACCAACAAGAAGCCAAAACTTGACATAAAGAAGTCAATGTAGAATTCTCATCCTTTGGATTGAAACCGAACAAGCAAAGATATTAATCCTCTTAGGAATACAAAGCTTCAGATGAATTAAGTTTTCACCAAAAATTGACCAGAGTAACAACTATATACAGAGGAATTCTCAATCACAGATAAAGTATATAATCAGAATAACCTGCACACAAAGAAAATCAACCCAATGTCTTGGGGTAAACCCCAATAACTCCAGACAAAATAACATAAGAGTCATAAGGTCCCAAGGGTTTCAAGGTTTCTAATCTTAAGTACAAGAGGTCCATAACTCCATAATGCCAAGGATAATAATCAAATAGTCCAAGTAACCTTAAGGTTTTCAATATTCAAGTTGTTTATTAAGTGTCTTCAAAAAGAAAGTAAAAACTCAAGTGAGCAAAGATAAAATGTAAATGTTAAGGTAAATGGTGCATAAAAGAAAATGCATAAAGTAAAAGTCAATTGTTAGTGAATTAGAAGTTAGAAGTTAGTTGAATGACCATTTTGAAAACTTATTAGAAGATTGATAAAAGCAAAGCTTCTCAATAACAAGATTCATTTTCTTTTTGTCAAGTATATCATTCATTTCCAGTTCTCGAGGAATGCATATATGATAAACAATGTTTAAATGATTAACTTAGACCAAAGTTCATGAAAGTTCATTAGAGAATTGATAATATCGAATCATCTTAACAATGAACCTCAAAGTTATTAGATCAAAGGTTTCAAATTAACATGCTTGGGCTTGTAAAAATAGGCTTGGGCCATGAATAATCATTTCTCGAATCAGGAAAAATTTAACGCTATGTTAAGCAATCGTAAGTGGACTTATATAGAAGTCACACCTATTTTGAGGTTGATCAATAGAAATCTATGTACCATATGTTAGATAAATTATACGTAGATTATTATCCAACAACATGTAGCACAAGTATGAAATGGATAAGATGAATAGGGAGGGGATGTATGAGATGAAATTAAGGTTTCAAATATAGTCTACATCATTCATCTGTTTTAATGGATTTGGTTATTAAATCTATCAAGACCCAAGATCCAATGAAGTTGAATAATTTGTCCCAAAATAACACCCAAGAGAGGGATGTAACGAATCAATAATACAATTAAAAGTCTAAACAAACAAACAATACAACCCAATTTAAATTAATTAAATAACTAATTAAACTAAATAATTTTATTTAATAAAATTAATTAAAAAAACAATTAATAATATTAAATATAATTTTTTAATCTAATTATTTATTTAAAACAAATGATATTTTTTGTATTTTTATTTAATAAAGAAAAATAACTAAGCAAGGTAATAATAATAGGAAAAATACATAGAGAATGGCTAAATGGGTTTGAATTACAGAAGTTGGGGGTGCTGAAAGGAGGAGTAGCCCAGGCCGAAGATGAGGGAACCTATGGATCCAGTGTGCTACAGTCCCAGAGAGTTCATGATGGAGGTGCGCAACTAGAGCGTTGATCATATCTGGAAAGATCTGATGGATGATAATTGAGGGAGCATCACATGGTTGATGAGCAGGCACACACGAGATCTAGCAGGGTTATGTGTGGGATCTACTGGTGGCTTCCAAGAGGGTTCACCATGAGCTTGCATTCTGGTGCTTCAGATTTAGTTATGGGCTGATCGGATGGTAATGAGGCGAGGGAGCATGATTGCTACTGTGAGTGCACCTACACAGAATAACCAATAACCAAAAGGGCGGTGACAAGTGTCACCGCAGGATTAATGTTTTAGTCCAAAATTAAATTTATCAAAATTAAAGCATTAAAAAATTATAACAAACAGAGATTAATCAATCTCTTCCTCTCGTCTTTACACTCTCAGATCTCTATCTCTCTCTCTCTCTCCCTCTCTCTCTCTCTCTCTCTCACACACACACACACACACACTGAGAGCTCGCCTGAGAAGATAATTCGTTGCACCAGAAATTGCCTCGCGGCGGTGGATACGAAGGCGATGTGTGATCTCCGATCTTCAATTTTCTTGCATTGTTCGCTTTGTCTTGCTCTTCTGAGTATTAATCAGTTGCTTGATTTTACAGATGTTGCATAGATGAATAGATCTTGAAGGGAGTTTCGGAACCCTAGGTGCTCCAATTGATGAAAATCGATGATGATGATGATGATTATGATGATGATGATGATGATGATGATGATGATGATTATGACACGTCTTGGTGTTGAAGACAATACTTCTGAAGTTTTTTCTCTGGCGAGATCATTCTGATCCGAAATCTCTTTCTTTGAACTGTTTGCAACTTCCAAATCTTTTCCTCTTCTCCTTTCTCAAAATTCTAAAGGGTTTTGTGTTGTAAAAGAGGATGATAGTTTGGATTAGGGTTCTTTGTTAGCTAGATAGCTTGTGGTGGTTGTGTTAACTTTATAGCTTTGTTACATCTGTGAACGAATTTGATTTCTAAAATGCTTTTTTTGGTTTTTTTAAGGATAAAGAATAGATCTTAGATCTAGGGTTTTGTTATTCTTGTGCAGCTTTTTGTGGTTTTTGTGAACAATTGACAACCCTCAGAAACTGACATCAATGCTTATATACTATGATCAATTTGGGTTTTCTGCTGTGTTGTTTATTTGATCTGCTAACAAGCCTTGCGAATTTGAAAATGGGCTTGAATTAGTTTTGATAACAGGCCTGTGCTGATTTCTAGATTGGGCTTATGCAACTGATATGTTAACTTCTAGATATGTTTTTGGTTACTACAGTGACTGTGATTTTGTTTTTTCTATTGTTCTTTTCACTTTTCCTGATATGTAACTACCTTTCTTTTTCTGAAACTGATATGTGGATTTGTTTGTGAAAACTTGTTTTGCTCATTGGGTTGGAGAATTACAATTCTGACTTGCTTAGACTGTGATGAAATTCTGAGATTTATTGAGTAGTAAATTGTCCCTTTTACTATGAACTAAATTTTATCTTTTGTGATTTGTAGTAATTGAAAAGAAACATGCTTGAAAACTTCTTGCTTAACAATTCTTGTTCATGTCTTTTTGATGATTACTTGCTAACAAATTTGTGTTTTCTTTTCCTTGTTTCATGTGATGGAGGGTGAGAGAACGGTGATTGGTCCATGGCAGGAAGAAAAAGGATTTGTGGCCTGACTTGGAAAAGAATTAAGCATGGAGAGAAGCTTGAAGAAGAAGTTATGGCGAGGTGTAGAACCTTGAAGCTTGCAAATATGAACTCGAGGTCACCATGAAGGTTGCATTTATCACTGTTTTTGTAACTTGTAGCAACTTTTTAATCAAATAACAATTGTCCCAAATAGAATTTGTGTCTTGTAGAAATTGTTCCAAATTAAACTTTTATTTCAAAGAGATTGTACCAAATAAAATGTGTACCAAATTGAATTGGTAGATTTTGGTCTTGTCTTCAATTTTTTTGTAATTTAATGGTGTAATGAAGTTTAACTTGAATTGGAAACGATAAATCTCATGAGAATTGATGGAAAAGCTTGCAAAATGGAGAAATTAAGTGTATAAATGACTTAACTTTAAAGTTTTTAAATGGTGAATGATGATTCCAAATAATGAATGAAATATTGTGAATTCATTTGAAACATGACAATTTTTCATGGGTTTTTAGATGTTGAAACTTCTATAATTGAAAAAAACCTTGGATGAATTTTCTCATGAAGCATGAATGCCTCTTGAGTAACTTTCAAATGAATTTGACAAAGTTCAATCAATTGATATAGAAACTTGAATTTGAGACAATCTTGAATCATCCTTTAATTTGTAAATTCCAAACTCATGAAAGTAAGAAATTCCCTCCACCTTTTGAATTTCAATTTGAAGCTTTGAGTAAAATTGAACCCATGAACTTGGACTAAACAAAATTTTGACATAATGACCTATAATTCCTCAAATTCAACAATCTTGTACCATGTATCTTTACTTGATGATAAGTAATCTCAACATACATAAGGCTTTGAGGTAAAGAATCATGGCCTTGGAAAATTGGTAACATGAATTGGAATTTAGAGTTTATGAACATTATAGGTCAAAAAATGACCTAAAACGTTTCAATAAAATTCATGACCTTCTAAGCACAATTTTCTCTTGCCCATTTAAGCAATCTTATAGATAACGCCATTGCTGACACCGTGAAAAAAGAGCCACCCAAAAACAATGAAAATTGAACGTGTTATAATTCTTGAAAGTTGGATGAAAGTCACTTGAAATTAAGTCAAATTCTTCAAAACGACCTCTAATGTACTCAAACTTTTGATGGCCTTCTACACATAATTAGCTCTCGACTTGAAAAGAGAAATTGGAGATGATTTCAAGGAGATTCATATGCTTGAAGAGTCAATCAAAAAAACTGAATAATGCATAAGTTTTGATCATTTGAACTCGAACTTGCAAATGTTGACTTTTAGTTAACTAACTTTGAATCCACCTACAAAATTTATCTTTTTCGACAACCCAAGGCACTCTTAATCACATATGAACTTGAGATGGTTAAATCTTGATTAAACCATGTTCAAACTTGTCAGAAATTTAGATCACTTGTCGAAAAATGTATGGAAATAAACATATGAATCTATCTCGAAGAGTCTTGAGAGTTAAGCCACCAAACTCGCCTTAACCATGCTAAATGAAGCTTGAGGATAGCGTGGCCTAAGATGATAGGTCACCATTCTGAAACATAGACTTTTGGGAAACATGTTTGTCTTAAACAAACCACAATCCTAATCAGAGAACCATCACTTGAAATCCTTGATCTGTAACCCTGTCTTCTAAAAGAAACAAAATAAACAAGACATATTTTTGGATTTTGGTAAGTGGTCAGTAATATATAAAACAAATGTATACAAGATACATAATTATGGTGCTTGGTAATCCCTCAAGGATGAACTTAAAGATAAGAAACAGTAGAACGAGAGAACCGACCCTAATGTGTGATCTTAATGTATTGATAAAAGTGAGATGATGAGAAATCATAGGGGGGAAATTGGGGTATAACAATAGAAAACAGTATTCATAGCTTCATCTCAAAACTCAAATGGCAATTGCTTAACACTAAGCATTACTCTAGATGATTCTTGTATCGCTCTAGTCTTTTTCTCAATGATTCCATCTCCCTGAATTTTCCAGAAATAAAAGAACTCATGGCTTATTCCTTCAAAATCACAAAATTCAGAAAAAATTATATTCTTAAAATCCATTTCATTGTTACTTCTCACCTAGACAATCATACTTTTCTTCTCCTCTTGAATTCTTTGACACAAATGTTTGAATACTTCAAAGATATCTCTATTTTTTTCTAAGAAAATTCATCCAAGTATATCCATAAAATTCACCTTTAACCATAAAGACATACCTTTTTCCTCCTAGGATATCTATCTATGATAGTCTCACTACATCCATATGAATATGTTCCAAAACATTAGAAGTAGTATGATGTTGCAACATTGGATGTGACATCCTGAAATCCTTTTTATTTTCACACTCATCACAAACTTCTCCTTCTTTAATCTTGAGGTCTGGAATACTCCAATGGCTCATTCATATATAACTTCCTTTATTCATTTGAAATGAAGATGTCCAGGTTTCTGGGGCCATAACTTCACTTCATCCTCATTGTTTATTGAACATGTGGAAGAGTAAGCAATTATTTGAGGTTTCCAAAAGTATAAGTTGTCTTTGGACCTTATCCCTTTTATTAGAACAACTTATTTCTCATCTTTGATTAGACATTCTGATTTTGAGAAGTTGAGTAGCAAACCTTGGTCACATAGTTAACTAATGCTAATAAGATTATCATTTAGTCCTTTAACAAATAACACACCTTCTAACATGGGACAACCATCACACGTAAGCTTTTCAACTCCTTTGATTTTTCCGTTAAACCCGTCACATAATGTGGGATGAGATTTGACATCAACCAACATCTTCTAAACCCCTGTCATATGTCTAGAGCATCCACTATCAAAGTTCCAGTCTTCACTAGTTGATTCCCTCAAGGAAGTATGAGCTATAAGGTTAATATCCCTATTTTCAAAAATTCTCTCCTTGCTCAATTTATTGGCCTTTGATTTACCTAAAGATTTTTTATCTCCATACATTTTGAAGCAAAAAGGCTTTATATGACCAGACTCATCACAATAGTGACATCTCCAGGTAGATTGAGGTTAATTTGAAAATTCACTATTTATACCAGGATGTTGTAATATGTACTTGGATATGTTGATCTCTTTCTTTTTTTCAACAGGAAAGATCGTATCTTCTGTCATTCTCCTTGGTTTACTATCAAATTAATAATGAACTTTGGTATCTTCATCTTCTTTCATCATATTTATGAAATCAGTCAAGTTATCGAGCTTTGAATTTAAGTGTGTTACCTCAGTTTGAAGATGATAAACAATACTTAAGAATTGCTTCCTTTAATTTTCCAAATCAACAATGATCTTTCGTTGCTATTCCTATTTCTTTAGGCTTTCTTTACACCTGTCACAAGTATCCTTGTAGGACACATCCAGGTCCATAAGGATCTCTCATCACAAGCTTCAACTTCATCTGCACATTTTCCAGATAGAGCCAACACAAGTTAGATAGTATCAAAATTATCTTCATCTTCTGACTTATCATCATCAGACCAAGATGCAGTGAAGCCCTTCTTCCGTTTCTTGAGGAAGTTGGGACATTCAGGTCTAATATGACCACATCCTTCACATTCAAAACATTGAATGCCTCTACTTTGAATTGGATTCTCTTTCGATCTTGTTTTCTTTGGATTATCATGATTGTTACTGATGTCATATGAGATGTTTTTGACATCTGGTCTCCCTCTTCTGTCCAATATTTTTAATACCTTATTGAATTTCTTCCCAAGAAGAACAATGGTATTAGAAATATCCTCATCACTGTCCAGCTCAGCTTGACCTTTATCATCTTCAGCCGTAAATACAAAATCTATGTTTTTGTTCTTTTTCACAACCTTGTCACCAATATCCAATTCAAATGTTTGAAGTGACCCAATAAGTTCATCAACTCTCATGTTGTTGATGTTCTGAGCTTCTTCAATTGTTGTGACCTTCATGTCAAATCTCCTAGGTAAGGACCTGAGAATCTTTCTGAATAACTTTGCTTCTGACATCTTCTCTCCCAAGGCACTTGATGCACTAGAAATTTCAAGAATCTTCATTTGATATTCCTGAATTGTCTCATCATCATTCAACTTCAAATTCTAGAATTTTGAAGTTAGAAATTGAAGTATTGAAATCTTCACTTTAGAGGTAACTTCATAAGTTTTCTTGAGAATTTCCCAAGCTTCCTTGGCTACAATACATGTATTAATCAGCCTGAACACATTTTTATCAACTCCAATGAATAGAGAATTCAAAGCCTTGGAATTTCCAATGGCTTCTTTATCATCATTTTTCATTCCACTATTCTTCAGGTTTTATCATTTTAGTTTCAATTTCTTTATCATCTTTGTCAATATCTTTCACAACAGGATTATTTGATCCTTTCAAAACAGACTTTCATGCTTTATTGTCCATATATTTCAGAAAAGCTACCATTCTGACCTTTCACCAGTCATAGTTTGAACCAACCAACATAGGTGGTATGTTGTTATATCCTCCTTATTTCTCCATAGTGCCAGAAAATATATCCCTGAATCTAACCCATTAAACAAAATAGGGTGTCTGCTCTTGATGCCAATTGAAATTCTAGCACGCACAATATCAGAATTCATGACTGTTAGACGGTGTGGCAAGTGATAGAGAAGGGGGTGAATAGATCACCTCATTATTTATCAAGGATTTAAAATCTTTTATCAAAGTTTATTAAAAATAGCAGAAAAACACGGTCCCGAATCGACTTCCGTCTATTTTGAACCGGCTACTAGAAAGTCGGACACACGATAAACTTATTGGATTTTGCTAAGAATAAATAGATGAAAATCTAACACAAATCAACGTACGTTTTTAATTAGCTTATCACAAGAACGCTATTTCCAATGAACAAAAAACTTGCACACAATTTTGTCGAACAATTGGCGTATGCTTGTTCGATGATCAACAATAATGGTGGTTTTAGAAAAAGAGTGTGTACCACTATTGTATCATTAAACAGAAAAACCAGCGAACCAATTGAATCACAAAATTGAATAAAACGTAAAGAGAAAGAAAGAAGAAAAAAAACAATACACAGGTAGTTTGGTAAGGAAGTTCCCAAATGTCATCCTCGCGTGTGGAAACGTCTCCCTCTCAATTCCAAAACTGAAATTGAGACCTGTTATATCAATTTTCCGAATTTTGTTTACAAGGTTACAATACAAAGACATAACGTAATCACTAAGATCTTATTCTTCTTCTAAGAACCTTCACTTGATATGAGCTTATCAAGATTTTCCTTCAATATCCACAATAAATCCTCCGCTTCCACGAGCTGTTTGCGAAATCACCCTTATTTCCAAACCCCTCTGTTGTACCCAAAAAAATTTCCCTCCCATCTCTCAAAGATTTTTCTCACAAAAATTTCCACTAAGTCAAGGCTGCATAAATTTGCTTCGATTGAGCCCCTAACCTCCTTCAAGATTGCTTCAAATTTCCAAGCTTCGATTGGAGCCTTTTCCTTTTGCTTGTTTTATGTATCCATGTTTCGACTGGGCATTTATTTCCTTTGAAACAGCTTCCTTTAATTCAAAATGGAAGGGCCTCCTGTCAGTGTACTTCGATTAAGAAGTTAGGGGCTTCTTACTGGCTTCTTTCGATCATAGGGCATTGGCTTCTTACTAGTTTCTTTTGATTTAGAAGGTGTTGGCTTCCTACTGGCACCTTTTGAAAGATTTCCTTCCATTCACAAGGCAGGGACCTCCTACATGTATGCTTCGATTCCACCCTTGAAAACCTTCGAGACACATAGTTTCTATACTATGACATACCTGGATGCCCCTTTCAGAAGGTACATAACTGGCGCATTCGAAAGACAGGCGCATGGTCCATTCGAAGGGCATATATTTTCCCCATTCGAAGGACATGTATTGATGGATTTTATGGGGAATACGTGGGTGTTCTATTTGAAGTATTTACTTTGGTGGCCCATTCGAAGGAATTGCAAATGATGCACACAAGTGATGCATGTGGTCCCTTCAAAAGTTCACACACATTAGTTCAAAACGAAGGATACACATATTGTTGGCCATTAGAAAGAGACACATAATGCAAGTTTATCTTATGATGAGTCTTGGTCCTACATGTGGCCAGGCCCATACCTCTTGTGCATTAGCATTCGAAGATGGTGACAAAAGAGGTTTTCGATTGGCCAGATTGAAATTTTTTGTTTGAGTTTGTTTGAATCAAGTAGCAAAGGCAAGTAGACTCTATCGAAGAAGCCTTGATGAAGGAAACTTTGAACAGATTCGAATCTAGAGTCATCAAAAAAGACAAATGCATATGACTTCTGGACAATTCAAATTGATGCAGATATTGACTTAATTAAAGAAACTCTGGTAAGGGAAACTCTGATTTCAGAGTCATCAAAGATTTGAGCAATTCGAATTGATATGGATGGAGCCATTCGAAGGAGATGAATCAGATCCATTCGAAGGAGCTGAATTAGAGCCATTCGAAGGGGGAAATCAGAGCCATTCGAAGGAGGAAATCAGATCCATTCGAAGGAGCTGAATTAGAGCCATTCGAAGGAGGCAATCAGAGCCAATCGAAGGAGGAAATCATATCCATTTGAAGGAGGTCATCAGAGCCATTCGAAGGAGCTGAATCAGATCCATTCAAAGGAGGTAATCAGAGCCATTCAAAGGAGGCAATCATAGACATTTGAAGGAGGGAATTCGAAAGTCAAATGTCTAGGTTCATTCAAATTCAAAAAGGGACAAGAAACCATGTTTTTGGCAATGTTTCAAAATGGTATTCGTGGCTTTAAAACACCAACTTAATGGTTGTTTATTCCTTGGTTCTCTTGTCCCCTCCATCCCCTCGATATAAGGAGCACACTATCAAGCTCCAAACACCTAGAGACAGCCTAAGAGAAGCGCACCAAAAACTCTCCAAACTCAATAAGATCACACCACACTTGTTCTCTCTCCTTTCGAATCCAAGAGCATCAGCAACACTGGTCCCCCACACAAGTTCTAGTTTTAAGCAAGGTAAGTCCCCTTGACCTTTCATCTTTCATTTCAGCATGACATGTAAATAACCCTGTACTTACTTTTCGTTTCAGCATAATATCTAGATAGCCTCCTAGTTGTGTTCTTCGTTTCTTCCCTCTTGGTTTATTTTTTTCTTGTTGGAACTAACCTGTACAGATTCAAGCGAAAGACAAAAAGAGTGTGAATGAAGGATATGCACTCATGCTTCCCCACAAGTCCATATTACTTCATATTCTCAATCGAAAGAAATAAAGAAGGTGTAAATCAAAGGTTGCCCATACCATTCCCTGGTTCAATCGAAAGAGGCAAGAAAATATGCAAATCAAAGCTTGTTCACGTTAACTCTTAAGCCCAATCAAAAGAAAGCCAAAGGAGGGTGAATCAAAGGAGTCCTTCCTCTGGATCGAAAAAAAGCTTCTATTCATTTTTTTTTTGTTTTTACTTATTTCTTTTATTTTCTTTCCTCATGTTTTATTAACATTAAAACCAAAATCACAAAAAAAAGACATTAGGCTAATATTTTTCTAATTAAGTTAATTTCATAAACAAATTAATAAATCATTTTAACCTTTTCTTGGACTTAAAATTAAATAGACTTAGACTTTATTTTCTTTCATAAACAAAAACAACCAAAAAGATTTATTTTCCTTAGGTTTTGGACGTACCCATTAATTTGTTTGTGCATTTATGTATTTTCGCATTTTTCATCTTATTGTAACTGCTTCCCAGTTTGTAATAGTAATTAGGACTTTACTTTTCGCATTTCTATAATGTACCTCTCACAAAGTCGTGTAATAGCGTAGGATTTACATTCCCGTACTTCACATTTCTGCACTTTAAATTCTTTTATATATATTAACTGCTAGTAACTAGGATTGCATGATAAGAATAATAACAAAACGCTAGCAAACCTAACAAAAAAGACAAAAAATAACTGAAACATAACACATATGCACATATGCACCTCTAAGGTATGCCCACTTTGGTTGCCTTCGGAAAACAGTCATAATTCTCGAAATGAGAGAATATTTAGTGGATGTCCTCTAGTTTGAAAGGATCACAAGTCCCTTGATGACCCTCTCGACGTTGCCTCGGTTAAAAGTGATCTTAGTACTTTAGGACAATTAATAAAATTTCTTGCCAAGTTGCCTTCGTGACCGTAACGTCCCTTCGAATGTCCCTTCACATCCAACGATGGGGCTTCGTATCAATCAATGGTAAGATTGCAACATTTAAAGGAAGAGGAAAGGAACATTGACCTTTTGGGTAGGTAGGATGCTCATAGTTGTTTGCTTGCTCACAACAAAAAATCATTTTCACACATACACTTTCAATTGAAACATTTTTAAAAGTCAAAATCCTTTGTACGCATTCTTATAGAGACGAGGATAATTACAAAGGCACTTTTCAAAATCTTTCAAAAACATCTTCCACAAACACTTATTTGAACTATTTTGAAAACCAACACTTTGTACGCATTCTTATAGAAACGAGAATCAGTACAAAGATGTTTTCAAACTATTTTCAAACCCACACTACAAGCACATTTTCAATCAAAATCAAAGTGAACTAGAAAGCAACTAAGAGCCCGTAGATAACTACGGATGGAAAGGGTGTTATCACCTTCCCTTTCCATAATCTACCCCCGTTAGTCAGAAAATCTCGAAAAGGTCTTTTTCTTTTCTTTTCACCCTTTCCTTAATTTGGATAAAAGAAAAGTCGGTGGAGACTCTTGCTTACCGCAACATTTGCGAACACAAACGCAAAACCAGTATTAAACCGCCCGTTCTGCCACCGTATCACATAACTGACGACTCTGTTGGGGATTATTAAAAAGTGGGTTTACCTTAGAGTTAATTCATTCTAAAACTATTTTAATTTCTTGCTTTGTATCCTTTATCCTTGGAGGGTTGTTTGGGTTGTTACTAAAAGATCCTACACCCGGATCTGGGGGCATCTTTTTAGGTAAACAGAAATAGATCATGGAGACTGTATGGAATATATCGATATGGTTGAAGAGATAGCTGTGTTGGTGTGACACTTTGGTTGGTACCGGTATCCCTTGTGTTAAATCGTGTCAAACACGGAGCCGCCGCGTGGTGTCTTGAAGCACTAGCGGACCTTAGAACCTTAGTTGAACAAACTTGGCCATTAGAAAGTAGTGAGATAGTCGGCCTCAGTGTAAAGTTGGGGATTGGTTTATACTCGATGCTACATTCATTGAGATCGGACTTTTGAGATGTTTTAGCCGCAAGAAAAGATTGCTAAGCTGAAATAATGCTCGATAGTGAAAGATCAGTGATATTGAGACTCCTTAGAACCCAATTACTTTTCTAAGACAGGTTGAACCAACTAAACTTAAAAAGGATACTTACCTACCAACCCCATGAAATCCTAAACCTAAGGCTGCTTGTGTGACTTGTTTGCTTTCAACTTGAACTACTTGCAGGGTTCTATTATCTAACAACATGATTTCCTTGCAGGATTTGTTTACAGTCATTATCCAATAACCTGGATTTCTTGCAGGGTTTACTTGCTTATGCCACCTTACACTTTTGCTTAATGCATATCATACACATCATAACATCATGCCATAGCATTTCCTTAACCATTTCAAGGATCTCAAGGGCCTGTGGTGCAAGTTATGATGAACCAGACGTCTAGCAAGGGGCAAGGGGATTTAGTTTCTCTAGCCAAAGCCGCCCAAAGATCAAAACAACAACTTGAGTCAGGGGCTATGACCTACTCGATATGGTGAGCTTGACTCTTGTAGAAGGACATTCAACGATACGAAGTTCTTCAATCAAAGCTGCAAAATTCAACTTCTGACATTTTCTTGTTTACCCCGCGAGATCCTGGAAAACATTGCATGCATGTCATATCATAAAAGGTTTTCTAGTACAGGTTTCTCATGTTCTTGCTGTTTATTTCAACAAGGGAAATGGATCTCAAACAGAACAACATAGATCTCTAAATTCAAGAGGCTCAGTTCATGGAAATGTTCCTAAACCTATCCAAGGGGCAGGAAGAATTAAAAGCACTCCTCGCTGGGAATCTGACTAAGAAACGTCCTGACAACAACAAGGATGACCAGGTTGAAAAACTGCAAGCTGATATGGAAGCAATGAGAATCCAGATGCTGGGGTAGATGGATCTTATCCAAAACCTATCCCAGGGACAAGAAGAGTTGAGAGCCCTTATAAGCAAAATTCATCAAGATGGATGTAACCGTATGATAAGACAAGAAGTTGGCTGGGAGGAGAGTGGACCTTTCCCAAATGGTGCTACGTCACAACCTCGCCAACAAAGATAGGGTAATCAGTGTAAGCAGAATATATCTAAAAGATGCTTTACCAAAATCAATGTGTCATTAGCTCAAGCATTGCAACACGTGTTGGAGGCCAAGCTGGTTACGTTGAAGGATCCTCCCCAAAATCCAAACACTGCTTCCTGTTGTACCCCAATTTTTTCCCCTAAGATCCCTTTATCATACCATATTGATTCAATCACAACAATATCACATTAGGGTTCTTGGTTCTCCTCCCTATCTTTAGCTTTGCTCTTTAAGGAATCACCAAGCACCTTGACTTGTTTTCTTTTGTGATCATGAATATTTTGTCTTTATTTTTCCTTTTAATTAATAAAATGCAATGTTGGTTTGTCTTACTTGTTACTAATGTAGGTAAAGGCAATGAGGTTTAGCAAGTTGCTCCATGGGTTCATGAGTTTATTTCCATGCCCTAGGAAATAAAGCATGAGAATTCCAAACCTCACCATTGAATTTGTTTTGGAAGGGATGACATGGCAAGGTTATTTTGGTTCACTAAATTTCCAAGATATCAAGATGGATTTAAAAGTGCAAGGGATTGATTGAAGAAGTTGTCATGGTTGGACAAGGTCTTGTTCCCATTGACCACAAGTGCATATTTTTCTAAATTCTCAAGATATGGAAGTAGTTTTGGTGGATATGAATTCTCATTTTCATACTCAATGACTTCTATTTACAAAGGAAGAGTGTTGGTACAAGAAGGTGATTCAAATTTGTCAAGGTTCCTCAAAGCATTTTCTTGATCTAGGAGCTAGGGTTTTGAACTTCAAAGAAGTATATCTTGCTCATCTTTTGGTATTTTTGAGTGATTACAAAGACATCCTTCTCTTCAAAGGGTTATTAACCAATCACTTCAAAAGTTTCAAGGAGTTTTAATGTGGAAGAAACTTGATGATGAAGAAAGATTACAAGTCCTCCAGATGAACCCCCCAATTTCTCATGTGTGACTTCAAATGATCATAACTTGGTCAATTTTTATCACCTTGAGCCCAATCTTTTTCCATAATGATCTTGAGGATGTGAAATGTATCCCTTATTTTATGTGCAAAGTTAGAAAATTGAATGGAGATTCCCTAAGGATACAAAAGATTATAGGTTATTTCATGTTTTTTACCAACTTCAACAATTCATAACTCTCTCAATTTTTTGAGATTTTTAATGGTTCAAGTTTCAAAATGTCATTCTAGAGTTCTATTTCATGCCATATTTTTTGATCAAGAGAAAATTCCAAGTGGAAGGACATGTTTGGATGAAAAACATCATAGGTCACTTTTGAAGAAAAACTTGAAATATTTCTAAGTGTGGAAAGTCAACCATTTTCTTCCAATTTTGACTCAACACAACTTCTTGCTCAAACATCCAATTGATCTCACTCCTTGCACATTGTAAAGCTAACTTCATCTTTCAAATGCTTCAAAAATCACATCATATGGTGCTCTACATTGTTGGCACCGTGGTTATGAAAGTAGCATCATAAAATGAAAATTCCAAGTTAAGTCAGATTCTAAAATTGGTTTAAATCCAATTACAAGTCTGTTTAAAGATCTATTTCAAGTTTAATCATGTTTAGGAACTTGCCATAACAGGAAACGACCCTTAAACCATTCATTTTGCTGTGTTTTGAGCCATGTGAAGTCAAAATTTTCACACTTAGCAGGTCCACACGATTTCATTGATTTTGCCTCCAATTCACACGAATCTAATGGTACCAGTCTGGTTTGCTAATTTTACAGTTTGAAAGATTCAATTTGGGGATGGCTGGAGGTTGAAGACGATGACATGTCCGTCTTCAACCAATGATATGAGGCCATGTTATTTTTTTGAAATGGATACAATATGCTTGCCTTGCCATGCACGTGTCTCAGGAGCCCTTGGATCTGATTACTTTTGTGAGTCAGACTCCATCCAACGCGCCACATTTTAAGTTGTTTTATTTTAAAAGTGTTGGATCCGGTGTGATATTTAGTAATGACCATGATATGCAGAGCACGCCAGATCCCTTGGTTTTATTATTAACAAGTTCTGATTCTCATCCAATGGTCCACATATTTTTGACTTTATTTTTCTTTTCTGATTTTAATATTTAATTGTTTTAAATTTCAAAAAATAATAGAAAATTTATTTTTTAGTCAAAAAATATGAAAAAATTATGAAAAATATTTTTGAGTTTTCTCTTTCTGATTTTTATTTTTTCACAATTTTATTTTGTGTTTTAATATTTTTTATAAATTTTTACTTTATTCGAATTTTTTTAAATGTTTAAAAACACTTTTAAGCATTTTTTAATTCTGAAAAAAAATATGGAATGATCCAACGATATTGTGACAAATATTGGTGACCTCATTTATTTTTTATTTCTGACTTTTCTATTTTTCATCATTTTTGGTTTATTTTACTGATTTCTTTTAATTTTAAAAAATAGTTTCTGACTTTAAAAAATTACCAAAAATTTTATAAAATTATTTTAGTTCATTTCTGATTTTTCTATGGTCTTACCTAATTTTTCTTGATTAATTTGAATATAGTTTCCTTTTTTCTCTATTATTTTCATTTTTTGATCATTTAAAAACCCTAATTCTTTATTTTAAAAATACAATTTTTTTTAAAATATTTTATGGCTGATCTTGAGTTGAATTTTGATCATGAACTTCATTAACATCATTGGATCCATGGTGTTGAGTCTAACTCCACAAAAATGGATGAATGATTTTAATAATAGTTTGATTAAATTTTAATTCAAATGTGGTTTATATATTTTTCCCCACCCTTCTTCATATTATCCCTTTCTTATTGCACTAAGTGTTATTGGAGCATGATCTCTATATCATGTCTCAAAACAAATGGTGCATAGATTTCTATTGACCAGCCTCAAAATAGGTGCGACTTCTACATAAGTCCACTTACGATTGCTTAACATAGCGCTAAATTTTGTCCTGATTCGAATAAATGATCATTCATGGCCTAAACCTATGTTTGCAAGCCCAAGTATATTAATTTGATCTCTTTGATCCAATAACCTTAAGATTCATTGTGTGGAGGCTTTGGTTCTACCAAACCTCTAATGGATCTACAACACTTTTGGTCAACGCGGATCGCTTAAACATCGTTGATCGTTAAATGGTACTTTTGAGGATTCCAAATGGATGATATACTTGACAAAAAGCAAATGCAACTTGTTGTGTGGAGACTTTGGTTCTACCAATCCTCTAATGAGTTCCAAATGCAAGTTTCAAGATGGTCATCCAACTAACCACTAATTATTAAATTATTTTTACTTTATGCCCTTTTATTTTTTATGCTTTATGTACCATTTACTTTAAGCATTACATTTCATGTCATTTTTATTTTTCTCACTTTAGCCTTTTCTTTTCTCTTCTAAGACACCTAATAATCAACATGAACCATAAAAACCTTTAAAATACTTAGACTATTTGGTTACTATCCTTGGCATTATGGAGTATTGGACTTCTTGGACTTAGGATTAGAAACCTTGGTCTATGTTGGAGATATTGTGACCTTAATTGATATTTTGTCTGGAGTTCTTGAGGTTTACCTCAAGACATTGGGTTGTTTGTTTGTTTTATGTGCAGGTTATTATGATTACATTCTTTGTTTGTAATCTGGAAATCACCCGTAAACATTTGTTACTCTGCCCAATTTTTATGAAGACTTAATATACTTGAAGTTTGGTTCTCTCAAGAGGTCTAGTATCTTTGCTTGTTTGGTTTCAATCCAAAGAATGGGAATTGTATCTTGACTCATAATGTCAAGTATTGGCTTCTTTTTGGTTAGATGGTTTTTATCCCTAGCTTTTACCTTATGCTTTAGTATAGTCTCTTCTTCTCCTCCCATCTTCTTTAATTTAAAAAATCTTCTCCCTCCTTTTGAAAATTCTTCTTGTTTTTAAACTTGAACCATTTTCATAATAAACTTGGACTTAGGTCCATGCATTTTCAAAACATTTTCCTAAATAAACTCTAATAAACTTAATAATATCTTGACTTTTTTTGTGAGAAGACTAAAAGTCAATCAATCTCATTACAAACCATTTTTCCACTTTGGCTTTTTACTTTAAAACCTTTCTCAAAAGATTGGACTCTTGTCAATCCTTGTAGTGATGCAAACAATTATACTTCTGCAATATGTAGTGAAGTAAGGTATTTTCCACTTGGGTGTTGAGTGAGCCATTATTGATTTTAAAATCCAAGTCTTATCCTCCACTTTGAGATGATGCAAATTCTCCTTTCTCATGATTGTGGGTAGTAAGTATGTTTTCCACACGGACAATGACGATGATGTCTTATCTCATAAAATTAACCAACACACTTGTGTTTTAAAAATATTTAAAAGAGGAACTACGTGTACCCTGATCCCCTATTACACGAAAAGTGGTACGTAGGCACTAAAGGTTCGCAACCTCGGCAGGTGCAAAAAACCATAAAAACATATTTCTTTTCTCACCTCCACCATCCATTTTTATATAACATTTTATAGCCAAAATATACATATTTTACAAAGAGGTTCCTGCGGAGTACCGTAGAAGTTTAGGGTGCTAATACCTTCCCTTTACATAACCAACCCCCTTAACTTGAATCTTTCCCCTCTTTTTGTGTTACTCGCCCTTTTCCCATTCCTTTGGAAACAATAAAGCACGGTGGTAATTTTTATTTTGATCTGTATAAGTCTAGTCAATCCAATGGCTTAGTCTTAAATACTTCTACCGCTATAGAAAAAATGGTGACTTCACTGGGGAAAGATTGACCTCTTGCTGGTCCATCCCTAAGTGGGTTGAGCCTATCTTTGTTTTTATTTGTATATGTGTTATCATTGTTTATGTGGTATATGTTGTATATATTTTTGTGTGGATTTTCCTGGTTTTCAGGGTGCTTGGTGATTACTTATAAGTCCTATACCTGGACTTGGGAAAACTTTAAGATAGGACGGGCGGTATAGTCATGTTAACTTTGAGGGAGTAATCTCAAAAAAGGAGGCATGAGATCCCCCACTCAGTGGAGGCCCCTTTAACTATAGTGTCGTTTACCGAATAATCGGGAAGATGTGCTGCTTTCGACCTGGGAGCCTGCTGAAGTTGAGGACCATAGAATACCTAACCCATCTTGGCCTTTTAGGTGTAGTGGGGAAGCTATGACGGAGTAATCCGGAAATAGTTGTCACACGATACTATTCTCGGATGAGTTTTTCTTGAAAATATTACTAACTACCGAGTTAATCGGGAAGTTGGTAATATCCGAAGGAAGGGTGTAGACTCTGGGAACCTTTAGAACCTTGTTCAACAGGTGATAACTTTTAGACCAACACCTTATGGGTAGTAACTTCAACCTCATGCTCGTGACGTTGAACCTATGAACCCTATATGTGTTGTTGCATCATGCATCCATGCACTCATAAGTATCTTTTGAAGAAATTTTATTTCGAGGGACTTAAAATTTGACCATTTATGAATATCTCAGGTACTTTTTGACCATGGATTCTGGAAAAAGAAAGTCCGAGAAGTACAGTTTCAAGGATCCCAAGATAGATGAGTTGATCAGTTTAATTCCCGAGATCAAGTGTTTTGCAGTTTTTCAGAAGAAGTATGGATCCATCATTCCTCTTATGAAGCTTAGGATGAAGGAGTGTATTCTCTCGACCTTGGTCCAGTTCTATGATCCGATGTATCATTTCTTTACTTTTCCCGACTATCAGTTGATGCCTACACTAGAGGAGTATTCTTATCTGTTTGATTTACCTGTTACCTATCGTGTTCCTTTTACTGGTTTAGAGGGTGAGCCAAAACCACATGAGATTGCTGCTTTGATCCATCTAGGGAAGTCTGAGGTGGAAGCCCATATGACTGCTAAAGGAGGCATTAGAGGATTATCGGCCCAGTTCTTATTGGATAAAGCTTGTTACTTTGCCATGATGAAGAGTACAATCGCTTTTGAGGCCATCTTTGCTCTACTTGCCTACGGGTTGTTTTTATTTTCTAATGTGGATAAATTTATTGACGTTAATGCCATCCGGATCTTAATGATTGGAAACCCAGTTCCTACATTGTTGGTTTATGCTTATTACTCCATTCATCTTCGGAACTCTTATCATGGGGGGATGATTATCTGTTGCACGCCTTTGTTGTACCGGTGGTTTATCTCTCATATGCCTCAGTCTGATGCTTTCTGGGATGTCAGGAAGGAACCCCGTTGGGCTCTTAAAATCATGGAACTTACTAACTCGGATATTGATTGGTATCATTGAGCTTACCAGGATATAGAGATTAATGACAGTTGTGGTAGTTTCCCCAATGTACCTCTTCTTGGTACAAAGGGAGGAATTAACTATAACCCTTTTCTTGCACGGTGACAGCTCGGTTATCCGATAAGGGATTAACCAAATAGTATTCATTTGAGTAGTTTCTTTTTGAAGGAGGGTGGAGACCATATGGAAGCTAAGGAGCAGAATGTGAAGGCCTGGAATCACATTCATAAGAAGAGTAGGAAATACTTCGGACCTAGGGGGGCTGTTTCTTTGGAGCTATATCTTCAGTGGGATCAAGCGAGAGCTATTCGGTTGAAGATGCCGTATTCCTGGGAAACACCTATGCCTTATTTGTTTGTAAAGACCACTCCTCCCTTATTGGATGATATAGAAGAGCTATAGCTTGCTTTGGTCAGGATGCAACAGGAAAAGGAAGCTTGGAAGAATAAGTTCCAAACTTTAGAGATTTCCTATAGAGAAGACTTGAAGGAGAAAGACAACTTGATTGAGATTCTTGAGAATCGGGCTATAGAGATGATGGAGAGGCAAGGGGATTTATTTTCTCCTAAGCCTCAGTCAGATGTTGATTACTCACTTCCTGATTCATGAGATTGGAAGGAGGTTGCCACCAGATATGCGGAAGAAAACCAGAGGTTGAAGGCTCAGATTTCCAGGCTTATAGGGAAGCGCCAACGTATAGAGTGATCTCCGACAGCTTTACTTCTCAGGGTTTTAGACTTTATTTTCATCTTGTACTTGGGATTGTTGAGACTTGTAACCTATTTTGAAGTTATTATAATAAAATTTTACAGTATTTCAAATGCGTTATTACTTTGATATTTGCAATGTGTCTATAAATATTAAAGTCCCTTGAAATATAATAAAAACAAATCATGTGCATTGCATATAATGCATCATATTGCACATATTTCTTGAATTTGTTATGCATATCCAGGTGTCTTACAAAGCTTCTTTACTTCGTACAGCAAGTTGACTCACCACTACAACACTCGAGCTAATTTCAGAAGGAAGATGGACAACTTCGAAAAAGAGAATCGCGAGCTGCGCAAGGAGGTTTCTTCTTTGAAGGCTGGCATTGCCAATCTTACTACTCTGATGGAACCTATGGTGGCTTCTCAAAATCAGCCACCGAGTGTTCAACCTCAACCAACAAGGGCTACTGCTAAAGCTCTGACTATTCCAGTATCTACTACCCCAACGGTTGTTCAGAATCGCATGCCTCAAGGCTATCCCTAGGGAATGCCAGAGAATTTTGCACCCGAAGGTTTCAATCTTGGTCCTCAAGAAGCTCCAGTTATTCAGACTACTATTACTCCTGCACCTCCTGTGGTGCATACTTATCCTGATGCACCTCCTTCGGTGAATTTGGTTCCATTTGTTAATGATGATGTATGTCGTCCTTTTTCCTCCACCAAGTGAAGACTTGGGTCTTTATGATAGAATGGATGATTTTCAAGAACAGTTTGACAAGATGCAGAAGGAGATGAAGGCCCTCACGGGAAAAGAGTTATTCGGGCAGAATGTAAATGAATTATGCTTGGTCCCGAATGTTAATATACCTGCAAAGTTTAAGGTCTTGGATTTTAAAAAGTACAAGGGCAACACTTGCCCTCGTGCTCATCTGGTAATATATATAAGGAGAATGTCTACCCATACTGATGATCAGCGTCTTCTGATTCACTTTTTTCAGGATAGTCTGACCAGTATTGCGCTGAAGTGGTATATGAGCTTGGACAGCGTCAACATCCATACATTCAATGACTTTGGAGAAGAATTTATCAGACTATACAAATACAACATGGACATGGCGCCTGACCGTGATCAACTCAGGGCCATGGTTCAAAAAGACAGGGAATCATTCAAAGAATATGCACAGAGATGGCGTGAGGTAGCCGACCAAGTGATTCCTCCCATGGAAGAGAAGGAGATGACTAAGATTTTCTTGAAGACTCCGGGTGTTTTCTACTATGAGAGGATGGTAGAAAGTGCTCCAAGTGACTTTATTGAAATGGTAGGCATGGGAATCTGTTTAGAAGAGGCTGTAAAAAAGGGTCGTTTAACGAAGGGTGAAGGATTTGGAGGTGCGAAGAATCCATCTTAAGGGTTTACCAAGAAGAAGGAAGGGGATACAAATGTTGTTATGCGAGAGAGGAGGGTTAATCCTCCTAGAATAAATTATCAATGTCGTCAGCAAGTCGCCTTAGTTACTCCAGTTGTTGGTGTAGCTCCAACCACCGTTACTTATCAGAGACCATCCCAGTAGGGGAATCAAGGGTATAATCAGAGAAGGGAGACTTATGACCCTATTCCTATGAGTTATACAGAGTTACTACCGGCATTGATTCAGAAGAAGTTGGTCCATACCCGACCACCTCCCGCTATACCATCACCATTGCCTTGGTATTACAGAGCAAACCAAACATGTGCTTTTAATAAGGGAGCACCATGGCATAATTTTGAGAATTGCTATCCTTTGAAGACTTAGGTGTGGAAATTGGTAAAGTCTGGTATTCTATCTTTCAAGGATGTGGGCCCTAATGTGAAAGACAATCCTCTACCCAAGCATGGAGGAGAGAATGATGTGAATATGGTGGTCGGTTGTCCAGGCGACTTCCGTATTTTTGATATTCATCTGGTTAGAGGAGATTTGGTGAAAATGCATGCAGAGCTCTGTGAATTTAGCTATTATACGCATGACCATTTTGGTTGTGCTATTTGCAGTACAGACATACAGGGTTGCGATAAGATAAAGGCTGATTTGCAGGTGATGATGGATGAGGGCCTCATCCACATAATCAGGCCTAGGGAAGATTATGAAGAGGAGGTGAACATGGTTTCTGGATGTCCTGGAGAGTTCAGAATTTTTGGTGTGGAGCACATGAATGAGGATCTTGTACAATTGCATGCTACTTTCTGCCACATGGCTGGTCAGGTGAAACATCAGTATGGATCTTACCGAATTTGCTGCCTAGACTCCCGAGGATGTTCAATCGTGAGGAAAGGTGTTCAGTTGTTGTTGGATAATGGAACTATCAAGGTTACAGGTCAAAGGGTTGATTATCGTGTAGTTGATATGATCGAGTCTTGTTTGGCTGAAGAAGAATCGGATGATGAGTATGCCTCTGCAGATGAGTTCTTCTCCTCGGATGAAGATTTGTTTTCCAGAGATGACTCCATAATGAAAAATTATGCTGAAGAAGGGGTAAATATCATTGTGCCTTGTTTTGGTGCACCTGCCCATTTTGAAGTCGAGTATCATAGAAATCCGACTATTACTCCATTGGTGATTAGTTTGCCGAGTCATGTCCCCTACAAGTCAGATAAGACTGTACCCTACAAATATAACACTAAAATCTTAGAGGATGGTGTGGAAGTTCCCATCCAGCCAATGCATGATGTTGGAAATATTGTTGAGACTAGTAGAGTGACCCGTAGCGGTCGTGTATTTGCACCAGTTGTTCGTGGAGATGTTAGCACTGGAAAGAAAATTACTGAGAATGTTGAACCCAAGAAGGTTACGGGTGAATCTAGTGGAGCTACGTTAGAGAAAGAAGTGGATGATATTTTGAAGATAATCAAGATGAGCGACTACAAAATTATAGATCAGCTACTGCAGACTCCTTAAAAAATATCTATCTTGGCTTTATTGATGAACTCCTCTGCTCACAGAAAATCTCTGATGAAGGTATTGGATCAAGCTTTTGTGGAAAGTGACATGCCTATAGACCAATTCAGCAGTGTAGTAGGGAACATTACGTCATGTAATAACTTGAGTTTCTGTGACGATGAATTTCCAGATGAAGGAAGGAGTCACAACCCGACCCTCCACATCTCTATGAATTACAAGAATGATTCACTATCCAATGTGCTAATTGATAATGGATCCGCATTTAACATTATACCGAGGAGTACACTTATGAATTTGAAATATCAAGGAACGCCCATGCGCCCAAGTGGCATTATTGTGAAAGCGTTTGATGGATCAAGGAAATTTGTTATTGGTGAAGTGAACTTGCATATTCATATAGACCGACATTTGTTTTAGATTACTTTCCAGGTCATGGATATTGTACCCGGTTATAGCTGTTTTCTAGGAAGGTCATGGATACATGAGGCAGGGGCTGTCACTTCAACTTTACACAAGAAGATGAAGTTTGTACATGAAGGAAAAGTGGTAATTATAAATGGAGAACATGAATTATTGATATCTCATTTGTCCTCTTTCAGCATTGTGGAGGCGGATGAAGTTGCTGTTGGAACCTAGTTCCAAGCCTTATCCATTGATAACATAAGAGGAAATGAGAATTCCATGGTTTCGCTTAAGGATGCACAACAAGTTGTGCGTAAGGGTCATAATGAGGTATGGGGACAAATTGTGGATCCACCTGTAAACAAGAACAGAGCTGGCTTGGGGTTCTCTTTGAAGAATGACAAAAGTAAGAGCATGAAGCTAAAGTCTACTGCAGGAAAGTATCAATACATCATCCGTAGCGGGGTTATTTTCATCTAAATGTCTCTGGGATTAACGCCATTGTGGAAGATGAAGCAGAGCCGGAAATGCCAAATTACGTGACGCACGGAGTTAGGGTTCAGAACTGGATCACCATTGATGTTCCCTCTTGCATACATGTTTCAAAGTAATTTGTCTTGTTAATCTTTTTGAAAATATTTCACTTTGCCCAAGATGGAAGTATTAATATTGTATGGGCTTATCTGTTTGCTGTGACTTTTAAAATCAATAATAAAAGTTGTCCTTGTTTCCCAAATTGTGTCTTTATTTTCAGCTTTTTCTTGGAAAATGGTAATCAGAAAAAAAAACCTTTCAAAATAAATAATAACTGAAATTCAATCTGTATGATCACTTGTTATATGTGTCAGTTTCTAAAAGCAATCATAAATCATATGTGCAAATTAATTAAAAAACCCATTGAATACAATGACCCTGCACCCTCTCCCAACTTTGAATGTTCTATGTATGGGGCCAAAGAAGAAGACTATGATGAGATTCCAAAAGATGTCTCACGATTGCTTGAGTGCGAGGAAAATGCCATTCATCCATATAAATAGCCATTGGAAGTAATCAATTTGGGTTTTGAAGAAGATCTGAAAGAAGTCAAGATCGGAGCGTTGATGCATCCTGATGTGAAGAGCAAGTTTATTGAGTTGTTGAAAGAGTATGTGAATACTTTTGCTTGGTTTATCAAGATATGCCTGGTCTAGATACAAATATTGTAGAACACTGTTTGCCGTTGAAGCCAGAGTGTCTGCCAATCAAACAGAAGTTGAGAAGAACTCCCCCAGATATGGAAGTAAAGATTAAAGATGAGGTTCTAAAGCATATTAATGTTGGTTTTCTTGTGATGTCAGTGTACCCTCAGTGGATTGCCAATATTGTCCCAGTACCGAAAAAAGACAGAAAAGTTCGCATGTGCGTAGATTATAGAGATCTAAATAAAGCAAGTCCAAAAGATGATTTTGCATTGTCGTACATTGATATGTTAGTGGATAGCACAGCAAAATCCAAAGTTTTATCGTTCATGGACGTATTTTCCGGGTATAATCAAATAAGGATGGCGCCTGATGACATGGAAAAAACAATGTTTATCACACCCTGGGGAACATTCTGTTACATAGTGATGCCCTTCGGGTTGAAGAACGCTAGTGCAACGTACTAGAGGGCTATGAAAACCTTATTCCATGATCTGATGCACAAGGAAATCGAGGTATATGTTGATGATATGATTTTTAAATCTCAGATTGAAGAAGGGAATGTAGAAGATTTGTTGAAGTTGTTTCAGCGTTTGAGGAAGTATCGTCTCCGCTTGAATCCAAATAAATGTACCTTCGGTGTTCGATCAGGGAAATTGTTGGGTTTCATTGTTAGCCATAAAGGAATTGAAGTTAACCCTGATAACGTCAAAGAAATTTAAGAAATTCTAGCTCCGAGAACTGAAAAACAAGTCAAAGGGTTCCTCGAGAATTTGAATTATATTTCCAGATTCATTTCTCACATGACTGCAACATGTGAACCGATCTTTAAGTTGTTAAAGAAAGATCAAGGTTGTGTGTGGACAGATGACTGCAAAGGGAATTTGAAAGTATTAAAGAATATCTGCTTGAACCTCCTATCTTGCTCCCTCATGTTGAAGGAAGACCGTTGATTATGTATCTGACAGTGTTAGATAATTCCATGGGTTGTATTCTGGGATAACAACATGAAACAGGGAAGAAAGAGTATGCCATTTATTATCTCAGTAATACGTTTACTGATTGTGAGTCGCGGTATTCCATGCTGGAAAAGACATGTTATGCTTTGGCTTGGGCGGCAAAACATTTGCGGCAGTATATGTTGAATCACATTACTTGGTTGATCTTCGAAATGGATATAATCAAGTACATTTTTGAAAATCCTGCTCTTACTGGGAGAATTGCTCACTGGCAGATGCTGTTATCTGAATATGACATTGAATACCGCACTCAAAAAGCTATTAAAAGCAGCGTGTTAGCAGACTATCTGGCTCACCATCCAGTTGATGATTATCAGTCTGTGATGTATGACTTTCCCGATGAGGATGTGATGTTTCTGAAAGTGAAAGATTGTAATGAACTGTTTCCTGAGGAAGGTCCTGATCCTGAATCTCATTGGAGTATGATATTTGATGGAGTTCTGAATGCTTATGGTAAAGGAATTGGTGATGTGATTGTCACTCCACATGGATCGCACATTCCTTTTAATGCAAGGTTAACATTTGATTATACTAATAATATGGATTGCATCATGGGTCTCGAGGAAGCTATTGATCTCAGAATTAAAATTCTAGATGTGTATGATGATTCAGCTTTGGTAATAAATCAGATTAAAGGAGTGTGGGATACTCGTCATCCCGGCTTGATCCCTTATAAAGATTATGCTAGAAGGTTGTTACCCTTCTTTAATAAAGTTGAATTCCATCACATTCCTAGAGATGAAAATCAAATGGCGGACACTCTGGAAACTCTGGCTTCTATGTATCAAGTGAATACATGGCATGATATACCTCAGATTATGGTTTGGCGACTGGATAGGCCTGTTCATGTGTTTACAACAGAAGAGGAAGCAAATGAGAATCCTTGGTATTATGATATCAAGCATTTTCTCCAAACTCAGGAATACCCGATTGGTGCATCGAATAAAGATAGAAAGCCATTGAGAAGATTGGCTGGCAGTTTCTTGCTCAGTGAAAATGTGTTGTACAAGAGAAATTATGACATGGTCTTGCTCAGATTGTGGATAGACACGAAGCAGACATGTTGATGCATGATGTTCATGAAGGCTCATTTGGAACGCATGCCAATGGATATTCGATGGCTAAAAATATGCTAAGGGCGGGTTACTATTGGCTGACAATGGAATCCGATTGTTACAAATTTGAAAAGAAGTGTCATAAAGGCCAGATTTATGCGGACAAGGTTCATGTGCCTCCGAAACCTCTTAATGTGATCTCTTCCCCATGGCCTTTATCTATGTGGGGTATTGACATGATTGGGATGATAGAACCCAAAGCTTTTAATGGACACCGTTTCATCTTGGTAGCAATTGATTACTTCACCAAATGGGTGACATTGCTTCATATGCTAACATCACCAAGCAGGTGGGTGTGCGCTTCATTAAGAATAATCTCATATGTCGGTATGGTGTGCAGAGTAGAATTATCACTGACAATGGCTCGAATATGAACAACAAGATAATGATAGAACTTTGTGAGGAATTCAAGTTTGTGCATCACAATTCATCTCCGTACAGACCAAAGATGAATGGGGCTGTTGAAGCTTCTAATAAGAATATGAAGAAGGTTATCCAGAAGATGGTTGTTACTTATAAAGATTGGCATGAAATGCTCCCTTTTGCTTTGCATGGATATCGAACATATGTCCGCACTTCAACAGGAGCAACCCCGGTCTCCCTTATGTATGGAATGGAAGCGGTACTTCCAATTGAGGTTGAGATTCCCTATTTGCGTATGATAATGGAAACCAAGTTGTTAGAGGCTGAATGGGTCCATAACAGGTTTGACCAATTGAATTTGATTGAAGAGAAGAGAATGATGGCTTTGTGTCATGGCCAGTTATATTAGAAGAGAATGAAGAAATCTTTTGATAAGAAGGTAAAGCCTCATGAATTCAGAGAAGGCGACCTCGTGCTCAGGAAGATCATATCTTTTAACGTTGATTCTAAGGGAAAATGGACTCCCAATTTTGAAGGCCCATATGTTGTCAAGAAAGCCTTCTCTGGCGGTGCATTAATTCTTGAAACTATGGATGGCGAGGAGTTCCCACGTCCCATGAATGCTGATGCAGTCAAGAAATACTTTGCCTAAAGAAATAAAAGAACAGCTCGCTAAGTTGAAAACCCGAAAGGGCGGCTTAGGCAAAAAAGAGCGTCTCGGTAGGCCGAAAACCCGAAAGGGCGGTCTAGGCAAAAATTAGAGACATAAACAGAATAAAGTTTCCCGCTAAGTTGAAAACCCGCAAGGGCAGCTTAGGAAAAAGTTAGGGACTTTCTTGGCAAGTAACTGCATCAGACAAGACTTGATCGTTGAAGCAACAATCTTCTTGAATCCTTACCATACTTCAACGGAAGCTGCTGCTCAGGATTTCAAAAGTTGTTAGAGGGGATAGTGGTCATTGTATCTCAATGTATCTTTTCCATTATATATTACCATTTTCAGAACTTTGTAATCATCCATGGAGTCTCGCCATTCGCGGACTACCATTCTATTAATGAAATTTGAGCTTTTACCCAGTTCTTTGTATTTTTTATCTTATTTAGCTTGCAAAGACTCCATTTATTATTGATAATAACTTTCAAAGGGAAAAGATTAAATAACAAAATTGATTTTCAAAAAGATTTACAATTTTCTTTTACTTTAAAATTTGTGACGCAAGAGATAAACATAATTGGTGATCCCAGGAATGGACGAACTCCAGTTGTTTTGAGAAGTTTTTTTTCCCGGGGAAGTTTTCTCAGGATGTTTTCACTGTATTGGGTTTGTGACTCCAGTGTCCCCAGTCATGTTTTGTTTCATTTTTCTTCTTTTCTGAGTTTGCATGATATGAAGACTCAATCCAAGATTTCTCTGGTGAAGGTTTCGCTTTTTTGATAGAAGTTATTTCTTCCCAGAGAAGATGGTACAATAATTACTCTCGAAGAACGCATGTCTCTGGTTTCTCCAGTAAAGAACATATATTGGTTTTCCCTTTGAGAATATGGTGTTGACCTCCCAAATGAAGTCATCACGAAATCCCAAGTTAATGTCTTGATGATAGGACAATATATGCCTTAGTGAAGTTTGTATGTTTTTCCTCCTTCAGAATGGGCCTGAATTCCCTAGTGAATGTTTTGATGATTTGGTGTCCGTCTTCTTTACTTGAAATTAATTTTGCAATCCCTGGTAGAAGCGTTACTTTTGAAAATATTTGTTTCCCCGTTGAAGTTTGAGTGCTTTTCCCTGGTAAAGCCTGGGAAAAGATGTTATATCTCTGTATCTGTACTGTTTTGTCGCTATGTTTTATTTACTTCTGAATTACGTTTCTCCTCAGTGAAGTTAAGCCATGCAGTAGGTTTTGTTTCCTCAGTTTGTGCCTACTTTTTCTTATGGAATGTTCATCTTAGATGTGATTTAGCCGAGTGTTGATTATGCCCGAGTTGGTTTTTCTTGGTTACTCCAAGTGATATATGTCTATTTTGTCAACATATGTACGATAACACTCATACATTCATACATACATCATGCATAGTTAAAATTTGGCAAATCATTAATCATTCACATTCGCTATTATTTTATGGACGTATTTCCCTATTTTGCAGAGTTGTGTTGTCCCCTCTCCAATAGAGTGTCCGTCATAAGCAAAAAGTGTGTGTCTTTTCAATTTCCCCACTAAGTTGTCCCTCGTGGAAGATTTTTTCTTTAGCCTTCCTTTACAGCTCTTTGTCTGGATGGTTTGGCTTCCCCTCTTGAGTTCATTTCTAAGGGAATGTATTTTGGTAGACTATTTTACTCCAGTTTATTTCTGGATGGAATCTTTGTTTCCCAGCAATATTATTACTTTGGACGTTTGAAAGCTTCAAGTTTTGGTTTGAGAATGTGCATTTATTTTGCACGAGACAACTTTATCCCCTCAGCAGGAATATATTGGCATTTCCCTAGGAAGTCATATTTCATTCCCCAGGAAGCCATATTGCTTTCCACAAGAAGTCATTTTTACAATCCTTCCTATAACAACAAGTAGCAGGTCTATTTATTTGAGAAACTTGTACTTCCCTGTAAAAGTCGATGTAACTTTTTTTTCTATCTTCTCTATGAGTGGATAGTTTGTAGTTTGTTGTCAAATTACACAAGTGGATGGAAAGACTTTCAATAATGCAGAGACAATTCATTGTGAAATCTTTGCAAGTGGTAGTCTCTTTATTTGAGACAGCTATATATTACCCTTTCTAGGAAGAATGCCCTGGTTAAAGAAGATGTTGAGACCCGTTCTAGGTGAAATGCCAGAATTTTGGGGAAAACTTGTTATCTTTTTGATACCTTCAGTGAACATTGGTAGTTCATCGTCAGTGAACAGCGATGCTATGATATATTTTCTCTTTCTACCTTCAGTGAAAGTTGGTAGGTCACCTTCAATGAAAGTTGGTGATTGCTATCTTTTTGCTACCTTCAGTGAATGTTGGTAGTTCATCGTCAGTGAATGGCAGTGCTATGATATATTTTCTCTTTCTATCTTCAGTAAAAGTTGGTAGGTCACCTTTAGTGAATGTTGGTGATTGTTATCTTTTTGCTACCGTCAGTGAACGTTGGTAGTTCATCATCAGTGAACGGTGATGCTATGATATATTTTCTCTTTCTACCTTCAGTGAAAGTTGGTAGGTCACCTTCAATGAAAGTTGGTGCGTGTTATCTTTTTCTACCTTCAGTGAATGCTGGTAGTTCATCGTCAGTGAACGGCGATGCTATGATATATTTTCTCTTTCTACCTTCAGTGAAAGTTGGTAGGTCACCTTCAGTGAAAGTTGGTGCTTGTTATCTTTTTTCTACCTTCAGTGAAATTTGGTAGATCATCGTCAGTGAACGGCGATGCTATGATATATTTTCTCTTTCTACCTTCACTGAAAGTTGGTAGGTTACCTTTAGTGAACTTTGGTGATTGTTATCTTTTTGCTACCTTCAATGAACATTGGTAGTTCACTGTCAGTGAACGGCAGTGTTATGATATTTTCTTTTTTCTCTACATTCAGTGAACGTTGGTAGTTCACTGTCAGTGAACTGCAGTGTTATGATATTTTCTTTTCTCTCTACCTTCAGTGAAAGTTTATAGTTCGTCGTCAGTAAACGTCGATGATTTCTTCTCTCTACCTTCACTAAACGTCGGTAGCTCACCGTTAGTAAATGTTGGTGTTATTATTTCTTTCCTCTTCAGTAAACGTTGTTAGTTTCGCCTTCAGTAGAAGTTGGTGTATCCTTTGACTTTTTATCACCCTCTATAAGTCAGGTGTTTTGATTCGGTAGTGATTTATTTTCCTGGTCGGGTTTCTCTTTTGTTTCTTTATTTCCTTTATTACATCCCCAATGGTGTTTTGTGTCTCTTTTATTTTGTTCATACGCATTCATTCTCATAAGCATTGTATGGCAACTTAGGACCAAAAATAGGGTTTGTTTTATATTTAAGTATATTTGATCGCGTCGACACGAAGATTTTTAACCTTCGCATCTCCGGATAGAAGACACTTAAATAAGGGAAGGTGTTGTACCCCAATTTTTACCCCTAAGATTCCTTCATCATACCATATTGATTCAATCACAACAAGGTCACATTAGGGTTCTTAGTTCTCCTCCCTATCTTTCGCTTTGCTCTTTGAGGAATCACCAAGCACCTTGACTTGTTTTCTTTTGTTATCATGAATATTTTGTCTTGATTTTTCATTTTAATTAATAAAATGAAATGTTGGTTTGTCTTACTTGTTACTAATGTAAGTAAAGGCAATAAGGTTTAGCAAGTTGCTTCATGGGTTCATGAGTTTATTTCCATGCCCTAGGCAATAAATCTTGAGAAATCCAAACCTCACCAGTAAAGTTGTTTTGGAAGGGACGGAATGGCAAGGTTATTTTGGGTCACTACATTTCCAAGATATCAAGATTGATTCAAAAGTGCAAGGGATTGATTGAAGAATTTGTCATGGTTGGACAAGGTCTTGTTCCCATTGATCACAAGTGCATATTTCTCTAAATTCTCAGATATAGAAGTGGTTTTAGTGGCTTTGAATTCTCATTTTCATCCTCAATAACTTCTATTTACAAAGGAAGAGTTTTGGTACAAGAAGGTGATTCAAATTTGTCAAGGTTCCTCAAAGCATTTTCTTAATCTAGGAGCCAGGGTTTTGAACTTAAAAGAAGTATATCTTGCTCATCTTTTGGTATTTTTGAGTGATTCCAAAGACAACCTTCTCTTCAAAGGGTTATTAACAAATTACTTCAAAAGTTTCAAGGATTTTTAATGTGGAAGAAACTTGATGATGAAGAAAGATTACAAGTTCTCCAGATGAACCCTCCAATTTCTCATATGTGATTTAAAATGATCATAACTTGGTCAATTTTTATCACCTTGAGACCAATCTTTTTCCATAATTATCTTGAGAATGTGAACTTTATCCCTTCTTTTATATTCAAAGTGAGAAAATGGATGGGAGATGCCCTAAGTATACAAAAGATTATAGGTTATTTCATGTTTTTTACCAACTTCAACAATTCATATCTCTCTCAATTTTTTGAGATTTTAATGGTTCAAGTTTCAAAATGTCACTCAAGAGGTCTATTCCATGCCATATTTTTTGGTCAAGAGAAAATTCCTAGTGGAAGGACATGTTTGAATGAAAAACATTATAGGTCACTTTTGAAGAAAAACTTGAAATATTTCTAAGTGTGGAAAGTCAACCCTTTTCTTCCAACTTTGACTCAACACAACTTCTTGCTCAAACATCCAATTGATCTCACTCCTTGCACATTGTAAAGTTTGTGACTTCATCTTTCAAATGCTTCAAAAATCACATCATATGGTGCTCTACATTGTTGGCACCGTGGTTATGAAAGTAGCATCATAAAATGGAAATTCCAAGTTCAGTCAGATTCGAAAATTGGTTTAAATCCAATTACAAGCCTGTTTAAAGATCAATTTCAAGTTTAATCATGTTTAGGAACTTTCCATAACAAGAAACGACTCTTAAACCATTCATTTTTCTGCGTTTTGAGCCATGTGAAGTCACACTTTTCACACTTAGCAGGTCCACGAGATTTCATTGATTTTTCCTCCAATTCATACGCTTGAGCCTTGCATCATGATCATCTATAAATAAGGATCACCCCTCACTCATTTGGGAAAGCTTTTGGTAGCCAATTGACCCCTATTCAGATCCCACACGAACTCTGAATTTGAAATTCTGATTTCTTACATTCTCACCTTCAAACACCTAAAGCTCCATTCAGCTAGTTTCATTGAACTTCTCTGAAGCTAACCATATGGTTACTTTCAAGAATTGTGACCTATATTGATCTGTAGAAGTCCAGTTTCAGAGAAACTTCTCACTACTTCGTTCAGGTATATTTCTTGGCCAAATTGATTCAAATGAAAGACTAATCCACTTCTTCTATTCTTCTGATTCTCGTGCTCTTTATAGTTTGCAATTTCATTGAGAATTGAGTGAGATATCCCAGATTTTCGTGCTCGCTATTTTTTATGGTTTTCTTCAAACACAGCCTTGCATAATTTATATAAATTTGGCGCGATGGTACCATTAGAATCGTCTTGAAGAGACGAATCTAATGGTACCGGTCTGGTTTGTTAATTTTACAGTTTGAAAGATTCAATTTGGGGATGGCTGGAGGTTGAAGACGATGACATGTCCGTCTTCAACCAATGATATGAGGCCACATTATATTTTTAAAATGGATACAATATGCTTGTCTTACCATGCGCGTGCCTCAGGAGCCCTTGGATCTGATTACTTTTGTGAGTCAGACTTCATCCAACACGCCAAATTTTAAGTTGTTTTATTTTAAAAGTGTTGGATCCGGTGTGATATTTAGTAATAACCATGATATGCACAACACGCCAAATCCCTTGGATTTGATTACTAACGTGTTTTGACTCTCATCCAATAGTCCATATATTTTTCACTTTATTTTTCTTTTCTGATTTTTATATTTAATTGTTTTAAATTTCAAAAAATCATAGAAAATTCATTTTTTAGTCAAAAAAATCTGAAAAAATTATGAAAAATATTTTTGAGTTTTCTCTTTCTGATTTTTATGTTTTAACAATTTTATTTTGTATTTTAATATTTTTTATAAATTTT
Source organism: Vicia faba (assembly GCA_948472305.1). Taxonomy (NCBI): domain Eukaryota; kingdom Viridiplantae; phylum Streptophyta; class Magnoliopsida; order Fabales; family Fabaceae; genus Vicia; species Vicia faba. The sequence continues at coordinate 557,598,650 of OX451737.1, read as the reverse complement.
TACATTATTTTAATTGTTTTAAATGTTTAAAAACACTTTTATGCATTTTTTAATTCTGAAAAAAAATGGAAATATACAATGATATTGTGACAAATATTGGTGACCTCATTTATTTTTTATTTCTGATTTTGCTATTTTTCATCATTTTTGGTTTATTTTACTCATTTCTTTTAATTTTAAAAAATACTTTCTGACTTTAAAAAATTACCAAAACTTTTATAAAATTATTTTAGTTCATTTATGATTTTTCTATGGTCTTACCTAATATTTCTTGATTAATTTGAACATAGTTTCCTTGTTTCTCTATTATTTTCATTTTTTGATCATTTTTAAACGCTAATTCTTTATTTTAAAAATACAATTTATTTATTTTATATTTTCTGGCTGATCTTGGGTTGAATTTTGATCATGAACTTTATTAACATCATGGGATCCATGGTGTTGAGTCTAACTCCATAAAAATGGATGAATGATTTTAATAATAGTTTGATTAAATTTTAATTCAAATGTGGTTTGTATATTCTTCCTCACCCTTCTTCATCTTATCATTTTCTTATTGCACTAAGTGTTATTGGAGCATGATCTCTATATCATGTCTCAAAACAAATTGTGCATAGATTGCTATTGACCGGCCTCAGAATAGGTGTGAGTTCTACATAAGTCCACTTACGATTGCTTAACATAGCGCTAAATTTTGTCCCGATTCAAATAAATGATCATTCGTGGCTCAAACCTATGTTTGCAAGCACAAGTATGTTAATTTGATCTCTTTGATCCAATAACCATGAGATTGATTGTGTGGAGGCTTTGGTTCTACCAATCCTCTAATGGATCTATAACACTTTTGGTCAATGCGGATCACTTAAACATCGTTGATCATTAAATGGTACTTTTGAGGATTCCAAATAGATGATATGCTTGACAAAAAGAAAATGCAACTTATTGTGTGGAGGCTTTGGTTCTACCAATCCTCTAATGAGTTCCAAATGCAAGTTTCAAGATGGTCATCCAACAAACCACTAATTATTAAATTGTTTTTACTTTATGCCCTTTTATTTTTTTATGCTTTATGTACCATTTACTTTAAGCATTACATTTCATGTCATTTTTATTTTACTCACTTGAACCTTTTCTTTTTCTCTTCTAAGACACCTAATAATCAACATGAACCATAAAAACCTTTAAAATACTTGGACTATTTGGTTACTATCCTTGGCATTATGGAGTAATGGACTTCTTGGACTTAAGATTAGAAACCTTGGCCTATGCTGGAGACCTTGTTGTTGTACCCCAAAATTTGCCCTCTCATTTCTCAAAGGATCATCCTGGACTCTCAGGTTTGCTTCTATAAAGTTTCAAGTCTTGAATTACCACTTTTCAAGAAAATCATGCATAAGGGCAAAATGGTCAAAAGCACACTGAAAAGTCAAACTTTGACTTTCAGATCAAATCAAGTTCCAACAATTTTATTTCATCAAGACATGAAATTGGTTCATCAAAAAATCCGGAGTCAGAAATTACTTTGAAAAAAATCAAATTTCCAAACATTTAGTAAATTTTCTAAGTGTTAAGAGTATATGATACTTCAGAACTTCTGAGCCAGCCTCCACGCAAGTGCAGTCAGGAGTTGCAAACATGGATCAAAACATAGTTCTTAAATCAAAACATGACTCTTCAGCATATGGAGTTTATGTTTTTTATCTTCTGCGATCAGAACATCACCAAGCCCCAAAACCTTGTTTGAACAGCCTGCTGCACTGCTATTGCACAATCCTGCAACCAGCTGCCACAACACTCCAAATTGCTACTGATCTAGTCCATGCCTGCATTTTTCCCAAACCCTATATTTGCATCAAATTAGCATACAAAAGCTGTGATTAAAAAGCAATGGCACAATATACTAAAAGGGTTTAAATCCCATTTGTTTTCCCCCCAAAAGCACAGCAAAACCATCTATAAATATTTGGCTCCATCACACGTTCAAGGGGTTGGTTTTTGGAGAGAGAGAATTGTCAAAAAGAGAGAAAAGAAAGTTGTGAAACCTTCGTGAAAAATCCAGAAATCCCAAACAGAAAACCAAACCTTTCTTCTTCCCTTTGAATCAAAAGAACTTAACATTTTCTCTTCTGTTACTCTTACTGACTCCAGAACATCTGAAGGCAGCAGTTCAAGTCCCAAGCACATGCTCCAGTTTCAAGGTAAGTCTTTCTGACTTCGCATCTTTTCATTAAGAACATGACTAATATGTAAATGTCACAATATTAATGTTGTCCATATCATTACATAAGTAGAAAAAATATGGATCAGAACTTCATGATTAAGGCTAGGCTCAGGATTAGGATTAGAACTTATATAAACTATTATGCTTTTATCCTTCTGATTTGTTGTTTGTTAAAAAAACTGAATAAATTACTTATGTGCTAATTAATATGAGAAAAGAGTTGAAATGTAACATAGAACTTCTGATTTTCACATGCTGATAACGCACAGAACTTTTATGATTCACTCACTGTTTTAACACTTAGAACATCTGATTTTTACACGCTAATAACACACTGAACTGCTGATTGTTCACTCACTGTTTTAACACTTAGAACTTCTGATTTTCACACGCTGATAACACGTTGAACTGCTGATTATTCACTCACTGTCTTAACACAATACAGAACTTCTGAGTTCTTCCCACTGTTTTAACACATACAGAGCTTCTAAGGTTTTCTCATTGTCCTCACATTCAGAACTTCAGCACGTAACAGCCCAGAACTTCTTTGTTTTCCCTCTAGCGTTTCTTGCAGGACCTCAGAATGTATCAATCCAGAACTTTTGATGCCCACTGACGCTTCTTTCTGAGTCACAGCACTCCTGGCATCAGAACTTCTGATCCCTTTTGTTTTGCTTGCAGCAGCACGCTGGTTCCATATCTCAATATTTTCCCCTTTTTATCATTTTCAATATTAATACCCTTTTTATTAATATAAAAATGATATAAAAATATTTTCTTTTTACTAATTGATTTATTTCTCTTTTTTAATTCATTAAGACAAAAAAACCTTTTTTTCTAAACAAAGTCCTTTTTCTTTCTTGCATTATTATTTCAATATGGTTGTAATAAATAATTAGGATTTATTTTCTTACAACCCCCCATTTGTAAGTTTGTACACCCCATCCCCTTAATGATTGTAATAGCGTAGAATCTTTACTTTCCGCACTTTTATTGCTTTCATATATTATTAGTAATTAGGCTGTGTATTGAAAGACATGAAATAGACAAATAGATAACCCTAATCAAGACTAAACGCATGCAATCAAACACACTTTGCACACATGCGCCCTTAGGGTAATCTCACTTGTTGCCTATCGGAAATTAGTCACGTCCCTCGAACATGGGTGTTTTAGCAAAAGAGCCTCGATAAAAGATCGTAGTCCCTCGATGACCCTCAATGTTGCCTCCGATAAAACGATCTAATCCCTAAAACGAATTTGCTAAAATGTTCCATGGGTTGCCTTCTATGACCATACAAACGTCTCACACTCGTCCCTTAAACATCCAACGATGGGGCTTCTTACCAAATCAATGGTAAAATAGAAACATCTAAAGGAGGAGGAAAAGAACATCTAAAACCTTTTGAGTAGGTAGATTCGCTCCTAGTTGCTCGCTTGCGCACAACAAAAAAACATTTTTATACACTCACACTCTGATTTTGGAAACATTTTAGAAAGACAACACTTTGTACGCGTTCTTATAGAGACGAGAACCATTACAAAGACACCTTTTTAAAATCACTTTCAAGAACACATCTTTGAACTATTTTCCAAACAAACACTTTGTACGCGTTCTTATAGAGACGAGGAGCATTACAAAGCCATTTTCAAAATACTTTCAAAAAACCACATCACAAGCACATTCAAACAAAAGCAAGTGATCTAGCAAGAAACTAAGAGCCCATGGAAAACCATGGATGAAAAGGGTGCTAACACCTTCCCTTTTCATAATTTACCCCCCGAACTCAAGAAAACATCTCTAAAGGTCTTTCATGTGCTTTTTCACCTTTCTTTTTGGATAAAAGAAAAGTCTGTGGCGAATCTTGCTAAACCGCAACATTTGCGAATACAAACGCAAAACAAAATTCAGTTCTCCCACCGTATCACAGAACTGGCGACTCTGCTGGGGAATGTTAGAATTGGGGTTACCTTAGGGTTAGATCACCTTTACTTGCTTTTCTTTGTTTGACTTCTTTGCTTTACATTTAAGGGTTTTTTGCTTGGGTATTATTAAAGATCCTACACCTGGATCTAGGGGAACTTATTAAGTAAATAGAAAAAGATCATGGAGACTGTACAGCGTAGACCGATATTGTTTTAGCGATGGTTGTGTTGGTGTGACACTTTGGTTGGTACCGCTATCCTTCGTGTGGAAATGAAGAGAATACGGGGCCGCCGCGTGGTGTCGTGAAGCACTAATGAACCTTAGAACCTTAGTTGAACAAACTTGGCCATTAGAAAGTAGTGAGATAGCTGGCCTCGGTATAAAGCTGAAGATTGGTTGATACTCAATACTACACTCGTTGAGATCAGACTTTCGGGATATTTCGGCCGCAAGAAAAGATTGGCTAAGCTGAAACAATGCCCGACAGAGGATGATCAGTGATATCGAGAATCCTTAGAACCCGGTTAACTTTCTAAGACAGGTTTGAAACCAACTAAACATCAAGAGGGTACTTACCTTTAACCTCATGCAAGCCGTTGAACCTAAGGTCTTTTGCGTGCTTGGATTGTGTGTGACTTACTCTGTTTGAACATAACATCATGCATCATAACATCGCATCCATTCTTATTACACTAACCATTTCAAGGACCGAGGGATTTTATCTTTGTTATATTTTGTAGGTCATGGCTTCCGCTCGTAGAAACACTATCTGAATCAGCTTTGTGAGAACACCTCCCAAACTCAAGGAACTAGTATCGAGGGTTCCTGAAACTTCCGCGTTCACCAAGAGACATGTTCTACTTCTCAACCTAGTTACTTCAAGCTTTGATGAAAAGATGATGGGTGTACTCTTTCAGTTCTTTAATCCCGAGCACCACTGCTTCACCTTTCCAGACTATTAGTTGGTGCCTACCATGGAAGAGTTCTCTCAGTTATTGAGTATACCCCTTCTTGACCAGCTGCCTTTCATATGTTTAGAAAAGGTCCCGAAACCAGAAGTCATTGCCTTAGCTTTGCATCTGAAACGGGCCGACATGATATCCAATTGGGAAACAAGAAGCGGAGTCAAGGGTTTTCTAGCCAAGTTCCTAATAGACAGGGCCCAACTGTTTTGGGATGATTTGGATTTTCAGGCCTTTGAGGAGGTCTTAGCCCTTCTGATCTATGGGTTAATACTATTCCCTAATCCATACTTACTCATAGATGTGAATGCTATAAAGATTTTCCTCTCTCGCAACCATGTGCCTACCTTTCTCGGAGATGTCTTGCACGCTCTCCATACTCATACCATGAAGAGAAGAGGGGTCCTTATGTGCTGCATGCCATTATTGTCAAGGTGGTTTATTTCTCACCTACCTAAGTTAGTGCTGAAGAATGAAGAAGGTTTAGGTTGGTCGCAAAGGATAATGTCACGTTCTCACGCGGATATTCTCTGGTATTCCCGATTTATGGGAGATGTTTCTATTATTGACCGTTGCGGGGAGTTCCTTAATGCCCCACTACCTAGCATTAGGGGAGGCATAACTTGCAATCCTTGTTTGGCCCTGCGACAATTTGGTTATGATCGAAGGGATGGTCCTCGTGAGTTACTTATCTGGGGCATTGTATTTAACTATGAGGGAGATATTCAAGGGTATCGCCAGAGATTCATACGAGCTTGGGGCATGATAAACAGATCTGACGCCAAGACTTTGGGGCCGAAGAATTCCATTCCTATGGAACCTTATCTCCAATGGGTATGAGCTCGCGCTCAGAAACTTATGATGCCCTACATAGCCGTCTTACTAGTGATAGTGGAGCCCATTACTGAAGGAGATATTCCCTACACGATTCTCTATCCTGGTATGCCCACTGATCTTGAAGAGCTACAGAGGTCTTGGATCCAGTTGAAGAAGGAGCGGGATACTTATAGGGACCAGTTCTATGCCCAAGAGAAGAAGGTTTTAGAGCTCACAAAGCAGCTTCATGAGGAAAGAAGCCTTAATGACTATCTCGGCGCGAAGAGGAAGCATCCTTGGGAAACTTGATTTTTTTAAGTTTTTAGAATTTTTAATTGTAACGCCTAAGAGGAAATTGTACCTTGAATTCTACTAATATAATCTTTGTTTCATTTTGGTTTGCAAACTTAAATTTCCCAAAGTCCTTGAAATCATTGCATACGCATCCCATCCACAACATTGTATAAACAGGTACCATTATAAGTTTCTCATCTTCTTCGCTGTTTATTTCAGCAAAGTTGTCTTCTGAATAAAGCATCAAAGATCTTCAGGCACAAAATGCCCAATTTCAACAGATGTTCATAACTCTGGAAAAAGGGCAGGAGGATCTGAACGCCCTTATCTTGAAAGAGAAAGAAGAGGAGGAGAAGAAGAAGAAGAAGAAGAAGAAGAAGAAGAAGAAGAAGAAGAAGAAGCTCGTTTGTGCCCTCAATATGGGAAAAAGATTTGGGGGGCCACTGAAGCAATCAGTTGATCTGACCTCCTCGTCCAAAGAGGGGGAAAATCAAGAGAGGCGGAAAAGGGAAGAGGACCCCAGTCCTGAAATTTATGACAATAATACCGACTATAATGACGAGCAGTATCCTCCCATTGAGGATAGGTACAAGCAGTTAGAGGATCAGTTGAGGGCCATGGAAGTACAAAGAATACCTGGGTTGGACTTCGAATAATTGGGATGGGTGTCGGGAGTGGTCATCTCGCAGAAATTTAAGGCTCCAGTTTTCGCAAACTATGATGGGGTGTCTTGCCCAAAGCTTCATCTCTGTTCCAATGTAAGGAAGATCCAGCCCCACACCGCTGATAGAAACTTATGGGTTCACTTCATTCAAGACAGCCTGTCAGGGACTCAGCTTGAATGGTTCTACCAACTGGAGGGAGCCAATGTCCGAAATTAGGAAGATTTGGCTGTTGCTTTCTATAAGAAGTATCAATACAACGCCGACCTTGATCCTACTTGTACTCAACTCCAGAGTATGTCCATGGGTGCAAGTGAAGGCTTTAAAGACTATGCACAGAAGTGGAGAGACTTGGCTGGAAGAGTCCAACCCCCGTTGTCTGATAGGGAGTTGGTTGATATGTTTCTGGGGACGCTATCTGGTCAATTCTTCAATCATTTGATCGGCAGCTCGTCAACTGGTTTCACCAAGTTGATTCTGACTGGAGAGAGAGTAGAAGCTGGGATTCGGAGCAGAAAAATACAGAAGGATGCCTCTTCGAGTTCGGTAAAGAAGCCTTTTGCTGGTAAGAAGGAAGCCAGTGCCATCTACATCCCGAGGGGCAAAAACAGAGCTGAACATCGTCAAACAGTAAATGCTGTAATGATACCTATGCCTGCGGCTTCCCCACAATGCAACAATATGCAAAGGGTAGAAAGACCACAAAGGAAGTTCACCTGGATTAACATGACATTGACAGAGGTTCTACCCCATCTGCTAAGATCTAACTTGGCAACTTTGAAGGAGGCTCCCAAGAATCCTAGTACCGTGTCTCCTCGGTACAATCCAAACGCTCGGTGTGCCTACCATTCTGAGAGTCCTGGTCACGATACAAATGAATGTTGGGCTCTAAGAAATAAAGTACAAGATCTAATTGAAGCCAAGGAGATTGAATTCGACGCTCCGGAGAAGCCCAATGCCATAACTGCTCCCATGCCTAGGCACAACCGTGGAGTTAACACCGTTGATACCGATCTGTTTGTGACCTCAGTTGATGAAGTTTCTACTCCCCTTATGACTATTAAGAAGAATTTGTTGCTGGCCGGTTTATTTCTGGGTTGTGGTGAAGGTTGCCATAAGTGTTCATCTCTACCTTCTGGCTGCTATCTGCTAAAGACAGGTGTCCAGCGCCTGATGGATAGCAGAGAAATTTTGTTTGAGAAAACCTTGACTCCTGCTGTTTCGTTCGAAGATGTTGCTATTATAACCATTTCCGCCAATCTATCAAAGGCCTCCTCGAGAAGACCTATTAGGATTACACCCGCTCCGAGAGTTGCTCCATTAATAATCACCTATCATGGTCTTGTCCCGTACACCTCGGACAAAGCTGTCCCTTGGCATTATGGCTCTGATATCTACTATCATGGCGTTAAACAAGACCTGAAGAATGAAGAGGTTGATCTCGATGTCAGTAACATTGTCGGGACCAGCAGGATTACTAGAAGTGGAAGGGTTTTATCTCTTGAGGTCTCCCCAAAGACTGTCACTAAGCCTGTTGTTATTTCATTTTTTGTTCCTACCAGTACTTCCGTCGCTACTCCTGTTTTTACCCCAATCGTTACTCCTGCTGCAGAGTCATCTGGGACTCGAGGCAAAGAAGCTTTAGGTGAGCCTGCCCAGACGGAGGCGCCTAAAGATATTATCGTAGAAACCTTTAAGCAATAGGTAGAGGAAATCTTAAAAATAATTAAAAAGAGCGACTACAATGTGGTCGAGCAGTTGGGGCAGACCCCCTCGAAGATATCAATGTTGTCTTTGCTGTTATGTTTTGAGGCCCATGCAAAGGCTTTGATTGCATTCCTCAAGACCATGCATGTGCCGCAAGAATCCTCAGCCGATAAATTCAAAGACTGTATGGCCAACCTGACTGCTAACAATGGGTTGGGTTTTTCAGATGCTGACTTAACTCGGAAAGGGAGAAAACACAATGATGCTCTGCATGTCTCGATCGAATGCAGGGGCGTTACTATGGCTCATGTGCTGGTGGATATTGGGTCTTCCCTGAATGTGCTGCCTAAGAAGGTTGTTGATCGATTGGATTGTGATGGCTTGACCCTAAAGCCCAGTAACATTGTGGTAAGGGCTTTTGACGGGTCAAAGAGAATGGTGCATGGGGAGGGAGACATCCCTGTCAAGATAGGCTCTCAAACTTTTAAGTACACCTTCTACGTGATGGACATTAGGCCATCATACTCTTGTTTGTTGGGTCTTCCTTGGATCCATGAAGCTGGGGTTGTTACTTCTATACTACACCAAATGTTGAAGTATCCGGTAAAGGGGAAGATAATCACTGTGCATGGCGAAGAGGAGTATATGGTGAGCCACCTGAACTTCTTCAGGCACGTAGAGAAGGACGGAGAATTTATAGAGACTCCTTGTCAAAACTTTAAAGAGGTTCCCCAGATTTTGGCATCGACTGAGACAACTACCAGCACCAAACCTCCTCTGAAGATGGCTTCTCTCAAGGACGCTAGAGCAGTAGTTGAACAAGGTAGGAGTACCAATTGGGGATAGCTTCTTGAGTTTATTCACAAAACTGACAAGTTTGGCTTGGGCTTTATTTCAGGGGCTCAGAGGGTTGTTTGATGCGCTCGAGTTGGAGGACCTCCCCTACGCATCAGTGATCGAGGGGTCAATGCTATTGAAGATAGTGAGGAAGACTTTGATATTGACAGCTGGATTTACCCAACTACCAACGGTGGACCGAGTAATTGGACATCCAGAGATTTTATACCAGTTTCTTTTATTCCGCAGTAATTGTCTTACTTGTTTTCTAAGTTTGTAATGAACAATTTAAACTTTATGGCATTGTGTCTTACCTGAGGCACAATGGTTCTATCTGTGAGGGTTATTATATGTCATCTCATATATCATCAATGAAGCATTGGACGTTCTTTGCATACAAATTTTGCATTCTCTGTTTTTTCTTTTCTTCCTTTGCTTTATCAATACAGTTATGCTCTTACACACACTCACGTATCAAACTGCAGATCCATATCCACTCTGGATCCCATTGATAACAATCCTGCTATTGCCAGTTATGACTTCGAAAATCCTATCAACCAAGTCGAGGACGAAGGTAAGGACGATTATGAGGTACCTGGAGAACTTGCTAGACTATTACAACAGGAAGGGAGGGCTATACAGCCTCATGAAGAGCCAGTTGAGACAATAAACTTGGGTACGGAGATGGACAGAAAAGAAGTCAAAATCGGTGAAAATTTGGAGACTAAGATCAAACAGCGACTGATACAGATGTTGCACGACTACGTTGAGATATTCGCATGGTCATATGAAGACATGCCTGGTTTAGACACTGATATCGTGGTGCAACATCTTCCAACTAAAGAGGATTGTCCTCCGGTTAAACAGAAGGTCCGCCGTATGCACCCTGAAATGTCAGAGAAGATTAAGGCAGAGGTCATGAAGCAGTTCGATGTAGGATTCTTAGCTGTCACCTCCTATCCGCAGTGGGTTGCTAATGTTGTTCCAGTACCTAAGAAGGACGGCAAGGTACGGATGTGTGTGGATTACAGAGACCTGAACAGGGCAATCCCCAAGGATGACTTCCCACTTCCTCACATTGATTTTCTGGTTGACAACACCGTGCAACACAAAATTTTATCCTTCATGGATGGCTTCTCTGGCTATAACCAGATCAAGATGGCTCCTGAAGACATGGAGAAGACAAGCTTCGTCACATAGTGGGGAACTTTCTATTACAAGGTGATGCCTTTTGGGTTGAAGAATGATGGGGCAACTTATCAGTGTGCCATGGTCGCTTTGTTCCATGATATGATTCACCATGAGATCGAAGTTTATGTTGATAACATGATATCCAGGTCTCAAGCTGAGGAAGAGCACCTTGATCATCTACAAAAGTTGTTCGACAGGTTGAATATATACAAGTTGAGGTTGAATCCGAACAAGTGCACCTTCGGGGTAAGGTCTGGTAAACTTTTGGGTCTCATTATCAGCGACGAAGGCATCTAAGTAGATCCTGCAAAGGTAAAGGCTATACAAGAAATGTTGGCTCCCCGTACAGAGAAGGAAGTTAAAGGTTTCCTGGGACGCTTGAATTATATCGCCAGGTTCATTTCACATCTGACTGCTACTTGTGAGCCCATCTTCAAGCTTCTGAAGAAAGATCAAGTGGTAAACTGGAATGATGAATGTCAGACCGCTTTCGAAAGAATCAAGGAATACCTTCAAGAACCACCAATTATGTTGCCTCCGGTTGAAGGAAGACCTTTGATATTATACTTAACGGTGCTAGGCAATTCAATGGGGTGTGTGCTGGGGCAGCATGACGAGTCTGGTCGAAAAGAGCATGCAATATACTACCTTAGCAAAATGTTTACCGACTGTGAGACAAGATACTCATTGCTCGAGAAAACTTGTTACACTTTGGCATGGGCTGCTCGCCGACTGAGACAGTATATGTTGACCCACACTACTTTATTGATATCTAATATGGATCCAATCAAGTACATCTTCGAGAAGCCCGCACTCTCCGGAAGAATAGCGATATGGCATATGATCTTAACCAAATACGATATACAATATACAACCCAGAAAGCAATCAAGGGGAGTGTATTGGCTGATCATTTGGCTCATCAGGCCGTGGATGACTACTAGTCCATAAATTTTGAGTTCCCGGACGAGAACATTATGCTGGTGACTGACTACGAAGAACCCGGACCAGATGAAGGACCTGAAGAAGCATCCCGATGGACTATGGTCTTTGATGGAGCCTCAAACGCACTTGGTAATGGCATCGGCGATGTAATTATATCCCCTGAGGGATGTCACACTCTTTTCACTGCCCGATTGTGTTTCAACTGCACTAACAACATGGCGGAGTATGAAGCCTGCATCATGGGTCTCAAAGCCGCTATTGACCTCAGAATCAAGTTCCTAAATGTCTTCGGGGATTCAGACTTGGTGATAAGTCAGATCAAAGGCGAATGGGATACGAAGCATCCGAATCTCATCCCATACAAAGAACACGTACTGACATTGCTACCACACTTTGAGGAGGTAACTTTCAAACATTTCCCACGAGAGGAGAATCAGTTAACGGACACGCTAGCTACCATGTCTTCCATGTTCAAAGTTAGGTGGGACAACGAAGCTCCCCGAATCACCATTGAAAGGTTGGATGAAACAACGCACTGCTGTGAAATTGATACCGAAGAGGTGGCAGACAAACCCTGGTTTCATGAAGTAAAGAAGTATCTTGAGGCTCAAGAGTATCCTGAAGGGGCATCTGTCAATGATAAGAAGTTTCTGAGAAGGTTCGCTTTGAAATTCTTCCTCAGTAATGGAATCCTCTACAAGCGCAATCATGACTCCATATTACTACGGTATGTAGACAAGAGCGAAGCAGAGAGGATCATGACGGATCTACATGAAGGTACCTTCAGAACCCATCCTAGTGGACATACCATGGCTATGAAGATCCTACAGGCAGGATACTACTGGTCCACTATGGAAGCATATTGTTATCAGCACTCCCAAACCTGTCATAAATGCCAAATTTATGCTGATAAGGTGCATGTGCCTCCGGTTCCTTTGAATGTCTTGACAGCTTCGTGGCCCTTTGCAATGTGGGGCATTGACATGATAGGAGAAATCAGGCCTACTGCTTCCAATGGGACTCGCTTCATCCTGGTAGCCATCGATTACTTCACAAAATGGGTTGAGGCTGCCTCCTTTGCTACTATTACCAAGAATGTTGTGGCGCAATTTATCAAACATAACCTGATCTGTCAGTATGGTATGCCAGAGAGAATTATCACCGATAATGGTACGAATCTCAATAACACGGTGATCACCGAACTCTGTAAGCAGTTCAAAATAAAGCATCATAACTCTTCTCCCTACCGGCAAAAGATGAATGGCGTTGTTGAAGCGGCTAATAAGAACATCAAGAAGATTGTACAGAAGATGACGGTGGCATACAAAGACTGGCATGAGATGTTACCTTTTTCTCTTCATGGGTACCATACCTCAGCAAGGACGTCGACAGGGGCAACACCCTACTCTCTGGTATATGGCAGGGAGGCAGTCCTACCCATCGAGGTCCAGATTCCTTCTTTAAGGATTATGAAAGATGAAGGTTTAAACAAATACGACTGGATCCAGACTCGACTTGATCAACTGAATTTGATCGATGAGAAGAGACTTACTGCTGTCTGTCATGGTCAAACGTATCAAAAACGGATGATCAAAGCCTTCAATAAAAAAGTCAAACGCCAAGAGTATCAAGTCGGGGATCTAGTAATCAAGCGCATCATACTTCCACAAGGTGATCCCAGGGGAAAATGGACTCCCACTTACGAAGGGCCATTTGTGATTAAAACATTTTCTCACGTGGGGCCATGATTCTAACCACCATGGATGGTGACGACCTTCCTCACCTTGTCAATGCAGACATAGTGAAAAGATACTACGCATGATAAAAGACCCGCTAGGTTTACTGGCCTAGGCAAAAATAAGGGCTTCCCGGTGAACCAAAAGGGTTCGGGCAAAAATAAGGGATGAAAATATATTAAAAAAAATCTGTACACCCGGCAAATCGAAAACCTGAAAAGGCGGTTTGGGCAAGAAAGGGTGTCCCGGTGGACTGAAAACCCGAATGGGCGGTCCAGGAAAAAGTTAGGGATGAAAAGCATATCACTTTGTCCCATTGGCTCACCATGCGATATAACCTCAGTATCAACTATAGAACTCAAACGGCATCAATCAATCTAATCAGCTTCAGACAAGCAGCAAAGTGGGGAGACGCTCAAAGGCATAGTGGCAATAGCAGATTTGAAACCCAATGGGATTGTTGCACATGGCTGTTTTATTTTAGTTGTACATAATACTGTATATCTTTCATTTTTACGGAGGTATTCTCTTACTAGAGCATCATTTTCCTTGTACAAAAACGCCTGTTATAGGCCAACTCCAAAAATTAATACAAGTCATTTTTACAAAACTATTTGTTTTTCTTTTTCTGTTTTATTTTTGCAAGAACGTCCAATGATTTATTCTTGACATATGCACTTGAATATGATTGATGTTCACAAATATTTTCATAGGAAAAGAAAGACAATTGCTCATAACTTAAGAAACAGGGACAAAAACTAGAATGTGAAATCCGACAGTTACTCTGCCCAGTAGGTACTGGGGCAGAGACAACTTTGGAGCATAGTCATCAGTACATGGGACCTTGTAACATTTGTATTCCCCATAGAGTAAAGGTAATCAAAGAATTGATGTCAGTTCTCTCGAAACAGGAAGTAATCCCCCTCGCCAAGGTCTTCCATAAACCTGACATCTATGATTGCGAGCGGATCATCATAAAATTATTATCTCCCCAAGCAGAGTTTGATTCTCTAGCTCAATCCCCAACTGAATTTAATAGAGTCGTTCCCCTGCAGAGCTATTCTCGAACAAGGTCTCTCCTTGGAAGAATATTCACAAACAGCTAAGAACAAATCTCCATCACATTCATTTCCGTGCACCATCTCCAACGGAAGTAGAAGAACCACAGTTCTCTACGACAGTCAAAAATGTTATTTTCTCCAGAAGCAATCAGGGATTTATTTTCCCAGACTCGGATATGTCACAACTAACATCTCATGCTCATACATCATGACATGCACATACATATCACATACAACATAATCTCGTTTATTTTGAGAACATCATCTCACAATGCATTCATGCATCGCATATAATTAACCTTGTTATATTTTCAGGAAAGACAGTTATCACCAACAATTCCAGCAGTTATACATGTCATATCTGCAGGCAAATAAGGGAAAATCAGTTCCCTAAACTAAACAGGTCAGCTAATCTACATGATCAAGCGAGGTAACCCTACTACCCAGGCTCCTTCCCACAAGCCCTACTATCCGGGCTTTCATTTCGAAGTAACCCTACTACCCAGGTTCCTTCCCACAAGCTCTACTATCTAGGCTTTCATTTCTAAGTAACCCTACTACCCAGGTTCCTTCCCACAATCCCTACTATCCAGACTTTCATTTCGAAGTAACCCTACTACTCAGGTTCCTTCCCACAATCCCTACTAACCAGGCTTTCATCTCGAAGTAACCCTACTACCCAGGTTCCTTCCCACAAGCCCTACTATCCAGGCTTTCATTTCGAAGTAACCCTACTACCTAGGTTCCTTCCCACAAGCCCTATTATCTAGGCTTTCATCTCGAAGTAACCCTACTACCCAGGTTCCTTCTCTTAGCCCTGTTATCCAGGCTTTCATCTCGAAGTAAC
Organism: Vicia faba; assembly: GCA_948472305.1. Classification (NCBI taxonomy): domain Eukaryota; kingdom Viridiplantae; phylum Streptophyta; class Magnoliopsida; order Fabales; family Fabaceae; genus Vicia; species Vicia faba. The sequence continues at coordinate 557,583,447 of OX451737.1, read as the reverse complement.
CCTACTACCCAGGTTCCTTCCCACAAGACCTATTATCCAGGCTTTCATCTCGAAGTAACCCTACTACCCAGGTTCCTTCTCTTAGCCCTATTTTCCAGGCTTTCATCTCTAAGTAAACCTACTACCCAGGTTCATTCTCTTAGCCCTACTATCCAGGCTTTCATCTCGAAGTAACCCTACTATCCAGGCTTTCATTTCGAAGTAACCCTACTATCCAGGTTCCTTCTACCTTATCTCTAGACAACAGCTTACGACACTGTAAGGCCCGGACCCGACCAGATACAATTGGTTTCGCATTTCCCCAGTAAGTCGTTGTATAGCCTGGACCCTGACCAGATATACATTCTACTTTTACCCCCTTAATCAAGAGATAATTGCCTAGTAGAGTAATGGACCACCAAAGCTCCTAGACTTTACTTCCCAGTGCATAAATCAACATTCCCCGGTAAATTCCCCCTCAATAGCAAGTACAAGAATTCTCGCCAAAGAATCTCTTATGCAACCGATCTTTTCCGGATGGCATCTTTAAGCCCATCTCTGACAATTCTCTGTCGCCTTCCAAATGGCACCAGTAAGCCCATTTTTTATATCACCAATCAACATTACTTCACGCGAGTGCAAATTTCTGGGCACTCTAGTGTTCAATCATCTTCTACCATCAAATCACGAAAGGCAGACAAACCAATCTACATCTTTATGCTTAAGAAGATTGAACAGGGGAAATTGTTGTACCCCAAAATTTGCCCTCTCATTTCTCAAAGGATCATCCTGGACTCTCAAGTTTACTTCTATAAAGTTTCAAGTCTTGAATTACCACTTTTCAAGAAAATCATCCATAAGGGCAAAATGGTCAAAAGCACACTGAAAAGTCAAACTTTGACTTTCAGATCAAATCATGTTCCAACAATTTTATTTCGTCAAGACATGAAATTGGTTCATCAAAAAATAAGGAGTTAGAAATTACTTTGAAAAAATCATATTTCCAAACATTTAGTAAATTTTCCAAGTGTTAAGAGTATATGATACTTCAAAACTTTTGATCCAGTCTCCATGCAAGTGCAGTCAGGAGTTGCAAACATGGATCAGAACATAGTTCTTCAATCAGAACATGACTATTCAGCATATGGAGTTTATGTTTCTGATCTTCTGCGATCAGAACATCACCAAGCCCCAAAACCTTATTTGAACAGCCTACTGCACTGCTATGGCACAATCCTGTAACCAGCTTCCACAACACTCCAAATTGCTGCAGATCTAGTCCACGCCTGCATTTTTCCCAAACCCTATATTTGCATCAAATTAGCATACAAAAGCTGTGATTAAAAAGCAATGGCACAATATACTAAAAGAGTTTAAATCCCATTTGTTTTCCCCCCAAAAGCATAGCAAAACCATCTATAAATATTTGGCTCCATCACAGTTCAAGGGGTTAGTTTTTCAAGAGAGAGAATTATCAAAAAGAGAGAAAAGAAAGCTGTGAAAACTTCGTGAAAAATCCAGAAATCCCAAACAGAAAACCAAACCTTTCTTCTTCCCTTTGAATCAAAAGAACTTAACATTTTCTCTTCTGTTACTCTTGCTGACTCCAGAACATCTGAAGGCAGCAGTTCAAGTCCCAAGCACACGCTCCAGGTTCAAGGTAAGTCTTTCTGACTTCACATCTTTTCATTCAGAATATCATTAATATGTAAATGTCACAATATTAATGTTGTCCATATCATTCCATAAGTAGAAAAACTGTGGATTAGAACTTCTTGATTAAGGCTAGGCTCAGGATTAGGATTAGAACATCTATAAACTGTTGTGTTTTTATCCTTCTGATTTGCTGTTTGTTAAAAAAATTGAATAAATTACTGATGTGCTGATTAATATGAGAAAAGAGTTGAAATGTAACATAAAACTTCTGATTTTCACATGCTGATAACGCACAAAACTTCTAGGATTCGATCACTATTTTAACACTTAGAACTTTTGATTTTTACACGTTGATAACACATTGAACTGCTGATTGTTCACTCACTGTTTTAACACTTATAACATCTTATTTTCACACACTGATAACAAGATGAACTGCTGATTATTCACTCACTGTCTTAGCACAATACAGAACTTTTGAGTTCTTCCCACTGTTTTAACACGTACAGAGCTTCTAAGGTTTTCTCACTGCCCTCACATTCAGATCTTCAGCACATAACAGCCCAAAACTTCTTTGTTTTCCCTCTAACGTTTCTTGCAGGACCTCAAAATGTATCAATCCAGAACTTATGATGCCCAATGACGCTTCTTTCTGAGTCACAGCATTCATGGCATCAGAACTTCTGATCCCTTTTGTTTTGCTTGCAGCAGCGCGCTGATTCTATATCTCATTATTTTCCCCTTTTTATCATTTTCAATATTAATACCCTTTTTATTAATATAAAAAAGACATAAAAATATTTTCTTTTTACTAATTGATTTATTTCTCTTTTTTAATTCATTAAGACAAAAAACATTTTTTCTAAACAAAGTCCTTTTTCTTTCTTGCATTATCATTTCAATATGGTTGTAATAAATAATTAGGATTTATTTTCTTGTAAGCCCCCCATTTGTAAATTTGTATACCCCATCCCCTTAATGATTGTAATAGAGTAGAATCTTTACTTTCTGCATTTTTATTGCTTTCATATATTGTTAGTAATTAGGGTGTGTATGGAAAGACATTCCATCGACAAATAGATAACCCTAATCAAGACTAAACGCATGAAATCAAACACACTTTGCACACATGCACCCTTAGGGTAATCTCACTTGTTGCCTATCGGAAATTAGTCATGTCCTTCGAACATGGGATTTTAGCAAAAGACCCTCGATAAAAGATCATAGTCCCTCGATGACCCTCGATGTTGCCTCTGGTAAAACGATCTAGTCCCTAAAACGACATTGCTAAAATGTTCCATGGGTTGCCTTCTATGACTATACAAACGTCCCACACTCGTCCCTTAAACATCCAATGATGGGGCTTCTTACCAAATCAATGGTAAGATAGCAACATCTAAAGGAGGAGGAAAAGAACATCTAAGACCTTTTTAGTAGGTTGATTCGCTCCTAGTTGCTCGCTTGCTCACAACAAAAAAAACATTTTTATACACTCACACTCTCGTTTTGAAAACATTTTCGGAATACAACACTTTGTACGCGTTCTTATAGAGACGAGAACCATTACAAAGACACCTTTTTAAAATCACTTTCAAGAACACATCTCACAAACACATCTTTGAACTATTTTCCAAACAAACACTTTGTACGCGTTCTTATAGAGACGAGGATCATTACAAAAATGTTTTCAAAATACTTTCAAAAAACCACACCACAAGCACATTCAAACAAAAGCAAGTGATCTAGCAAGCAACTAAGAGCCCATGGAAAACCATGGATGAAAAGGGTGCTAACACCTTCCCTTTTCACAAGCTACCCCCGAACTCAAGAAACATTCTCTAAAGGTCTCTCATGTGCTTTTTCACCTTTCCTTTTGGATAAAAGAAAAGTCGGTGGCGACTCTTACTAAACCGCAACATTTGTGAATACAAACACAAAACAAAAGTCAGTTCTCCCACCGTATCACACTTGTGACCTTAATTGATATTTTGTCTGGAGTTCTTGAGGTTTACCTCAAGACATTGGATTGTTTGTTTGTTTTGTGTGCAAGTTATTGTGATTACAGTCTTTGTTTGTATTCTGGAATTGACCTGTATACAGCCGTTACTCTGCCCAATTTTTATGAAGACTTAATATACTTGAAGTTTGGTTCTCTCAAGAGGTATAGTATCTTTGCTTATTTGGTTTCAATCCAAAGAATGGGAATTCTATCTTGACTCATAATGTCAAGTATTGGCTTCTTGTTGGTTAGATGGTTCTTATCCCTAGATTTTACCTTATGCTATAGGATTGTCTCTTCTTCTCCTCCATCTTCTTTAAGATCCAAGCCATATCTTCCACTTTGAGATGATGCAAATTCTCCTTTCTCATGATTGTGGGTAGGAAGTATGTTTTCCACACGGACAATGATGATGATGTCTTATCTCATAAAATTAACCAACACACTTGTGTTTTAAAAATCTTTAAAAGAGGAACTACGTGTACCTTGATCCCCTATTGCACGAAAGGTGGTACATAGGCATTAAAGGTTCGCAACTACGACGGGTGCAAAAAACCATAAAAACATATTTCTTTTCTCACCTCCACCATCCATTTTTATACAACATTTTATAGCCAAAATTTATAGATTTTACAAAAAGGTTCTTGTGAAGTACCGTAGATGTTTAGGGTGCTAATACCTTATCTTTGCATAACCAACCCCCTTACCTTGAATCTTTCCCCTCTTTTTGGGTTACTCTCTCTTTTCCCATTCCTTTGGAAAAAATAAAGCATGGTGGCGATTTTTATTTTGATCTGTATAAGTCTAGTCAATCCAACGGCTTAGTCTTAAACATTTCTACTTCTACACTTCCCCAATGTACAATCCAAGTACAAGGTGTGCGTACCATTCCAATAGTCCTGGACATGACACTAATAGTTATTGGGCATTGAGAAATAAGATTCAAGACTTGATCGATGAAGGAGTGCTGGAGTTTACACAAGATGGTCAACTGGAATTTTTCTGTCATCCCTCCAAGGCACACCATCTGAAGTGATAAGTCCAAGACAAAGAGGATTTATGTTCATTTAGAATTTTCAATTTGTAATTTCTTTTGATTGTTCGAACATTTGTTTCATGTCAAACTTTGTTATTTTATCAATGCATTGCATATGTTTGTCTTGAATCAATTCATTCGAATTCACTATATTCAAACTGTGTTTTTACTTCCTTTTGGTGATATTCAACTCTCGATTAAAATCCATAAGCCTTTAGTGGGGGGATGACGAAAACGATACCATAATCTCTACAGTATGCTTTGGAGCAGACCTTGTTGACGATGTACAAGCGTTCTTTCAAATCCTAAACAGTGGAGTTATAAGGAAGATAATCCCTAGTTAACCCCTTTGAGCCTAAGAAGTAGGAGTTTTTCTTTTCATACAAATTAAAACCTTTAATCATAACCTAGGGTAGGGTAGTTTCTCAGTTAAAAGGTGCATTCAATCGCAATATTTCTCTCCATACACGACAAATAATGTTGAAGACGCCCTTCCAAAACAAAAGATGGTGATGGTTCCACCTAATCCTTAAAACATGCAGTCATAATTTTTTTCAAAAAAAAAATATTGGGGCATCTTGCTGAGTGTAATCACAAAAGAATCAGTTCAGGAAAAAGTAGGGATAACATACTAAAAAAAAGAGGTTCTACAAATACTCAACAAAAAAAGAAAAGGTTACAAAAATGACTACCTTCTCAAACGAACGTTCAATTTCTGAACCATCACGAAGTATCAGAGCAAAGATTCCAGACTCAATTGGGATCTAAACGCATAATTAGCTGAGCATAGGATTGAAGAACATCACGAAGAACGGGTTGGGTACAAATAAAATTTGAGCCTTTATCCTTTGTTTCTTAAACCGTGAACCAGACCGCGTTATAACCCTTAAAAGTCCTAGTTGAAACACGGGTTAGTTCGAAAGCATACTATTACAAAATGTATCTTGACTCCTGTAGGGTTCGCTATAAATCCCGAGCTGATATCACACTCTTACAAAATTTGTTTGTTTTACTAAAAAATGAATTTTCAAACTTCAAGACAGACATAAGTTTGCATTCTTAAAATACCATTGTTTGCATATGACTATTTGTTCAACAGCAGAGAAATTCGCAGAAGGATATTCAATGAACAAAAATCCTCTCAATGGACATAATCACTTCAGGTGGAAAGACATTCCAGTGATAGACCTTTCATAATCAAGGAGCATAGCATGGTGTCCAGCTGATTTGGGGCAGTCAAGTCAAGATTCAAGGAATCTCTCAAAAAATGCCAAATAGCCAGGGGCATATCTCCATCTGAATCATTTGGGGCATTGGACATGAATTCCAGCAATGAATCTTGCACGACCAAACAAACACCTTCTGGCAGTGTGACAACACTTACTACTATGGACAATGACAATTCTTCGTACCCGGTGAACATGGACATAGTCGGAAAATACTATGAATGAACAAAGACCAACTAGGTTGCTTGGCCTAGGAAAAAATTAGGGATATACATATGAAAAAAAACCGTACACCCGGCAAGTCGAAAACCTAAAAAGAAGGCTTAGGCAAAAAAGGGTATCCCGATGGACTGAAAATCTGAAAGGACAGCCCAGGAAAAAGTTAGGGATTAAAGTGTACGATTATGTCCCGTCATCTCGTCACTTGTCTATCAGTAGAAGGTCTATTACCCTGGTCTGCATTCAACAAGGACTCCAGGAGTTGGGACAACAGTCAAACCATCCGCAAAGTCCCCGGCAGATATTTTCTCAGGCAGGTATAGAGGTAGGGGCATCCTACTACAAGGTCACTGCCATATTCTCAGCGTGCAACCTAATGGTGTCAAGTTCTCATATCCCCGGCAGAGAAAAATCTCCCATTACTGCTCCAAAAACTCCATAGTGAAGTCGCTAAGCTTCTCAGGATTCCCCAGCAGGATCTCATAAAATCCCCAAGCGGATTACGGAATTTCCCTTCCCCAGCGGAAACATTCTAAATAAAGTGGATTCTCATCTAGAAACAGTTCAGGTACGATCCAAATACGGAAGTCATCCTAACACTTATTCAGATTATCATCTAATGGTTCAGGTACGATCCAGAGACGGTTGTCATCCTGACACTTATTCAGATCATCATCTAATGGTTAAGGTACGATCCAGATACGGATGTCATCCTGACACCTACTCCAGATTCTCATCTAGAAACGGTTCAGGTACGATCCAAAGACAGATGTCATCCTGATACTTATTCTAGACTATCTTCTAGCAAGAGTTCAGGTACGATCCAAAGATGGGTGTAATCCTGATACTTAGTCCAGACTATCTTCTAGCAACATTTCAGTTCACGGAGTTTACCTTCCCCAGCAGAGTTTATTTCTTTAACAAGGAAAGTTTATCTCCCAACGTTTTAACTTCAACAAATTTGAAGACCTACATTTCTTCACCCCCAGCAACAGTCAGGGATTTGTTTTCCCTAATTCAACAATACAACAATGGAACAACTGACACGTTCATACATTGCATTCATACATCATTTCTATAAACATCATAGCATATTCAGCACAAATGCATATATCACAATCTCATTTATTTTGAGAGCATCATGCAATTCATATATCATGATGTCGCATGAAACTGATTTTACCTTTTCAGGTTAAATTAGCAGACAGACAGACATTGTCAACCTATATAGCAGGTCAAAGATTAATGCTCGAAAGGGAAATTATCTATACGAGCAAGTGGTATGAACTCCAGGAACAAGACAGGTTTACCAATGAATACAGCAGGCCATGGATTAATGCCCGAAACTGGACGAGAAAACTATCTATGTGACCAACAAAACAAGTCCCAGATTAATACCTATAACGAGCCAGGAGAACTATCTGTGGACGATTGACTGTAGATTAATTCCTATAACAAGCCATGAAAACTATCTTTCTTTCTCAGGTCAGAGATTAATACCTAAAACCAGCTAGGACAACTATCTTAATGACCAACAATTTTCAAGTTCCAGATTAATACCTGTAACGAGCCAGGAGAAATATCTATGGACGACCGACTGTAGATTAATACCTATAACAAGCCAGGAGAACTATCTACATAAGGGATTGAAGATTAATACCTATAACAAGCCAGGAATACTATCTTTCTTTCTCAAGTCAGAGATTAATACCTGAAACCAGCCAGGACAACTATCTCAACGACCAGCAATTTTCAAGTTCCAGATTAATACCTTTAACAAGCCAAGAAAACTGTATGTGGAAGACCAATGGTAGATTATTACCTGTAACAAGCCATGAGAACTATCTACATAATGTGATTGAAGATTAATACCTGTAACAAGCCAAGAAAACTATCTTTCTTTCTCAGGTCAGAGATTAATACCTATAACAAGCCAGGAGAAATATCTCAAAGATCAGCAATTTTTAAGTTCCAGATTAATACTTGTAACAAGCCATGACAACCATTTGTGGACGACTGACTGTGGATTAATACATGTAACAAGCCATGAGAACTATCTACATGAGGGTATTGAAGATTAATACTTGTAACAAGCCATAAAAACTATCTTTATTTCTAAGGTCAGAGATTAATACCTGTAACAAGCCAGGAGAACTATCTCAACAACCAACAATTTTCAACTTCCAGATTAATACCTGGTAACAAGCCAGGAAAACCATATGTGGACGACCAACTATGGATTAATACCTCTAACAAGCCAGGAGAACTATCTACATGAAGAGATTGAAGATTAATACTTGTACCAAGCCAGGAAAACTATCTTTCTTTCTCGGGTCAGAGATTAATACCTGTAACAAGCCAGGACAACTATCTCAGCGACCTAAATTTTCAAGTTTCAGATTAATACCTGAAACCAGACATGACAACTATCTGCGAATAGCTGACTTATAGATCAATACCTAAAACCAGAAAGGAAAACTATCTACATGACCAGGTGAAACAGCCCTACACAGGTTTCTTCTGATACACTTCCATATAGTAGTTAATTTCATTTCCCCCAGCAAGTTACTATGAAGCCTTGATTTCAACCAGAAAACAACAAGCTTTCATCTCTCCAGAGATAACTCTTCAGTAGAGCCTTGGACAATTAAAGTTCCTAGACTTTATTCCCCACAGAGTTTTCCTCAAGCAAGAGAACAACAGAAACCCACATTCCCCAGCGGACTCCTCCTCAGACAGCAGGAACAGGAACCCCCAAAGGGATCATGTGTGAAATCAGCATATACTTTGGATGGCATCTTTAAGCCCATCTCTGACGACTCTCAGTCATCTTCTCCAAATGGCATATGTAAGCCCATTCCCACCACCATCAACCATCAGTGTTACTCCATGCGAGTGAAAATTTCTGGGCACTCTAGTGTTCAATCATCTTCCACCTTCAGCTCACGAAAGGCAGATAAGCCAATCTAAATCTTCAGGTTTAAGAAGATTGAACAGGGGCAACTGTTGTACCCCAAAATTTTCCCTCTCATGTCTCAAAGATTTTTCTCACAAAAATTTCCACTAAGTTAAGGCTGCATAAATTTTCTTCGATTGAGCCCCTAACCTCCTTCAAGCTTGCTTTAAATTTCCAAGCTTCGATTGAAGCCTTGGCCTTTTGCTTGTTTATTGTATCCAAGTTGTGACTGGGCATTTGTTTCCTTTGAAATAGCCTCCTTCGATTCAAAAGGGAAGGGCCTCTTGTTGGTGTCCTTCGATTCAGAATTTAGGGGCTTCCTACTGGGTTCTCTCGATTCAAAGGACATTAGCTTCTTACTGATTTCTTTCAATTCAGAAGGTGTTGGCTTCCTATTGGCGCCTTTTGAAAGATTTCCTTCCATTCATAAGGCAGGGACCTTCTGCATGCAAGCTTTGATTCCACCCTTGAAAACCTTCGACACACATATTTTCTGCACTATGACATACCTGGATGCCCCTTTCAGAAGGTACACAACTGGTGCATTCGAAGGACATGTGCATGGTCCATTCGAAGGGCATATATTTTTTCCATTCGAAGGACATGTATTGATGGATTTAAAGGGGCATACGTGGGTGTTCCATTCGAAGGATTTACTTTGTTGGCCCATTTGAAGGAATTGCAAATCATGCACACAAGTGATTCGTGTGGTCCCTTCAAAAGAGCACATTGGTTCAAAATGAAGGATACACATATTATTGGCCATTCGAAAGAGAAACATAATGCAAGTTTATCTTATGATGAGTCTTGGTCCTACATGTGGCCAGGCCCAGACCTCTTGTGCATTAGCATTCAAAGGTGGTGACAAAAGAGGTTTTCGATTGGCCAAATTGAAAGTTATTGTTTGAGTTTGTTCGAATCCAGGGTCATCAAAAAAGACAAATGCACCTGACTTCTGGACAATTCAAATTGATGCAAATATTGACTTAATTAAATAAACTTTGATAAGGGAAACTTTGAATTCCGAGTCATCAAAGATCTGAGAAATTTTAATTGATATGGATGCAGCCATTCGAAGGAGCTGAATCAGAACCATTCGAAGGAGCTGAATCAGAGCCATTCAAAGGAGGAAATCGGAGCCATTCGAAGGAGGCAATCAGAGCCATTCGAAGAAGCTGAATCAGATCCATTCTAAGGAGGCAATCATAGCCATTCAAAGGAGACGATCCGAGCCATACGAAGGGGGCCATCAGAGCCATTTGAAAGAGCTGAATCAGAGCCATTTAAAGGAGGCAATTAGAGCCATTCAAAGGGGGCAATCAAAGTCATTCGAATGAGAGCATTCGAAAGTCAAATGTCCAGGTTCATTCAAATTAAAAAAGGTACAAGAAACCATGTCTTTGGAAATGTTTCAAAATGGTATTCATGGCTTTAAAACACCAACTTAATGGATGTTTATTCCTTGGTCCTCTTATCCCCTTCATCCCATCTATATAAGGAGCACACTAGTAAGCTCCAAACACCTAGAGACAGCCTAAGAGCAGCGCACCAAAAACTCTCCAAACTCAACAAGATCACACCACACTTGTTCTCTCTCCTTTCGAATCCAAGAGCATCCAGCAACTCTAGTCCCCCACAAAAGTTCTAGTTTTAAGCAAGGTATGTCCCCTTGACCTTGCATTTTTCGTTTCAGCATGACATGTAAATAGCCTTGACTTACTTTTCGTTTCAGCATAATATCTAGATAGCCTCCTAGTTGTGTTCTTCATTTCTGCCCTCTTGGTTTGTTTGTTTTTCTTGTTGGAACTAACCTGTACATATTCAAACGAAAGACAAAAAGAGTGTGAACGAAGGATATGCACTCATGTTGCCCCACAGGTCCATATTACTTCATATTCTCAATAGAAAGAAATTGAGAAGGTGTAAATCGACGGTTGCCCATACCACTCCCTGTCTCAATCGAAAGAGGTAAGAAAAGATACAAATCAAATCTTGTTTACGTCAACTCTTAAGCCTAATCGAAAGAAGGCCAAAGGAGGGTGAATCAAAGGAGTCCTTCCTCTGGATCAAAAAAAAGCCTTTATATCGTTTTCTTATTTTTTTGGTTTTTACTTATTTCTTTTATTTTCTTGCCTCATGTTTTATTAACATTAAAACCAAAATCACAAAAAAAGAAGACATTAGGCTAATATTTTTCTAATTAAGTTAATTTTATAAACAAAATAATTAATCCTTTTAACCTTTTCTTGGACTTAAAATTAAATAGACTTAGACTTTATTTTATTTCATAAACAAAAACAACAAAAAAGATTTTTTTCCTTAGGTTTTGGATGTCCCTATTAATTTGTTTGCGCATTTATGTATTTTCTCATTTTTCATCTTATTGTAACTGCTTCCCAGTTTGTAATAGTAACTAGGACTTTACTTTTCGCATTTATATAATGTACCTCTCACAAAGTCATGTAATAGCGTAGGATTTACATTCCCACACTTTACATTTCTGCACTTTAAATTCTTGTATATATAGTAACTGCTAGTAACTAGGATTGCATGATAAGACTAATAAAAAAGCGCTAGCAAACCTAACTAAAAAGTCAAAAAATAACTGAAACATAACACACATGCACATATGCACCTGTAAGGTACACCCACTTTGGTTGCCTTTGAAAAACGGTCATAATTCTTGAAATGTGTAAAGTTTTAGTGGCTTTCCTTTGAAAGGATCACAAGTCCCTCGATGACCCTCTCGATGTTGCCTCGGTTAAAAGTGATCTTAGAACTTTAGGACAGTTACTAAAATTTCTTGCCAAGTTTCCTTCGTGACCGTAACGTCCCTTCGAATGTCCCTTCACATCCAACGATGTGGCTTCTTATCAATCAATGGTAAGATAGCAACATCTAAAGGAAGAGGAAAGGAATATTATACCTTTTGGGTAGGTAGGATGCTCATATTTGCTTGCTTGCTCACAACAAAAAATCATTTTCACACATATACTTTCAATTGAAACATTTTTAAAAGTAAAAATCGTTCGTACGCATTCTTATAGAGACGAGGATCATTACAAAGGTACTTTTCAAAATCTTTCAAAAAAATCTTCCACAAACATTTCTTTGAACTATTTTCAAAACCAACACTTTATACGCATTCTTATAGAAACTAGAATCATTACAAAGATGTTTTCAAACTATTTTCAAACCCACACTACAAGCACATTTTCAAACAAAAGCAAAGTGAACTAGAAAGAAACTAAGAGCCTGTAGATAACTATGGATGAAAAGGGTGCTAACACCTTCCCTTTCCATAATCTACCCCCTTACTCAAAAAATCTCAAAAAGGTCTTTTTCTATTCTTTTCACCCTTTCCTTAATTTGGATAAAAGAAAAGTGGGTGGCGACTCTTACTTACCGCAACATTTGCAAACATAAACGCAAAACCAGTATTAAATCGTCGTTTCTTCCACCGTATCACACCCTCGCTATGGATGAATCTGACTTGTGCAATCGTGACTAACAAACCCGCAAGAACACGCCCATTCTTGAAGGACAAACCCTCTGGTTTTTCCTCGAAACCCCCTTCAAAGTCTTCAACTAAGCTGAGATCACCGATCGTACAGCTGAATGTTATCTATATGATCCCTTGATCCAATGAACAAAGATGTTTATCTTTCATTGTTGTTGAACCAAGATGATTGAGAAGATGATGAATATGAAGTATCTGTCAGGTTTCTAATGCTCAAAAAATTTGATGCACACCAATTGTATTTGTGACACCTATTTATTTTAACTGCAAATACTGACTTATATATGTAACAGAAAGTTGTTAGAGATAAAAACGCAATATGAGTCGATGCATGTTTAATATGAGTCGACTCATATTAGTTGTAAAATATGGGATGAGTCGATACAGCCTGTTATGTATCAATACATACTGATAGCAATACATATTACAAAGAGACCAAATATGTATGAGTCGATGCAAGTCAATATGTGTCGATACAACATGTTTTCCACACTGAATCCAGAACCTTTAATTTCATATGAGTTGATACATAATGCCTATGTGTCAATTCATACTGAGTTGATTTTTGATTTCTGAAAAAAAAAAGGTGATATGTATCGATGCATGAGTTCATGTGTCGGTGCATAAAGGTTTTAAAACATTTTCCAGGAGCATCAACTTGACATGTATCAATGCAAAGATGAATGAGTCGACTCATACTGAAGCATAATTGTTTTTGTGATTTTTGGATTAAGTATGTGTCGATGCAAACCCTTTTGTATCAACCTGAAATTGTGAGACATGTGTAAAACACATTTTTGACTCTTTTTGAACATGCTAAACTATTATCATATCATGCACACATATATATCAAACACATTAAACATTATATCATACATATTTGCTATCATACAAAACTACTCAAAGAAAAGGGTTGCTCACAAACTCCCCCTTTTTGATGATGGAAAATACTTACAAGATGTGTGATGATGGAGCATAAATGAATAAGTTGTCCCCCTGAGTTTGTGCATAACAGTATAAATAAGTTTCCTTCGCTAACATCGCCTTCTTCTCCCCCTTTGACAACATCAAAAAGAGGAAAAGAACTATTTTTCAGTTTAAGATACACAAAATGTAATTGAGTTGCAATCTCATCAAAATTGAAACGAAAACCAGCGACATTCACAAAGAATGAAGCTTGCCATGGTAATTACAAAAGGCACCCTCACAAAAAGTGAAAAATATAGGTAATAACCAAGTAAACAAAAATAGACAAAAATAAGCAAAGTGACATTAACTAAGAAAGTTTACAAGTTACATAAGCTTAATCAAGAGCAAACATTGTTTGAACAAAAATACAAGTGAACTAAAACATGAATAAAAATGCTATGTATGAATGAGATGATATGATTAAGGGTTGGCCGCTGTATGAGACGTATGAGATGATTAGAGAGATTTTAAGACATAAAGTGGGCTGATGGGTCGACCCAAATCTAACATAAAATAATTAAAAGGCCTCATGTGTCAACACGAAACACGAATGTGTCGACCCATACTGAAACAAAAATGAATTTTAAAAGTTTTGTATCGACTCAAACGTCGAATGTATCGACCTAAAATAAATGTTAGTTTCTGTTTCAGTTATCCTCATTAGTACGTCGTCGACACAAGCACTTACGTATCGACCTGAAAGCAATCTTAATGCCTATTCTTATAGTTTTCTTCAATATGTATCGACTCATACATGTATGAGCTGATTCATATCAGTAAACTTTAAAAAAATATAGTTTTTATCAGGCTTTTATGGACAGTTGGATATGAGACCCATTAGCAATTTTATGTTTATGCAATACGAACTATCTAATGATGATTATGCATTCATAATGATGCAATGCAATTATCTTATGTCAATGTTCAAACAATTTATGCATAGAAAAGCATATAGACAATATTAATGAAACATTCAAAACAAATTTACAAGTAATCACAAAATTCCAGCGAGATAGAGAAAGGAACAATATTAGCTTAGTTGATGAACAATTAAGACGCACGTACGAGAACTAGAACACATCTCAATAGCATTGTGAGATATATATATATATATATATATATATATATATATATAAGGTACATGTATGCTTAAGACATCAAGTAAGAGATATATAAAATCCCTAACTCACGACAAATGTTGAAGAAAGGTTATGTTGCTAGTGGTTTCGTGAAAATATCAGCAAGTTGATTTTTAGTATCAACATGCTAAAACACAACATCCTCTTTTTTAACATGATCGCGAAGAAAGTGATGCCTAATCTCTATGTGTTTAGTGCGTGAATATAAAACAGGATTCTTAGTAAGGTTTGTAGCCCTTGTGTTGTCACGTTTTATTGGAATACGTTTTAATTGAATTTCAAAATCTTGTAATTGTTGGTTTAGCGAAAAAAATTTGGGCGCAATAACTACCGATTGCTACGTATTCAGCCTCGGCGGTTGACAATGCAACAGAAACCTGCTTTTTGCTATGCCAACACACTAAGGAGTTTGAAAACAAATGACATGTGCCACTTGTGCTTTACCTATCTGATTTGCAGCCAGCAAAATCATAATCGGAGTAACCTACTAAGATATAATAGCTTACCTTGGAATACCATAGTCCATACTTAGATGTACCATAAAGATATCTAAGTATACGCTTGACAGCTTTTATATGGGATTCCTTAGGATCCGATTGATATCGTGCACACATACAAATGCTAAACATGATGTCAGACCTAGATGTAGTAAGATACAAGAGGGATCCAATCATACCTATATACTTCTTGACATCTACACTCTTACCATGTTCATATTTATCTAATTTCCCGTTGGTAGGCATATGGGTGTCAATTTACTTGGAGTCGTTCATTCCAAAGCGCTTAAGCATCTCTGAACAGTATTTTGTTTGACAAATAAGTGTTCCCTCACTGAGCTGCTTTATTTGGAGACCAAGGAAGTAGTTTAGCTCCCCCATGAGACTCATCTCGAATTCACCCTGTATAACCGTAGAAAATTCTTCGACCAAATGTATGTTAGTTGAACCAAAAATAATATTATCTACATGTATTTGAACTAAAACAATGTGCTTTCCTTTACGTTTAATGAAGAGATTGGTATTCCACTTTACCTCTTGAATATCCATGATCAAGCAGAAATTTGTTAAGCCTTTCATACCAAACCCGAAGGGCTTGCTTAAGACCATACAATGCTCGTTTTAATTTGAAAACATAATTTGGATATTCATTGCTCTCAAAACCAAGAGGTTGTGAGACGTATACCTCTTCATTTATGACACCATTCAGAAAAGCACTCTTTACGTTCATTTAATAAAGCTTAAAATTCTTAGCACACGCATAAGAGAGCAAGAGACGTATAGCCTCAAGGCGAGAAACTGGAGCATGAGTCTCCTCATAGTCAATGCCCTCCTCTTGGTTATACCCTTGTTCCACTAAATATGCTTTATTCTGGGTTATCACTCCGTTTTCATCAAGTTTATTTCTAAAAATCCACTTAGTACCTATGATATGATGGTCTCGCGGACGAGGGACAAGTTCGCAAACGTCATTTATTTTAAATTGATAAGCTCTTCTTGCATGGACATTAGCCAAAATTCATCAATCAAGGCCTCTTTCGCATTTTTAGGCTCTACTTGTGAAACAAAAGCGAAGTGATAACAAAAATTACTTATCTTAGAGCGAGTCATCACTCCTTTTGAAATATCTCCCAATATGTTGTCAATAGGATGGCCTTTTGAGGATTTCCAAGCTGGTAGAAGATCATTTACTTCCTCTGGCCCTTCTTCCTCATCTTTTGCATGACTAGTATCTTCATCCTCCTCATTGTCAACTGGTTTTGACTAATCAATTTCCTCAACAGTTTCCTTGAGTATGTCTTTTGTATATACACCTGCACCATCAAAAGAAATACCTTTTCTGACATTTTTCGGATAAGACTCATCAAAAGAAACATGGACTGACTCCTCAACAGTAAGTAAACATTTATTATACACTCTATATGATTTACTTGATTGTGAGTATCCAAGAAATATAACTTCATCTTCTTTTGCATCTAATTTTCCAAGGTTTTCTTTATTGTTATTCAAAATAAAACATTTATAACTGAATATGTAAAGGTGTGACAACTTTTGATTTCTCCTTTTAAAAAGCTCATAAGGGGTTTTATCTAAAATAGGATGGATTAATATTCTGTTTAAAACATAACAAGTTGTACTAATTGCATCAGCCCAAAAGTATTTTGGTAATCCACCCTCATTGAGCATTGTTCTTCCCAACTCCTCCAAAACGCAATTTTTATGCTCCATAACCCCATTCTGCTGTGGAGTTCGAGGGGCTGAAAAGTTATGCTCAATTCCATGCTTGTTACAGTAATTATCAAAGAGATGTTTTTGAAAACCATAGTAGAAAAGGTTTCCATTCTTCTGTTTTGGGATAGTTTTGCAAAACTCTTAAAAGTAGAAAAGGTTTCATCTTTGCTACGAAGGAATATAGTCCAAGTAAATCTAGAATAGTTGTTGTACCCCAAAATTTTCCCTCTCATATTTCTCAAAACATTGCAAGAAAAATCTCCAAGTTGCTCAAGATTGCTCAAGAGTTGGACAGTCAAGCTATCTCCTAAGGCAGTCAACCCCAAATTAGGGTTTTGTGTTGCATCAATATCCTTAAGTCCAAATGACCTAAAATGATCCCTAATGTACTAATATGTTCTTAAGGTCATCCATGTCAAATTTCAAGCCTTGTAGAGGAAGTTTGCCCAGTCAATTGCTCAAAGGGTCCAAAAATCGACTGTGCTAGGGCAAAAGTCAACTGTGACCCAAATACAGTCAAACCTCAATATTTTTTGGCAACATTCTCATTTTGAAGGATTTTTCATCATTTTGGTTGATCATGATTCATCAAGGATTGCTCAAAATTCATCAAGACTCAAAAGTTGCTAAATTAGGGTTTTGTATGAAAAGTCAACTCAACTTTGACCAAGCATAACTTTCTCATACTTTATGAGAAATGACCAATCCAAAGCTCATTTTGAAGAGGATGAAATTTCCTACAACCCATATTCATACCCCAAGATCAGAAAATGCACTCACAAGAAGTTAAAATTTGGACATTATAGGTCATTTTTGAAAGTCAACAAAAACACCTTTTTTGCCAAAGCTTATAACGTGAGCATGGAAAATCAAAATGAGATGAGACCAAAAGGGTTGGTTAGGGGACATCTCAAGCTTTCTAAAAAGTCCAATAACACTTCCAAAAGTTCAAAATTGAAGAAGTTATGCATTTTTGAATTTGGGCATTTTTGCAAAATTGCCAAAAGTCAA
The DNA here is from genome assembly GCA_948472305.1 of Vicia faba. Lineage (NCBI taxonomy): Eukaryota > Viridiplantae > Streptophyta > Magnoliopsida > Fabales > Fabaceae > Vicia > Vicia faba. The sequence continues at coordinate 557,565,509 of OX451737.1, read as the reverse complement.
CTATCCCCAAAACTTCAAATTTTGTCAAATGGGCCCATTCTTTTCCACTTGATTTGAACTTGCCACATTGCACACGTGTCCTAGCTTCAGCCTTGTGTCCATTTATCAATTTTATTATTTTATTTGATTTTTTATTGAATTATTTCATTTTAAATCAAATTAAATCAAATCAAATCCCAAAACTTGATTACATGAGATCTTTTGCTATTTTCAGGACTTAATCATCATCATGGTCAGCATCAAATTCGTATCTCACCATATCATGAACAAAAAAAATGGATTTTTGACAAATTAGGAAAGCTTTCAAAAGTGAATCAAATCAAATATCTTATGCATTGATGGGGAAGATTCAAGGCATATTTGTTAACCTAATGCCTTCCACATTACATAAGGAAGCTTAAGGCACGATTACAAGGGTTAGAGGCTGCAAGAACAAACCAAAGAAAACTTGAAAAAAGTGGTAAAAAGTGAAAAACCAAAATCACATTTAGAGGCAAATTCAGAAGCCAAGAACGATCTCAATCGTTTCCTTGACAATCACTGAGTCAGAACCAATCCCTAGCAAGCTCCCATACACGCTCAAACGCTCTGTAAGTATGTCAAAAAACCGCTCTTCTTTTGAATTCACAAATCTTGATTCCTGCATCTTTTGTATAAACTATTTGCATATTCATGATCTTCATCAAATTTCCAAGCGTTCTGCATTAGCCAATTGCGTTTTTCTGGCCTAGATGAAGAACCCCCATAGCTAGGGTTCTTCGTTCGTGTTTTAGGGTTTTCTTTTTCAGGAGAAATCAAGACTCGAGAAGGGCATGAGGTTAATCAGGAAGCCCGGACGAACTCAACCATGTGCTTGGAATTGATTTTCATGGACTGGAATGGATTTTAGAGTGAGCCTGCGCATTTAGCTGCGTATCTAAATCCGCATGTAAAGTTACAGGGTTGAAAGGTCAGGGACGACAACGTGTCTCCCTCTGATTGGCCTGATTCAAACACGCGCGCCTTTTTTTTTATTTTTCTGGCATATTAATTCATTTTCTCATATTATCATTATTTTGCATATACTTAACAATTGAAACGCAGTAGCCTAGTGGAAGCAAGCGATGGCAATGACCAACTGGACCTGGGTTTGAATCCCAGGTACCCCATGCTATTTGTTATAATTTTTCTTCAGGTATTCCAGTGCGCCTAAGGAGTAGCTGTACATCATACACCATCATCTAATCAATGGACAGATGGCCAATGGCCAGATCTGATGGATGGAGATGGAACGTCCACCATGGAACCAAGTCAAAGTGCACACACTGGAATCTCACAAAGTCAGCCAGGCCAACACAATTGGGCCATGGAATTTGCTTCTCAAACCCCACTATTTAGGCCCTAACTCTTCCTATTTCATTTTATTTTATTTATTCTTGTTTCATTTAATTTAATCATTTTCATTATTTTTTAACCAATCAAATCTTTTTCTTTAATAAAAATTAAAACCACAAAAATATTTTCTTCATAAAATCAAATTTTAATGTTTATTAACAAATATTAATTTAATTAACTAAGGCCATTAATTAAGAATAACTTTAATATTTTTTTTAATAATTAAAATTAACTTAGACATAATTAGGTTTTTATTAGCATTGATCAATTTTATTTTTCTTTCTTAAAATACCAAAAAACCAAAAAAATATTTATTTTTATTAATTAGTTTAATTAATTTAATTTAATAATTAATTTAGGATAGTTTATTTCTTAAAAGTCAAAAATAACCAAAAAAATCTTTTCTTTAATAACAAGGGGTCAAAACCCTAGAACTCGCATTCGATTTAATTTCCAGCACGCGATCTATTTTATTCAATATTGTATTTGTTTCCGGAATGTAATAGATAATTAGGACTATTTTTATCACTTTATTTATTTTCCGCATTTAAATTTCAAAGGGTTGTTTTTGGCGATGTAAATACCCGACGCCTTGTAATAGTTAGTTAAATTTCCGCAATTTAATTTCTGCAACTTATAAATTGTTAGATGTTTGACAATAGGGATGCATGACAAGAATGAATGTTTAACCTAAAATCAACTTAGATCACCATTGACATGTACAAAGATAAAATTAACTGAAAACAGCACACTCGCACATGCGCACATGCGCACTCTTAGGGTACACCCCACTTGGTTGCCTTCGTACGCGGTTATTGAGTATAGGTCACTTTAGAGGTCGCCCTCTTGTCCAAAGATCATGGTTGCCTCGAAACGGTTGCCTCGAATATTGTTGCCTTAAACAAATGATCTAAGACATTAGGGTTACCGCTAAGGCATCCTAACATTGCTTTGGTGACCGTAAGTCCCTAATTCGAATTGACCCTTAAAACTCCAACGACGGTGCTACCTACTCATCAATAGTAGGATAGCATTGTCTAAAGGAAGATAGCATAGAACGACTCCTTTTTCGAGTAGGTAGATAGTTCCTAAGTACTTGCTCTTTCAAAAAACAAAAATCTTTTTCACACTTACACTTTTTTGAACAAAGTTTTCCAAAAACACTTCATATACTCTTGAGGACAGAAGCAAGAGTTAAATCGAAGTTTCAAAAACAAAAACTTTTTCAAACCCACAAGCACAAAGAAACCAATTTTGAAAACAATATGAGCAAGTACCTAAGAGCCCGTGGATAACCACAGATAGAAAGGGTGCTAACACCTTCCCTTTCTATAATCTACCCCCCGAACCCGAGAAATATCTCAAAAAGGAATTTTGCTGTGCTTTTTTCCTTTCCTTGTTGGATAAAATAAAAGTCGGTGGCAACTCTTGCTTACCGCGAAATTTTGCGAATACAAACGCAAAACGCAAACCAGCACTCCAAAAAACAATCAGTTATTTCCCACCGTATCACAGAACTGGCGACTCTGCTGGGGACGCTTATAAGTGGGGTGTGCCTTAGGATTAGATCATTGTGTTTTCAATTGTTTGCTTTGTATGCTTTATATTTGTGGGCTTGAATCAGAGTTACTATAGATCCTAACCCGGATCTGGGGGATACCCTTTAGGTAAGTAGCAATAAACTGTGAGGGAATTGTACGGCGTAGACCGATACGGTTGAAGCAGTAGCTAAGTTGGTGTGGCACTTTAGTATGTACCGATATCCCTTGTGTTGGAACGAGGAGAATATGGGTCTGCTAAGGGGTCATTAAGCACCAACTGACCTTAGAACCTTTAAATTGACCAACTTGGCCATAGAACAGTAGCAGTATGCTACACTCATTGAGACTAAACTCTCGTGATGATTCCGGCTGCAAGAAAAGGTTGCTAAACTGGAGTTATGACCGATCGAGGGTAGTCAGTGATATTGAGATCCTCTAGAACCTGGTTACTATTTTTAGGACAGGTTTAAACCAACTAAACTGAAAGAGGGTAATACCTAGACTCCTTGCCAGCCTGAAATCTAAGGGCTCTCTGTGTGACTTGTGTGCCTTTACCATGTTTTCTATTTGTGGATACTTGTGGTGTGCTTTCTATCATGACATCATGACATTGCATACATCTTGCATTGGACTAACCTATTTCAAAGACAGGAGGGATTCATCTTTGTTCTGTTTTATAGGTCATGGCACCCATGCGTAGGAACACCATCCGGATCAACTTTGCCCAGGTTCCCACTATGCTTAAAGAGTTGGTTGCAAAGATGTCAGATACTACCTCCTTTATCAGGAGACATGGTCACCTCTTGGGTTTGGTCACTTCCAAATTGGACGAGCAGATGATGAGTGTCTTGGTCCAATTCTATGATCCATTGTACCATTGCTTTACTTTTCAGGACTACCAGTTGGTCCCCACCTTAGAAGAGTTCTCTGATCTGCTTGGTATCTCTATTCTGGAGCATACCCCGTTCACAGGTTGGGAGAAGATCCTTAGGCCAGAAGAGATTGCTTCAACCCTTCATATGATAAAGGATGAGGTAATGGCTAATTGGGAGACTAGAAGTGGAGCAAAGGGCTTTCTGACTAAGTTCTTGGTTGGTAAGGCTAATCATTCTTGGGATAGTCTAGACTTCAAGGCATTCGAAGATATTATGGCTCTTCTAATATATGGATTGGTATTGTTTCCTAACTCTGACTCCTTTGTTGATGTGAATGTGGTAAAAATCTTCATCTCTGGTAATCTTGTACCCACTCTTCTGGGTGACATTCTTCATCAACTCTATGCCCGTACTGCTCGGAAGCGGGGAACCTTGATGTGATGTGCTCCATTGTTGGCAAGGTGGTTTATTTCTCACCTTCCCAAATCAGTTCTGAAGAACAAAGAAGGCATGGGCTAGGCTTATAGGGTTATGTCTCTCTCTCACAATGACATCATCTGGACTATTAAGGGTATGGACGAGGTGGCTATTATTGATCGCTGTGGGGAATACCCCAATGTTCCACTGATAGGAACCCATGGAGGAATTACTTACAATCCATGCTTGGCCTTACGTCAGTTTGGGCGAGCCAGAAGGGAAGGACCTCATGAGCTGCTAATGCCTAGTATCATCTTTGATTTTCAAGGCGATAGTGACGAGCAACGCCGCAGATTCATAAGGGCTTGGGATAGAGTTCACAGATCTGATCCACACGAGCTGGGTCCAAAGACTTCTCTTCCGATGGAGCCATATCTCAGATGGGTTTGCATCCGTTCCCAAAAGCTGGGAATGCCGTATGAAGTCGTCTTGCCTATCATTGTTGAAGTTGCTAATGAAGAGGGGGTTCTTCCTACCATCCTCCACCCTTACATGTCTACTGAAATTAGGGCATTGAAGAGGTCCTGGATGCAGCTAAGGGAAGAGCGGGATACTTATAGAGAAAAGTATCACGAGCAAGAGCGAAAGATCCAGAAGTTGACAAGGCAGTTGGAGAGGGAGCAGATCATCAATGACTATGTCAGCACTAAAGGCAAACGACCATGGGAGCGTTGATGTCCTTTGATTATTTCCAGTTTTTATTTACTTTTCAGTATTTCCTTTCTTTTAACGCCTTAAGGGAAATTTGTTGAACAATTAATTTCAAAGTTTATCTAATAAAAGTGTGTTTCATTTCTTGTTTACGAATTTGAATCTCTCGATGTCTTTGAAATCATATCATACGCATTTCATTCCATACACCTCATAACAGGTACCCTTACAGGTTTTCTCATCTTCTTCGCTGTTTATTTCAGCATCATGTCTTTGGAACCATCAACTGAACAAGCAATCAAGGCTCTGCAGACTCAAAACGCCCAGTTCCAGGATTTGTTCATGAATTTGGCTAAGGGTCAGCAAGATCTGAAGGCCCTTATCTTGAAAGAGAAGAAGAAGAAGAAGAAGAGGACAGTCCTGTTTAACACAGGTCATAGGTTTGGAAACAGGCTACGAGATGAAGTTGATTTGACCACCTCATCTGGAGGGAAAGATAGTCAGGAAGAAAGGAGGGCTCCTAGCCCTGTGGTTTCAGACAACGAGACGGACTTCGACGAAGACCAGTATCCTCTGGCTGAGGATAGATACAAGCAACTGGAAGATCAGTTGAGTGCGATGGAAGTACAGAAGGTGCCTGGTCTGGACTTTGGTGATTTAGGTCTGTCATATGGGGTGGTGATTCCCCACAAGTTCAAAGCACCAGCCTTTGCTAAGTATGACGGAGTTTCTTGTCCGAAACTGCACCTCTGTTCGTATGTTAGGAAGATTCAGCCGTACACCACTGACAAGAACCTATGGGTCCACTTCTTTCAATACAGTCTCTCAGGGACTCATCTTGAATGGTTTTACCAGCTGGAAGGAGCCAGTATCCGTAGTTGGGAAGATTTGGCTGCTGCTTTCTACAAGCAGTACCAATACAATGCCGACCTCGCTCCCACGCGTACCCAACTCCAGGGTATATCTATGGGTGCTGGCGAAGGTTTCAAAGATTATGCTCAGAAGTGGAGGGATCACGCTGGAAGAGTGCAACCACCCTTGGCTGATAGGGAGCTAGTGGATATGTTTCTGGGGACCTTGTCTGGTCAATTTTTCAACCATCTGATTGGAAGCTCTTCGTCTGGGTTTACAGAGCTAATTATGACCGGTGAAAGGATTGAGGCTGGTATTAAGTCTGGAAAGATACAAAAGGGTGCTTCATCGAGCACCGAGAAAAAGCCTTTTAAGAAGGATTCCAGTGTTGTTTACAGTTCGAAAATCCAGAATAGACCTGAACGTCACCAAGCTGTTAATGTGGTTGTTATTTCAAGACCTGTTGGGGCTCCTCAGCGCAGCAATCAACAAAAGGCCGAGAGACCTCAAAGGTAATTTACCCATCTCAACATGACTTTGTCTCAGATTCTGTCGCAGTTATTGAAAACCAATCTAGTAACTCCAAGGGAGGCTCCGCAGAATCCCAACACTGCATCGCCTAAGTACAACCCTAATGCCCGCTGTGCTTTTCACTCTGATAGCCCGGGACATGATACAGATGATTGTTGGGCTTTTAAGAACAAAATACAGGACTTAATTGATGCCAAGGAGATTGAGTTTGGAGAACCAGAAAAGCCTAAACAGGATGCAGGGGTGAATGCTATCGGGGATGACGATGATAAAGAGTTTGATATTGACAGCTGGATATACCCAACTGCTGATGGTGGATTAAGCAACTGGACAGCGAAGGATTCTATGCCCGTTTCTGTTATCACCCAGTAATGAGACTTTTGTTTTGAATTTGTAACAGACAATGTTTTAAACTTTACGGCTCGGTGTCTTACCCGGGGCACCGTGGCTTCATTTGTGAGGGCTTTATGTGTGTCATTTTCATATATCATTAATAAAAGCATTGGACGTTTTCTTGCATTTCAAATTTTGCGCTCCTTGTTTTTCTTTTATTATATTGCAAAACAGCTATTTTACACACACTCACATATAAAGGTCTACATCCACTCTAGATCTCACTGGTAACGACTCTGCTACTGCCAATTATGACTTCGAAAGTCTGATCAACTTAGCCGAAGACGAAGGTGAAGATGATTGTGAAGTGCCTGGTGAACTTGCAAGGCTGTTACTTCAAGAAGAGAGGGTTATTCAGCCATATGAAGAGCCGGTGGAATCAGTAAATCTGGGTACAGAAGTGGACAAGAAAGAGGTTAAGATTGGTGCAAATCTGGAGCTTAGTGTTAAACAATGGTTGATTCGGATGCTGCGTAACTACGTTGAGATCTTTGCCTGGTCTTATGAAGATATGCCTGGGTTGGATACCGATATTGTGGTTCACCGCCTGCCTACCAAGGAAGACTGTCCTCCAGTGAAACAGAAGGTTCGTCGAATGCGCCCAGAGATGTCTGAAAAAATCAAAGCTGAAGTAACGAAACAGTTTGACGCCGGTTTTCTAGCAGTTACTTCTTACCCACAGTGGGTGGCCAACGTGGTTCCTGTACCGAAGAAGGATGGTAAGGTTCGAATGTGTGTTGACTATAGGGATCTGAATAGGGCGAGTCCCAAGGATGATTTTCCTCTACCTCATATCGACGTTCTGGTTGACAACACCGCTCAGCATAAGGTATTCTCCTTTATGGATGGTTTCTCCGGTTATAATCAGATTAAGATGGCTCCCGAAGACATGGAGAAGACAACTTTTGTTACTCAGTGGGGTACCTTTTGGTACAAGGTCGTGCCTTTTGGACTGAAGAATGCTGGGGCAACGTATCAGCGTGCCATGGTTGCTTTGTTCCATGACATAATCCATCATGAGATTGAGGTATACGTCGATGATATGATTGCAAGGTACCAGACTAAGGAAGAACACCTTGACCATCTCCAGAAGCTATTTGACAGGTTGAATTTGTACAAGCTGAGGTTAAACCCGAACAAGTGCACCTTCGGGGTGAGATCTGGTAAGTTGTTGGGCTTCGTCGTAAGCGATAAAGGTATTCAAGTGGATCCGGCAAAGGTCAAGGCCATACAAGAGATGCCAGCTCCCCAAACAGAGAAAGAAGTCAGAGGCTTTTTGGGACAATTAAACTACAATGCCCGATTCATCTCGCACCTGACTGCTACTTGTGAACCAATCTTCAAGTTACTGAAGAAAGATCAAGTGGTAAGATGGAATGATGAATGTCAGGCTGCTTTCGAAAGGATTAAAGAGTATCTCATAGAGCCACCCATTCTGATGCCTCCAGTTGAAGGGAGACCTTTGATCTTATACTTAACAGTACTCGACAACTCAATGGGGTGTGTGCTGGGTCAGCATGACGAGTCTGGCCGAAAAGAGCATGCTATTTATTACCTTAGCAAAAAGTTTACCGACTGTGAGACCCGATACTCACTGCTCGAGAAGACTTGCTGCGCTTTGGCATGGGCTGCTCGCCGGCTGGGAGAGTATATGCTGACTCACACTACTCTGTTGATATCAAAGATGGATCCAATCAACTATATCTTCGAAAAGCCTGCTTTGTCCGGAAGAATAGCGAGATGGCAAATGATATTGACTGAGTATGACATCCAATACACAACTCAAAAATCAATCAAGGGAAGTGTGTTGGAAGACCATTTGGCACATCAGGCAGTGGATGATTACCAGTCTATGAACTTTGAATTTCCGGACGAGAATATCCTGATAGTAACTGACTATGAGACACCTGGACCGGATGAAGGACCTGAGGAAGGATCCCGATGGTCTGTGTACTTTGATGGAGCTTCGAACGCTTTGGGTAATGGCATTGGCGCCGTAATCATATCTCCTAAAGGCTCTCATACTCCGTTCACCGCCCGACTATGTTTCAACTGCACCAATAATATGGCGGAGTATGAAGCGTGCATCATGGGTCTTCGAGCTGCTATTGACCTAAGGATTAAGTTTCTAAGTGTTTTCGGAGATTCCGCTCTCGTGATCATTCAGATCAAAGGCGAGTGGGATACGAAAAACCCAAATCTTATTCCTTACAAGGAGTATGTATTGACGTTGCTTCCGCACTTTGAGGAGATAACCTTTGAACACTTCCCGAGAGAGGAGAATCATTTAGCGGACGTGCTGGCTACGATGTCTTCTATGTTCAAAGTCAATTGGGACAACGAAGCTCCCCGGATTATCATTGAAAGATTGGACGAACCTGCACATTGCTGTGACATTGAGACAGAAGAGGTAGCAGATAAACCCTGGTTTCATGAGGTGAAGAGATACCTTGAGGCTCAGGAATACGCCGAGGGTACATCTGTTAATGATAAGAAATTTTTGAGGAGGTTCGCGACGAAGTTCTTCATCAGCAATGGCATCCTTTACAAGCGTAACCATGATTCAACCTTACTGCGATGTGTGGATAAGAATGAAGCAGAAAGGATCATGGCAGAGTTACATGAAGGTGCTTTCGGAACTCACTCCAGTGGACATACCATGGCAAAGAAAATCCTTTGGGAAGGATATTTCTGGTCCACAATGGAAGCCGACTGTTATCAGTATTCTCGGACATGTCACAAGTGCCAAGTCTATGCTGATAAAGTGCACATACCTCCAGTACCTCTGAACGTCTTGACAGCTATGTAGCCTTTTGCAATGTGGGGCATTGATATGATCGGCGAAATCAGACCTACGGCATCCAACGGGCATTGTTTCATCCTGGTAGCAATTGATTACTTTATGAAGTGGGTTGAAGCAGCTTCTTTTGCTACGGTAACCAAGAACGTCGTGGAACGGTTCATTCAGCATAATCTGATCTATCGATACAGTGTACCAGAGAGGATCATTACGGACAATGGTGCCAATCTCAACAACAAGATGATCACTGAGCTCTGCAAGCAATTCAAGATACAGCATCACAACTCTTCTCCCTACCGGCCAAAGATGAATGGGGCTGTTGAAGTGGCTAATAAAAACATTAAGAAGATTGTGCAGAAGATGACGGTGACATACAAAGACTGGCACGAGATGTTACCATTCGCTCTTCATGGGTACCGTACCTCAACACATACATCAACAGGGGTAACACCCTATTCCTTGGTGTATGGCATGGAGGAATTCTTGCCCATTGAAGTTTAGATACCCTCTCTTCGGATTATGAAAGATGCAGGTTTGAGCGAAGATGACTGGATTCAGACCCGGCTTGATCAGCTGAACTTAATCGACAAAAAGAGACTTACTGCTATTTGTCATGGTCAGACGTATCAAAAACGGATGATCAAGGCATTTAATAAGAAAGTCAGACGACAAGAGTATCAAGTTGGGGACCTAGTTATCAAGCGCATTATCTTACCTCAAGGTGATCCCAGGGGAAAATGGACCCCTACCTATGAAGGGCCATTTGTGGTTAAGAACATTTTCTCAGGAGGAGCTATGATTCTAACCACCATGGATGGTGACGACCTTCCTCACCCCGTCAATACAGACATAATGAAAAATACTACGCATAATCAAAGACCCGCTAGGTTGACTGGCCTAGGAAAAAATAACGGCTTCCCGGCGAACCAAAAGGGTTCGGGCAAAAATAATGGATGAAAATGAAAAAACTGTACACCCGGCAAGTTGAAAACCCGAAAGGGCGACTTGGGAAAAAAATGGGTATCCCGGTGGACTTAAAACCCGAAAGGGCGGTCCAGGCAAAAATTAGGGATCAAAGCGTAACACTATGTCTCATTGGATCACCTTGCATCTAGACTTCGGTATCAACTATCAAGCTCGGACGGCACTAATCAATCTGATCTACCTTCAACCAAGTAGAAAAGTGATGAGATGCTCGAGGACATAAAGGCAATAGCAGAATTGGAACCCAGTGGGGTTGTTCACATAGCTATTTTGTTTTTTACAATTTGTGTAAATTCTATCCGCTCGGCGGCGTTCTCTTACTAGGACGTCATCCTCTTGTACAAAAACGCCTATTTACAGGCCAAACTTCAAAATCAATACAATTCATTTTCAAAGAAATTTCAAACTGTTTTTTTCTTTATTTGTTTTGATTTGCAAAGAACGTCCAATGTTCATTTTTGATATATGCCTTTGACATTAATTGCTGCTCATGAATATTTACATGCGAAACAAAAGACGATTACTAGTAATATCAGAAACAGGGGCAATAAGATTTGTCCAAGCTTTACAGTTGCTCTATCCGCCAAGGTACAACGGTAAATTCAGCTGAAGAATATGGCTAAGATACCTTCACTCCCCGCAGAGTAAGACAATAATGATAGCTCTCCCCAGCTGAGACTTGCAACTGTGAATGAATCGGTAATATTGTCCCCAAGCAGAGTTTATCTACCATCAGCACTAAAAAGGCTTGATATCCCCGGCAGTCTTAATATTCCCCAACGGAATATAAGAATGCTCCCCGGTAGTGTACAAGATATCCCCAGTGGAGTTAAAATTTTCCCAACGCAGTCTGAAAAAGCTTCCCCAATGGAGTTGGGAGAATCATCCCCAGTAGATTTTGGAAGTTTATCCCCAACGAGGTACAAAAATAAATCTCCCCAGGCGAGTTCAAAGGATCATTCCCAGCAGAACTCAAAGGATTATCCCCATAAGAGTCTAAAAGGTTATTCCCAGAGAAGTCGCAACCAAAGATAATCCCCAGCGGAATTCTTCCCTTTCACAAACATGAATTCAATCCCCAATAGGATTCAATATCACCAGCAACGATAATTCATCCCGACGGAATTTATCAGTGGAATCTTCAGCAGAACATCTCTTCCCCATAGAGTAATCTCCTCATCAGTTTATTCCCCCAACGGAGTCATCCTCTCCTGCATGTTTATTCTCTTCGTTCTCCATCCCCAGCGGAAACGAGGAATCCAGCTCTATTCTTCAACAGCTATCCGGGATTTATTTTCCCCAGCTAGAAACATTACATTTCCATACATAATGATACAGGCATATACGCATCATACCACACAATCTCATTTATTTTGAGAGCATCATTGCTTGATATATATCAAGCATTTCATACATCATGACATTGCATATGACTAACTCTTTACCTTTTCAGGGGAAGACGAATCAATAAACACCATTGACTACTTATATGACCTGGTAGTCCCCTTAAAAACTACATCTATTGAGGGATGTTTCAGCGGATTCCTCAGAAAGATGCTCTCACAAGACTTTCGTCTAGTTCAGTTGAATCGATTCTAGGATTTTTCTGATTCTTATCCAGTCAAAGTTAATCCAAGACCTTCTCTGGTTCAGTCAGATCGACGCTAAGATCTCCTTGATTCTTACTCCAGTTGAAGATATTCCAAGACTTTCGTCTGGTTCAGTTAAATCGATTCTAAGATTTTTCTGATTCTTATCCAGTCAAAGTTAATCCAAGACCTTCTCTGGTTCAGTCAGATCGATGCTAAGATCTCCCTGATTCTTACTCCAGTTGAAGATATTCCAAGACTTTCGTCTGGTTCAGTTAAATCGATTCTAAGATTTTTCTGATTCTTATCCAGTCAAAGTTAATCCAAGACCTTCTCTGGTTCAGTCAGTTCGACGCTAAGATCTCCTTGATTCTTACTCCAGTTGAAGATATTCCAAGAGTTTCGTCTGGTTCAGTTAAATCGATTCTAAGATTTTTCTGATTATTATCCAGTCAAAATTAATCCAAGACCTTCTCTGGTTCAGTCAGATCGACGCTAAGATCTCCCTGATTCTTATTCCAGTTGAAGATATTCCAAGACTTTCGTCTGCTTCAGTTAAATCGATTCTAAGATTTTTCTGATTCTTATCCAGTCAAAGTCAATCCAAGACCTTCTCTGGTTCATTCAGATCGACGCTAAGATCTCCCTGATTCTTATTCCAGTTGAAGATATTCCAAGACTTTCGTCTGGTTCAGTTAAATCGATTCTAAGATTTTTCTGATTCTTATCCAGTCAAAGTTAATCCAAGACCTTCTCTGGTTCAGTCAGATCGACGCTAAGATCTCCCTGATTCTTATTCCAGTTGAAGATATTCTAAGACTTTCGTCTAGTTCAGTTAAATCGATTCTAAGATTTTTCTGATTCTTATCCAGTCAAAGTTAATCCAAGACCTTCTCTGGTTCAGTCAGATCGACACTAAGATCTCCCTGATTCTTATTCCAGTTGAAGACCTCCTATCAACAATTTCCAAATGGCATCTGTAAGCCCATTCCCGACATCACAATGCCGATGCCACTTCATGCGAGTCCAAATTTCTGGGCACTCTTGTGTTCAATCATCTTCCACCTTCGGATCACAAAAGGCACGAAAGCCAATCTATATCCTCAAGCTTAAGAAGATTAAACAGGGGAATCTGTTGTACCCCAAAATTTTCCCTCTCATATTTCTCAAAACATTGCAAGAAAAATCTCCAAGTTGCTCAAGATTGCTCAAGAGTTGGACAGTCAAGCTATCTCCTAAGGCAGTCAACCCCAAATTAGGGTTTTGTGTTGCATCAAGATCCTTAAGTCCAAATGATATCAAATGACCCCTAATGTCCTAATATGTTCTAAAGGTCATCCATGTCAAATTTCAAGCCTTGCAGAGGAAGTTTGCTTAGTCAATTGCTCAAAGGGTCCAAAAATCGACTGTGCTAGGGCAAAAGTCAACTGTGACCCAAATACAGTCAAACCTCAAGATTTTTTGTAAACATTCTCATTTTGAAGTATATTTCATCATTTGATCAAGGGTTGATCATGATTCATCAAGGATTTCTCAAAATTCATCAAGACTCAAAAGTTGCTAAATTAGGGGTTTGTAGGAAAAGTCAACTCAACTTTGACCAAGCATAACTTTCTCATACTTTATTAGAAATGACCCATACAAAGCTCATTTTGAAGAGGATTCAATTTCCTAGAATCCATCTTCATACCCCAAGATCATAAAATGCACTCACAAGAAGTTAAAATTTGGACATTATAGGTCATTTTTGAAAGTCAACAAAAACACCTTTTTTGCCAAAGCTTATAACTTGAGCATGGAATATCGAAATGAGATGAGACCAAAAGGATTGGTTAGAGTACATTTCAATCTTTCTAAAAAGTCTAATAACACTTACAAAAGTTCAAAATTGAAGAAGTTATGCATTGTTGAAGTTGGGCATTTTTGCAAAATTGCCATAAGTCAACTATCCCCAAAACTTCAAATTTTGTCAAATGGGCCCATTCTTTTCCACTTGATTTGAACTTTCCACATTGCACACGTGTCCTAGCTTCAGCCTTGTGTCCATTTATCAATTTTATTATTTTATTTTATTTTTTATTGAATTATTTCATTTTAAATGAAATAAAATCCCAAAACTTGATTACATGAGATCTTTTGCTATTTTCAGGACTTAATCATCATCATGGTCAGCATCAAATTCGTATCTCACCATATCATGAACAAAAAAATGGATTTTTAACAAATTAGGCAAGCTTTCAAAAGTGAATCAAATCAAATATCTTATGCATTGATGGGGAAGATTCAAGGCATATTTGTTAACCTAATGCCTTCCACATTACATAAGGAAGCTTAAGGCACGATTACAAGGGTTAGAGGCTGCAAGAACAAACCAAAGAAAACTTGAAAAAAGTGGTAAAAAGTGTAAAACCAAAATCACACTTAGAGGCAAATTCAGAAGCCAAGATCGATCTCAATCGTTTCCTTGACAATCACTGAGTCAGAACCAATCCCTAGCAAGCTCCCATACACGCTCAAAAGCTCTGTAAGTATCTCAAAAAACCGCTCTTCTTTTGAATTCACAAATCTTGATTCCTGCATCTTTTGTATAAACTATTTGCATATTCATGATCTTCATCAAATTTCCAAGCGTTCTGCATTAGCCAATTGCGTTTTTCTGGCCTAGATGAAGAACCCCCATAGCTAGGGTTCTTCGTTCGTGTTTTAGGGTTTTCTTTTTCAGGAGAAATCAAGACTCGAGAAGGGCATGGGGTTAATCAGGAAGCCCAGACGAACTCAACCATGTGCTTGGAATTGATTTTCATGGACTGGAATGGATTTTAGAGTGAGCCTGCACATTTAGCTGCGGATCTAAATCCGCAGGTAAAGTTACAGGGTTGAAAGGTCAGGGACGACAACGTGTCTCCCTCTGATTGGCCTGATTCAAACACGCGCGCCCTTTTTTTTATTTTTCTGGCATATTAATTCATTTTCTCATATTATCATTATTTTGCATATACTTAACAATTGAAACGCAGTAGCCTAGTGGAAGCAAGCGCTGGCAATGACAAACTGGACCTGGGTTTGAATCCCAGGTACCCCATGCTATTTGTTATAATTTTTCTTCAGGTATTCCAGTGCGCCTAAGGAGTAGCTGTACATCATACACCATCATCTAATCAATGGACAGATGGCCAATGGCCAGATCTGATGGATGGAGATGGAACGTCCACCATGGAACCAAGTCAAAGTGCACACACTGGAATCTCACAATTTTATTCAATATTGTATTTGTTTCCGGAATGTAATAGATAATTAGGACTATTTTTATCGCTTTATTTATTTTCCACATTTAAATTTCAAAGGGTTGCTTTTGGCGATGTAAATACCCGACGCCTTGTAATAGTTAGTTAAATTTTCGCAATTTAATTTCCGCAACTTATAAACTGTTAGATGTTTGATAATAGGGATGCATGACAAGAATGAATGTTTAACCTAAAATCAACTTAGATCACCATTGACATGTACAAACATATAAATTAACTGAAAACAGCACACTCGTAGATGCGCACTCTTAGGGTACACCCCACTTGGTTGCCTTCGTATGCGGTTATTGAGTATAGGTCACTTTAGAGGTCGCCCTCTTGTCCAAAGATCATAGTTACCTCGAAATGGTTACCTCGATTATTGTTGCCTCAAACAAATGATCTAAGACATTAGGGTTACCGCTAAGGCATCCTAACATTGCTTTGGTGACCGTAAGTCCCTAATTTGAGTTGACCCTTAAAACTCCAACGACGGTGCTACCTACTCATCAATAGTAGGATAGCATTGTCTAAAGGAAGATAGCATAGAACGATTCCTTTTTCGAGTAGGTAGATGGTTCCTAAGTACTTGCTCTTTCAAAAAACAAAAATCTTTTTCACACTTACACTTTTTCGAACAATGTTTTCAAAAACACTTCATATACTCTTGAGGACAGAAGCAAGAGTTAAATCGAAGTTTCAAAAACAAAAACTTTTTCAAACCCACAAACACAAAGAAAACAATTTTGAAAACAATATGAGCAAGTACCTAAGAGCCCGTGGATAACCACGGATAGAAAGGGTGCTAACACCTTCCCTTTCTATAATCTACCCCCCGAACCCGAGAAATATCTCAAAAAGGAATTTTTCCGTGCTTTTTTCCTTTCCTTGTTGGATAAAATAAAATTTGGTGGCGACATTTTGCGAATACAAACGCAAAATGCAAACCAGCATTCCAAAAAACAGTCAGTTCTTTCCCACCGTATCACAATAGTCGTCAACGATTACAAAACCATAGTAATTTCCACCTAGACTCTTTGTCCTAGAAGGTCCAAAGAGGTCCATATGGAGAAGCTCAAGGGGTCGTGAAGTAGAAATCACGTTTTTAGATTTGAAAGAGACCCTTGTTTGCTTTCCCATTTGGCACACATAACATAGGTGATCTTTTGAGAATTTTATTTTTGGAAGACCGACTACTAGATCCTTAGATACAACCTTATTAAGAAAATCAAAGTTAACATGCACTAGCCGTCTATACCAAAGCCAATCATCATCATTCAAGGTGACTAGACACTCAGTGCTTATTAACAATACATCAAAAAAATCAAGAATATAAATGTTGTTTACTCTAATACCCTTAAACACAATATTTTGTTCAGTATTTTCAATTATGTAGCAAGTGTTTGTGAAAGTAACTTTATAAACCTTGTCACACAATTGACTAATACTTTGCAAATTGTGTTTAAGCCCCTTTACTAAATGGTTATCAGAAATAGTAGTGGTAGAGGGATTACCTACACTACCTTTGCCGAGTATTTCTCCTTTGTTATTGTCTCCATAAGTAACATATCCTTTCTTCTTTTCTTTGAAGTCAATGAAGAGCGATATGTCACCTGTCATATGCCTTGAGCATCCGCTGTCTAGAAACCATCTTCTATCCATGGAAGTAAGACACTTTTCCTGCAATATCAAAAGAGAGAGGTAGGTACCCAATTTTCATTGGGCCCGTGTGGGTAAGTGGTAACATGGTTTCCTTTAGGCCTCCATTGGTAAATTCCTTTAGGAATAATAAATCTCCTAAACTTGCATTTCTGAATGGTATGACCAACATGACAACAATAATGACATAAACCATGATGATGGATTTTCTTACTTTTGCTCATTGAATCTTTTGGAATCTTTTCTACAAAAGAATATTTTGCATATGGTGGATTCAAAGTTTTCTTAAAAAGTCTAGGATCAACGGAAAAAGTAACCTTGGGTTGTAAAGCTTTTTCCAATTTGGAATTAAGGGTTCTAACCTATTGTTGCCAAATGTGACAAACTTCACACTCCCTTCTTGGAATACATCCTTATCTTTTGAACTTTCTGCAATACTAGCTTTTAGATACTTTAAGTCTTTTTCAGCTATATAGACTTTACCCTATAAAAAGGAAATATTTGTTTATCGGAGGATAACCTCTTAAAAGCGTCTTCAGCTTCGTTATGCAGTTTTTCAAAAGCTATTTTCAGTTCAGAAAAAGTCATAGAAGAAAAATTGTTATAGTAGGCTTGTCTTAATTTCTTGTCGTGGTTGTTCTTCTTGTGGCAGGACTGATTTTTAGTAGGTGCCATGAGACATAAGTTTGCACTCTCATCACTATCACTTGAGTTGTCATCGTTTGATGAATCACTCTCGCTTTCCAATGCAATGTAAGCTCTTCTTTTTTTATTGAACTTCTTTGGTGGAGCTTTTCCTTTGTCCTTTTTCATCATTGGACACTCCGGGTTGTAGTTCCCAACTTTGCCACAATTGTAGCAAGGTCCTTTACTTATATGCATCTTCTTCTCTTCTTGTCTTGGCTCTTTGGATTGTTTTTGAAAATTTATGAGATTCTTATAGCAGTGCTGGATTCCATTCTTTCAAATAAACCTATTATATCTCCAAACAAAGAGTCTCATTTCTTCATCATCTGAATCTTCGTCACTACTTGAGTCATTATCATTTTTCTCTTTATGTGAAGACTTGGAGATAGAAGCCATAAGAGCTATTGACTTCTTCTCACCCTCCTTGTCTTTATTCTTCTCCTTTTTATTCTTATTTTCATACTTTTCAAGACTTTCCAGTTCTTGTTGTTGGTCTTCCAGCTTGCCAAACAGAGTTGTAATGGTAAGCGTAGTAAGGTTTATAGCACCTTGATAGCTTCCCAAACAGAGTTGTAATGGTAAGTGTAGTGATGGATTCCTTGATAGCTGTTACATTAGTTTTCCATTCCCTGCTAAGACATCTCAGAATTTTTTTAGTAGCAATTTCATTGGAAACAGGTTTTCCAAGTGCATTCAAACGATTTATAAGATGAACGAATCTCCTTTGCATGTCGGAGAAAGATTCACCATGTTTCATGCGAAAGAGCTCGAATTCTTGATTGAGTGTGTTAATGCGGGACTGTTTAACTTCAGTAGTGCCCTCATAGGTAATTTCTAAACATCCTACATTTATTTAGTAGTCGTGCAATGAGACACCCGATAATACTCATCAACACCAAGTGCCAATATTAACATACTTAGGCCTCTCCAACCGCTCGACCACTTATTTTCATCTGTTTCATTCCATTGATCCTCAGGTTTAGGTACTATAACACCTGCATCATTCCTCAGGGTAATTTGAAAAGGACCATTTTGAATGGCAGTCCATACATTCCTGTCAATGGAATTTATGTGTACTCGTATGCAGTCTTTCCAGTAGCCATAGTTTTCACTATTGAAAACAAGAGCTCTATTATACGCCCACTTTGGTTCAAAAGCCAGAGCGTTACTAGTAGACGCAAAGCACTAGTGAACCGGCGCTTTGATACCACTTGTTAGACGGTGTGGCAAGTGATCAAGAGGGGGGGGGGTGAATAGACCACCTCCTTATATATCAAGGATTTAAAATCTTTTATCAAAGTTTATTAAAAATAGTAGAAAAACATGGCCCCGAATCGACTTCGGTCTATTTTGAACCGACTACTAGAAAACCGGACATACGATAAACTTGTTGGATTTTATTAAGATGAAATAGATGAAATATAACACAAATCAATATACGTTTTTAATGCGCTTATCACAAGAACACTATTTCCAATGAAAAAAAAACTTGCACACAATTTTGTCGAACAGTTGGAGTACGCTTGTTCGATGATCAACAATAATGGTGGTTTTAGAAAAAGAGTTTGTACCAATATTGTATCATTAAACAGAAAAACCAGCAAACCAATTGAATCACAAAATTGAAGATAAAGTAAAGAGAAAGGGAGACAGAAAACAATACACGGGAAGTTTGGTAAGGAATTTACCATTATCGTCCTCGCGTGTGGGTACGTCTCCCTCTCAACTCCAAAACTAAAATTGAGACTTGTTATATCAATGTGCTGAATGTAGTTTACAAGGTTACAATACAAAGGTAGAAGGTAATCACTAAGATATTCTTCTTCTTGTAAGAACCTTCACTTGATATGAGCTTATCAAGATTTCCGTGCAAGATCCACAATCAATCCCCCGCTTCCACGACCTGTTTGCGAAATCACCCTGATTTCCAAACCCCTCGCTATGGCTGAATCTGAATTGTGCAATCGTGACTAACAAACCTGAAACAACGCGTCCATTCTTGAAGGAAAAACCCTCTGGTTTTTCCTCGAAACCCCCTTTCTGAATCTTCGACTAAGCTGAGATCATTGATCGTACCGCTGAATGTTATCTCTATGATCCCTTGATTTAATAAACATAGATGTTTATCTTTTGTTGTTGTTGAACCAGGATTATTGAGAATATGATGAAGATGAAGTATATTTCAGGTTTCTAATCTTCAGAAAATTTGATGCACACCAACTATATTTGTGACACCTATTTACTTTAACTGCAAAAATTGACTTATATATTTAATAGAAAGTTTTTAGATATAAAAATGCAATATGAGTCGATGCATGTTTAATACGAGTCTACTCATGTTAGTTGTAAAATATGGGATGAGTCGATACAACCTGTTATGTATCAATACATACTGATAGCAAGACATTTTACAGAGAGACCAAATATGTATGAGTCGATGCAAGTCATTATGTGTTGATACAACATGTTTTCCACACTGAATCCAGAACCTTTAATTTCATATGAGTCAATACTAATGCATATGTGTCGATTTATACTGAGTTGATTTTTTATTTCTGAAAACAAAACGTCATATGTATCGATGCATGAGTTCATGTGTCGATGCATAAAGGGTTTAAAACGTTTTCCAGGAGCATCAACTTGACATAACTACGCCAAAAATAAGTTTTAGCAGCACACATACGAAAGCGCTTTTAGGAAAAAGCACTGCTGTAGGTTTTTTTAAAAATTCGCTTAAAAAAAGCGCTTTCAAAGGGTGCCTTAAGAAAGCGCTTTTCAAAAGTGCTGCTAAAGGTCACCCTTAGAAAGCGCTTTTTGAGAAGCGCTGCTAAAGGGTGCCTTTCAGAGGGTACCTTAAGAAAGCGCTTTTCAAAAGCGCTGCTAAAGGTTAGCCTTAGAAAGCGCTTTTACAAAGCGCTGCTAAAGCTGGCCTTTAGAAAGCGCTTTTAAAAGCGCTTCTATAGGATATGCTACGAAAGCGCTTTTACATTAAAAAGCGCTGTTATAGGTGACCTTTAGAAAGCGCTTTTAAAAGCGCTTTCGTAGGTAGTTTTATAATAAATATCAAAAATTCGTATCATCACTTTTCTATTGTTCTTCACGATATCATCAAAGCCCTAAACCAGAGCTCTGCCGCCGTTAGCATCTACGAGCAGATTTTCGTCACGATCACCACTTGCCACTTTTCTATTCGTCATCAGGACCTCTGCCTTCGTCTTCTTTTTCAGGACCACCGGGGCAGTTTCAGGACTTCTTCATCAGGACCTTCGCCTCTGTTCATCAGTACTCTTTCATCAGAACAACGACCACCACTTGCCACAGGAGAAACGCAAGGTGAAATCACAAAGTTTGCTGCATCAGAAATCACAACAATATACAACACAAAGTTACACAACTCAGCTCTAGGTATTTCAATTTCTAGTATAGTTTTGTATGAATAAATTGTTCTATGCTTGCTTTGATTCTAATTTATTATATTTACATACAATTAATTTGCTTTCTTACGTGCTGTTCTAATCCGTTTAAATTCTATGGTCCTGATATTAGTAGAAAACAACACATTTTCATGTGCTTTTTATTTTATCAAACATCATTTATATTAACAAGTTGTGCATTGGTAAAACAAGCTAAGAGAGAAATAATAGAGAGCGTAACAAAACATTTAATAAAGGTAGCCATATATATATTGTTAACTCTATTAATATATTGTTTTTTTCGTGTGCTTTTTATGATTGATTTTGAGCAATGATAGTTTCTTGTTTATGGTTTCTTGTGTTATACTTGTGTACTAAAGTAGTTGATAGAATAAAATGAATTTAGTGAAAAGTATTGAGTATTGGTTTTGTTATATGGTTGTGCAAGAGCAAGTTCAAGTTTTGAGTATTGGTTTTGTTTTCTAATTTATCATTCAGCTCAGATTGACTCAGAAACCATAAACCATGGATAAGACATGCATGTATTCCAATCGATTGTCGAAAGAGTACGAGAACGGGGTATCGGAATTCGTTAAGTTTGCTGTTGCGCACGTCGAAGACCTCAGTCGAATGACATGTCCTTGTTTGTGTTGTTGTTATGGGAATCGGGTTGACGCGGTTCAGTTGGCATCGCATTTAATACGGTATGGAATTGATAGAAGTTATACATGTTGGAATATGCATGGTGAGAAAAGTGACGGGAATGATGAATCGGGGGATAATAGGACCTATGCTTCAAACGACAATGGCACAGATACATACGATTATGATCGAGTTGAAGAGATTGTAGAAGAGCTTGAAGAAGATCTTAATGATTGTCCCAAAATGTTCGAGAGGTTGGTAAGCGATGCAGAGAAACCGTTGTATAATGGTTGTACAAAATTCACAAGATTGTCTGCGGTATTAAAGTTGTACAACTTAAAGGCGGGCAATGGATGGTCGGATAAAAGTTTCACAGAGTTATTAGCCCTTATGAAAGATATGCTACCAGAGGATAATGTTCTCCCCAATCGAACGTATGAGGCCAAAAAGATGTTGTACTCTATTGGCATGAGCTATGACAAGATACATGCCTGTCCAAAAGATTGCATTTTGTTTCGAAACGAGTATGCATCGTTAAATGAGTGTCCTAAATGCGGTGCCCCTTGATATAAGAAAAAGTTGTCTCCGGCAAAAGTCTTATGGTATTTTCCTATAATTCCGAGATTTAGACGGATGTATCGTAGTGAAACCGATTCAAGACACTTAACTTGGCATGCAGATGAAAGAATTGTTGATGGAAAGTTTCGACATCCGACAGATTCACCACAGTGGATGAAAATTGATAATGATTATCCTGAATTTGGAAAAGAAGCAAGAAACATTCGCTTGGCATTGTCTACTAATGGAATGAACCTACACGGTATTCAAAGTATCTCGCATAGCACATGGCCTGTGATTCTTATGATTTATAACCTACCTCCGTGGCTTTGTATGAAGCATAAGTACATGATGTTATCTATGTTAATTTCTGGGCCTAAACAACCAGGAAATGACATAGACGTATATTTGGAACCTTTAATCGAAGATTTGAAGATTTTGTGGGAGAACGATGTGGAGGTTTATGATGGGTATAGGAAAGAAAGTTTCAACTTGAGGGCGATGTTGTTTGGAACAATTAACGATTTTCCAGCCTACAGAAATCTATCCGGGTATAGCATTAAAGGTGAAAAAGCGTGTCCTATCTGTGAAGATGGAACCGATACGATGCGATTGAAACTTTGTCAGAAGAATGTCTTTCTCGGTCATCATAGATTCTTAAATTCTAAACATCAATATCGTGGATGGAGAAAAGCGTTCAACGGAGATACCGAACAACGTAGAGCTCCGCCTGGATTGACAGGTGATCAATTATTTGAGAAGGTGAAAGATGTGAGTATTCAGTTTGGCAAGCCTTTTGCACATAAAGTTGTTACAGGTGGATGGAAGAAGAGTTCGATTTTTTTTGAATTGCCATATTGGAAATCTTTGTACGTAAGTCATTTTCTTGATGTTATGCAGATTGAAAAAAATGTATTTGACAGTGTTATTGGTACGTTACTCAATATAAAAGGGAAGTCTAAGGATGGTCTTAAAGCAAGGGAGGACATGGTAGAGATGGGAATAAGAACTGAATTGGGACCCGTGAAAAAAGGAAGACGAACATATCTACCACCTGCTGTTTACACTCTATCCAGAAAGGAGAAAAAAATATTGTGTAAGTTCCTAAGTGAGGTTAAAGTTCCAGAAGGCTACTCATCAGATATTAGAAGACTTGTGTCTATGCAAGACCTCAAGTTAAATAGTTTAAAGACGCATGATTGCCATGTTATAATGGAACATTTTCTACCGATAGGTATACGTTCTATTCTTCCAGAAAAAGTAAGAAGCGCAATAACTAAACTGTGTTTTTTCTTCAAGTCAATTTGCAGCAAGGTGATCGATCCTGAGATCTTACCAACATTGCAAAAAGAAATAGTTGTTACTTTGTGTGATCTTGAAATGTATTTCCCTCCCTCGTTTTTTGACATACTGGTTCATCTTGTCGTTCATCTTGTCAAAGAGACACAACTGTGCGGACCAGCTTATATGTGATGGATGTACCCTACTGAACGTTATATGAAAATATTAAAAGGGTATGTGAAAAACCGAAGTCGACCAGAGGGTTGTATTGCTGAACGATATATTGTTGAAGAAGCGGTTGAGTTTTGTACTGAATATCTGTCAAATGTTCAATCAATTGGACTCCCCAAATCTCATGTTGTTGAAAAAAAAGAAGGTAAGAAGCTAATTAGAAATAAAGTTGTGACAATATCAATGGTCGAACGGGATCAAGTGCATTTGTATGTTCTGCATAATGAGCTTGAAGTTGAGCCGTATGTTGAGAATTGGATTGTACGAGAGCACAATCGAAGTTTCATACCATGGTTTAAGGAACATATTTATTCAAAGTATCATTCAGATCATGCTTCAGTAACAGAAAGATTGAGATGTTTAGCATACGGTCCAAGTTTAGTTGTGTTTTCTTATAGGGCATATGCAATTAATGGATACACATTTTATACCAAAGAACAGGATGACAAAAGTACTATGCAAAATAGTGGTGTCACCTTGATCGCTGAAGCAATGCATATATCAAGTGTGAAGGACTTAAACCCAAAATTTGCAAATCTGTCATATTTTGGGGTTATCGAGCGCATTTGGATGTTTGATTACGAGAAGTTTCAGATTCCTATATTTGGTTGCAAGTGGGTTGAAAATAATAATGGCATACGAATGGATAAGTCAGGTTTTTTGCAAGTGGATCTTAATAGGGTGGGGTACAAAGATGAGCCTTTCATTCTAGCCTCTCAAGCTAAACAAGTGTTCTATGGCAATGATCCGACAAGTACGAAATGGTCTATAGTGCTATTATCTAACAAAGTAATTGATGAAAGCATTGGAGATCAAAGTGATATTGGTGTTGACATTGAATCTTTAACCATAACTGATCAAAATGATAATGAATCATGTATTAGAAACGATCATAATGAGGGTATTTGGATTAATCCAACTGTCCGCGTTGTTAAGAGACGAGTAGAACACATTCCTACCAAGAAAAGAAAGAGACCTTAGTGAAAAGGGTAATAGTATATATAATTATAGCCTATATCATTCAATAAAATTTAATTTGTCATTTCATTTTTATTTGTCATTTCATTTTTATTTGTCATTTCATTTTTATATTTGTCATTTCATTTTTATTTGTCATTTCATTTTTATTTGTCATTTCATTTTTATTTTCCATTTCATTTTTATATTTGTCATTTCATTTTTATTTTTTTCATTATTACAGGTCAAATGGCTAGTAATCAAGAAAACTCAAAAGATGCAAATGCTCCTGAAAATGCTCCTGAAAATACTCCAGAAAATACTTCAGAAAAGACTTCAGAAAAAGATATTACACGAGGTATAACTATTATGAGGGGAATCATCCGTGATAGAGATAGAGGAGTAACATATAATGTAGATTGGAATGATAATGACCAACTAATTGGGTCTAATGCTTCAAAGTTGACAAGCTACATTGGTACGCTTGTTCGTATACACATTCCGATCACCACTCCTAGATGGAAAAGAGGAGAGTTGGATGAGGCTAAGGAGAAAGTTTGGACTGAGATAAAGGTACATATATGGTTTTTGTTATTTGCTTTATCTTGACGATAATATGTGTTTAAATTTCTTTTACTAACACACTTTATGCGTATGTTTTTTTGTAGAGGTCTTTTAACATTGAAGATACCCGTAAAAAGTATATAATGGGTTTGGCTGGAAAAAGACACAGAGGGTGGAGAACATTTTTAACAAACAAGTATCTTAAAGATGATGAAGGAAATTTTCTTGAAGAGGATCCGGAACGTCCAAAGAAATATGATAACTTCATTACACCTGAAGAATGGGTTGGTTTTGTAGGCCAAAGAAGAGACGAGAATTTCAAGAAAGTGAGTGCTATCAATCGCGAGAGAGCGTCAAAACCCGCATATCCATACAAAAAAGGGCGTTTGGGATATGCTCGCTTAGAGGAAAAAATTGTAAGTAAATATAAACTCTACGATCTTATTAATTCTCTCAATGTGTTATAATTGATGATCTTAAGACTTCTGTCAATGCGTAGTTAGAAGAGACGAAAAGTGACGCAACATCACTACCGGCACATTTGTTGTGGAAGGAAGCCCGTGTGGGCAAGGATCAAGCTGTTAATCCCGATATTCAACATGTGTATGATGAATGTGTAAGTATAAGATTGTGTCTTTAGTTAAATCAATTAATGTTTATTAATATTTAAATAACTTTTTATCTCCACTAATAATTTTCGATATGTAAATGAATTACAGGAGACCTTGTCGCAATCGGTATCCCCAGGTGAGGATCATCAGGATACCAGGAGCGTACTTAGTCGAGCACTAAATATTGCTGAGTATCCGGGTCGGGTGAGGGGTAAAGGTCATGGTGTGACTCCAACCTCTTTGTATAAGCATCCAAGGAGAAGAAATCCTAGCAATGCAGAAGTGATGCAAACATTGCAGGATTTACAAGCTCAAGTCCGTGAATTACAGAAGGATAAAGAGAGATGTATGGCGGAAAAGAGTAGTTCACAATTGAAAGAAACTAGTCACAAAGCTAGTATCAACTGTCAGCATAAATTTCCTGAGGTAATTTTCAATATATATATGTTATTATTATAGAATATTTTTAGTCACTTCTAACGGTTATTATTGGTTTAGGGCATTTCATCTTGCCAGCTATACCTATCGTCGCCGACTTATCGACTAGTTGGCAAGGGAAAAGTCCATAACACTTCAGGAGATTTACTTCACCATAGACCGGATAGACACATGAAAGTATCAGTTGACATTTCTTTAGATATGGATGCGTTGCTGCTGGTACCTGACATTGTTGCTGAGACCACATTGTTGCGAGATGCAATAGGATCTTTTGTTGCATGGCCATCGGACCTCATTTTCATAGATGGTCAGGTATGTTGAAAACAATTATGAATCTTTAAGTCTTCAACTGTCAGTTCTGACCTCAGTTATTTCCACGGTAATTATAGACTCCTACAACACCCGCGTCTAAGGGTAAAGGGATTTTGCGGCACGACGAGTCTGATGTATCACAAAAAGAGGTACGTTTAAAGTGTTAATTATATGATCCGAATAAAAAACTGCATAATTTTATAATTTAACTGAGTTTATATGATTTTTAGGTACCTTTTCAAGGGTCACAACAAGTGAGCCAGAAAATCGTTGGCGTACCACCCAAGAAAAGGGTGCCTACTAGATTTTTCCCTCGATACCGGTAGTGTCTTGAAACAATAGTGGGAACAACAGATTTGATGGATGGTGGTATTCGTCAAATGGATATGGATCAAGGTATCTTTGGTTTTCCTTGCACCGAAATAATTGGACATGAGGACGTGGAACAGATTTTCCGTAATAAAGAATTGGGCGTCAGTATTATGCACGCATACATCCGGTAACCCCATCTTTATATTATGTAATTAGCTGAAATCTTTTTTAAACATTTCAATGAATATAGTCTAATATTAATTATGTTTTTATTTAAGGTTGTTATATGACAAATTGATGCGCGGGAATCAATTGTCAAACATATTCCATTTCGTGTCTTCCTCCCGTATCAACGGAGCGACAATTGGTAGGGAACCGGAATCAGTAAGAGAGCACTTAGTCGAAAGATTCATGGCAATTGGCAGTACATAAAGCTTATATCTTTGGGCGTATAATACTATTCCTACAGGGTTAGATTTTCATTCTAAGTTCATTTTAATATTTGTAATTTTTGCGTAGAAAAATTTCTTCTAAACTGTTGTTTTAATTTATAGACGTCACTGGTTGTTGGTTGCTATCAATCCTATAAAAGAAGTGGTCTATTATCTGAATTCGGTTGACGGTGATTGGACAAATTATCCGGATATGAAGTTAATGATTGATACGTAAGTGAGATTATTCTAAATATTTGTGTGTATTTATATATTTAATTATTTCTGTGACATTGTTCTAAATATATATTTTTTTTTTTTAGAGCGATACAAGTATTCCGGTGTCAAAGAGAAGCTCGGGTACGACAGTCTAAATCAAACAACATTAATTGGATCAAAGTGCAGGTATATTAATTTCCACTATTTTGCTTATAATATTTATGCTATTTGATAAAACAATACAACTATATATTCTTATTTGTTTTTCTATGTAGTGTCCTCAATAGCAAAACGGTATAGATTGCGGATACTTCGTTATGCGGTTTATCAAAGAAATCATTTAACTGAATCAAATAGAGATTCCAGTCACGGTATGGATTTATAACTTAGGATTTGTTTTATTATTTCTCGGATATTTCATATAATTTTTTACTTTTAACTAAATCATGCATATTATGTTTTGTTATGTAGTACTTCGATGAGTAAAAATGTGCATATTACACGAAACTTCAGTTGGAAGAAATCAAAGAGGAATTGTGTCAATATTTTATTGAGCAGAGAATCATATAAGGACTGGTTTAGTTGTTGTTAGGGTTGATTTTGTAAGACTGATTTTGAGTTACAATGCTGATAACAATGGTTTATATATATTTTGAGGTACAAAAATGGTGTATATATATTTTGGATTACAATGGTATACAATGCATTACCGCGGTTTATGAATTACAGGTTATGGCAACTGGTTTATATAAATAATATGCTGCAAACAATGCAGGTATATGAATTATATAAATTATACCTCTAAAAAAAACACCCTATGAAAGCGCTTTTTGAAGAAAAATGCTGCCTTAGGTAGACCTATGAAAGCGCTTTTTCACATAAAGCGTTGTCTAAGGTAAACATATGACAGCGCTTTTCAAGGCAAAAGCGCTTCTAAAAGACAACCTATGAAAGCTCTTTTCTAGAAAAAAGCGCCATCTTAGGTAGACCAATGAAAGCGCTTCTTCATAAAAAAGCGCTGCCAAAATCCTACTTAAGAGAGCGCTTTTTAGAAAAAGCGCTGCCAAAAGCATACTTAAGAGAGCGCTTTTTAGAAAAAGCGCTGCCAAAAGCCTACTTAAGAGAGCGCTTTTTAGAAAAAGCGCTGCCAAAAGCCTACTTAAGAGAGCGCTTTTTAGAAAAAGCGTTGTCATAGGTAGACCTACGAAAGCGCTTTTCATTAAACAAAAAGCGCTGATAAAACCTATAGCAACGCCACCTTAGAAAGCGCTTTTAAGCGCTTTTAAAGGCAAAAAAAAGTGCTTTCGTAGGTCTTTTTGGCGTAGTGCATGTATCAATGCAAAGATGAATGGGTCGACTCATATTGAAGCAGAATTGTTTTTGTGATTTTTGGCTTAAGCATGTGTCGATGCAAACTATTTTGTATCAACTTGAAATTGTGATACATGTGTAAAACAAATTTTTGACTCTTTTTCAACATGCTAAACTATTATCATATCATGCACACATATATATCAGACACGTTAAACATTCATTAAACATTATATCACACATATTTGCTATCATACAAAATTACTCAAAGAAAAGGGTTGCTCACAAAGACTGATGTCGTAACAACACACAATTTCACAATAGATGTTATGACATCTGATAACAACAAACTGACTGGATAAAAATAGAAAGAATGTGTGGGAAGATAAAGTACAAAAACATAAAGAACATGAGGATTTATTAACCCAGTTTGGTGCAAACTCACTCACTCTGGAGGCTACCAAACCAGGAAGGTAATCCACTATTAGTAGTATCAATTAGAAGCTAAACAATACTAGTTTACACTTCTTACTTAATCCCTACCCAGTGTAGCTTCTACCTAGGCACCTCCTAGATATGACAACCTCTCTCCCTCCAATTCACTGTAATGATAAAAGACCAATCCCAATCCTAGGGAATGTCTCAAGAAACCAAAAAGGAAGAACACACTTCCAAATTACAAATATTTAGTTTGCTAAAAAGCTTCACTAAGAACAATACTCAACTATTTGCTTAAAAGCTTAGAGGATAACATTAACTTGATAAATAAGTAACAATCAATCAACTCAAATGTATCAAAATATACATGAGGACGTACAAAGAACACACAGAGAACCTAAGGAACTATCAAACCCTAAAACCTTTTTTTCACAAGGTTTTACAATAAAAACTATGCTTAAAAACTAGGTCTTGGATGACTCCTTATATAGACTTTAGCAGTTAGGCTTGGACTCTTCAATCAAATATAATCTTCAGCTCTAAATCCCTGCATAATCTTCTCCATTAAAATATAAACAAAAACAAACTTTCAAATATTTCCTAAAAAGTCTCAGATATTTTATATGAAATAAATCAAATCTACAATTATTCCTAACAATCTTTAATTAGATGCGCCTATTATGAGTACTAGAAACCTCTAGAATCTCATTTTTTTAATCAAATCTTCAAGGATAAATATCCAGCTGTACTGATATCATGTTCTATTGCAACATGTTACAACATCTGATAAAACATCTATAAAATAAGTAACAACAAACCCTGTTGTACCAATTGGTCAAGAAGTTTAGACATCTTGCTGAACATAAGGCTGCAATATATGTTCTTCCCAAATAAAACATGTTGATAGAATTGTTGTCAACTATTTGTTTCATCAACATTGTTCCCAACCTTAAAATCACATACCTAACAATATATAAACACAAAAGATAAAGATACACAAATAAGGTGCTTGATGATCTCTACAAGTGCAATACATAGAGAGAGAGAGAGAGAGAGAAGGCAACTAAGCTTATGATCTTGATGATGCATAATGCCAAATAATATGGGATCTTAGGGGTAAAAATTAGGGTATAACAGTAGCTATTCTAGTGAATATGCATATCCTACTATTTTCAATCATATTTATCATGAGTTCCACTTGATGATGGATTCCTTACATAAACAAGTTTTTATCTTATCCAAAGATGATCAACCAAAGAATGAGATTTATTATATTAAAATGCAGATAAAACCAGTCACTAACATTACATTAAATGACATAAAAGATTAATTCATATCAACTTCACATTTCTCAATATAAAAGAGTTTAGCTCATGAAGAGCTCATCACATACATTAACACTAGGTCCTAAGCTAAACATTCTTAAACACATAATGAAAAAGAAATGAAAACCTCAGAGTAACTTCTTAGGTTTCTTGCAATAATCAATCAGAAAGAGATGGGTTCTGTCACGCCAGATTCTGGTGCCTTATACTTGAGAAGAAAAAAAGATAAATTCTCCAAACTTGATTCAGTATACTTTCACATAATTTTCTCTCAAATGCTTTTATTTCAGTATGAACATCCTTTCATTTCTTCCAAAGGTATCATTTTATAGACAACCTCGTATGGGGTTTCTTGAGGTATTAGATTATGGACTTCTTGATTATCCATCACTTCTGGGCCCGTGAGAATCAACACATTCTCTTCATTACTTCTCCTTCATACTAGTACTAATAAAGGTATACATCACTTGTTGGGGACCAAGCGTTCGATAGCAATACTGTTATACAGGAGGCACAAGTCGCGCTTTGTTGCGGCTACACTATTTTGAAATCTTTTATCTTCTAGCATTTTGATCTCATCCCTTTAATTACCGACCAAGCTTCCTTCTTCCATGCTAATCTCATTCTATTTTCTCCTTCCTCTTGATGTTCTCCATTCCACTCAACATATTCTGGCCCTAAATCCTACTGAACATGAAATGCCTTCTTGGCATGATAGAACTTGTCACCAGAGTGACTCCTGCACATGCAAAAACACATTAAATTTATAATACATATCACCTAGTGTGTTATTTACCAATATAGCTAAAAACAATAAAGCTCAACTGAATACACGAATTAAAATAAAATAAAGCAATACAAATTCAAATGTTAAGGGCTTAAATATTTCACAATATATGACTTATCACACCCCAAATTTGAATCATTACTTATCCTTAGGTGATTCGACAGATAATATCAGAAAAGAAAATTTATGCTTCACTCTATTTCTTACTCTTGTAACATATTTCATATACCCATAATTTCTCTAAGAGGATCACATCAAAAAAAAAAGTGGCACAATATGTTTTATTATGCTGCTTGTCATGCCTGAAGTCTTCAATCAAGGTAATTAGCCTAAGTCTTGTTTTCTTATTCTATCCTATGGTCCAAAATTTCATTTTATCGATTTCATTAGGGGGGTCAACTAACTTTCGTTCTTTTCTTAATCAGTTTTGCTAGATCATTTATCTTTACACTGGATGGGTTCTCACTTGTAATGAGTCCAACCTATTACTAATGGTGAAAACATCCATTGTTTCTCTAGTTTCAAGCACATGAACTTTATTTATAATACTTCTTGGCATTTTTCATTCTTTTTGCACACTTTTGGATGTTTCTTTGTAATATTTTTTGTGTAAATGCAATAGATCCTTGTATCAGCCTAATTTGTTAGTTCTTTTCTCCCCTAAATTAAGTCCTACAATGAATCTTATTTCATACTTTAGAATAATTCAAACTACTAAAAAGGCAAACTACTTTTTAGACTTCTTCTAACACAACATGGTTTATCATATAGTCACAAGTAGGGGCATTGATTCTTATCAAGAACTTGTTTCTAGTAGTGTTACTGGTTTAATTAGAAATTTCCTTAGTTTTTAGAAATTTTCTATTTCTTTCACCTTGCTATTCTACTATTGCTTTAGAAATGGTCTTTATGTCGTGCTTCTGCACCATGCTTTTCACCTTAGGAACAACTACAGATGCCACCATTTCTTTTTGTTTCTTAGAGGACTTAGTGGTCCTTAGTTGCTATTCTTTTGGTGGCTCCTGACGAGTTCCGACACGATAATAAGGATGATCACTTTAACCTTCCTTGTGATCATTTTCTTCTTAGGTATTTTCATTTTGATGGTTTATTAGATTTTTTTGGACTAGCCGATTTGGCTGGACTAGTGACCTTAGTTGTGTTGTTAACGACTTTAGGCAAGACAGGTGTTTCCTCCTTAATTTTTGGTTCAACATTACTTGTATTCTTAGGAAGTTGTTCAACTTTCTCATCTTCCCCGGCTTCATCTAATGTCTGGATATCATCCTCTATTGTATCAGATTCCTGCACAGTCATAGTTTCATTCTTAGACTCCTTAATTTCCTCAACAACTTCTTCTACAATTTCTTCTTGCTCCCCTTTCTCTTTATCAACTTGTTATTCTTCCTCACTATTATTGTCTTTACTTTTTTCAAATTCTTCTGCTTCTTTTTCTTCTTCATTTGTCTTTGGTATTTTTTATTGAGATATTGAGATATTATTGTTAATTGTGTTGTTATGATCACTAGCAGTTACCTTATATTTAGGAGTCTTAGCTTGATTATAGCTCCATCTTTATGATTGGAATTCCTAAGACCAATAGATTTTGTAACAGATTGTATACAGAAGGTCTGGTGTTGTGCATATATATTGTGATCCTAAAGAATGAATAAAAACAGAATCCACACAAATACTTTTGTGGTGAAACTTTACATGGTATCATGAGCTAGGGAATTTCCTAGGGAAAATTAAATACATTTTTTTCTTCTTCTTCTATATCAAGCACCATAAGAGATTATGGGTGATAGCAGTGGTAATGGCGAGAAGAAAACTGATGACAACAGTGGTAATAACGAGAAGAAGGTGGATTTGGTTTTTTTTCTCGGCACCAATGATAATCCCGGCAACGTGATCACACCAGTTCAATTGCGTGGCCCGAATTATGATGAATGGGCAAGGGCAATTCGAACCTCGTTGCAAGCGAAGCGAAAATACGGTTTTGTCGAAGGGAAAGTCCCAAAACCAACAACACCAGAGAAATTGGAGGACTGGACTGCAGTGCAGTCGATGCTCATAGCGTGGCTGCTGAACACTATCGAGCCATCATTACGCTCTACTCTTTCTTATTATGATGATTCACAATCCTTGTGGACACATCTCAAACAACGTTTTTGTGTTGTGAACGGGACCCGTATATGCCAATTAAAGGCATCGTTAGGAGAATGCAAGCAAGGCAAAGGTGAAGAGGTGTCGGCCTACTTCGGTCGTCTGTCTCGTGTATGGGACGAACTTATGACTTATGTCAAAAAGCCAACTTGCAAATGTGGAGATTGTACCTGTGATATCAACAAACAAGTGATTGATTTGAGTGCTGAAGACTATCTGCATCATTTTCTTATGGGCCTTGATGGGGTTTATGCAACAATTCGCTCAAATTTGCTTTCTCAAGATCCGTTACCAAACATTGATCAAGCATATCAGCGAGTCATACAAGATGAGAGATTGCTGCAAGGAGAATCTTCAATTCATCAGAACCGTGACCATGTCATGGCCTTTAAAGCTACAGCCGATACGCGAGGTAAATCTAAACTTATGGACAATTCTGAAAAATTTTGTACTCACTGCAACAGAGAAGGACACGACGACAACTCGTGTTTTCAGCTTCATGGGTTCCCCGAGTGGTGGGGGGACCGTCCTCGTGGTGGTCGTGGACCGGGTCGTGGCAGAGACACATCAGGCCGTTCTGGAGGGCGTGGCAGGGGCGCCTATAACACACATGTCCGCGCCAACAAAGCCACAACAAGTAGTCGTAGCAGCGGTGGTAATGTTGGACAGTCTCATGCACCACCACACTCAAGTGAGGCAGCAGGTATATCAGGCATTACCCCGGCACAGTGGCAATAAATTCTTGACACTCTGAATATTTCTAAAACCAAAGACCACCTCCACGGTAAGAGTGACATTTCTTGGATTATTGACACAGGAGCCTCACACCATGTGACAGGAAATTTCTCTTGTCTGACTAATGTGAAAAATATTACAAATACACCGGTGGGATTGCCGGATGGGAAAGATGCGACTGCTATAAAGGAAGGCAATGTGATTTTGGACGGTGGATTACGGCTCAATAATGTTCTTTTTGTGCCTCAATTAAATTGCAACTTAATTTCTGTAACTCAACTTATCGATGACTCTGATTGTATCGTTCAAGTTACTAATGCATTGTGTGTAATACAGGCCCGGACGACGAGGACGTTGATTGGAGCAGGTGAACGGATCGATGGACTTTACTTTTTTCGCGGTATTTCAAAGGTGCATGCCTTGATGGTGGAAGGAGATTCAACAATGGATTTATGGCATAAGCGTTTGGGTCATTCGTCGGAAAAGGTGTTAAAGTTCATTCCTCATGTAAGTCAGCTTAGTAGGAGCAAGAATAATAGACCTTGTGATGTTTGTCCTCGTGCCAAGCAGCATAGGGATAGTTTTCCATTAAGTGAGAATAATGCATCAAGTTTGTTTGACTTAGTTCATTGTGACTTGTGGGGATCTTATCGAACTCGTTCGTCATGTGGGGCACAATATTACTTGACAATTGTTGATGATTATTCGCGTGCCGTTTGGGTCTATTTATTATGCAATAAAACTGAGATTGCGACTATGTTTTTGAATTTTGTGGCACTTGTTGATAGACAATTTGATAAGAAAATAAAGAAAGTTCGCAGTGACAATGGCACCGAATTTAATTGTCTACGTGATTATTTTTTTAATAATGGAATTGTGTTTGAGACATCATGTGTGGGTACTCCACAACAAAATGGGAGAGTTGAAAGAAAACATCAACATATTATGAATGTGGCGCGGGCACTTAGATTTCAGGGTCATTTACCAATGCAATTTTGGGGTGAATGTGTGTTGGCAGCATGTTATTTGATTAATCGAACACCGTCTAGTGTACTTCATTATAAGACACCTTATGAAAAATTATTTGGTAAAGTCCCTAAATTTGATAACATGAAGATTTTTGGTTGCTTATGTTATGCCCATAATCAACGACGTGACGGAGATAAGTTTGCGAGCAGAAGTCGCAAGTGCATATTTGTGGGCTATCCCTATGGGAAAAAGGGATGGAAATTGTATGATTTAGAATCCAAAGAATACATTGTTTCTAGAGATGTGAAATTTTATGAACATGAATTTCCATTTGATGTGCCACTAGACACAACACATTCTACGCCTCCTATTGTTTCTGACATTGAGTATGTTTCTGATGATATTAGTTGGGCAACTTATGATGCATCATTTGGAGGAGGGGGTGCATCAGTGGTCTTGCAAGACAATGGGCAAATGCAGCTCCAGGGGGGGGTTGTGCGAAGGCTTTAATGGAGCTGCTATGGCAGCCGACGAGGGAGTATGTGTCAGTGGTATAAATGGAGAGGAAGGACCCACACACGAAGTTGATGGGACTGGTGTTGTGGTGATGCAAGAGGACGGTGTGGAATCCGGAGAGCAGGAGGTGGCTGTTGGGAGGGAGGAAATCGTGACACCCGAGATGGGAAGGGGGATAAGAAACAAAGTTCCAAATATAAGACTCAAGGATTTTGTCACCCATACGATACGAAAAGTAAAGTCCTCGAAAAGTTCATCTACCCAACAACATGCCTCAGGTACTCCTTACCCTATTACTTACTTTGTATCTTGTGAACGATTTTCTATTAGACATCGAAATTTTGTTGGAGCTGTGATAGCAGGGAAAGAACCTAAGAATTTTAAAGAAGCCGTAAAGGATTCTGGTTGGCGTGATGCAATGCGCAATGAGATATAAGCCTTGGAAGACAATGAGACATGGGTTATGGAGAAATTGCCGCCCGGGAAGAAAGCACTTGGAAGCAAATGGGTATACAAAATAAAACATCACTCAGATGGGAGCATAGAACGATTGAAAGCAAGACTTGTTGTATTCGGACACCATCAAATAGAAGGAATAGACTATGATGAGACATTTGCCCCGGTGGCAAAAATGGTCACTGTTCGTACCTTCTTGGCAGTGGCAGCAATTAAAAAGTGGGAAGTTCATCAAATGGATGTGCACAACGCCTTTCTCCATGGTGACTTGGAAGAGGAGGTGTATATGAAAGTTCCTCCAGGTTTTAAAAACACTGACCAAAATCTGGTTTGCAGGTTGAAAAAGTCATTGTACGGTTTAAAACAAGCTCCTCGTTGTTGGTTTGCTAAGTTGGTCACGGCATTGAAGCGATATGGATTTGTTCAGTCCTATTCAGATTACTCACTCTTTACTTTGCACAGGGGAGAAATACAAATTAATGTGCTAGTTTATGTGGATGACTTAGTTATTGCAGGAAATGATATTGCAGCCTTGAACATTTTTAAAGCTTACTTAGGTGTGTGCTTTCATATGAAGGATTTGGGATTATTGAAATATTTTTTGGGGTTGGAGGTAGCTCGTAATCACGAGGGAATTTATCTTTGCCAGCGAAAATATGCGTTGGAAATTATTGAGGAAACATGTTTATTAGGGGCCAAGCCTGCGGATTTTCCAATGGAACAACACCATAAGTTAGCATTGGTTTCAGGTACGCCAATTGAAGATCCAGAACCATATCGAAGACTTATCGGGCGATTGATTTATTTGTCTGTGACTAGACCAGATCTTGCATATTCTGTACATATTTTGTCTCAGTTTATGCAACAACCATGTGAAGAGCATTGGGAGGCAGCCTTGAGGGTTGTTAGATATTTGAAGAAACATCCGGGCCAAGGTATTCTACTCCGGTCTGACAGTGAATTGAACCTAGAGGGATGGTGTGACTCGGATTGGGCGAGTTGTCCCCTTACGAGACGTTCCTTGACTGGATGGGTGGTGTTACTTGGCCTTTCTCCGGTGTCTTGGAAAACTAAGAAACATGCAACCGTCTCTCGTTCTTCTGCAGAGGCTGAGTATCGATCTATGGCGGTTACTACATGTGAGTTAAAATGGCTCAAATAGTTACTTGGTGATTTGGGAGTTAGTCACTCTAAAGGGATGCGATTATATTGTGATAGTCAATCAGCATTGCATATAGCTCAAAATCCGGTGTTTCATGAACGGACAAAGCATATTGAAGCTGATTGTCACTTTGTTCGTGATGCAGTGATGGCTGGAATTATTTGTCCCATGTATGTTCCTACATCGGTACAATTAGCGGACATTTTTACAAAGGCCCTGGGAAAAGCTCAATTTGAGTTCCTTCTTCGCAAGTTGGGCATTCGAGATCTTTACGCTCCAACTTGAGGGGGGGTATTGAGATATTGAGATATTATTGTTAATTGTGTTGTTATGATCACTAGCAGTTACCTTATATTTAGGAGTCTTAGCTTGATTATAGCTCCATCTTTATGATTGGAATTCCTAAGACCAATAGATTTTGTAACAGATTGTATACAGAAGGTCTGGTGTTGTGCATATATATTGTGATCCTAAAGAATGAATAAAAACAGAATCCACACAAATACTTTTGTGGTGAAACTTTACATTTTTCCTT
Organism: Vicia faba; assembly: GCA_948472305.1. NCBI lineage: Eukaryota > Viridiplantae > Streptophyta > Magnoliopsida > Fabales > Fabaceae > Vicia > Vicia faba. The sequence continues at coordinate 557,527,443 of OX451737.1, read as the reverse complement.
GTGGAGAGAGTAAGTCTCTTATGCCACTTATGTTGGTTTCTAACGAACCTGTAGAACTCCCTTTGGTTCTTTTTCATTTGTATCAAAATAGAAAACAAGAATTCTTTGTTTCTCTTAAAGAACCCTCTTCTGATGACTTCTAGTGTGTCTCAACTCTTTGCTTCTTCACTTTTGGATTCAGTAGATTTAAGATGGCTGACTTATCAAATCCATAGAGTGCTTATGAAATTGGTACTCAAACCTTTGGTACAAGTCACAGGTTCATCATTAGCTCCATTTTATCAGCATATTTGTTGGTTTCTAGCCATTTCATACCTGGAATGTAAAAAGAGTCTTTCAACACATCAAGATCTTCATCGTTCACTGTTTCATACAACCTTTGGTAGGAGTCTTCCACGCTCTTTACTCCCAACATCATATTGAGGGATCCTTCGGAGAATTTCACTTTTAATCCTCTCACAATGACGCCTAACCTCTTTTGGGAGGTGTTGACCATGTTGGAGTAGAAATTCGTCGCTATCTAAATATGGTATGGATTTTGGTGTTTACATATTTTATTCCATTTATGGATAATTATGATACACCCAAAATCTTCAATGAGGCCCAAATCACCATCCTCCATGTTGAAGATAAAATCTCTTTCTGAATGAACACCCTTGGATGCGAAGATTTGCATGAAGCGCTGCTTAGCATCACTATTGATGAATTTCACATTAGATGTATCAGAATCAATGTAATCAACATAAGGGGTGATATTTTTCCTTATGCACATCGTGATTCTCTTATCGGTTATCTTAGATTCCATTGAGAATTGAGGATTTGAGATTAGTGGGATTGCAGGTGATGGCAGTTGAGGTGTTGAGATCGTTTATACAGATATATACAATTTTGAATGAGAGGGAGTGATGATCGTGGTGATGGGAAGTTATGCCTTTTTATAGTGGAAAGATGAAATAAGGTTAAAATTTTGTATTTGAATGGTGGAAGAGAGAAAATAATAAATGTTTCACTTTTACAGTTTGGTAACTTATGACAGTTAATTACACGACAAATGATGGAAAATAGATCCATTATTTCGTTAGCCTGAGTACGATGCTCATGATGTCATGGGAATTAGGGGTGTTCGCGGTTCGGTTTGGATCGGTTTTAAAGCAAAAATTCATCCGATCCAAAGATTAATTCACTTGTGGTTCGGTTCGGTTTTGGATGATATATTAAAAAAAAATCAATCTGATCCGATCCAATTTTATGCGGTTTAATTTGGATCGGTTTTTGGATATTCAAATTACACATTATATTTTTATTAATATTATAAAACTACTAATAAATCATAGATTTGATATAATATATAACATATAGTATATTAAAAGTTAATATTACAAAATGAGAGTGATTGATTATGCTTGAAATAATAAAAATAAATAAATTATACCAAACTAATAAATATTATTAAAAAAATTATTATCATCTAATAATAAATTCACATAACATGTCATACTAATAAAAAGTAAATAAGTATAAAAATATATTTATGCGGTTCAGTTTGGTTTAGATAGGTTTTGAAAAATTCATCCGAAATCCAATCCGAACCGATTAGTTTTCATAAAATAACATCCAAACACATTCAATAACTTTCAGTTTTTTACGGTTTTCGGTTTTTTAGATCGGTTTTCGGTTTTTTATTTAAATTGGTTTGAATTTGAACACCGGAATGGCTCACTATGTCAATTTCCGACTTTCCCTTTCTCGTTATTTTCCTTTTTTGTATAATTCTAATAAGCCCAATTTCTTTCTCTTTCCTCAAGACTATTCATTTCCATGCAAATTAACTCTTTCCCTTTTTATGTCACTTTGCAGTCATGACACAAGACTTCAGAAGGCTTCAGAATTCCACCAGTTTTCCACTTTATCAGTTTAGGCAACAAAAACAAAAACAAAAATACAAATTTATTGTGCCAGGCTAACTCCCAATAGAATTATTTTAGAGTCTTATAGTCTGACTTAAAACAAGAACTATTAGTCAATCAAATTCATGGTGATCCTTGGGTTATTTAAGGGATTATTAAATAAGATTAGAAAGAGTCTGACCATCTTGACTTCAATTTGCTAGGGAATAGTTTGGATTTATATTTAAATAAGAGAACTAGTTGGCCTTCCACCAATGCCCTTTTCTGACATTTCATGTCATGTCATTTTTTGTCTCTAATTTCCTACTCCATTCTAGATTTATCTAGATTTTAATTTTCTACTCCATTCTCATCTATAATTTCCCAATCAAATCCTTTCTACTACAAAACCCACTTTATCATTCCCGACTTTACATCTTTCTTTTCTATAAGTTACATGGTTGCTACATGGCATGTAAATACTATCCCCTTGGAACCCAACAAGTACGATATGAACTTATCAAATGCAAACACAATTGGAAACAACATTTTTTGATTGGTGGTATAATTAATTTGTGCTTCAATGAATTTTCTACAAGCGTAGTAAATGGTGTGTAACACTTTGTTCTTCCTTTGGCCTAACACAACTCCAATAAAAAAGTCACCAGCGTCACACCTAAGCTTAAACAACTTAGTCCAGTCAGGAGATTTTACAATGGTGTTGGATGAGAATATGAATACAAAAGGTCTAGAAAAGGAAGGGACTTAATAGATAACACAACATCCAAACTAAATTCAAGAAACAATTCTTGCACGTGTTACAAACAATAAACTTCACATGGAAATTTAGAATTTTTTAGGTTATGATTAGAATCATATTCAAACCCATAACTTGAGTCAAAGGCAAATCATGATTCTAGTCATAATGTGTTGTGATTTGAGTCAAGTTAAACTTGTGATTTGAGTCAAAATGTCCAGAGCTTAATTTTAGCTTTTATGGAAAGCTATGATTTGAGCCAAGTTAGTCTTGTTATTCGAATCAAATTACATGGGGACAAAATCCAATTTTCACAAATTATATGATTCGAGTCACACAATGTACATGATTCAAATCAAACAACTTAACACCTTGATTAAAGTATTATAACTTGTGATTCAAGCAATACTTTTGAAAAGACAAAAACTAACTTGATAGGTTAATAAAGGACACAAAATATCAGGAACCAACATTGCAGAACCAAATAGAATACAATTCAAGATTGAACAAAATACATGTACGCGAATAATCAAATAATGAAAAAAATTACAAATACGCGAATACTCAAATAACACATATACTAAAATTGACAAAATTATCAAAACTAAAAGACAAGATCGGATGATACCATGACTACAATTTCAGTCTCCCACTATTTGATGTTTGGAAAGTTTGGAGATATTATTGTTGATCTATTTGATTTGAGATTATTTGGAATTTGAAAAAATTGAACGTAATGAACTATTAAAAATTGATTCTGGTGCACCTAGTGCATAACAAATGATTACACAACATATTGGTTGAGCTCTCACCCCCCCCCCCCCCCCCCTGAATTACATGATTGTACAACGTATTGGGCTCTCATGCTCCCCATGTATTAAACACTTACCGTGCATTAATATGGATAATACCTCAATAATTTCTCCCCTTTGACAAATATCAAAAAGATAAGAAGAGCGCAAACAAATCAATCCATGGTAAAGAAAAAAATTGACAATTTAAATGTCACTCTAGAGAACTAAAAAAATGCCACATAAACTGCATATGATACCATTTACCGCAAACAATGCAATTTCAAAAACTCATCAAGATAAAAAAGAGATACCATAGAGAAATTGCAAAGATACTAAAAAACGTGGCTAAAAATGCTACTAAGTACATAACCAAAAGCTCATAATATTAACTAGACAAAATAACATCAGACAATATCTAAAATATCAATAATTAGTATGATGAAAAAGTATGTTATGATATGCACGAAAGGCTAAATAGTCAGAGTAAATAAACTGTAGGCAGGAAAAGATTCGAAAAATCAGCTACATGATCCATGTTGAAAACAAATGCGAAACTTTTATTGTGTTCTATGGCTCCTTTCAAAGTAATGACTTTGGCTATAACTCTTGCTTCACTTGCTTTCACTTCTTCCTTGATCTTCTCTATGCCTTCTTTTACTTCCTTACCCATAACTTTAATATAGCCCATAATCTAGTCTTCATGGGCTTTATTACCAACTATAATCTTACCAAAACAGTCATCAAAATATGCTTTCGTGTAAGCAGATAACAAATCAGCTGAAGATGAACTAGCTTCTCCATCAAAATTAACTCCATTCTTCTTCTTTTTTCTTCTTCTTCTTTGGTTCAACAATCTTGTCTTCATAAACACATCTGCCATAAGTTTACAAGTAGTAGTACATAATGACCTATTAGAAAGTGTACCGATAACGTCGAAGTAATAATAATAAGAACGTCTCCGCGATGATTCTAATTTAACAAGAAAATAATGTGAAATCTTAAGTGATAAAAATGAGGATTTCGTTAGAAATCTGTTCTAAAACGAGAAATTAAAAAGAAGAAATTTAAGATGAGAGAGGTGATTAGGTCTTTATTATCAAATCCCCTTGGTATGCATTTATTGATTTTCAATTTAATTATCATGTCACTGCAAATTGACAAATCTATTGTACCACATTCCTTGATGAGCAACTCAATAATTTATACTAAATCCTCTAATTCATTTGGACAATGAAAAGTTAAATTAGGTTTTTTAAGCGTGTTATTCATAAGCAACAACTTTTAATTATCTATTCCAAATTAATTACAAAGTTAAATAAATTGCTTAGATAAGATAAATAGACTAACGGTAAAAAAAATCCTTACATATCTACATCGATGTGTACACCCGTAAGTGACAAAAAGATAATAATAAGAAAAATTATTAAAAGGTATTTTGGATCCAGCCATCTGAGCGACTTTTGAAAAACTCCCTGTAAAAAAATCAAGATTCGGTCCTTAATATTTTAAAATTTGATTGTTTTGACTCCTCTTAAATGCAATCAAAAAAATCTTTGACGTGCCAACATTTTTTAATGATATAAATAATTTAGTTGATATTTACTATTATTGTTTTTTTTTTAATTTCATGTGGCATTATTTATTATTATTTTATTGTTTTAATTTTAAATGTTAAAAATAAAAAATATAAAATCCTCAAAATATTTGCAGACTTAACCTATACACTTACACTACCAATACAAATAACCTTAAGACTAGGCTCTGCTAATAAACCATATTATATATATTTACATAAATAATCTCAAATCAACTTTTATATATTATAAAAAAATAAAATTATTTTTTAATATATTGTAATAAACAGAAATTAATTTTAAATATATTGTATATACTTAGATAAATGATTTGAAATTAATTTTTACTATATAATAATAAATCGAAATTAATTTATAATATATAGCATATATTTGAATAAATAAACTAAAATCAATTTTTGACATATTATAATAAACTAAATTTTATTTACAACATACAATATATGTGTGGAAATTTTTACTAATATATAAATAAATCAAATAAATTTCTTAACTAATATTTATACAAACTTATATTTAATTCATCCACAAGAATATTTAATTTGTAACTCAGAACTATTTTAATATTAATATAGCTCAAATATTTGTTGTTATCATTGTAACTCATACAACATACAGTATATGAAAATATTTATGAATAGAAATTGATTACGAATTAAATATTTTTTTAATTAAATATTCCTCAAATATTTAGTTTTGAGAATATTAGTATGTTTGAAATTTATTTGATATATTAATATTTATTTGTCAAATATTAATTTCAGTTTATTACAATATATTAAAAATTAATTTTAGTTTATTATAATATGCCAAAATTTATTTTCAAATTAATTATGCAAATATAAATAATATATTAAAAATTAGTTTCAATTTATTTTAAATATATACTATAGGATATAAATTTTTTTTTGTAATACTCAGGTATTAAAAAAATATTTCGCAAATAATCATGATTCGGAGAAAATTACGCAAATAACCATGTTTCAGAAAACCCCATAAGGGATGAGCCAATCCAGTTGGCGCATGCACCTTATTTTAAAGGGGAGGCGTCAACTCACTTGGCGTCTATGTGTAGAAGGTTTGCCCTAAGCCAAGTGAAATGGCGCCTTAGTGCAAATGGCAGACAATTTTTCGCGTTTTTTATTTTAAATGTGGCACGTTACCTAAACGATATACGATCAAGAAAATTGACTTCTTATGTACATAATATGATTACACACATAACGATTACATAAAAAAATACAGATTAATCAGTGGTCTCCCGGAACCCGGTAATGACCCCCGGTTCCGCATCCTCGTCCTCGCCTTTTCCGTGCTGGGTTTCGTCGCGTTTCCTGTTGTGGCAGGGTCGATGGCCCAACGAAGTCAATGCATTTCGGATCCATGAAGTCGATCAGATTTCCATATCAAGAAGATTCTCTTTGGTACAGTCGGTTACCCATACCCTCAAAGTTTGGTCGTGTTGGTGGTGGGTGGAGTTCCATGGTTGGTCTGTAGCACTGGTCGTCTGAGTACGGGTGGTAGAAAGGAAATGGATCTTGGGGTGTTTGGTATTGAGAATGTTAGGTGCTTTGGTGATGTGGTGGTTGATGGTAAGTTGGGTCGGGTAGTTCATAATCTTCGGAATATCCCAGATCAGGGCTAAGGTTAGATGTTGAAGGGCCTATAATGAGATATGTAGAAGACTGGAATTATGTGTGGGGCATGCGGGTGTATTGGTACTGAGGTGGTGATTGTGGTTGGTTGTGGGGCATGTGGGTGTAATCATATTGTGGTGGTGATTGTGGTTGGGTGTTTGTGGTTCTTTTTCGTCGGGAAGGTTGGTGGGAGGTTGATGTGTGTTGGGTTTGTTGTTGGGGAAATGAGGGTTGTGCCCATTGTGTTCGTGGGTCAACCAAATACCTTGGATGAGACACGTGCATTTCTGGGGTATTAACCGATTTGTACTAAGCTAAATACTGATCTGTGTGTCGCATATTATCATGGTTGAGGAAAACTGGGAATTGCAAGACATGTCGGTGACGCCTCTGCCACATCTTACACCATTCTGGAGCAAAATCTTTCTAGTTGGTAAGACCCCATTGAGCGTCGACCTTTTTGAGATGCCACGGGGACAAACAAGTTGGATCGCATGGTATCTCTTGATGCATTCCAAATTGCATCTTGACACGGTCGATGTGGTGCATCTCTACAACATTGAACCATATGGTTGAAATCTTTGCGCTCCAAATTACTGCATCCTCGGAGTTTGGTTCATGGTCCAAACCCAAATATGGTCTCCAGACAAACTGCGGATAAAATTAAATCAGCTTAGTCAAAATGTAATAAATAAATAATTTAAAAGTATAAAAGTTGAAAGGTATGACGTACATCATCCGGGCCAAGGTGATCTAATAGATTGCGATATAGAGCGACATTGAATCTTGGATTCTTGCCGTAATCCATACCCCTCACGCAGTACCTAAAGGAATTGAAAAATATTTTATTTTTATCATATATTTGGTGAAGAGATGAATAATAATAAATGATATAAGTTAATGACTTACTTTGTTGCGTATCGGAAAACGAATGTGTTGTTGTTGACGGGATATAGGGACTCCATTCTCCACCAACCCCAGGCTTGAAGTAAAAAAGCGCAGCCATAAAATGTACATTTTTCCTTGATTGCATTTTTACACAAGGAACTGTATAGATGGGCTAAAACAGCAGAATCCCAACTATACTTTCTAGTTTTTTCAAAGTCTCTAAGTAAATTTAAATACATAAAATTTACACTATTTCCCGTACTTTCGGGAAATAAAAAGGTTCCAAATAGTATCATTATATAATTTCTAGCTTTTATTACCGTAGCTAGCTCGGAGGAATTTTTGTTCAATTCCAGAGTCGCATAATAATTTTTGAGCTCAGTAAGTAGTATACCCTGACCTCTCGCACCACCACCTTCAACCATATCCCTGCCCAACAATTCTTCACACAGAGAATTGGGTTGTTGAACCGAACCTTTAACCGCCTTACCGTCGACAGGGAGACCCAATAACATGTACACGTCCTCTAGTGTGACGGTATATTCACCTATTGGTAGATGAAATGTATGGGTCTCTGGACTCACCTTTCCAACATTGCAAGTATCAAATTTGAATCAATCGTGCAGTTGTAGGTCTTTATAACATTTCTGAAACCTGTGTATTCGAGATAGGGTACGATCAACGGGTCGGGAGCAAGATAGTTGTGTGACCAGATTCTGAATTTTTTAGTATCCTAAGTTAAGAATGTAAAAAGTGTAAGAGTCGATAAGATGAATAAAGCATTAATATAAGTATGAAAAATGTATAAGTACACAAGAAACTTACAAACGCTGCAATGTTGTCCCTTATGCCTCTGTGAGAATCACCCATTATGAGAAGAGCCATTGTTGAAATTGTCTGAGAATATGAAAGAGTTTGAAATTGTCTGAGATTATGAAAGAGTTTGTAGCAGAGAGTGAGACGATTGTGGATGCAATAGAAGTATGTGAGGCTCTGTATTTATAGGCAAAATTTTATCACAGAGTAAGTGAGGTGGTTGGTTGGTGCATGCATGCATGATAAATGTCACTCTTGCAGTGTAGGTGTTGGCTAGCTGGCACCCTTGGGGAAAGCATGTCTGCATGCATGTAACACAAATGTACGTGAAGAGAGGCGCCATTGGACTTGGAGAATGAGTACAAAAATGAAAGGTTTCGCCATCCCTGTTGGCGAATAAGAGGTGGCATGGGTTGCAGTGTAGGTGCAGACTAGGTGACAGCCTTGGGGAAGGCATCTCTGCATGCATGTAATACGATTGGACGTGTACGGAGGAGAATTAAAGGTTGCTTATTGTTGGTTTATTCAAATTCAGTACAACCTATTTTATCCTACATTTATCAAAACACTTATACACTTAATCACTCAAACACTAGAACATTAAAAAATTCAAGCAATTAACTCAAAGACTCAAACAATCAAACACTTAAACCTTCAAACCTTCAAACCTTCAAACAGTCATACACAATGGCCTCTGCACCCCAATATGTGATCAGTGCACATTTCAATGGTAAGACATACATTTGTCCCACCTCTGGGTTTTTGTTTAGAGACACTGAGAATATCTGGTTTTGTTTAAACAGGAAAGCCAATTTCTTGTATTTCAAAAAACGATTGGAGGCCAAACTTGGACGAGGTCCCGTGACACAAATCTTTTATCATAATCCGCTTTTTTTTGGTAACAACCAAATAATATTTTATAAGGTTGAGGTTCAAGATGACGAGGACCTTCAGAATATGTTTTCCAGTCACGAGTCTTCTAGGTATGACTCTATTGAGTTGTACATTATGCTACGAGAGCCTCAGTTGTCACAAGTGGTTGATCCTCTGGAGACCGAACAAGCAGAAGTATATGTCATTGACGAAGAAGAAGATGACGAGTTGGAGTTTGACGACATGGTCAACGATGATTCCGAAGACGATGGGATACCTGGTATACCTTCAAACGAGATCTACACACCACCTCCGCACATGAGAAACTTCAACATGGGCGGAGATGAACCGTCATCTGATTTATTTTTCAATCCGTATATGCATTCGGATGAAAACTTAAAAGAGAATGACAAATTTCGTAATAGATAAGAATGTATATGAGCCATAAAAAAATTTTACATGCTCAACTCGGTCGATTTTAAGGTTGACCGTGTAAATCCAAAAAGGTAAAAGATCAAGTGTATCCCCCCGGATTGTATGTTCAAGCTCACCGCATCATACAAATTAAGAGGTGATTATTGGGTCATAGGTTCTTTTTGCACCCACACGTGTGTCAGTTCTACTCAATCACAGGATCATTGGAAACTAAATTATGATCTCATATGTCAAAAAATCCTACCCCTCGTCAGCAACGATCCATCATTGAAGGTGAAAACCATAATCTCCCACATCACTACAGTATTTAACTATACTTTCTCTTACTGAAAGGCGTGGTTAGCAAAGACCAAGGCGATTGAAAAGGTATATGGAAACTGGGAGGAGTCATACAAAGAACTTCCTCGCTACATGAATCCACTTCAGACTTATTCTCCGGGTACTGTTTACATTCTGGAAACACTTATAGCATACGCCCCAGATGGTAGTCAACTCACCGGAAATGGAATATTCAGTCGAGTGTTTTGGGCTTTTCAACCTTGCATCACAGGGTTTGCGTCATGCAAACCAATTATTCAAATTGATGGGACTTGGTTGTATGGGAAATACAAAGGAACGCTACTGATGGCAATTGCACAAGATGGCAACAACAACATTTTCCTAATTGTCTTTGCCATAGTCGAGGCAGAGACTGGTGGTTCTTGGAGCTTCTTTCTCAAGAATATCCTAACACACGTGGCTCCTCAACCAGATCTCTGTTTGATCTCTGATAGACATGCATCTATTGAGAGTGCATACAATAATCCTGCAAACGGTTGACATGACCCTCCTTCTACGCATGTCTATTGCATTAGACATATCGTCTAAAATTTCACGAGGGAGATCAAAGATAAATCTCTTAGGAAAGCAGTTATGAATACAGGATATGCATTGACACAACCTACGTTCAAATATTATTACAACAAGATCCGATTGTCAAATTCGGACGCCGGTAGGTGGATCGATAACATTATGGTAGAAAAATGGACTAGGTCATACGACAATGGACAAAGATGGGGCCTCATGACAACAAATCTAATTGAATCCATGAACGGGGTATTCAAAGGCATACGAAACCTCCCAGTAACTGCTTTGGTTAAATCAACATTTTTTAGGATGGCTTCGTTGTTTGTCAAAAGAGGTGAAATATGGAATGATGTGTTACAATCTGGACAACTATAAAGTGAAAGCTGCATGAAGTATATTAAGGCAGAAAGTGTCAAAGCCAACACCCATCTGGTTATATTGTTCGACCGACACAACCACAACTTCATTGTCAAAGAGACTATCGGCCATAACAAGGGGCTGCCAAGACAAGAGTATAGAGTTATACTACCTTCTCGTTGGTGCGATTGTTGCAAGTTTCAAGCCTTTCGTATGTCTTTCTCTCATGTCATTGTTGTGTGTGCCTATACTCATCAAGACGTATTACAACTTTTGTCTTCCATTTACAAATCTGAAACCTTGCTCAACTTATACAACAACAGCTTCCCTTCTGTAACAAAACATGATTATTGGCCTGCATACGACGGCGAAATAGTATGGCACAATGACCAAATGAGAAAGAATAAAAAGGGTCATCCCAAAAGTAAGCGCATCACAATTGAAATGGACTCCCTTTACAAGCTTGAAAGAGAGTATGGTTTATGTCGTCAGGTCAGACACAATCGCAAAAATTGTTCGACTCGGGCTACTAGCTCAACCACATAAAAATTGTATTACAAAACATCTTTACTTTTTTAAGTTGTAAACATTAGAGTTTTTCATTAACAACATTTGTTACAATAAACTTTGCGCGAACAACAAATAAAACACGACAAACCGTGTACGAAATTACAATCGTTAAAACAATTTCATCTGACCCATGCATCATCAATATTACATCGTTGTCTGTTTTGACTTCCTCCAACCAAAAATTAGGTCTTCCTGTCGCAAGTGAGGTGGCTGTTCTTCTTCGCTTGATCCTTCTAATTTGTTCCCCATCCTCGATGTCTCCCTCTAGCCATCGCATCAACTCCCTCTTCAGACGCTCCATGGAGTGAATGTGCTAGAATTTCATTTTCCTCGGAGGTTTTGTGACCGAGAAAATAACGTAACCATCTCTGGTAAAAATCATGGGCGATGTTATGATGCAAATAATAGAGAGAAAAATAAGAGGACAATGCGAGAAAGTGTGAAGAATGACGGAGAAACAGACGAATTATTTATAAAAAAAGCATTTTGCCTTAGGAGCCAAGTGAGATGGCGCCCCCATTCACTTTTAAAGTGCATGCGCCATCTCACTTGACTAAATGAGAGAGCATGCACCAAGTGAGATGACGCCTAGGGAAAAATGATAAGTGCATGCGCCAACTGAATTGGCTTCTCCCTTGTGGGGTTTTCTGAAACATGGTTATTTGCGTAATTTTCTCCGAAACATGGTTATTTGCGATTTTTTTTAATACCTACTTATTCCAAAACAAAAATTCCAACATACAGTATATGAAAATATTATGAATGGAAATTGATTACGAATTAAATATTTTTTAATTAAATATTTCTCAAATATTTAGTTATGAAAATATTAGTATGTTTGAAATTTATTTGATATATTAATATTTATTTGTCAAATATTAATTTCAGATTATGTATCTAAATATTATTATATAATAAAAATTAAATTCATATTATTTATCCAAATATAAAATTATATTTAAAATTAATTTCAGTTTATTACAATATATTAAAAATTAATTTTAGTTTATTATGATATGCCAAAATTTATTTTCAAATTAATTATGCAAATAAAAATAATATATTAAAAATTAGTTTCAGTTTATTTTAAATATATATTATAGGATATAAATTAATTTTAGTTTATTGTTAAAACAATTGTACAGAAAAATACATTTTAATAGTATATATTTAAATAGAAAATAATAAAAATAACTTTTATAATTTTTAATATTAAAATAATTAAAATAGAAAATTAATAACAACTAAAAATTAAAACAGAAATTTAATGTATTAATAATATATTCTATATATAAAAATTATGTGAAAGGTTAACAATTAAGTTAGCGTAGCCTAGTGTTAAGGGCACTGGTATTGGGAGTTGAAGAACATAGGTTCATTTGTAAAATATTTGCCTAACATGTCTCATTTGAGGCAAATATTGAAGATTTATTTTTTTGAATAAGTCTTCATAATTAAAATAAATGGAACAATTGCTCTCCAATAACTCCAATGTACTCCAAAATATTGTCTTGAATGTCCTTAGCGGTCATTTTTTCTTTAAAATCCTGAACCCTAAAAAAATAGCAAAACTTGCCTTTAAATAAGTAATTTTGCTTCAGTCAAACACGTGCCATCACGCTATATTAGCATTGTGCCACGATGCAAGCATCATTGCACCGTAATGTGATGCATAACAAACATTTTCTTCTTTTTTTCTTCACAATTATCACTAAGTGCTTATTTCTTGTCTTGGATTTTTTTCTCATTTCTTCACACTTTGACTTTGCTTTTGGTCAATATTCTAACGAATTCATCCAGATTTTCTCATAAAAATCATATAATGACGACTTTCATCAGTACTCATTATTTTTATCCTTGTAGTAAGGCATCAAACTGATTGAAGTTGAATCAATAGAATGTGGTGATTTGACTAACTCTTCTTCAGTGGAAGTGATACCATTCAAGCCCAATATGAATTGAATGAAATAGGAAAATAACATTGATATCTTCAGAGAAGTTCTATAGTGCTAAATTCTCTGAAGAATAAACTTGACCCAATTAAACCAAACATTATTTAGAAGAACTCACATGAGATAAAGATCTTGGTCATCAACTTTCTCTTAGTTCCAAGATTTCATGTACAACGCTTTCACAACAATCCAATGTAAAATTCTCATTTCAAATTTTACTCATATTATGTGAAAATTAGCCCTGTCTAATCGATCATAAAAAACAGACTTCTAGATACTCTTAACCAAATCAAATTTAACAAAACCAAGGGCACTTGAAATGAATAATTCATTGCCTTTTGAAAGTAATCCAAAATGAGTCTCAAAATATTTCAATATAAATTTGATCAGTTGATTACGAAGAGACATTACAAACCATCGCTAGTTACTTTAAGGTTGCAATAAAATACCTTGTCATGGTCCAGGTAAAATTTCCTGTTCAGACTAACAAATTTCAATAACCTGTGTTCCTCTAATAGAGCCAAAAAATTAACAACTATATCAAATTTAGCCAGCTTATTCAGATAATACTCATACTCAACATGCTTGTTAAGAAATTCATTGACATACCTCTGAAGTTTGTCATCAGAGGCCAAGTGACGAACCTTCTTACAAATAAGATATAAATCCTGACTGGATGCTTGAGAGTCCTTACTTTCATTTTATTTTTTGGATACCCTTGCATGAGATGAATTCTTGCTAGCTTGAACTTTTATTCTTTCCTTTTTAGGAATTGGATTTGATGATGTTAACCTTTTACTTTTTTGTTTATAAAAAATATTCATTTGAAGGTTGCTTGAAATCATGTTGAGAGAGTGAAGGAGAGTGTTAATGGTTTGAAAAATAATTTGAAAAGAGTTACACTTAAGTGAGAAAGAAAAGTGAGCACTGAAGCGTGACTTTTTGTTTCATGATTTGAATCATATTATAAATTTGATTTGAATCACGCGTTAAATATTTCAAGAAAATTGACTATGATTCGAATCACTTCCAAGTAATAACTCAAATCAATTTTCACATTCCCAAATTTAAAAAATTTTAAACTTTATGATTTGAATCATGTTATTTGTGACTAGAATCATGTAGAAATATTATGAAAAATTTTGATGCATGAAAAAAATTTAGTTAAATGTAAAATGTTTTAAATGATGATTTTAATGAAAAATATTTTTTATGCAATGCCAAAATATTTTTAATGCTAGAAATAAGTGATGATGCATGAATGAATAATGTGAATGTAAATATTGTAACACCCCAATTCTACCCCAAACAATTATGTAAAATAAATCAGAGTTATAAAATTTCAATCATACAAATGAATCGGGACGTTACAAATTCTTCTAACAAATTCATTGCATTCATCGTAGATATATAACACTTTTTCAAAACATCGAATGAACCATCATAACATCTTTAACAAATAATTCAACATCTATGCAGCGAAATTCTTAAATACATCTCTAACAAAACAACAATTTTGAAACATCTCATATTTAATGATAATCAAATTAAAGTTCAACAACTAAAAATCATCAATCAAAACAGCAAGCGTTCATCCCCCCGAGTGTTACATATCAGAGCAATGACACTGACTCGAACTACCGAAGGTATACAGCCTTCACTCTCGATTACCTGCACGTTACCAACATAGGGGCAACATTCAAACAGAAGGGGTGAGATATCTAACAATATAATAAAATTCATGATAATTAATATATTAAATTAGATCAACATTATCACCACTTCTCATCTCATAATCAACAATAATCTCAACAATAATATACATTCATCAACATCAAAATACACTCCTTTATGAAATCATATAATGCGACTCAATACTATGCAAAGGCATATGGTACCATTGGAGCAAAACTCCCATCTAAAAAATTTGCCAATTAATAGAGGCATCAACAAGGCATAACCTTCATCTCAAAATTTGCCAATCCAGGCCATCTCAACGAGCATAAGCTCCATCTCAAAAAAATGCAATGTATGCAACACAACCATGAATGTAATGATAACACCCAAGTTAACAACATCTCAAATCATCTCAAAACATCTCAATTTAACATTTCAAAACATTTCAATTAACATCTCAAAACAACTCAATTTATCATCTCAAAACATCTCAAAACAACATCTCAAATAATCAAAATAATTCATCAAACATCATTTATTTATAAATCATCAACATTATTATTTGTTAATAACTTCTCATCAATGACACAACAGTATTTTAATTCCCACAGTAAGTCAACACTGTCATCCTGTAACTCTAACGTCAAGATCATCACTTTCGTACTGTTATAGCTCAAACAACAGCTTCTAAGCATCTAACGTTCATCACTCTGCACAAAGCAACGCAAAGGCCATCCAACTTCTGACCATGAAATCTCTAACCAATGCTATTTCTAAATACACAACTTCTAATGATGCTACCTCTGGGCGACACAATCTTCTGACTGCTATAACTTCTGACCAATGCAACCTCTGATCAGATGCAACTTCTGATCATCACAACTTCTGTCTAACCCCATCTTCTAACCAGATACAACTTCTGATCATCACATCTTCTGACTAATGCCATCTTCTGACTAGTGCAAATTCTGACTAGTGTAACTTCTGATCATCACCGTCTTCTGACTAACCACATCTTCTGACCCATACAACTCCTAACGTCGGAACTTCTATTTTCTAGTAATTCAACACAACTTCTAACATCAGAATTTCTACCTTTCACTAGGCCACGCAACTTCTAACATCAGAATTTATACTATTCACTAGGCCACGCAACTTCTAACACCTACGTCTAGCACCTGAACTTCTATTTTCTGTTCGTCCTGTTGTTCTAATTCTTCACCTGATATCAATCTAACTAAGAATAGTATTAACAAATTCCATTCTCCAAATTAATTCATTAGTTCTAATACAGTGGTGCCTGATATCATTCCAGCATAATTCTGTGTTTTCATTACTGCTATATTCAACGTTTTCTTCCCTGCATCTCACTATGGTTCCATAACTAAAGCCCTAAAACTTAGTATATTCATGACAATTCATCACCCATAATTAACCTATAATCTTACAACATTTTAACAGCATCAAGGCATCAATATTCATCAAAATTCATCAATCCTCATCATACATCAATCATATATTCTCAATTCAGGAACAAAACAACAATCACCTCTAATCCCACATACCAATCATCATAAACCCAATTATAGAGTTAGAACCCCACCCTTACCTTGGATTAAAGGTCTCTCTACAATTTCCGGTTGGATTCACGTTCTTGCCGTTTTCCACTTCTCTAGCAGCTTGCACGTTCTCTTCCAAATCCTTATTCTTTCTACTGCTTCTTTCTTTCTATTCTCTTCTAACAACAAATAATAAAATAACCCTATTATTCTATTATCTCCTTATTGGGCTTAAAACCAACACACCCCCTTATTACTTCTATCCTCCTAAAATAAGCCCACGTTAAATAATATTACACTTTAAATATTATTTCTCCACTTAATAAAATAAATCCAATTTAATTATAACACATCTTCATGAATATTCCAAAAAATAATTTAATTAAATAATTAATTAAATTACGGGCGTTACAAATACTATGTAGCTCTAACCTCTTCCAGAATTCACTCTCAAACCTCAAAATCATGATACTTTGTTTTCATACTTTAAAGCTTTTTCAAGCTACTTTTTGAGTTCTATTCACTTCATCGTTCTTCTATGAAACTAAGGGAACAAGAATCAAGGTCTAAGGTGCTAAGAAACTCCTCAACCAATTGCTCTAATTTTCTCTTTTAATCACACTTCATACGGGTAGTTGCAGACTTCGATTTGAACAAACTTAGATACCACATTGTAGCTTTTGATCTGCTGATGCTATCTGGATGTTCAATTTTGTTAAACTGATGCGTTCTCACTTCGCATTTATGAATTTTGGTTTTTCTTTCTGTTTTGTTTTTCTTTAGAAACTCGACTTGCTCCCTTAGAATAAATGAATGATGAGCATATGGTTGAATTCACTTCAATGAGACGGTTCTAATGACACTTGTTTCATGAACTGAATTTACAAAATGCCAAATCTCCAGTAAATCTCTCCGAAGAAGGCTCTGGATGGTTTTCAATCAATTTTCACCTTTCAACCAATGAGAGCGCGACAATTGTTATGTTTTCATTGACAGCCTTTTCCATATTTTGTGTGTTTTTGGAAGTAATTTCTACCAATGCTTTGATCCAATTCAGGATTTTCCTTTTTTTATCTTCATCTCTTCTTCTTTTTTTCTCTTTGATTAATTGGATGGTTTAGGATTTATCTTGCTCATGAAGTTTGGATTAGTACTTGATGAACTTTCATCATTTCAAATCTACCTATCAATTAATCACTCATGGTTTGAGGTAATTTGGATTAGTGAAAGTTAGTCTTAAGTTATCATGAAGAATGATTGATGTAATGGACTAATATCCTTAACATAGTTCTTGATCACCCTTCCTTATAAAGTGTGCATTATATGAAATACACCTACATTATTTTGACTCGATCTCAGATAAGTGCAACTTCTACATAAGTTCACTTAAGATTGCTTAACATAGCGCCAAATAGTCCCGAATTAGAATTCTAATTACTGACATTAACCATAACTATACTAACATTTAAATTCTTGCAGCTATACATTTTATGTCATTTAAATTCTCGCAATTTACTTTATGAAATTTATTTTTTTGGCAATTTATCATTCATGCCATTTTATTTTATTTCCTTTTATTTTTATTGTCTTTTTCTCTTTGTCCCTTGGACATTTTTCTTTTTCTTTCAAACACATTAATAAATATCAAACCCTAAAAGACTCAATGGTTTTCTTGGACTATGGTTACTACCCTTGACTTGGAAATGGACTTATGGACTTATAATTAGGTTCTTGACCTTATGATTTGGAGTTGTGACATCAGACCTTGATTCATCTGAGACCTTAGGAGTTTCATCTGATCATTGGGTTTTACCTGTCTATTTTATTTTGTGTGTTTTATCTGATGCAGAAACTACCATCAATGACTTAAAATTTTCATCTGATGATGAGACATTAAGCTTGCATCTGAGACACTAAAATTTCATCTAATGCTTATGTTGGTCCTCAATTTACTTGCTTGTGTTTGTGTCTTAATATAAAGGGAATGAATGCATGGTTTGACTTATGTCAAGTTGTTTGCTCTATCTTGGTCAGATCTTTTCTACCTTTTCTGTTACTTTATGCTTTAAGGTAGTCCCTTCATCTCTTGCCCATATTCTTTAATTTTTAAAATTCACTCTTTTTCAAAACCTTGACATTGTCAAGTGAATTTTCAAAAACTTCTTTTCTTAAATAAATGCTTCAAGACAATTAAGCATATAAAACATTTTCAAACGATTTAAAAAAGACAAAACTCATTCAATCCTTTTTCCATTTGGCTTTTTATTTTAAAACATTTTTTCAAATATTAGACATTAGTCCTCTTCATAATTGAGATGTGATTCTCCTATCTCCATATTATTGATTGATATGGTGTTGATCCTTTTCCACTTGAGAAACTTAGTGGCATACTTGTTGATTTCTATCCAAGTTGGAGCCCTTCTTTTATTGTGATGAAAAAGTCCATATTTCTCATACTTATGAGTGATTAGTTAAATTTTCTCCTTAAGATGACAAAATATCTCTTCATTTAAAATAAATCAAAAAAACAAATTTTTTCTTTGTTATAAGAACTATGTGGTTTTGATTTCTCTATTGCATATTGGAGGTACATAGGCATAAAACTCTCAAAGTTTTGTCGGATCAAAAGTATTAAAACCATTTCTTTTCTCATATCCACAATATTTTGCAAATAACCAGTTTTAGCCTTTTAACACAGATTTTCAAGAGGTTCCGATAGAGTACCATGGATGTTTAGGGTGCTAATACCTTCCCTTTTCACAACCAACCCCTAAACCTTGATCTCTTTGTTTGATTAGTTTTGTTTTAAAACTTCTGTGGGTTTTATTCGCTTTTTTCACATTTCTTTGGAAACAATAAAGTGCGGTTGCGAATCTTTGTTTGTGAGTTAAGTTAATCCAAAGCTTAATCTCAATTTTTCACTACTACAGAAATTTGGCGACTCTGCTGGGGAAATCACCTCAAGAGGGTTAAGTCTTTCTTGTTTATCTGTGTATATGCTATTATTGTTGTTTGTTTGTTTGTATAGATTTTTCTGGTTTTTAGGGCACTTGGTGATCTCTTGGAAGTCCTATACCCATACTTGAGAAAACTTATGATTAGGAGGGTGGTATAGTCATGTTGGCTTACTTGGAGTCAATCCTTACTAAGATGATATGAGAACCCCCACTCAGTGGAGGCCCCTTTGAGGTTGATAATGTTAAACAAGTCAAATGTGAAGACAATATTACTTTCATCCTGGGATCCTGAGAAGCTGAGGGCTTTAGAACCTTTTACCCCTCTTAGCCTTTATAGTATATAGTGCGGTGGTTATCCTGGACCTAGAAATCTAGTTTTTTTGATACGAGATACTTCACTCATATGAGTTTCTCTTGAGAATATTGTTGAAAAATGAGTAGTCGTTTAAACCGATAATATCCGAAATATGACCTAAGACTCTTGGAACTTTTTATGGAACCCAATTATTGTTAAAATGGTTTAACCTTAGTACACACCTTATGGGTAGTACCCTTGACTCCTTGCTCACGAAGTTGAAACTTTGAACCTGCCTTATTTGTGATCTTGTTTGTGATTGTTGCATAATCAAGCATTCATGCATTCATAATCATCCTTTTCACCATGTTTAAAAGGAACTTAGAAATTATCTTTTCAAATATTTCAGATTTATGACTATGAACTTTGGAAGGAGAAGCACTAAGAGGTTTGGTTTAATAAATCATGATCTAAAAGAATTGAGACAACTTGGATCTTTGGTGATTAGTCTTGTGGGTTTCAAGGATCATTGTGGAAGACTTTTATCTATTATTTCTTTGGTTTGATGTGATTGACATTATGGTTGGTAAAACTAACTTAGCTTTGACATGTTGAGTAAAGATGTTCTACATACTGAAGCAACATGTCCTATGCGATGTTCTATGCATGCTCCTTCGACATCGTGATTGTGTACAACTGGATTTGTGGATTTCCTAGTCTGTTACAAGTGTAGAATATTCAGTGAATATTGTGCTATCCTATGTGGTGCTCAGTTTGAAGATTGAAGAAGATTCAAGTTGATTTCAAGGAGAGTTGTTAGTTTCTAATTATGGAGATAATATTGGAAATTAATGATTAATGTCCTATCTTTGAGGGGACAATTTTGCATCGCTTGTTTTTATCCAGCTGGGATTTGTGAAGCCTAAATCTAGTTCATTGAAGATTATAAATCGAAGGCTTCAAACCTAGTTTTTTTACGAACTTACACTTTATTTTGATAAGGGTTTGTGTGCTTATTGTAAGCCTCTCTATTTTCATGTTGATAAAAGATTAGGACTTTGTTTTTTGTAAGTTATGTCAATCATTCCAAAGCTTGTATGCAGTGAATGATTATGTGTCTTTGAAGTATGACTTCTGTGATTTTATCAGTGTTTAGAATTGTTCAGTCATTGATTTGTGATTGGAAGGGATTTGAGAAGGGTCTCATACCTAGGTGAGTCTTAGGTAAAAGTTAAGAAAGGGTAGTGATTAAGTGAGAAGTTGTAAACGGTGGAGTTTAGCTTCGAATCGATACTATTAGTAGTTAACTTGATCCCTGGCTTGGTAGCCCTCAAAGTAAGTGTTGGTTTACACCGAATTGGGTTAATAATCTTGTGTGTTCTTTACTTTTTTTCACTTCGATTATCTTTTATATTGTCATTGCTTGTTTGTTCAGAAAAAGGTGACTCACATCTTTTAGGACATATGTGATATGAATACCAGAATTTCAATTGGTATCAAAGCAGGCATCTTACTTTGCCTCTAATTAAGGTTCAGGGAAGATACTTTCTAGTGCGATGGACAAGTAAGAAGGACTCGGAAATAGACCATCCATCCTTGATGGAACCAATTATTATTATTGGAAAGTTTGTATGATGGCTTTCATCAAATCCATGGACAATAAGGCATGGAAAGTTGTTGCCAAGTGATGGGTTCCACCAAAGGTTATAGGTGAGGATTGGAAGGAGACGGACATGAACAAAGCTGAAAAAGATTGGAATGATAAGGATGATGAATCATCTCAAGGAAACTCCAAAGCTTTGAGTTCCCTATTCAATGGTGTGGACAAGAATATCTCCAGGATGATCAACAATTGCACTATTGATAAAGAAGCCTGTGAGATCTTGATGATTGCTAATGAAGGAACCTCCAAGGTGAAGATGTCAACACTTCAACTTCTTTCCTCTCAGTTTTAGAACTTAAGGATGAAAGAGGATGAAAGTATTCATGATTTTCACATGAATATCATTAAGATAGCCAATGCATCAAGTGCCCTGTGGGAGAAGATGTCTGAAGCAAAGCTGGTGCGAAAGATTATCAGATCTCTTCCAAAGAGGTTTAACATGAAGGTGTCTGCCATTGAAGAAACTCAAGACATAAACAACATGAAAGTTGATGAACTCATGGGATCCCTACAGACCTTTGATTTAGGGATTAATGAAAAGTCTAAAAAGAAGAAAAACATGGCCTTTATCTCCAACATTGATGATCCAAAAGATGAGTGTAACCTGGATACTGAAGAAGGGGTGTAAAATTACATTATGTTACTTGGAAAACAATTCAACAAAATGTTGAAGAAAATTGACGTGAAGTTAAGATCAAATGTCAAATACAAGTCACTTGACATAACCAAAATTTTGTATTATGGAGGAAAAGGAGTTCACTATTTTGAATGTGAAGGGTTTGGTCACATTAGATCAGAGTGCCCCTCCTATCTCAAGAAGTAGAAGAAAGGTTTGTCTGTGTCGTGGTCAGAAGAAGACTCCAACAGTGATAGTGCAGAGGATTTTTCTAAGAAAGTGATTGCTCTATATGGAATGTGTGATTAGGATCATGAAACTGTTATTGGAGACCTAACATTTGAATATCATGTCACCTTTTATCAGGAGGAATGCCTCTAAGGTCAAGAGGGGGCTCGATTGATAAAAAGGCAAGAAATTATTATCGCTCAACTAGAGGAAGAAAAAGAAGATCAATTATCCATTATCTCTGGCCTGGAAGCTGAAAAATAAAGCACCTAACTGTCATAGCTGGATTAAAAGATGAAGTTCTTTTGCTCAAGTCACAACATGATAATATGATCAAGTTTGTAAGAATTCTCAACAAAAGTTCTGATATGCTTGATGATATAACTAAGACTGCAAATAATTCTAGAGATGTTCAAGGGATTGGCTATGTCAATCAATCCCTTAAGAATAAAGGTGAAAGGGGTGAAGTAAAGTTTATTCGTCCAAATAATGAACTGGAACAAAAGATGTCAAAAGAAAAGTTCCAACATCAGCATGAACAATAGAAGAAAGACTCAGGAAGTAATGACTCTACTATTTTAGGCGGAACCTCTATTCTAATTGTGAAGATTGTTGTAAACATTAAGGATCTTGATTGTGACAATCAATGAAAAAGACCTAAAGTGAAGTGGGTACCTCTAAAAAGGAAGCAAGAGCAGAAGATGTTGGATCATTTACCTTAACATCAGTAGAGATATCAGACGATGTACAATGGATGGGGAAATCAACAACGAAGATTCCTCTATTAAGGAAAGTTGGGTCATTTAAAATTCTCTTGTTACAAGTTGCATGGCTATCCCAAATCTGTTGCACAACGTAGGAGAAGACCGAGTAAGATTAAAACCGAGTGTAAGAGGTCTTTAAAGAATGACACTCATGGGCTCATGGCTCACACATCTCTCAAATATTCTACAAGAGAGGATTGGTATTTTGTTAGTGGTCATTCTAGACACATGACTGGTGTCATGAAATTTCTAGTGGATATTAAACCTCTTCCCTCTAGCTATGTCACTTTTGGAGATGGATCAAAAGGTGTAATAAAAGGTGCTGGAAAAATGAGCTACAATATTTTACCAGATCTCAATTAGGTGTTGTTTATTAAAGGGATAATCGCTAATTTGATAAGCATCAACCAATTGTGTGACCAAGGCTTCAAAGTCCACTTTACCTCATCTGAATGTCTGGTAACTGATGAGAAGAATAAATTTATCATGAAGGGAATCAGATCTAAAGACAATTGTTACTTGTGGTGTCCTCAAGAAAAAAATTCTCCTACACATGTGTGATTCCTAAAGAAGTTAATACAAAGTTACTGAAGAAAAAACTTGACCATCTTCTCCTGAAAGGTACGAAGAAAGTTCAACCAAAGGAAGGAAAAGTATATGGTGAGATGTCACATCCAAAGTTGCAACATCAAGTTACTTCCAAGAGGTCAGAGATTCTTCATTTGGCACGAGTAGAATGCAAGCACCTTAACAGACTTGGTAGAGAAAAATATGTTGGCTTAATTGCTGATAAAATTTCAAAACCTGTCTGGATGAACACTGCCAAAGAAAAATCAACGGTGAGGAATTACAGCAATTACTATTAGGAAGGATTGCTCCAGATTCTCTATACTTTATCGATGTTGGTGTGACTACAAATGTCAACAGGTGGGACAAAGACTCTTTGCAAAGGGCTCATTTGAAGAAGAGATTCATGGTAGGAGAGATCAGTGGTGACACTCTTGTGACCAGTGATAGATTCAAGGAGTGCACAAGGTTGTTTGACAGGGGAAAGAGGTGGAATACCACCTAAAAGATTATCAAGGTTGGCATGTTTCCCTTGGCTATAGTATGCCACTGATACTATATGTGAGGGTGAATGATGTCCTACTAAAATGATACAATATATTTCTGATGCATGATCTTGAAAAATTTGTTTTGAGTATTATCTTAAGGTTTCTCTCTTTATAGGAAGAGAATACTCTTCTAATAATATATGTCATATATTAGCATTTGTATCTAGCTTTAAACAAGTATTCCCTCCCTGGTGGATGTTTTCTTGTTTAAGTGGTTAGAGTGATAAGGGTTATGAAAGGAAGTGGTGCGGGTTACTATGGATAGCTTGATTATATTGGTTCTTCCTCAAGGGACTTGTGAAAAATGACTACAAATGGTAAAGACCTAAACAAATGTGTATCTCTCTCCTGTATTAAGTGGAGAACTTATCACAAGAATGATATGATCTTGGAAACTGCCTTCATTGATCGGTTTGGTGTTACAAACAGGGGTTTGTTGTTTTCTTTCGGTCTCTCCTCATCTCTGTTGAGCAATGTTTGTCTTTTTGCTCGAACTAGTGTTTTGTCAAATTTTGGCTAAAAAGGGGAGAGTAGTAGTAGTATTGTGCTCATATTGGTTTTTGCTCTTGTTGCTAAGTTTTGTTGCCTCTTACCTGTAACAATTGAGGAGGGGGGGTAAGACTTTCTGGGATAAGGGTTCCCTGTTCCTCGTCCGATGAGTCTTTTGTTGTGGGTTTATACAGGTGTATACATGATATCGTTTAAGATGTTCTAACATCTTGTCTGGTCCGATGTGTCTCTTTGTTCTGTGACATGGTATTCTAACTTAGGTCATGCAGGTTAGAATTCTTCTTGGGTTCTTAAGGTTACAGGGAATTTCTCCTAAGGCTTTGTGACAAGAATTTGTCCTTTGTTTGAGAAGCAACTTGGATAGTTCTGAAGATTCATAATATCTTCTACTATCTTCTGCATCATGTATAACTATTAGTGTTGTGTATGAGGTTGTTCTGATATTGAGGGGGAGTAAGTTGATGTATTTGAAGATGTGGTTTATCTGTATTTTGGGTGCTCAAT
This sequence comes from Vicia faba, assembly GCA_948472305.1. NCBI lineage: Eukaryota > Viridiplantae > Streptophyta > Magnoliopsida > Fabales > Fabaceae > Vicia > Vicia faba. The sequence continues at coordinate 557,502,149 of OX451737.1, read as the reverse complement.
GCCGAAATGAGGGTGTTATTTTCTGATGTAGTTTAATAGGCTTAGCAGGTTCTTTTTTCTAAATTGATTTGTTGTGAAGATCTGTCAGACATGACGTTCTAACATGTTGAGAACTTGATATTTTCTGGTTCACTGTGTTAAAGAAGTTTCCACTAGCTATAGCTCTGATATTTATTGTTCTGTCTTCCGCTGTTGTGCTTCTGATTGATTGGATGTGGGAGTTTTTTAAATGTTGTAGTTGTTTACGTGTGGAAGATGTGCTACATTGTTTTAGCCAAAATATGCCAAATGGGGAGATTGTTATTTCTTTGTTTAGCTGTGATTGGCATTATGTTTGGTAAAACTAACTTAACTTTGACATGTTGAATAAAGATGTTTTATGTACTGAAGCAACATATCCTATGCGATGTCCTATGCATGCTCTTTCGACATCATGATTTTGTACAACTAGATTGTTGGATTTTCTAGTCTGTTACAAGTGAAGAATATTCTATGAATACTATGCTATCCTATGTGGCGCTCAATTTGAAGATCGAAGAAGATTCAAGTTGATTTCAAAGAGAATTGTTAGTTTCTAATTATGGAGATAATTTAGGAAACTAATGATTGATGTCCTGCCTTTGAGGATATAATTCTACATCGCCTGTTTTTATCCAGCTTGGATTTTGAAGCCCAAATCCAGTTCATTAAATATTAGAAATAGAAGGCTTCAACCTTAGTTTTTTTACGAACTTACACTGTATTTTGATTAGGGTTTGTGTGCTTATTATGAGCCTCTCGATTATCATGTTGATATAAGAGTATGAATTTGTTTTTTGTTATAAGTTCTATCAATCATTCCAAAGGTTGTAAGTAGTGAATGATTGTGTGTCTTTGAAGTGTGACTTCTATGGTTTTCTAAATGTTTAGAAATTTTCAGTCACTGGTTTGTGATTGGAAGGGATTTGAGAAGGGTCTTATACCTAGGTGAGTCATAGGTAGAAGTTAAACAAGGGTAGTGATTAAGTGAGAAGTTATAAATGGGAGAGTTTAGCTTCGAATTGATACTATTAGTAGTTAACTAGATCCCTGGCTTGGTAGCCCCCTGAGTAGGTGTTAGTTTACACCGAACTGGGTTAACAATCCTACTTGTTCTTTACTTTTCGGCATTTCGATTATCGTTTATCTTGTCATTGCTTGCTTGTTCAGAAAAAGTTGTCTCAACATGTTTTAGGACATCTGTGATCTAAATACCATAATTTTATTGTCTATATATTTCACCAACATAGAAGATGGTATTCTGAATACTCTAGTCCAAATCTATGATCCTCTCTATAGATGTTTTACTTTCCCAGATTATTAGCTCATGCCTACATTGAAAAAGTACACTAATCTTATGGGTGTGTCGGTATCTAATAATATTCCTTTTACTGTTTTAGAGGAGATTCCCGAGGCTGGAGTTATTGTAAAGGATATACATCTTAAGAAAGCAGAGATAGAAGCTAATCTTGCTACTAAGGGCGGTCTTCTTGGTATGACCTAAAAGTTCTTGATGGGAAAAGCTTTTACTTTTGCTAATGTGTGAAGTATGGTTGCCTTTGAGGATATTCTTGCTCTTCTCATTTATGGGCTGATCTTGTTCCCTACCATTGACAATTTTTTTGATGTTAATACGATTCTTATCTTCTCGATTGAAAATCTAGTTCCAACCTTTCTTGGAGATACTTATCATTCTATTCATTATAGGACTTCGAAGAATGGAGGAACTATCATCTGATGTGCACTTTTGTTGTACAAGTAGTTTATTTCACACTTGCCATAGTTTACTTCCTTTTGGGATCCCAAGATTGGTTTAAAGTGGTCACAAAGGATTATGTCTCTTACTCATTCTTATGTGGCTTGGTATAACAAAGTTTATGATGAAGTGAATATTATTGATAGTTATGGAAATTTTCCTAATGTGCCTCTTATTGGTATAAAAGAAGCCATCAACTATAATTTGATTCTAGTTCATCGACAACTTGGATATGCCGTGAGGGACAAACCAAACAACTTCTAGTTGGGAGGTTTCTTTCTTAAAGAGAGTGGCGATGACAAAAAGTTGAAGGAAAAGATCATCCATGCTTTGCATCATATTCATAGAAAGGGGAGAATTGAATTATGGAAGAAGGATCGTGTTGCTTTGGAGCCTTACATCCAATGGGTGCAAGCAAGAGCCATTCAACTCAAGGTGCCTTATCCTCATCAAGAACCTATGGTCTCAAAACCATAAAACCTTCTTTTATTTCATTGGATAGTAAGAAAGAGCTTTAATATTATTTGGCTCAGATGAAGCAAGAGAGAGATGCTTGGAAGAAAAAAAATTAGATCTCAAATAGGGAGAAGATGGAATTGCAGAGGCATATAAGTCAGAAGGATGAAGAAGATAAAGCAAGAAAGAAGAGAAGAATACAAGAGGATTTAGTTTCCTCTAGAATTATTCCATCTCAAACAATCAAGGATTATTCCGACATTCCTCCCACTTCAGGTGCATGGAAAGCTGGATAAGATGGTGATGGAGAAAGCCTAGATGCAGAGATCTTATGAAGACCAGATCAAGAAGCTTCAGTGAATGTTGCAACATAGAGTTGGATATTCTTCTGATGTGGTTCCTTTAGACGCCTAATATCTAGTTTTATCTTATTTTTATTTTGGATAGGTGACACTATGTACTTCAGTTGTAAACCTTCCAATTATCAATACAATGAAATTTTCTATTATTTCGAAAAAAGAGTTGTTAATAATTTTCGTAATTGTTTATAATTTCTTTAAGTTCATTGAAATTTGGATGAAATAAATAAAATCATTAACAATTCATATCATGCACCATATTATATTTGGTCTTGCCTTTCGAGTATTTTTTGGAGTCTCATTCCTTTGTCTTCTTCTTTGCTCATAAAGTCAAGTTGTTGCACCAGTACAATACTCAAGCTAATTATCAAAGGAAGATGGATCATCTTGAACAAATGAATCAAGAACTCCGTGAATAAGTGAATACTTTGAGGTCTGGAATGGAGAGGCTGGCTGCTTATAACCCGCTTGAGCAAAGTCTCCAAGTGTCAAAACCTCTAATCCTATGTCCGAGAGATCCACAACTCCAATATGCAAAGGATAGTAACCAATAGTCCAAGATGAGTCTCAATTCTTTTATTAAAGTTGATTATTAATGATTTAAACACAAATTAAAGGTCCAAGTGGACAAAGGAAAAAGTGCATAAACATAAACATATGCCCAGGTGGGCAAAGGAAAAAAATGAAGAATCATAAACAAGCTGCATGAAATGTAAATGATAAAAGTAAATGACATAAAGTAAAAGCGGTAAGTAAAGTGTGGAAATTAAAGTTGCATAAAGTAAAGGTAACATTAGAGTTAGTTTTTGATTCGAGACAAATGTACCGCTATCTTAAGCAATTGTAAGTGGACTTATGTAGAAGTCACACCTATTTTGAGGCCGATCAATAACAATCTATGTACCATACATGTTAGAGATATGATAGAAACAATACTCCTAAAACATGTAGCACAAGTGAAAACAAAAAGGTGATCAAGACCAAAGTCATGAAAGATAATTTTTCACCTATCCATAATCTTAGATGAACTTAAAATTCAAATACCTTCTCCAAATTGATCAAAAAGAAAATTAAAACAAAATGATCAATGCTGATTGAAGATTGTACTTAGGTAAAAGTTAATGAAGACTTGTTAGAGGATTGATAAAATCAAAGCCTCCTAACAACAATTTTCAAAGGTTTTGAACAAAAATTCAATAATCAATCATCCTTGGACTTTCAAACATAAAGTTTAAGCCACTAATGATCACATAAAGGAAGAAAAAAGAAGATGAAGAAGAGATAGAAATTAACATCCCAAAAAATAAGAATTAATTACAAAAATATATATAATATATACCAGTAAATGAATTTAAAATTGATATTTAATGGATTAAATGGATGGAATACTATATGTTGTAGATAAACATTGAAATTCTGGCTGTCAGATCCCGAATGTCCTAAGAGATGTCGAGACACCGGACCCGACTTCACACACAATAGCAAGATATATAGGAAAATTAATTAGTGATGAAAGAAAATAACATAAGATATGTTTACCCAGTTCGGAACAACCTTCCTACTCTGGGGGCTACAAAGCCAAGGACGAAATTGAATACATAATATCAATTTGTAGACCTCACAACAAACATCCCAGTTTACACTTAATCAATACCATTTGCTTAACTTCTACCTAAGACACACCTAGATATGAGGCCCTCCTCAAATCCCTCTTCAATTACACTCAACAACTGGAGCAACTCTAAACATAATTAGAAAACAAAACCAGAAGTCACTCTTCCAAGACACACAAAACTCAATGCTTAAAGGCTTATGAGAATTGACACATAAACTCTCAATGCTTAATAACTTATGAGCATCTGACTTACAAATGTTATATGCTTAAAAGCTTAAGAACATATGACACAACTTACAACCCACAATAAGGATTCTAAAAACCCTAACAAAAATACATACGTAAGTTCCACCTAATACTAGCATTACTTTGGATTGGGTTGGGCTTCAAAACCACAACACAAAGTCTGAACATTCTTCTCCAAGATAATAGGTCTTCAACCATTAGTTTTCTAAAGTGTTTCCATATTTAGAAACTCCGCAATCTTTGAAAACCAACATAAAAATATTATGATTTATCAATCTTGTATGCCACATAAGCTAACTGAATAATCCCCAAATATTCAATAACATAATAAATCAGCTGAAACATAACTACCAGTTGCTGCAGACGCGATGTCCTATCTCATGGTTGGGACATCTTCTTTGATATGTTGAAAAAAACAAGTTGTGACTTCTTTATTCAACATATTGCTGCCAAGTTAATTTTACCAAAAGGTATGGCAATCACAATTTTACAGAAATAACAATCTCCCTCTGAGGCACATTTTGGCTAAAACAACCAAATAACCCTTGCACACAAAACACCATGGTATGTATGAAAATAAATCAAACACACACATCAGAGGCACAACAGTGGAAAAGCAAAAAGCAATGTTAGCAGCACAAAACCAACACAAAGTTAATAGTTAACTAGCAGATCTACTAACACAACTGCAACATGAATAGAGAAACTAAATTCTCAACACTATAATGTCAAGACATCATGTCTGACAAATCCTCAGAGCCTTCAGTCTAGAAAATACTAGGGACTCCCCCCTTAAAACCTGCTAGCAAAGAGTATCAAAACTCAGAAATCCCCCCCCCCCCCCCCTCAAAAGTACCATCAGTAGTACCTGATCCATCACCCTTAATATCATGTTACTCCCCTATTTTACCCACAATATGACAAAAGTAAGTAGACAATATTAGCGAAGAAAATTTAAAGCACCTAAGAGTTAAGTAGCAGGGTGCAGAAAATTAAAAATATCCTGGGCATTTAGCCCTTACAAAATCATAAACCAAAATAAACAAGATCACAAGACAGATCCAAATAAAGCTACATGACCAACATTCATGTATCAGAAACTTCTTCAGCTCTTAGTAGAACGAGTATCAGGCGCAACACCTTCCTCAGCATCCTCATCAACAGATGCAACACCAATAGTAATTGCTACAATTCTTCGTAGATACAAACTCCAAATCTCCTCCCCAGGTTCTCAAACTGTGTTGTATCATGAGCTTTTGTAAATATATCAACAAGCTGATTTTCAGTACTCACATGCTCAAGATTTATGTCTTTGTCCTCCACAAGTTCTCTGATGAAGTGATGCCTGATGTCAATGTGCTTGGTCCTACTGTGTTAAATAGGATTTTTTGAAATATTGATAGCACTTAAATTGTCATAAAACAATGTCATAACATCTTGTGTGACATTATACTCAGACATCATTTGCTTCATCCATGCCAGTTGAGAGCAGTTGCTTCCTGCTGCTTTGTATTCAGCTTCAACACTAGAGAGAGAGAGAAACACAATTTTGTTTCTTACTGAATAAAGAAATCAAATTGTTTCCCATAAATAAACATCCATCAGAGGTAAGCTTCCTATCATCTACACTTCCAGCCCAATCAGCATCATAAAATCCCACCAAAATGGAACTTGAATCACGAGAGTACAACATTCCATAATTGCTAGTCCTATTGACATACTTCATAATCCTTTTCACTTGATTGATATGACCCACCATGGGTTATACAGGATATCTAGTGCAAACTCCAACTTTAAAGGTTATATTAGTCTGCGTGCAGTGAGATATATAAGACTTCCAATAATGCTTCTATACAAACTCTGATCAACACTTACCCCATTTGCATCTTTAGACAACTTTACGTGAGTAGGAGCAGGAGTTCTTTTATGTTTGGCTTTCTCCATTCCAAACTTATTCACAATATTCTTGGCATACTTACTTTGACAAAGAAAAATGGAATCTTCCATCTGCTTAACTTGTAAACTAAGAAAGTGAGTCAGTTCACCTACCAAACTCATCTCAAACTCAAATTGCATCTGCTCAACAAAATGTTAAACCATTTCATCTAACTTTCCCCCAAATACAATATCATCCACATAAATTTGAGTTATCATAAGCTCTCCTTCTTTTTATTTAACAAAGAGAGTCTTGTCAATTCCACCCTTTCTATATCCATGCTTGATAAGAAATTCAACCAACCATTCATACCAAGCCCTTGGAGCTTGTTTTAGACCATATAAAGCCTTCTTTAGTATGAGAAGATGATTTAGGAAAGATGGATCAACAAATCCTTTTGGTTGTTCAACAAAAACCTCTTCATTCAGGTACCCATTTGGAAAAGCAATCTTGACATCTATCTGATATAGTTTGAACTTTAAGCGACAAACCACTCCAAGTAACAATCTGATAGACTCCAAGGGAGCCACATGAGAAATTTTTTCATCAAAGTATACTCCTTTAATTTGAGTATACTCTTGAGAAACCAATCTGGATTTATTTCTGATGACACCACTTTGTTCATTTGTCTTGTTCTTATATACCCATTTTGTACCAACATTTTTTGTTCTTCAGGTCTTGGTACCAAATCCCAGACTTCATTTATCTTGAACTGACCAAGCTCATCTCGCATAACATGAATCAAGAATTCATCATTCAAAGCTTCCTTCACATTCCAAGGTTCCATCTTTGACACAAAACAAGCATTTGAAACGGCTTCCCTTGACTTGGTGACTACTCCTTGTCTAGTATTTCCTATTATAAGCTCATTAGAATGATCCTTTTGAATTACGAGTGATGGTCCCTTGTCAGCTACCTGAGGTTCTTTAGCTTCAGATTCAGCACTTGAGCCAGCAACGTCTAGGGTGAATGTTGTAACATTCTCTTTAGGAAACACATATTCAGTTTGAATAACTGTCTCAACTTCTTCTGGGATATCATCTTCTGTAGTTGAGTCATTAACAATCACATTTAAAGACTTCATCATACTTTGGTTATGGAGTTGAATACTCTATATGCTTTTCTATTTGTAGAGTATCCAATAAAATTCCTTCATCACTTTTAGAATCTAACTTCCTTCTTGGTCTTGGTCAGCTAGAATGTAACACTTACCCCTAAAGACATGGAAGTATTTGACAGTTGGCTTTCTTCATCTCCACAATTCATAAAGGGTAACTGAAGTTCCAGTTCTGATTTTCACCCGATTATGAATATAACAAGAAGTTTTCATGGCTTCAGCCTAAAAGTTAAGGGTAATTTCTTAGCATGAAGAATAACTCTAGCACACTCTTGAATAGTCATGTTCTTTCGTTTAACCACACCATTTTGTTGAGGAGTTATGGGTGAAGAAAAATCATGACTAATTCCTTCAGAAGCACAAAATTCCTCAAACTTTTTGTTCTCAAAATCTTTGCCATTGTCACTTCTGATGGTCAACACCACAATCCTTTTATCTTTGAATTTTGTGACATAACTCTTTGAAGACTTAAAACACTTCATATTTCTCTTTGCTGAACTTCACCCAAGTGAATCTTGAGTAATTATCAACCACAACATAAGCATATATTTTTCCTCCAAGACTTTCAACCTGCATGGGTTCCATCAAGTCCATGTGAAGTAGCTCTAGAACTCTTGAGGTGGCAAGATGTTGGATCTTCTTATGGGACATCTTTGTCTACTTCCCAATTTGACATTCACTACAAATTTTCCCATCATCAGTCTTTAGCATGGGAATATCTCTACTAACTTCTTTTGATAGGATCTTTTGCATACCTTACTGATGAAGATAACCAAGCCTTTGATGCCATATGTTGAATTCATCATCTTTAGACATTAAACATGTTGAGAGACATTTTGTTTCTAGAGAGATCCACAAGTAGCAGATGTCTTTTTACCTGGTTCCTTTCATAACAACTTCCTTCTTATCATTTGTAATCAGGCATTCAGACTGAGTAAAGTTAACTTTGAGACCTTGATCATACAGTTGACTGGTATTTATCAGGTTTTCTGCTATCCCTTTCATAAATAACACATTATCGAGACTAGGTTGTCCAGCATAATTCACCTCTCCAACACCTTTTATTTCACTTTTGACCCATCTTCAAAGGTTACATAGCTAGTGGCACATGGTTTAATGTCCACTAGGAATTTCATAACACTAGTTGTTATCCCCAATTTTCACCCCTAAAATTTCCCATCATCTAATTTTTATCAATACATCAAGATCACACATTAGGGTTGGTTCTCTCTTTCTACTTTATCCCATCATTAAATTTTCTCTTGAGGGATTACCAAGCACCTTGAATTGTGTATCTTGTACATCTGTTCTTTTAAATAACATCAAAATATGAATATATGTCTCTTTGAATGTTCGTATTATGGGTGATGACACAATTGCATTCATCTCACCATATCCTAGAGCAGAGGGTCAAAACTAGGGTTTTGAATTTAATCAGGAACTCTCTGACATATTTGGGAAAGATTTGATTCCAGGATTCCCTACATGTTCATGAGCATCTATGTTTGGAATATTGATCATCAATTTTGATTGGAAAATATTCAATTGATAAAAAGGAGCAACAGGCTCGACAATTGGAAAGAGAAAGACATTATCCCTACCTCCTTTAGCCAGGAGTAATATCTATATTGCTGTCTTATTGCTTTTAAATGATTTTGGTTATGTAATAAACAATGACTTTAAACCTTGTGTCTTACCTGGGCACAATGGGTCATTTGTTAAGGGTTGATAATTCAGAAACATTGTTCATTTAATAAAAACATTGGACGTTTTGCATTCAAATTTTGTGCTCCCTATTTTTCTTTTACTTATTGCATTTTCAAAATAGTTATGTGTTCTTACACACACCCACCCACTATATTGCACATTCTCATCCACTATGTATCTCGTTGATAACGATTATGTTATTGCCGCTTACGAATTTGAAAATTCGATCTACCAAGCTGAGGACGAAGGTGAGGAAGATTGTGAAATACCCAGAGAACTTTTTAGACTCTTAATACATGAAGAAAAGTCTATCCAACCACATGAAAATCTAGTCGAAGTTGTAAACTTGGGTACCGAGACAGACCGGAAAGAAGTCAAGATTGGCACCAACTTAGAGAGTAGTGTCAAGAATAGATTAATCCAGATGTTGCATGAATATGTTGAAATCTTTGATTGGTCAAATGAAGACATGCCAGGGATTGATACCGATATTGTGTTTCACCCTCAACCAATAAAAGAGGGTTGTTCTCCGCTTAAGTAGAAGGTTCGTCGCATGCGTCCCGAGATGTCAGAGAAGATCAAGGTCGAGGTTATAAATCAATTTAACGCAGGTTTCTTAGCAGTGACATCATACCCTTAATGGGTTGCTAATGTTGTTCCGGTACCAAAGAAAGATGACAAGGTACATATGTGTGTAGATTACAGGGATCTGAATAAGGCGAGCCCCAAAGATGGCTTCCCACTGCCATATATTGATGTTTTGGTCGACAACACCACTCAACACAAGGTATTCTCCATCATGGATGGTTCATCAGCTTATAATCAGATCAAGATGGCACCTGAAGACATGGAGAAAACTACCTTCGTCACATAGTGGGGCACTTTCTGTTACAAGGTTATGCCTTTTGGGTTGAAGAATGTCGGTGCAACTTATCAGCGTTCCATGGTAGCCTTATTTCATGCATGATTCATCACGAGATAGAGGTCTATGTCGACGACATGATAACTATATCACAGACTAAAGAAGAGCATCTTGATCATCTGCATAAATTGTTTGAGAGACTGAAGAAGTACAAACTAAGGTTAAATCCGAACAAGTGCACTTTTGGGGTGAGATCTGACAAACTCCTGGGTTTCATCGTCAACGATAAATGTATTGAAGTTGATCCAGAAAAAGTTAAAGCTATTCAAGAAATGTCGGCTCCCTATACCAAGAAGGAAGTCAGAGGTTTCTTAGGCCGACTGACTTACATTTCCCGATTTATTTCCCATTTGACTGCTACTTGTGAGCCAATCTTCAAGCTGTTGAAGAAAGATCAAGTAGTAAAGTGGAACGACGACTGTCAAATAGCCTTTGATAAAATTAAGGAGTACCTACAAGAACCTCTGATTTTGATGCTTCCAGTTGAAGGAAGGCCTCTAATCATGTACTTAACAGTGCTAGAGAATTTAATGGGGTTTGTACTGGGCCAACATGAAGAGTCTGGTCAAAAAGTGCATGCAATATACTACCTTAGACAAAATGTTTACCGACTGTGAAACAAGATATTCATTGCTTGAGAAAACTTGATGTGCTTTGGCGTGGGCTGCTCGCTGACTAAGACAGTATATGTTGACCCATACTACTGTGTTAATCTCTAAATTGGATCCTATCAAGTACATATTCGAGAACCATACTCTCTCCAGAAGAATAGCCCGATGGCAAATGGTCTTAACAGAATATGACATTTAGCACACAACTCAAAAATCAATCAAAGGAAGTGTACTGGTAGATGATTTGGCACATCAAGCTGTAGACGATTATCAGTCTATGGATTTTGAATTCCCGGACGAGAACATTATGCTAGTTACAGATTGTGAAGTACCTGGACCGTATGAAGGACCTGAGCCAGGATCCCGATGGACTATGGTTTTTGACGGAGCTTCTAACGTACTAGGCAATGAAATTGGTGCTGTAAATATCTCGCCTCAGGGTTTCCATACGCCCTTCACGTCTATATTATGTTTTAATTGTACCAACAACATGGTTGAATACGACGCGTGCATCATGGGTATTAAACCTGCTATTGACCTGAGAATCAAGTTCTTAAGTGTATATGGGGACTCAGCCCTGGTGAAGCAACCAACTGATCAGTCATCTGATAAAATATCAATGAAGTTGCCATCAAACGTCTTTTATCCCAATAGGAAGGGAAAGGTGGACATCGAGAAAACCTGAAGGGGTGAAATCGCGGTCTTGCGACTGAGAGATAGGGTAAGGGAGTCTGTTACATGAGGGGAATGTATTAGCACTCCACACGCCCGTAGTACTCTATGATATCCACTCTTGTTGTCTATCTTATGGGTGTGTTTCAAATCTAAATTTAATAGCTAAAGGAAAATGCAAAGAGGGAATGCACTCAAAAGAAAAGAGAAAATAATGTAGGGAAAAATAAAGTTGTGCTCGTTCGGGCCCTACCCCAATGCCTATGTATCCCTTTTAAGGAATCAGAGCAGTCGTAGTTTAGCTCACATGTTTCGGTTTGTTTTGTGTTTTTTAATTGAACAATGTTAGGTTCGAATCAATCCACCGCGGCTCGACATTTGGAGACTTATGACTTGTGGCGGAAGGGAACTAACATGTTATTAGAAAAGAAATGCTGATTGGAAAAAAGAAAGGTGTTGGTTTGTCTTTTTTACCTTGAGAAAGAATTTGAAAGTTTTAAGTGCTTTATGATTTGCAAAGAAAAAGAAAAGAAACGTTTTTTGTTTTATTATGCAAAAGATGCAAAAGAAAAGAAAACATCTAAGGGAGACTATCCTAAATCTATCCCTAATGTTATCACACAAATGATTGACCCTAAAGTTGAGTTTTGAAGGGGAAACTCTAACCTATGTTGACATGCAGGGATAAAAATCCTAATATCTATCTCAAATCATCATCTATAGATGAATCAAGAAGTCCTAAAGGAGCATAAAAAAGGTCTATCACCTAAAACCATGTATATCTCGAATCATCATCTATAGTTGAAACGAGAGCTCCTAAGGGAACATGCCGAGGGTATATCATCTCAAAACATGCACCAAAGACGAAATCAAGCAAGCAAGCCAACAAGCTCAAGAGAGCACAAGTAATATGTCATGATAAGTACATGCTAACTCAAGTGAAATTCCTAACCATGATATGGACGATCAAGGTAGGTATAAAATCAGGTAGAGATACTTTAGCCAAGGAGTCATATCAACCAAGGAAAACAAGCAGGGAGAGGATAGAAGAAAATAGCACGGAGCATCAACGTCGACCAACGCGAGCTCAAGAAAAAATGTGGGGGATCGATTACAAATCCCTTTTCCACTTGACGACTCGATAACCATGATATGCACAACTCCAAAGCATCGACGTACAACGTGAGCTAAGGATAACACATACTAGAATATACGGGGGTCGATTACGGACCCTTCCAAATTTCCTGCTTTTGAGGACTTATTATCTGTAATATAATGCAGGCACAAATGTAAACATGCGTGCGGAATACCTACTTCAAAGGTAGGATTTTAAACAATCACAATTAGCATACAAAAGGAGGTGCCTGCTACAGTTCTTTAAACAAATACTTCGAGCACACACTCTTTATTTCCCGCTTCCTACTTCTCATGATCTCTAGAAAGAAATACAGAATTTGATAACGAATACGGTAAAAAGGTATGAGAGAAATGCCAAACAGATATCAATCTGTAAATACCGAACAATAGTAAAGAAACCCGGAGAGAATATGCAGTGAGAATATGCATCAAAGCATCAATAAGCAAGATCGAAATATGTAACGAACACATCCGTATCACAAAGTTCCTACACAAATTCAATTAGGAAAACCAAGAATGAAATGTGTATCGACACATCCGTATTCCCGAGCACTTGCATAAAATACAACTATACAAGATACGGGGTACAAGACAATGGCATGCGTGTCGAGAAAAAAATCAGACCACAAATCAAAAGTCCAAACAAGTTTTCCGATCAAATAATCGAGTAATAATTATATGATCGGAAACCATCCAAATGTACCTTGCACAATCAACACACATGTTAAAAATAACAAGGAAAATTAAAGTATAAAAGAGTAGGAAGAAATTTGGAGCAAAGAAGGCCAAAGCAAGGAAAAAGAAACTGAAAAAGGCATTGCTGGGAGTTTGAGTCGACTCAAAGATGGGATGAGTCGACTCAAAAACATGAGTCGACTCAAAGGGTGAGCACGACACTTCCTGCAAGGGGCCATAATTGGTTTTTGTTAAGTTTGCGTCGATTCAAAGCACTGTATGCGTCGGCGCAAAGGTTTGAGTCGACTCATATGGCCAGCGCGACACTTACCGCGGGTGGAAAATGGTTTTTGGTCATTTTTGCGTCAACCGGAGCTCAGTTTGAGTCGACTCAAACTGCCTGATAGTGCAATTTTGTGCAATTTTTTGCAACTTTGAAGCAACCTAACTTTTTCATCGAGTGTCTGTTTCACGCATGGTTCGAATCGTTGGAAAGCTTGAAAATTATAGAATATCCAAGACACGAAAACCAAAACAAAAAAAAATTATATGACAAATTCCCCAATCTTAGCACGATCGACATGTGAATTCATGATCCAATTTCATGAGTTCGACGAAATTTTCATCGGATCAAAAATGAAATTGACATCAATTATGCTATGACCATAGCATAAGAAAATTTGTAAGCAACCAAAAATCAATTGAATCACGCTGTAAGATTAAGGCACAATGGCTCAAGCATTTTGTCAAACACATAATCTCCGAAATTCAACTCATAATCTTTTCACAATTAGAGATCCAAATTATACCGCACATAATCAATCAAGAATCATCGATTATGCTTGAAACAAACTTCAACATTTTGTTTTCTCAAATATGCACTTTCATGAAAATAAATTAATTGAATAAGCACTTATTTAATAATCCAATTCCAGATTTGCACATCATAATTCAAGATCAATTCACATTTTCATAAACGAAATCACTTCCATAATTCAAATTAGATGAAAGCTCAATTCATTGATCCATAAAAGTGCTTATTTAAGAATCAATTATTTGAAAAGTGCTTAAATTAAGAAAATCTTATCGTAGAATTGAAGAGGGAGCTTTGGTATAGAGATCGCAACAATCGTATTTGAAATTAGAGAAGAATTGAGCTTCTTTGACTTTTGGATCTTGAAAAAGTTGTTGGAAAAGTTGTTGGTGTTCTTGATGAAAATGAGAGGATGTTTTTGAGTGTTTTTAAGAATTGATCAATTATGAGAGTCCCCTTTTGAAAATTGGAGGGATAAAGAATATATAGTGTGCCATTTTTTGAATAAATGAGCCTCCAATAAACACAAGCAAATGTGTAAATTTTCAATTCATCAGAGTTCGACACCTTACGGTCAAATTTGCAGGTTCCTCGGTGCGACTTTCGAAGTTGAATTGTGAAACTAAAATGTAGCCAACTTCAAGAACAACATCTTGTCCGAAAATGTGCTCAATCGGATAAACAGTGATTTAGTTATGATTTTTTGAAGTTTTTCCTAATATGAAAATATTTCTCGGTTCAGGATTTTCAAATGCGTTGCACACGTTTTGGACCAGAAACGAAGGCCTTCGGCATACCGCTCGAATTGGAAAGATGAAAGAAATATTTAGCCAACAAAATGTATGAACCAATGAAAATGGAACCAACTAAATACAATAATAATCGACCGAGTTATGATTTTCAAAAGATGAAGCAAGTGAACATTTGTCACAATTCTCTTGTGCGAACATACTTGATAAATTCATATATTCGAAGACTTTCTGAGCAGAACTGGCTTCCGGCAATGAGATACGAAATGTAGATGTCCTCAAGATACAATTTTGGCCACCAGAACAGGCTCAAAATGATAAACGGTCTTCGAGTTATGAATTTTCTAGTGCGCCAAAACTGCACTTTCAACACCTTTTTCTTTGTATTTTTCACCATACAACTTCCAAAAGAACCGCGTATTCAGAGACTTTCCTTTGAGAATTAGAATTTGGTCCTGTTGTACCCCAAAATTTGACCTCTCCTTTTTATCAACATTTCCCATCACAAGGCCCTTGGAACTCAAGATCAAGCTAGGGTTTGCTCAGCTTAAGACACCTCCTTGCACTATTGACCTAAATTAGGGTTTGAATTTGCACAAGGATGTTTTGACCTACAATGACCAAAGTGACTTTCATACTTCATGTTGGACTCACAAGTTTGTCCATACCAAGTTTCAAGCCTTGAATCAAATTTTTGCCTAGTTAATTGGACAGTTGACCTAGAAATCAGCTATATTGGGGAAAAAGTCAACTGTGGCCAATTGACAGTCAAACCTCATGAATTTTGACCCACATCAACATTATGAACTCATGTGAACCATTTGATCAAGTTTGGATCACAATTCCACAAGAAATTTGATCACATCACCAAAAGGGCAAAATGGTCATTTTTAGGGTTTTGACTGTGCAAAGGCAATTTTTGACTGTTTGACCTAGTCAATGGCAAAGCAAGCTCAACCATGGACTCAAGGACTCAATGACATCATCTTGACCCATTCAACAAGTTCAAAAGATCTCAAATGCATAGGATTGACAAATGAATTTTTCAGTCAACTAATCAAAATTTAACTGTATACTGAAAAGTCAAACTTTGACTTTTTGGTCAAAATCAAGTGCCAAGGGTCATTTTTCATCAATACATGCCAAATTATGAAACTTGTTCATCAAGAAACCCAAAAATGAAAATTAGGGTTTAAAATGGAAAAATTTCATAACTTAGAAATTTTCTAAGTTATGAAATTTTCTTATTTTTTCCTAACTTTGTCCCACATTTTCACCAAGATGCAATTGGATTCAAACAAAACTTGCAACATGAAAGTTAAATTCCATCACAAAGTCTACAACTTTTATTCACAAAGTTTTCTCAAAAGAAGCTTGTATCTCAAGTTATGATTTTTGGAACAAGGGTACCTAAAACTTTTAACTTAGAGAAAATTTGCTCTAATCTAGGCAGGATTTGGACCCATCTTCTTGGCCACTTTTCACATAGTTCCATTTGGAATTTCAAGTTGCATTGCAAAGATGTATTATATTACATGTTCCAAGCTTTCCAAATTGTCCAAGAACTCCTCAAACACCCTTGTGGTTAGAGAGAATCAAATGCTTGAAGTTGGCAAAAACTCACTTTTATCCATGGCCAATACATGTTCATAACAACTTGCAATTCTGATCTAGCTAGCTTGGTTTGACATTACAGGCCTCAAAACCAATTTGCACTCCATAATTTAATGCCAATCCATCAGTCTAAGCCTTTGTTTTATTCATTTGGACATTATACACAAGATTAAGCCTTAAGTAGAAAAAGGCAAATTTCCATTTTTGCTTAAGTGTGCTTTATGTCAAACCAACAATCCTTGAGCATTGGTCCAAGATCTCTTGCAGCAAAACAAATCCACAAATCAGAGGGGCCAAGAGCAATGTATGCAAGCATGTTTGAAAGCCTATACAAGCCTGTAACTTCACTTCCACATTTGAACTTCAAGTAGAGAAAACTTGCAAAACATAAGCAACCTCTCATATCTGTTAACACAGGCTTAGACAAACATTGCAGACAAGTTCCATACCTCCCAACAAGCCTAAAACACGACCCTTTCATCACTCAAACCTCCTCATACTCAGAACCACTGTTTTTCTGCAAAACAGGGCAGGTTCTGCATTTTGCAAGCCACAACAAAATTCCATCGTGCGTTTTGTCCCAAGATAGTTCCAACATCTTCCAATCAACTCACCTGAACTATCCCAGGCCCCCATTGCAAGCTGTAACACCTCTAACACACTTTGCCATTTTCATTTCAAAGCTCTGCAGGTTGAGTTCTACAGCACGATTCAAGTTGTTTCAAAGCAAGCCAAGCATTGGAGAAGCTTCCTTGGACCTCAGGCAAGCTCAAGAGAAGCTCAAACACCATTGAAGGTTGCTGCATTGTCCAACTCGAAGTCAACTGTAACAGGTATTTCATGGACTTCTATCTCCCTATTTAGGAATGGTTAGGCTTATGTTTGTGAATGAAATATGTTGTACTCATAGCCCTGAAGCCATACATATGCTTAGTTTTCATTTACATTAATCGTGCTAAGAGAATTTCACTCATGAACTTTCTGAAAAAACTAGGTTAGAAATTAGGGCCAGAGAAATTCTCTCTGGTCTTTGAGAGGTAATCCAAGTTTTTTATATGGTTGAATTCTTTGTTTCATTCTCTACAATGTTCATGTTATGAGTTTTGTCAAAAAATCAAAGAATCAAGAGATAGCATTGGAAGTACAGAACGCGTGTGTTGTTTGAAACTGAGGAAGAAGATGAAGTTGCTTGGGCTGGGCCTGAGTTGCTTTTGCTTTCCACACATGCATATTTAGTTTGCACCCCCCTGGCCCATTTGCTTGCACATTTGTCATTTTTTTCATTTTATTTCATTTTTGATTTTAATATTTTATTTTCCAACATAAAAAATACCTAAAAATTATTTTCATAAATTTTTATATTTATTTGGAATTTATTCTAATTATTACTAGTATAAAAAATATTTAAATGCTTTATATTCTTTTTATTAAAACCTAAAATAATGTAAAAATATATTTATTTTCATTTATTATTTTTATTTACATTTTGAAAACATTTTCTTGGATATACACATTTTTGTAAATAAATACTTTCTATTTTTATATATATTTAATATATTTAATATATATATATATATATATATACTTATATACTTTATTTTATTAAATAATTAGGACAAAAATACAAAAATATTACATTTTCATTTGTACTAATATTTTGCATTAAAAATATCATTTTTTACAATATACTTTTATTTTTTGTATAAGTTAATGTATTATTGTAAATAAATAATAAATATTGCTATTTATTTAAGAAAATTAGGGTTTTTGCCCTAAATGAAAAAATAATTAAACTTGACTTTTTCTTTATTTATTTTTACTTCACATATTAAAAACATTTTTTACATACATAAAAATCATTTTGTACATAATACATTTTATTTACATTTATTCATTGTATTTATTCAATTATTGTACATTTAAATATTGTATCCTGTACATTCAATTTAGTTGTAATAGTAATCTAGGGTTTAATTTCTTGTCAAATATCCCCAATTCAAATTTGTACCCCCTCCCTATATCATGTTGTAATGGTGTAGCATTTAAATTCTCGCACATTTAAAAGCTTTCAATTATGCCATGCTTAGACCTAGGGTTTGTATGCAAATAAAATCAACAATTAGTTTGACCTAATCCAAGATAAATGTGCATGAAAAAAAAAACAAACACAATGCACACTTGCACCCCTAGGGTTTCATCCACTTGTTGCCTTCAAAAATGGGCCATGGTTGCATGTTGAGTACTTTGGCAAAATAAAAACAATCAAAAAGATCATAGTCCCTCGATGACGCTATCTGAGTTTCCTAAACAAAATGATCAAGTCTCTCAAAAAAATTGCCAAAGATACTTGACACTATTGCTATCATGGTCTATACGATGACCCCCGCCTGTCCCGTTAACATCCTAACACAAGGTTGTTCACCAAATACAATGGTGAAATAACACGGTTAAAAGGTTGAAAAACATAAGAAAAATCTTTGAGTAAAATAGGGTAGATAGCTCTTAGTTACTTGATCAAACTTGCAAAAACATCCTTGTTATTTTTAAAACACACTTCACCACACAATTTCAAAACCCTACTTTCAAACATTGAAAAACTTTTCAAAAGACAAAAATACCTTTGTATACATTCAAACAAGAATCATTACAAAGGTTGCCACAACGATGGCCTCTTTTCAAAATATCTTTCCAAATCACACACAAAGCACCATTTCAAACAATTGAAAAGCAAAGCAAGTGATCTAAGCAAGTAACTAAGAGCCCATGGATAACCATGGATAGAAAGGGTTCTAATACCCCCCTTTCTATAATCTACTCCCCGAACCCAAGAAAACATCTCAAAGGTCTTTCCCGTGCTTTTTGACCTTTCCTTAGGATAAAATAAAAAGTCGGTGGCGACTCTTGCTAAACCGAAACATTTGCGAACACAAACGCGAAACACCAAGTCAGTTCTCCCACCGTATCACAGAACTGGCGACTCTGCTGGGGACATCTTTAAAAGTGGAGTAACCTTAGGGCTTAGATCACCCTTGGCATGACTATTGTTTGCTTTGATTGCTTTACATTTTTGTTCTCTTGTTTGGGCTTGAAATCCTCCACCAGGATTTGGGAAACATTCATAGATAGCAATACGTTGTGGAAACTATGCGGGGTATATCGACACGGTTGAAGCAATAGCTATGTTAGTGCGACATATTTGTGAGTACCGGTAGCCTTTGAGTCAATCAAAGAGAATACGGGGCCGCTGAGTGATGTCATAAAGCACTAATGAACTAGAACCTTACTTGACCATCTTGGCCTTTCATTAGGGGTAGTGAGATAACCGGCTTTGGTGCAGTCCGAAGTTGGTAGATACTCGATACTACACTCATTGAGGGTTGTTTTCTTGGAATATTTTGGTCGCTAGTTAAGTGGCTAAACCAAAACAATGAACATAGAAAACAATCCAATGATATTGAGCTCCTTAGAACCCGGTTACTATTTATAGGATAGGTTTTGAGCCAACTAAACTCAAGAGGGTACTTACCTATGAAACCTCATGCAAGCCTAAAACTAGGTTTTTGTGTGACTTGTCTGTACATGTGCTTGTGCATACATCATGAACATCATAAAGCATCATATGCATCCACTAACCATTTCAAGGGTTTGGATCTTCATCTTTGTTCTTGTTTTGTAGGTCATGGAATCTCTTCACAGGAAAACAATTCAAATCAACCTTGTGAGGATCCCTCCTCAAATCAAAGAGCTTACTTCCAGGATTCCAGAGAATTCTCTCTTCAGTGAAAGACATGGTAGACTCCTCAACTTAGTCAACACCAGCATTGAAGAAGACATGGTAAAAGTACTTTTCCAATTCTTTGACCCCCTACACCACTTTTTCACATTCCCTGATTATCAGTTGGTGCCTACTTTGGAGGAATTTTCTCAACTCCTGAGAATTCCCATTCTTAATCAACTACCCTACAATGGTATGGAAAAAGAACCAAAACCTGAAGATGTTGCTCAAGCATTACACTTGCAACCATCTGACATCAAAGGGCATTGGGAAACCAGAAGTGGTGTCAAGGGATTCTTGGCAAAGTTTTTGTTTGAGAAGGCACAAGAATGCTGGAATTCTCTTGATCTACAAGCCTTTGAAGAGATTGTGGCACTCCTCATCTATGGGTTGGTCTTGTTCCCAAACCCTGACCAACTTATAGATGTGAATGCTGTCAAGATTTTCATATCCAGGAATCCCATACCTACATTGCCTAGGGACATCCTACACTCATTTTACACACGAACAATGAGGAAAAGAGGTGTTCTCATGTGCTGTACTCCTCTCCTAGCAAGGTGGTTTTTTTCTCACCTTCCACAAGCATTTTTGAAGAATGAGCAGGGTTTGAGGTGGTCACAACGATTGATGACCCTCACACATTCTGATGTACATTGGTGTTCTCGGTCCAGAGAAAATGTCATCATCATCGATCGTTGTGGGGAATTCCCTAATGTCCCACTACTCGGTATTAGGGGAGGCATTACCTACAACCCCTGTCTAACTTTAAGACAATTTGGATATGCTCGGAGAGATGACCCTTATGACATGCTGATTCCGGACCTAGTTTTTGACTTCGACAACGATGCGCAAGGACTTCGACAAAGGTTCATCAGAGCTTGGAGGATGCCTAACAAAGTGGATAGTAAGACACTGGGGCACAAGAATTCCATCCCCCTTGAGCCTTACCTCAAGTGGGTACGTACCCGCTCCCAGAATCTTATGATGCCATATCCGCACATTCTCCCCTTGATCAAAGAGCCTGTTATGGAAGGAGAGGTTCCATACACCATCCTACATCCTGACATGATAACATCATGGGAGGAAATGCAAAAGAGTTGGATCCAACTCAAAGAAGAACGGGATACTTTTGAAGCCAACTTCTATGCCAGTGAGAAGAAGGTTTTAGAGCTCACCCGCCAACTTCACGAGGAGGAAACTCTCAACACCTACATCGCACCAAAGAGGATGCGCAATGTCTTTTTACATTAAGAATTTTGTAATATTTCTCCCATGGGGAATTTATGTACTAACAAATCTTTTCTTAATATGACGTGCGCTCTTTTTGTTTGCAACAAATTTGAATTTTCGAACCCTTGAATGCATTACATGAATAACATACCATTCATCATATGCATAAACAGGTCTTCAAGCCCGATTTCCTTATCTTTCTGCTGTTTATTTCAGCAAGATGGATTTGGAGCAAACAGTAAAGGACCTACAGGCACAAAATTCACAATTTCAGCAACTCCTCATGACCTTGGCAAAGGGTCAAGAGGATCTCAAAGTTCTGCTAGAGAAGAATAAGGAGAAGAAAAAGAAAAAGAGACCAGGGGTAGCCACTTTCGGAAGAAGGTTTGAGAGCGATGCTAGGAGGACTCTGGAGTTCCCTTCGACAGGAGCTGGCAAGGGGAAAGGAGTTACTGTACCTTCTGAGTCTGAGGTAGAAGAGGAGGAAGAGTAAGAATACGAGGACTATTCCGAACAACAGTATCCACCAGCGGATGACAAATATAAGAACCTTGAAGACAAATTGGAAGCTATGGAGTTGCAGAGGGTGCCCAGATTGGATTTTGAGGAACTGGGGTTGGTAGCTGGGATTGTTATCCCTCCCAAGTTCAAGGTGCCAACATTTGCCAAGTACGATGGTCTGTCTTGCCCTAAGATGCACCTGAGGTCGTATGTTAGAAAGATCCAACCTCATTCATCCGATAAAGATCTCTGGGTACACTTTTTACAAGACAACTTGTATGGAACTCAGTTAGACTGGTTTTATCAGCTCGAGAGATCAGAGGTTCACAATTGGGAAGACTTGGCAGCTGCTTTTTATCGTCAGTATCAGTACAATGCTGATTTGGCGCCCACTCGTACTCAGTTACAAAGTATGGGGATGGCTTCAAATGAAGGGTTTAAGGAGTACGCCCAGAAGTGGCATGATCTGGCGGGAAGGGTACAGCCACCGCTATCAGATAGGGAATTAGTTGACATGTTTTTGGGAACCCTATTTGGCCCTTTCTTCAACCATCTAATCGGGAGCTCTTCTGCGGGATTTACTGAACTGATTCTGACCGGCGAAAGGGTGGAGGCCGGTATTAAAAGTGGAAAGATTCAAAAGGATGCTTCCGCATCCACAGCTGTTAAAAAACCTTTCCCAGCCAAGAAAGAAGCATCTTCTGTGTATTCTTAGAAGGGATTGGGAAGAACTGAGCACCGTCCGACTGTAGGGGCCGTGATGATTCAAAATTCGTCAAATGAACAACCTCGTAACAATCAGTCGAGACCTAATCAACAACGGGTAGAACGGCCACAACGGCAGTTCACCCGCATCAACATGATGCCCGCTCAGGTCCTTCCCCATTTGTTGAAGCTAAATCTGACCAGTTTGAAGGAGGCGCCAAAAAACCCTAACACCTCCTCTCCGTACTACCACTCTAATGCTAAGTGTGCTTACCATTCCGACAGTGCTGGACACGATACCAATAATTGCTGGGCACTTAAGAACAAAATTCAGGACTTAATTGACGCCAAAGAGGTTGAGTTTGATGCTCCTGAGAAGCCCAATGTTATATCTGCTCCGATGCCCAAGCACGGCCACAATGTGCATGCCATTTTGGAAAACCTCCATGTTACTGATATTGCCAATCTGTTGACTCCATTGATTGTGATTAAAGAAAATTTGTTGAGAGCCGGGATCTTTCCTGGTTGTGGCAAAGACTGTTATTTCTGTTTGAACATTGAAGGTGATTGTCCAATGTTGAAGTCAGGTGTCCAACGCCTGATGGATACTCAAGAGATACTTTTCCAGAAAACCCCTGTTAACACTTTCAATCCGATTACTCCTGATAATTGTGATACTTCAACCAACGATATTGCTATCATAACCATTTCCGACAATCCTCCCAAGGCTTGCAAAAGGCCTGTCAAGATTACACCCAACTTTGAATGTGTACCTTTAAAGATCACCATGCCGGGACTTGTCCCGTACCAGTCAAGCAAAATGATACCGTGGAACTATGGGGGAGAAATCTTCTACCACAACATCAAACAAATCGAAACAGTCCGAGAGATTTCCGAAGGAGACCCTGATATAGGGAACATCGTGGGTACAAGCAAAATAACCCGCAGTGGCCGAATCTTTTCTCCGGAGATTGCTCCCCCTCGAGCAGTTTTCGGACCCTTAAAAGCTTCTACACCTGTTGGACCCTCTGTGCAAGGCCTAGTGATTGAAGAATTAAATACTCCTGAAGAAAGACCATCTGCTGATAATACCGACAAGGGTAAGGGGATACTGGAAATGCCTGTCAGGACGAAGGCTCATGCTGTGGTTATCCCCGAAACCACTCAGAAGGAAATGGATGAAATCCTAAAAATAATCAGAAAAAGTGACTACGACGTTGTAGAACAACTGGGGAAGACCCCTTCTAAAATTTCAATGTTGGCTCTTCTGCTCTGTTATGAGGCCCATGCCAAGGCCCTAATAAAATTCTTGAAGGCGACACATGTTCCCCAAGAGACCTCGGCTGATCAGTTTCAGGATTGTGTGGCCAGTCTTACTGCTGACAATGGCCTGGGCTTTTCCGACGCTAACTTAACTCCCAAAGGAAGGAAGCACAATGATGCGTTACATGTTTTAGTTGAATGCCGAGGAACCACTCTCGCCCATGTCTTGGTTGATACTGGTTCTTCTCTGAATGTGCTGCCAAAGAAGGCCTTAGACCGTTTGGATTGCGAAGGTTTGACCCTCAAACCTAGTAACATCGTCGTTAGGGCTTTCGATGGTTCCAAAAGAATGGTTCATGGAGAGGTTGATATTCCTATCAAGGTAGGCACCGAAGTGTTCAACTCCACCTTCTACGTAATGGACATTCGTCCGTCATACTCGTGTTTTCTAGGAAGACCGTGGATCCATTATGCCGGGGCAGTTACCTCCTCTTTGCACCAGATGCTGAAATATCCTGTTAAGGGTAAAATCATAACTGTGCACAACGAGGAAGAGTACATGATCAGTCATCTCAATTCCTTTCGATATGTGGAGTTAGATGGCGAGTTCATCGAAACGCCTTTTCAACATTTTGAGGAAGTTTCTCCCGAGGTAGAAGCTGCGAAGACAACGGTTGAGGTGCCTATCATTCCCAAGCATGTACCTAGGATGGCATCTCTCAAAGACGCGGAGGCTGTGATTAAGGAGGGGAAGAGCACAATATGGGGGAAGTTTCCCTACATTCCCTATAAGACAGACAAGTTTGGGTTGGGATTTACCGCTGCAGGACAAAAGGCTATGCGTCGCTCTAAGATTGGAAGGCCACCCGTCAAGATCTCACACCATGGAATCAATGCTGTAGAAGATGAGGATGAGGAGAGCCACTTTGAAGATTGGATCTTTCCAACTGTCCAAGGGGGTTTGAGCAATTAGGAAGCAAAGGATTTTGTTCCTATCACCTTTATCAACCAGTAATTTTATCTTTGAACAATTTCTCATTTATGGTCTGTAATAACTAAAACAATTCGCACACTATTTTCACCTCATGCCTTTCCCGGGGCATGTAGGTCCATTTGTAAGGGCGTGATTTTCTTCATTATCATATGCCATGTTTTAATGAATCATTGGACGTTTTTCATCTATAAACTGTTGTGTTCATTTTCTTTCCTTTCGCATTTTTGTTTGTTTAAAGATGGCTATCCCTTACACACACCCACACTCACAAATGCAGGTACCCATCCATTCCAGATCCCATGGGTGACTATTCTGCTTTAGCCTTCGATAACTCTGAAGATTTGGTCAATCATGCTGAGTACGAAGTTGACGAAGATTGTGAGGTGCCGGGAGAGTTAGCCATACTTCTACAACAAGAAGAGAGGGCCATTCCGCCTCATGAAGAGTTGCTAGAAACCATCAACTTAGGGACAGAGGAAGACATGAAAGAAGTAAAAGTGGGTGCCAATCTGGAACCAGATGTCAAAGAGAGCTTAGTGCAATTGTTGAATGAATACGTTGAAATCTTCGCTCGGTCTTATGAAGACATGCCAGGGTTAGACACCGATATCGTGGTTCACCGTCTCCCCACAAGAGAAGATTGTCCACCGATCAAGCAAAAGGTTCGCCGAATGAAGCCTGACATGTCTGAGAAGATTAAGGCTGAAGTAATGAAGCAATTTAACACTGGCTTTCTGGCTGTTACAACCTATCCACAATGGGTTGCTAACATTGTTCCCGTACCTAAAAAAGACGGCAAAGTCAGAATATGTATGGACTATCGGGATTTGAACAGGGCTAGACCTAAAGATGATTTTTCGCTGCCACATATCGACATCCTGGTTGACAACACAGCTCAACACAAGGTGTTTTCCTTCATGGATGGGTTCTCGGGATACAACCAGATCAAAATGGCCCCCGAAGACATGGAGAAAACTACCTTTGTCACGCAATGGGGTACCTTCTGCTACAAAGTGATGCCGTTCGGACTGAAGAACGCAGGGGCAACTTATCAACGCGCCATGGTAGCGTTGTTTCATGATATGATACATCATGAGATCGAAGTTTACGTAGACGACATGATAACTCGATCACAGACAGAAGAAGAACACCTTGAACATTTGCAAAAGCTGTTTGCCAGGTTGAAGGAGTATGAGCTCAAACTGAATCCAAGCAAGTGCACTTTTGGAGTTAGGTCTGGTAAACTTTTGGGATTTATCGTCAGCAACAAGGGCATTGAGGTTGATCCAGCTAAAGTAAAAGCTATACAAGAAATGGCTGCCCCCCGTACTGAAAAGGAGGTTAGAGGATTCTTGGGATGCTTGAACTATATTGCGAGATTCATCTCTCACCTGACATCTACCTGCGAGCCAATTTTCAAACTGTTGAAGAAAGATCAGGTAGTTGAATGGAACGATAATTGTCAAGTTGCTTTTGATAAGATCAAGGAGTACTTACTAGAACCTCCTATTCTAATGCCACCCGTCGAAGGAAGTCCGTTGATCATGTATCTGACTATTTTGGATAACTCAATGGGGTGCGTGCTGGGTCAACATGACGAGTCTGTCGAAAAGAGCGTGCCATTTATTACCTTAGCAAAAAGTTTACCGACTGTGAGACTCGCTACTCATTGCTCGAGAAAACTTGTTGCACTTTGGTATGGGCTGCTCGCCGGCTAAGGCAGTATATGTTGACTCATACCACTTTGCTGATTTCCAAAATGGATCCGATCAAGTATATCTTCGAGAAGCCTGCTTTATCTGGAAGAATCGCTAGATGGCAGATGATCCTGACCGAGTATGACATCCAGTATACTACCCAAAAATCTATAAAAGGGAGTGTACTAACTGACCATCTATCTCATCAAGCCGTCGAAGATTATCAATCTATGAGATTCGACTTCCCTGACGAGGACATCATGACTTTGGACAACATCGAAGGTAATAGACCGTATGACGGACCTGAACAAGGATCCCGATGGACCCTGTACTTTGATGGTGCTTCAAATGCACTTGGCAACGGTATCAATGCGGTACTCATTTCTCCAGAAGGTTACCATACACCCTTCACTTCCTGACTTTGTTTCAGCTGTACCAACAACATGGCTGAATATGAAGCTTGCATCTTTGGTCTCAAGGCTGCTATAGACCTGGGGATCAAATCTTTGGTCGTATTTGGGGACTCGGCTTTGGTTATCAGTCAAGTCAAAGGAGAATGGGACACCTAAAATCCTAATCTTATCCCATACACAGAACATGTCCTGACATTGTTGCCTCATTTCGAGCAGATTACTTTCGAACATTTCTCGTGAGAAGAGAATCAGCTAGCAGATGCTCTGGCTACAATGTCTTCCATGTTTAAACTCAACTGGGATAACGAGGCTCCCCAAATTACCATCGAGCGAATGGACGAACCTGCGCACTGTCATGAGATTAATACCGGAGAAGTAGTGAAACAACCCTGGTTTCATGAAATCAAAAGGTATCTCCAGACTAGAGAATACCCCGAAGGAGCTTCTGTCAATGACAAAAAGTTCTTAAGGAGATTTGCTGCCAAGTTCTTCCTAAGCAATGGCATCCTTTATAAACGCATCCATGATTGTGTTTTACTTCGTTGTGTGGACAAAGCCGAAGCAGAGTTGATCATGACTGAGATACACAGTGTTACATTTGGCACCCACTTGAGCGGACATACGATGGCTAAGAAGATTCTAAGGGCGGGCTACTACTGGTCTACCATGGAAGCTGATTGTCACCAACATTCTCGTACTTGCCATAAATGCCAAGTCTACGCCGATAAGATACATATTCCTCCTGTTCCTCTCAACGTTCTGACAGCTCCTTGGCCATTCGCAATGTGGGGCATTGACATGATTGGAGAGATCAAGCCCACGACATCCAATGGACATCGCTTCATCCTGGTGGCTATTGATTATTTCACCAAGTGGGTCGAGGCAGCTTCCTATGCCTCAGTTACAAAGAATGTGGTTACCCGCTTCATCAAGCAGAATCTCATATGCCGGTATGGTATCCCCGTCAGGATCATCACAGACAACAGTACAAATTTGAACAATACCATGATCACCGCTCTATGTGAGCAGTTCAAGATTTATCATCACAATTCATCTCCCTACCGGCCGAAGATGAACGGTGTTATTGAAGCCGTGAACAAAAATATCAAGAAGATCATTCAAAAGATGACAGTCACCTACAAAGACTGGCATGAGATGTTACCATTTGCTCTGCATGGATATCGTACCACGACACGTACTTCAATAGGGGCAACCCCATTTTCTTTAGTATATGGCATGGAGGTTGTTTTGCCTATGGAAGTTCAGATTCCTTCTTTAAGGATTATGAAGGACGCCGGTTTGAGTGAAGACGATTGGATTCAGACTCGGCTTGATCAACTCAATTTGATCGACGAGAAACGGCTTACTGCTGTTTGTCATGGTCAGGCGTATCAAAAACGCATGATCAAGGCTTTCAACAAGAAAGTCAGGCGCCAAGTATATCAAGTCGGAGATCTTGTAATCAAGAGGATCATATTACCACAAAGTGATCCCAGGGGCAAGTGGACTCCTACTTACGAAGGACCATTTGTAATCAAGAGCATCTTTTCTGGTGGGGCAATGATTCTGACCACCATGGACGGCGATGACTTGCCACACCCTGCGAACACAGACATAGTCAAAAGATACTACGCATAAAACGACCCGACAAGTTGAAAACCCGAAAGGGCTGACTTGGGCAAAAATGGGCATCTCGGTGAACCGAAAACCCGAAAGGGAGGTTCAGGCAAAAATTAGGGATAAAATAAAAAAAATCTGTACACCCGGCAAGTTGAAAACCCGAAAGGGTGACTTGGGCAAAAAAGGGTTTCCCGGTGGATCGAAAACCCGAAAGGGCGGTCCAAGCAAAAGTTAGGGAATTAAAGCGTATGACTATGTCTCGTCGGATCACTTTAAGGACAATCTCTTCACCAGAAAAGCTCCAAGACTCTGATCAATCCAGTCATCAACGGACGAAGCAGTAAATGGACAAAATATTCAGAGTAGTGAAGGCTATAGCAGAATGGGGATCCCATGGAATTGTTACACATAGCCATCTTTCTTTTGTATAAATTTTTTTCAATTTTTACGACAAAATTCTCTTACTAGGGTGTGTGTCTCCTTTGTACAAAGATACTCACGAAAGTTAAATACAAAGATACTTCAAAGTGCAGAAATTTGCTTGCCTTTCTTTTCTTTTTTACACTTATGTTTTATTTGAAAACGTCCAATGTTTCGTTAAAATAGGCATATGCATTCGAACATAATCACTGCTTACAAATAAAACGAAATTGAAAAAGGGTAATTACTGATAGGTTGAAGGTGTAGGAAGATATATTTGTGCCATTCCAGAAGGAATCCCCTACGATACATCATTCAGATCCTCAACAAAGCTGAAACTTTGGAGTATTTCCCCAGTGGAGTTAAACTTCAAGATCCCCAGTAAAGCCAGTTTAATCTAAACCTTACTCCCCAGTGGAGCCAGAGTATCTCCCCCACATATTTATCTCCCAGCAAGATCGAAGATTCTTGGTCCCATTTCTCCAAGGCTTTAGTTCCCCAGAAGAGATTTTCAGAGTTTCCCCAATATCCCAGGAAAGTCAACAAGGATTTCTCATCTCCAACAATCAAAGTTTTTGGAATCCCCAGCTTCGGTCGAAGATTTATATTCCCCGGCAGCAGTCAAAGATGTCATTATCTCCAGCTATCCAGGATTTATCTTCCTCAGCAAGACAATTATTAAGCTTACATGCATAACCATTACATCCATATATCATAAACATGGATTACAATTCATTGCATCATACATATCATGCAATATAACTTCGTGTTTTAGCTAACACTTTACCCTTTTCAGGATAAGATTAAAAGGCTATTGTTAACAATTATTCAGATACAATATGGATACACCCCAGACACGGAGGTCATTCTATTACTCATTCAGAACTTCAAGTCAAAATACAGTATGGATACATCCCAGACGCGGCGGTCATTCTACTACTCATTCAGACTTCAGCAATCCGATACAGACTAGATACGCTCCAGACACGGCAGCCATTCTATCTCTCATTCAGATTCAACTATCAACTATAAGTTCAGATACGCTCCAGACACGGATTCCATTCCATCCCTTACACCAGAAGATTTACTCTCCCCAGTGCAGTCGCCACGAAAGTTATTCTGTCACTTATTCAGATCCCAGTTACAGTCTCAGATACACTCCAGACACGAAAGTCATTCTGCTACTCATACAGATCTCAACTTTAGATACAATATAGATACGCTCCAGACACGGTTTCCATTCTGTCACTCATTCGGAATTTATCCCCAGCCCAGAGATGCTCCATACACAGATATTTCTCTGTCGCACATTCAGAATTCAGATACAATACAGATACACTCCAGACACGGCAGTCATTCTGATATTCATTCAAAGTTCAAATACAGTTACAACTCATATACGCTCCAGACACGGACGCCATTCTTTTGCTCACACAGACTCAGTCTCCAGATACAGTTCAAATGCATTCTAGATACGGATACCATTTTGACGCTCATTCTTCTGACCTACAACATTGCAATTCAACAAACATTCATGGATGGCATCTTTAAGTCCATCTCCAACAAGATTCTACCATCTCTAAATGGCATCTTTAAGCCCATTTCCTCAGCTATATTTTGATGAGTGCAAATTTATGGGCACTCTAGTGTCCAATCTTCCTTTACCTTCGAGTCGCGAAAGGCAAAACTTGCCAATCTAACTCTTCAGGTTCAAAAAGATTGAACAGGGGCAACTGTTGTACCCCAAAATTTGCCCTCTCCTTTTTATCAACATTTCCCATCACAAGGCCCTTGGAACTCAAGATCAAGCTAGGGTTTGCTCAGCTCAAGACACCTCCTTGCACTGTTGACCTAAATTAGGGTTTGAATTTGCACATGGATGTTTTGACCTACAATGCCAAAAGTGACTTTCATACTTCATGTTGGACTCACAAGTTTGTCCATACCAAGTTTCAAGCCTTGAATCAAATTTTTGCCCAGTCAATTGGACAATTGACCTAAAAATCAGCTGTATTGGGGAAAAAGTCAACTGTGGCCAATTGACAGTCAAACCTCATGAATTTTGACGCACATCAACATTATGAACTCATGTGAACCATTTGATCAAGTTTGGATCACAATTCCACAAGAAATTTGATCAGATCACCAAAAGGGCAAAATGGTCATTTTTAGGGTTTTGACTGTGCAAAGGCAATTTTTGACTGTTTGACCTAGCTAATGGCAAAGCAAGCTCAACCATGGACTCAAGGACTCAATGGCATCATCTTGACCCATTGAACAAGTTCAAAAGATCTCAAATGCATAGGATTGACAGATGATTTTTTCAGTCAACTGATCAAAATTTAACTGTATACTGAAAAGTCAAACTTTGACTTTTTGGTCAAAATCAAGTGCCAAGGGTCATTTTTCATCAAGACATGCCAAATTTCAGAGCTATAAGAGCCAAGTTATGAAAATTTTCCATTTTAAACCCTAATTTGCATTTTTGGGTTTCTTGATGAACAAGTTTCATAATGTGGCATGTCTTGATGAAAAATGACCCTTGGCACTTGATTTTGACCAAAAAGTCAAAGTTTGACTTTTCAGTATACAGTTAAATTTTGATCAGTTGACTGAAAAATTCATCTGTGAATCCTATGCATTTGAGATCTTTTGAACTTGTTGAATGGGTCAAGATGATTCCATTGAGTCCTTGAGTCCATGGATGAGCTTGATTTGCCATTAGCTAGGTCAAACAGTCAAAAATTGCCTTTGCACAGTCAAAACCCTAAAAATGGCCATTTTGCCCTTTTGGTGATCTGATCAAATTTCTTGTGGAATTGTGATCCAAACTTGATCAAATGGTTCACATGAGTTCATAATGTTGATGTGCGTCAAAATTCATGAGGTTTGATTGTCAATTGGCCACAGTTGACTTTTTCCCCAATACAGCTGATTTCTAGGTCAACTGTCCAATTGACTGGGCAAAAATTTGATTCAAGGCTTGAAACTTGGTATGGACAAACTTGTGAGTCCAACATGAAGTATGAAAGTCACTTTGGGCATTGTAGGTCAAAATATCCATGTGCAAATTCAAACCCTAATTTAGGTCAATAGTGCAAGGAGGTGTCTTGAGTTGAGCAAACCCTAACTTGATCTTGAGTTCCAAGGGCCTTGTGATGGGAAATGTTGATAAAAAGGAGAGGGAAAATTTTGGGGTACAACAGTTGCCCCTGTTCAATCTTCTTGAACCTGAAGAGTTAGATTGGCAAGTTTTGCCTTTCGCGACTCGAAGGTAAACGAAGATTGGACACTAGAGTTCCCATAAATTTGCACTCATCAAAATATAGCTGAGGAAATGGGCTTAAAGATGCCATTTAGAGATGGTAGAATATTGCTGGAGATGGGCTTAAAGATGTCATCCATGAATGTTTGTTGAATTGCAATGTTGTAGGTCAGAAGAATGAGCGTCAAAATGGTATCCGTATCTAGAATGCATTTGAATTGTATCTGGAGACTGAGTCTGTGTGAGCAAAAGAATGGCGTCCGTGTCTGGAGCGTATCTGAGCTGTAACTGTATTTGAACTTTGAATGAATATCAGAATGACTGCCGTGTCTGGAGTGTATCTGTATTGTATCTGAATTCTGAATGTGCGACAGAGAAATATCTGTGTATGGAGCATCTCTGGGCTGGGGATAAATTCTGAATGAGTGGCAGAATGGCAACCGTGTTTGGAGTGTATCTGGACTGTATCTGAAGTTGAGATCTGTATGAGTAGCAGAATGACTTCCGTGTCTGGAGTGTATTTGAGACTGCAACTCGGATCCGAATAAGTGAAAGAATGACTTCCATGGCGATTGCACTGGGGAGAATCAAACCGCTGGTGCGAAGGCCAGAATGGCTTCCGTGTTTGGAGCGTATCCGAACGTGAAGTTGATAATTGAATCTGAGTGAGAGATAGAATGGCCGCCGTGTCTGGAGCGTATCTAGTCTGTATCGGATTGCTGAAGTCTGAATGGGTAGTAGAATGACCGTCGTATCTGGGGTGTATCTGTACTGTATCTGACCTGAAATTTTGAATGAGTAATAGAACGACCGCCGTGTCTGGGGTGTATCTGTACTGTATATGAAGTTGAAACTCTGAATGAGTAATAGAATGACCGCCGTGTCTGGGGTGTATCTGTACTGTATCTAAAAGTTGAATCTGAATGAGTAACAGAATGGCTTCCGTGCCTGGAGCGTATCTGAAACTGTAACTGGATAATTGTCAATGATAGCGTTTTAATCTTATCCTGAAAAGGGTAAAAATGTTAGCTGAACACAAGGTTATGTTGTATGATATGTATGGTGCAATGAACTGTATTTCATCAATGTTTATGATATATGAATGTCATGGTTATGTATGCAAGCTGAATAGTCGTCTTGTTGAGGAAGATGAAATCCGGATAGATGGAAATAATGGATTATTTGACTGCTGTCGGGGAAAGTGCATCCTTGACTGCTGCAGGGGATGGCAAGAATTTTTGATTACTGAAGATGAGAAGTCCTTGTTGACTGTTGACTGCTTGGGGAACAAGGACAACTCTGAAAATCTCTACTGGGAAGTTTAAAACCTGGGAGACTTATGCTGGAGAAATGGGACTGAGAATCTTCAATCTGTTGGGAAGTATCTTTGTGGGGGAGAATGTTCACTATTCTGGTTCCTTTGGGGATAGGATATTTAGGGGTTTTGGGCTCCACTGGGGATCTTGAAACTTGACTCTGAGGGGAATTAAGTTCTGGAATGCGCTTTAGCTGGGGAATCCAGGTTTTAGAAAGCTTTGCTCTGCTGAGGATCCTGAAGTTTAACTCTGTTGGGGAAATATATTCCGAATTTTAACTCTGTTGAGGATCTTGAAGTTTAATTCCGCTGGGGATTTCTTCTGAAAGGGCATCAATATATCTACCTATACCTTCAACCTAATAGCAATCGTCTTTTCTCAATTTATTTGTAAGCAATGATTATGTTCAAATGCATATGCCTATTTAACAAAACATTGGACGTTTTTTCAAATAAAACATAAGTGTAAAAAAGAAAGGGAAGGCAAAGAAAATTTCTGCACTTGGAAGTGTATTTATATTAACTTTTTATGAGTATATTTGTACAAAGGAGACAAACATCCTAGTAAGAGAATGTTGTCGTGAAAATTGAAAAAATTTATACAAAAGAAGGATGGCTATGTGTAATAATTCCATGGGATTTCCATTCTACTATAGCCTTCACAAATCTAAATGCCTTGTTCATTCACTGCTTCGTCTGCCGGTGATTGGATTGATCAGAAGCTTGGAGCTTGTTGGTGAATAGATCGTTCTTAAAGTGATCCGACGAGACATAGTCATACGCTTGAATTCCCTAACTTTTGCCTGAATCGCCCTTTCGGGTTTTCGATCCACCGGGAAACCCTTTTTTGCCCAAGTCGCCCTTTCGTGTTTTCAACTTTCCAGGTGTACAAATTTTTTTGTTTTATCCCTAATTTTTGCCTGAACCGCCCTTTCGGGTTTTCGGTTCACCGGGATGCCCATTTTTGCCCAAGTCGCCCTTTCGGGTTTTCAACTTGTCGGGTCATTTTATGCGTAGTATCTTTTGACTATGTCTACATTCGCAGGGTGTGGCAAATCGTCACCGTCCATGGTAGTCAAAATCATTGCCCCACCGGAAAATATGCTCTTGATTACAAATGGTCCTTCATAGGTAGGAGTCCACTTGCCCCTGGGATCACTTTGCGGAAAGATGATCCGCTTGATTACAAGATCTCCGACTTGATATACTTGCTGTCTGACTTTCTTGTTGAAAGCCTTGATCATCCGTTTTGGTAGGTCTGACCATGGAAAACAGCAGTAAGTCGTTTCCCATCGATCAAATTAAGTTGATCATGTCGGGTATGAATCCAATAGTCTTCACTCAAACCAGTGTCTTTCATAATCCTTAAGGAAGGAATCTGAACCTCCATGGGTAGAACAACTTCCATGCCATACACCAAAGAAAATGGGGTTGCCCCAGTTGAAGTACGTGCCATGGTACGATATCCATGCAGAGTAAACGGTAACATCTCATGCCAGTCTTTGTAGGTAACTGTCATTTTCTGAATGATCTTCTTGATGTTTTTGTTCGCAGCTTCAACAGCACCGTTCATCTTTGGCCGATAGGGATATGAATTGTGATGATAAATCTTGAACTGTTCGCATAGAGCAGTGATCATGGTATTGTTCAGATTTGTACCGTTGTCTGTGATGATCCTGTCGGGGACACCATACCGGCATATGAGGTTCTGCTTGATGAAGCGGGCAATCACATTCTTTGTAACAGAGGCAAATGAAGATGCTTCGACCCACTTGGTAAAATAATCAATAAAGACCAAGATGAAGCGATGTCATTGGATGCCGTGGACTTGATCTCTCCAATCATGTCAATGCCCCACATTGCGAATGGCCAAGGAGCTGTCAGAACATTGAGAGGAACATGAGGAATATGTACCTTGTCGGCGTATATTTGGCATTTAGGGCAAGTACGGGAATGTTGATAGCAATCAGCTTCCATAGTAGACCAGTAATAGCCTGCCGTTAGAATCTTCTTAGCCATCGTATGCCCGCTCAAGTGGGTGCCGAATGTGCCGCTGTGTATCTCAGTCATGATCAACTCTGCTTCAGCTTTGTCCACACAACGAAGTAATACACAATCATGGCTACTCTTATAAAGGATGCCACTGCTTAGGAAGAACTTGGCCGCAAATCTCCTTAAGAACTTTTTGTCATTGACGGAAGCTCCTTCGGGGTATTCTCTAGTCTGGAGATACCTTTTGATTTCATGAAACCAGGGTTGTTCCACTACCTCTTCGGTATTAATCTCATGACAGTGCGCAGGTTCGCCCATTCGCTCGATGGTAATTTGGGGAGCCTCGTTATCCCAGTTGAGTTTAAACATGGAAGACATTGTAGCCAGAGCATCTGCTAGCTGATTCTCTTCTCGCGGGAAATGCTCGAAAGTAATCTGCTCGAAATGAGGCAGCAATGTCAAGACATGTTCTTTTTATGGGATAAGATTAGGATGTTTGGTGTCCCACTCTCCTTTGACTTGACTGATAACCAAAGTCGAGTCCCCAAATACAACCAAAGATTTGATCCCCAGGTCTATAGCAGCCTTGATACCAAAGATGCAAGCTTCATATTCGGCCATGTTGTTGGTACAGTTGAAACAAAGTCGGGCCGTGAAAGGTGTATGACAACCTTCCAGAGAAATGAGTACCGCACCAATACCGTTTCCGAGTGCATTTGAAGCACCATCAAAGTACAGGGTCCACCGGGATCCTTGTTCAGGTCCGTCATACGGTCCGTTACCTTCGATGTTGTCTAAAGTCATGATGTCCTCGTCTGGGAAGTCGAATCTCATAGATTGGTAATCTTCGACGGCTTGATGAGCTAGATGGTCAGCTAGTACACTCCCTTTTATAGCTTTTTGGGTAGTATACTGGATATCATACTCAGTCAGGATCATTTGCCATCTAGTGATTCTTCCAAATAAAGCAGGCTTCTCGAAGATATATTTGATAGGATCCATTTTGGAAATCAACAAAGTGGTATGAGTCAACATATACTGCCTTAGTCGGCGAGCAGCACATACCAAAGCGCAACAAGTTTTCTCGAGCAGTGAGTAACGAGTCTCACAGTCGGTAAACTTTTTGCTAAGGTAATAAATGGCATGCTCTTTTCGACCAGACTCGTCATGTTGGCCCAGCACGCACCCCATTGAGTTATCCAAAACAGTCAGATACATGATCAATGGTCTTCCTTCGACGGGTGGCATCAGAATAGGAGGTTCTAATAAGTACTCCTTGATCTTATCAAAAGCAACTTGGCAATCGTCATTCCATTCAACTACCTGATCCTTCTTCAATAGTTTGAAAATTGGCTCACAGGTAGACGTCAGATGAGAGATGAACCTGGCGATATAGTTCAAGCGTCCCAAGAATCCTCTAACCTCCTTTTCAGTACGGGGAGCAGGCATTTCTTGTATAGCCTTAACTTTAGCAGGATCAACCTCAATACCCTTGTTGCTGACAATAAATCCCAGGAGTTTACCAGATCTAACTCCAAAAGTGCACTTGCCTTGATTCAGTCTGAGTTTGTACTCCTTCAACCTGGCAAACAGATTCTGCAAATGTTCAAGGTGTTCTTCTTCTGTTTGTGATCGAGCTATCATATCGTCTACGTAAACTTCAATCTCATGATGTATCATATCATGAAACAAAGCTACCATGGCGCGTTGATAAGTTGCCACTGCATTCTTCAGTCCGAACGGCATCACCTTGTAGCATAAGGTACCCGATTGTGTAACAAAGGTAGTTTTCTCCATCTCCTCGGGGGCCATTTTAATCTGGTTGTAGCCCGAGAATCCGTCCATGAAGGAAAATACCTTGTGTTGACCTGTGTTTTCAACCAAGATGTCGATATGCGGCAGCGGAAAATCATCTTTAGGGCTAGCCCGGTTCAAATCCCGATAGTCTACACACATTCTGACCTTGCCGTCTTTTTTAGGTACGGGCACGATGTTAGCAACCCATTGTGGATACGATGTAACAGCCAGAAAGCCAGCGTTGAATTGCTTCATTACTTCAGCCTTAATTTTCTCAGACATGTCAGGTCTCATTCGGCAAACCTTTTGCTTGATCGGTGGACAATCTTCTCTTGTGGGGAGACGGTGAACCACGATATCTGTGTCTAACCCTGGCATGTCTTCATAAGACCAGGCGAAGATTTCAACGTTTTCATTCAATAACTGCACTAAGTGCTCCTTGACACTTGGTTCCAGGTTGGCACCCACTTTTACTTCCTTCCTATCTTCCTCTGTCCCTAAGTTGATGGTTTCTAACAACTCTTCATGAGGCAAAATGGCTCTCTCTTCTTGCTGTAGAAGTCTGGCTAACTCTCCCGGCACTTCACAATCTTCGTCAGCTTCGTACTCAGCGTGATTGACCAAATCTTTAGAGTTATTGAAGGCTAAAACAGAATAGTCATCCATGGAATCCGGAGTGGATGGGTACCTGCATTTGTGAGTGTGGGTGTGTGTAAGGGATAGCCATCCTTAAACAAACAAAAAAAATGCAAAAGGAAAGAAGATGAACACAACAGTTTATAAATGAAAAATCGTCCAATGATTCATTAAAATATGGCATATGATTATGAAGAGAATCAAACCCTTACAAATGGACCTACATGCCCCGGGCAAGGCATGAGGTGAAAAATAGTGTGCGAATTGTTTCAGTTATTACAGACCATAAAAATTGGAAATTGTTCAAAGATAAAAATTACTGGTTAATAAAGGTGATAAGGACAAAATCCTTTGCCTCCCAATTGCTCAAACCCCCTTCGACCGTTGGAAAGATCCAATCTTCAAAGTCGCTTTCCTCATATTCATCTTCTGCAGCATTGATTCCATGGAGAGAAATCTTGATGGGTGTTTTTTCAATTTTGGAGCGACGCATAGCCTTTTGTCCCGCCGCAGTAAACCCTAAACCAAACTTGTCTGTCTTATGGGGAAAGTCAGGCAACTGTCCCCATCTTGTGCTCTTCCCCTCCTTAATCACAGCCTCTGCATCCTTGAGAGATGCCATCTTAACCACATGCTTGGGAGTGATAGGTACCTCCACCACTGCCTTCGCAACCGCAACCTCGGGAGAAACTTCCTCGAAAAGCTGAAAAGGTGTTTCGATGAACTCGCCATCTAACTCCACATATAGAAAGGAGTTGAGATGACTAATCATGTACTCCTCTTCGCCATGCATGGT
Source organism: Vicia faba (assembly GCA_948472305.1). NCBI lineage: Eukaryota > Viridiplantae > Streptophyta > Magnoliopsida > Fabales > Fabaceae > Vicia > Vicia faba. The sequence goes on along the minus strand of OX451737.1, from coordinate 557,463,326 downwards.
TATAATTTTACCCTTAACAGGATATTTCAGCATCTGGTGCAAAGAGAACGTAACCGCCCCGACATAATGGATCCATGGTCTCCCCAGCAAGCATGAGTATGACGGACGGATGTCCATCACGTAGAAGGTGGAGTTAAACACTTCGGTGCCTACCTTGATGGGAATATCAACCTCCCCATGAACCATTCTTTTGGAACCATCGAAAGCTCTGACGATAATGTTGCTAGGCTTGAGGGTCAAACCTTCACAATCCAAACGATCTAAGGCCTTCTTTGGCAGCACATTCAGGAAAGAACCTGTATCGACCAAGACATGGACGAGTGTGGTCCCTCGGCACTCAACTGAAACATGTAATGCATCATTGTGTTTCCTTCCTTTGGGAGTCAAATCCGCATCAGAAAAGCCCAGGCCATTGTCAGCAGTAAGACTGGCCACACAGTTTTGAAATTGGTCAGCTGAGGTCTCTTGGGGGACATGTGCTGTTTTTAAGAATTTAATCAGAGCCTTAGCGTGGGCCTCTGAACAGAGCAAGAGAGATAACATTGAGATTTTAGAGGGGGTTTGCCCCAGTTGTTCTACCACGTCGTAGTCACTTTTGCGGATTATTTTTAGGATCTCATCCATCTCCTTTTGAGTGGTTTCAGGGATAACCACAGCATGAACCTTCGTCCTGACAGGCTCTTTCATTATCCCCTTACCTTTGTCGGTGTTATTAGCAGATGGTCTTTCTTCAGGAGCGTTTAACTCTTCAATCACTGGGCCTTGCACAGAGGGTCCAACAAGTGCAGAAGCTTTTAAGGGTCCGAAGACTGCTCGGGGAGGAGCAATCTCCGGAGAAAAGATCCGTACACTGCGGGTGATCTTGCTAGTACCCGCGATGTTTCCTATGTCAAGGTCTTCTTCGGAAATTTCTTGGACTGTTTCGATTTGTGTGATGTCGTGGTAGAAGATTTCTCCCCCATAGTTCCACGGTATCATTTTGCTTGACTGGTACGGGACAGGTCCCGACATGGTGATCTTGAGAGGTACACATTCGGAGTTGGGTGTAATCCTGACAGGCCTTTTGCAAGCCTTGGGAGGATTGTTGGAAATGGTTATGATAGCAATGTCATTGGTTGAGGTATCACAAGTATCAGGAGCAATTGGATTGAAAGTGTTAATAGGGGTTTTCTGAAAAAGTATTTCTTGAGTATCCATCAGGCGTTGGACACCCGACTTCAACATTGGACAATCATCTTGAATATTCAAACAAAAGTAGCAATCTTCATCACAACCAGGAAAGATCCCGGCTCTCAACAGATTTTCTTTTACCACTAACAATGGAGTCAACAGATCGGCAATGTTAGTAACATGGAGATTTTCCAAAACAGCATGCACATTATGACCGTGCTTGGGCATTGGCGCGGATATAACATTGGGCTTTTCAGGAGCGTCAAACTCGACCTCTTTGGCGTCAATTAAATCCTGAATTTTGTTCTTGAGTGCCCAGCAATTATTGGTATCGTGCCCAATACTGTCGGAATGGTAAGCGCACTTGGCTTTTGGATTGTAAGATGGAGAGGTGGTATTTACATTCTTCGGCGCCTCTTTAATATTAGTGAGATTCAACTTCAGGAGATGTGGAAGGATTTGAGCAGGTGTCATATTTACTGGAGTAAACTGCTGTGGTGGCCTTTGCTGATAAGTTCTAGGCTGATCATTCCTCGGTTGGTTGTTTCTAGGCTGGTCTGACGCGGACTTCTGTATTAATACGGCCCCTACTATTGGCCGACGTTCCTCTCTTTCCCGATTTCTCTGAGTGTACACAGCATATGCTTCTTTCTTGGTTGGGAAAGGTTTTCTTGCAGCTGTGGATGCGGAAACACCCTTTTCAATTTTTCCACTTTTGATACCGGCTTCCACCCTCTCGCCAGTCAAAATCAACTCAGTAAATCCTGCTAAAGAGCTTCCGATTAGATGGTTGAAGAAAGGGCCAGATAGGGTCCCCAAAAACATGTCAACTAATTCCCTATCTGATAGCGGTGGCTGCACCCTTCCAGCCAGGTCGCGCCACTTCTGGGCGTACTCCTTGAACCCTTCATTTGAAGCCATTCCCATACTCTGTAGCTGAGTACGGGTTGGCGCCAAATCAGCATTGTACTGATACTGACGATAGAAAGCGGCTGCCAAGTCTTCCCAATTATGGACCTCTGACCTCTCGAGCTGATAAAACCAATCTAACTGAGTACCAGACAAGCTGTCCTGGAAAAAATGTACCCAGAGATCTTTGTCGGATGAATGTGGCTGGATCTTCCTAACATACGACCTCAAGTGCATCTTAGGGAAAGACAGACCGTTGTACTTGGCGAATGTTGGGACCTTGAATTTAGGAGGGATAACAATCCCAGCAACAAGCCCCAGCTCCTCAAAATCCAATCCAGGCACCCTCTGCAACTCCATAGCTGCCAATCTGTCTTCAAGGTTCTTATACTTGTCATCCGCTGGTGGATACTGTTGTTCTGAATAGTCTTCGTCCGCTTCCTCTTCCTCCTCTTCTACCTCAGATTCGGAAGGTACAGTAACTCCTTTCCCCTTGCCAATCCCCTCATCGGATGTTGACGGAAACTCAAGAGTCCTTCTAGCATCACCCTCAAATCTTCTTCCGAAAGTAGCTACCCCCGGTCTCTTTTTCTTTTTCTTCTCTTTACTCTTCCCTAGCAGAACTTTGAGATCCTCCTGACCCTTTGCCAAGGTCATGAGGAGTTGTTTAAATTGTGAATTTTGTGCCTGTAGGTCCTTCACTATTTGCTCCAAATCCATCTTGCTGAAATAAACAGCAGAAAGATAAGGAAACCTGGCTTGAAGACCTGTTTGTGCATATGATGAATGATATGTTTATTCATGTAATGCATTCAAGGATTTAGAAATTCAAAGTTGTTGCAGACAAAAAGAACACACGTCATATTAATAAGAAGAAATTTTGTTAGTACATAAATGCCCCATGGGCCAAATATTACAAAACTTCTTAAGGTAAAAAGACGTTGCGCATCCTTTTTGGTGCGATGTAGGTGTTGAGAGTCTCTTCCTCGTGAAGTCGGCGGGTGAGCTCTAAAACCTTCTTCTCACTGGCGTAGAAGCTGGATTCAAAAGTATCCCTCTCTTCCTTGAGTTGGATCCAACTCTTTTGCATCTCCTCCCATGATGTTGGCATGCTAGGATATAGGATGGTGTATGGAACCTCTCCTTCCTTAACAGGCTCTTTAATCAAGGGGAGAAGGTGAGGATATGGCATCATAAGATTCTGGGAACGGGTTCGTACCCACTTGAGGTAAGGCTCAAGGGGGATGGAATTCTTGTACCCCAGTGTCTTACTATCCACCTTGTTAGGCATCCTCCAAGCTCTGATGAACCTTTGTCGAAGTCCTTGCGCATCGTTGTCGAAGTCAAAAACTAGGACAGGAATCAGCATGTCATGAGGGCCATCCCTCTGAGCATATCCAAATTGTCTCAAAGCTAGACAGGGGTTGTAGGTAATGCCTCCCCTGATGCCAAGTAATGGGACATTAGGGAACTCACCACAACGATCGATGATGATGACATTTTCTCTGGACCGAGAACACCAATGTACATCAGAATGTTTGAGGGTCATCAATCGTTGTGACCACCTTAAGCCTTGCTCATTCTTTAAAACTGATTGTGGAAGGTGAGAAATAAACCACCTTGCAAGGAGAGGAGTACAACACATGAGAACACCTCTCTTCCTCATTGTTCGTGTGTAAAATGAGTGGAGGATGTCCCCAAGCAATGTAGGTATGGGATTCCTGGATATGAAAATCTTGACAGCATTCACATCTATAAGTTGGTCAGGATTTGGGAACAAGACCAACCCATAAATAAGGAGTGCTACAATCTCTTCAAAGGCTTGCAGATCCAGGGAATTCCAACACTCTTGTGCCTTCTCAAACAAGAACTTTGCCAAGAAGCCCTTGACACCACTTCTGGTTTCCCAATGCCCCTTGATGTCAGATGGTTGCAAGTGTAATGCTTGAGCAACATCTTCAGGTTTTGGTTCTTTTTCCGTACCGTTGTAGGGTAGTTGATTAAGAATAGGAATTCTCAGGAGTTGAGAAAATTCCTCCAAAGTAGGCACCAATTGGTAGTCGGGAAAGGTGAAACAGTGGTGAAGGGGGTCAAAGAACTGGAACAACACTTTCACCATGTCTTCTTCAATGCTGGTGTTGACTAGGTTGAGAAGTCTACCATGTCTTTCACTGAAGAGAGAGTTTTCTGGAATTCTGGATGTAAGCTCCTTGAGTTGAGGAGGGATTCTCACAAGGTTGACTTGAATTGTTTTCCTGCGAAGAGATTCCATGACCTACAAAACAAGAACAAAGATGAAGATCCAAACCCTTGAAATGGTTAGTGGATGCAAATGATGCTTTATGATGTTCATGATGTGTGCACAAGCACATGTACAAGCAAGTCACACAAAACCCTAATTTCAGGCTTGCATGAGGTTTCATAGGTAAGTACCCTCTTGAGTTTAGTTGGCTTAAAACCTGTCCTAAATAGTAACCGGGTTCTAAGGAGCTCAATATCATTGGATTGTTTTATATGTTCATTGTTTTGGTTTAGCCACTTAACTAGCGACCAAAATATTCCAAGAAAACAACCCTCAATGAGTGTAGTATCGAGTATCTACCAACTTCGGACTGCACCAAAGCCGGTCATCTCACTACCCCTAATAAAAGGCCAAGATGGTCATGTAAGGTTCTAGGTCATTAGTGCTTAGTGACATCACTCAGCGGCCCCGTATTCTCTTTGATTGACTCAAAGGCTACCGGTACTCACAAATATGTCGCACTAATATAGCTATTGCTTCAACCGTGTCGGTATACCCCACACAGTTTCCACAACGTATTGATATCTATGAATGTTTCCCAAATTCGGGTGTAGGATTTCAAGCCCAAACAAGAGAACCAAAAATGTAAAGCAATCAAAGCAAACAATTAATCATGCAAAAGGTGATCTAAGCCCTAAGGTTACTCCACTTAAAATTATTTCCCCAGCAGAGTCGCCAGTTCTGTGATACGGTGGGATAACTGACTTGGGTTTTGCGTTTGTTTTCGCAAATGTTTCAGTTGAGCAAGAGTCGCCACCGACTTTTTATTTTATCCTAAGGAAAGGTCAAAAAGCACAGGAAAGACCTTTGAGATGTTTTCTTGGGTTCGGGGAGTAGATTATAGAAAGGGAAGGTATTAGCACCCTTTCTATCCATGGTTATTCATGGGCTCTTAGTTACTTGCTTAGATCACTTGCCTTTGCTTTTCAATTGTTTGAAATGGTGCTTTGTGTGTGTGGTTTTGAAAATGTTTTGAAAAAGATGCCTTGTCTAGGCAATCTTTGTAACAATTCTTGTTTGAATGTTTTACAAAGGTGTATGTCTTTTTGAAAAGATGTTTCAATGTTTTTGAAAGTTTGTTTGGAAGTTGTGTTGTGATGTGTGTTTTGAAAAATGGCAAGGATGTTTTGCAAGTTTGATCAAGTAACTAAGAGCTATCTACCCTAATTTACTCAAAGATCTTTCTTATGTTTTTAACCCTTTTAACAGTGTTGTTTCACCATTGTATTTGGTGAACAACCTTATGTTAGGATGTTAACGGGACGGGCGCGGGTCATCGTATAGACCATGAAAGCAATAGTGTCAAGTATCTTTGGCAATTTTCTTAAGGGACTTGATCATTTTTTAGGCAACCAAGATAGCGTCATCGAGGGACTATGATCTTTTTGTTTGTTTTTGTTTTGCCAAAGTACTCAACATGCAACCGTGGCCCATTTTTGAAGGCAACAAGTGGATGAAACCCTAGGGGTGCAAGTGTGCATTGTGTTTGTTTTTCATACATGTTTATCTTGGATTAGGTCAAGCTAGTTGTTGATTTTATTTTGCATACAAACCCTAGGTCTAAGCATGACATAATTGAAATCTTTTAAATGTGTGAGAATTTAAAGTTCTAGACTATTACAACATGATTATGGGGAGGGGGATACAAATTTGAATTGGGGATATTTGACAAGGAAATAAAATCTAAGTTATTACAACCATATCGAATGTATAGGATACAATATTTAATTGTGCAATACTTGAAATAAATACAATAAATAAACAAAATGTATTATGCACAAAATGATTTTTTTATGTATGTGAAAAGGGTATTTTTAATGTGAAATACAAACAAAATAAAAAAAGTCAAATTTAATTATTTTGGTCATTTAGAGCAAAACCCTAATTTTTAAATAAATAGTAATATTTATTAATTATATACAATATATATTAATTTATGCAAAAATAAAAGTATATTGTTAAAAAAAAGTATTTTTAGTGTCAAAAAATAAAAATGTATTATTTCTATATTTTTGTCCTAATTATCTAATAAAATAAAATATAGAAGTATACATATATATTTATTAAACCTATTAAATATAAAAAGATAAAAATAATTATTTATATAAAAATAAAAAAATGTGTATTTAAGAAAATATTTTCAAATGTAAATAAAATAATAAATGGAAAATAAGTATATCTTTGTATTATTTTTTTAAGTTTTATTAAAAGAAGAAAAATGGTTTATTTACACATACATGCCTAATAAAGTAAATAAATATCAAATAAATAAGAAAAAAATGTGGAAAAATATTTTTAGCATTTTTTATGTTTGAGCAAAAAATATAAAGTCAGAATAAAAAATAAAAACATAAAAATGACAAATATTCAATCAATTGGGCCAGGAGGGTGCAAACTGAAAAAAAGGGTGCAAAAAGCAAGGATGACTCAGGCCCAGCCCAAGCCATCACCTTCTTCAACCTCCAGCTTCTGTTTGAAATTTCGTGCGCCTCTTGTACAACATGCCAACTCCTGATTCTTTGATCTTTTGACAAAACTTAAAACATGAAAGTTATAGAGCTTGAAGCAACGATTTCAACCATATAAAACACTTGACCTAACTCTAAGAAACCAGGGAGAATTTTATCACCCCCAATTTCTGACCAAGTTTTTCCAGCAAGTTCAACTATCAAATACTCCTAGCTCAGTTAATATAAATGGAATCTAAGTGTTGTAACCCAAAATTTGCCCTCCCATTTCCTCAACATTTTCTCATCACAAGACCCTTGGAGCTCAAGGTCCAGTTAGGGTTTCCTCTGCTCAAGACTTCTCCTTGCACTGTTGACCCAAATTAGGGTTTGTGTTTGAACAAGGATATTTTGACCTAAAATGCCTAAGATGACTTTCATGCTTCATGTTGGACTCCCAAGTTTATCCATACCAAGTTTCAAGTCTTAATTCCAAATTTTGCCCAGTCAATTGGACAGTTGACCTGGGAATCAACTGTATTGGGGAAAAAGTCAACTGTGGCCAATTGACAGTCAAATCTCATGAAAATTGACCCACATCAACATTATGAACTCACATGGACCATTTTATCAAGTTTGGATCCCAATTCCACAAGAAATTTGATCAGATCACCAAAAGGGCAAAATGGTCATTTTTAGGGTTTTGACTGCACAAAGGAAATTTTTGACTGTTTGACCTAGCCAATGGCAAACCAAGCTCACATATGGACTCAAGGACCCCATGGAATTGTCTTGACATGCTCAACAAGTTCAAAAGATCCCAAATACAAAAGATTGACAGTTGGATTTCCCAGTCAATTGATCAATTTTGACTGTATACTGAAAAGTCAAACTTTGACTTTTTTGGTCAAAATCAAGTGTCAAGATTCATTTTTCATCAAAACATGCCAAATCATGAAACTTGTTCATCAAGAAATCAAGAATTGCAAATTAGGGTTTGAAATGAAGATTTTTCATAACTTAGAATTTTTCTAAGTTATGAAAAAACCCTAATTTTTTCCTAACTTTGCCCCACTTTCTCACCAAGATTCATTTGGATTCAAGAAAAAGTCAAAACATGAAAGTTGTAGCTTATTGCAAAATCTACAACTTTTATTCACAAAGTTTTCCCAAAAGAAACTTGTATCTCAAGTTACAAGTTTTGGAACAAGGGTACCAAACCATTCTTAACTTAGAGAAAATTTGACCTATTTTAGGCAGGATTTTTGCCTAACTTCAAGACCATTTTTCCCATACTTCCACTTGGAATTTCAATTTGCATTTCAAAGATGGATTGTAGTACACATTCCAAGCTTTGCAAAATGTCCAAGAACTCATCAAACAACCTCATGGTTAGGGAGAATCGAATTTGGCAATATGGGAAAAACTCACTTTTGATTTGGCCAAGTTACATGTTCATACATTTGTGCCATTTTGAATTCAGCATGCTTTCCTTGATTACAGGTCTTTTATCTCAATTACACTCCATAATTTAATGCCAATCCTTTGTGCCAAGGTGTTGTTCTATGAGTTTGGACATTGTATGCAAGATTAATCCATTTATAGATAAAGCATAATATCCATTTTGGAAAAGTTGCACTTTATGTCTAAAGCAAATCCAAGCAAGTACAGTTAAGATCTCTTTGGTACAAGTTTATGGACTAATTGCACTGATCAAGACTAAGTTGTGCAGCATAGCTTGGGGGCCTGTACAGGCTAGAAACACCAACTTGCCATCTCTTGCTTAAAGTGTAAGAAACTTAGCATATCAACACACAACTCTCATTTCCTGTAAAGCAAGCTTAAGCAAACTTGTCAAACATATTCTAAACATCCATTCTGAGCTAGAACACGAGCCAACCATCCCCAACACCCTCTCATTCACAGAATCACCATTGAACTGCCCAAAACAGGGCATCCCTGCAGTTTGAGTTCCATAACTCAAACCTTCCATGCATTCTTGCTAAAAACACTTCAAACACATCCCACAACATCCCTTGAAGCTATTCCCAACCTCAAACACTACCTGTAACACTCCCAGGCAACATCACCATTTTCATTTTCTTATTTTGCAGTTGAAGTTCCATAGCACGATTCAAAAGGTTTCAAGACAAAGTAAAGCTTGGAATAGCATCCCTGGACATCAAGGAAGCTGTACCAATCATCACCTTGCATTGAAGACACCTCCATCACCAGATACAACTTCAACTGAACAGGTAAGTTCATGAACTCGTATCTCTCTACCCAGACATTGTTAGATTTAGGTTTGTGAAGAAAACATGTCACATTCATAGCCCTGAACATGCCCATGTAATTAGATTTCATTTATATTATGTGTGCTTAGAGAATTTTAAGTCTGAACATTGAACAAAAACTAGGTTAGGAATTGGGGGAGAAGAAATTCTCTCTCATCTTAGAGAGTTAAGTCAAGTTCTTTATATGGTTGGATTCGTCTTTTAATGCTCTACATTTTTCATGTTATGAGTTTTGCTTGAAAGTCCAGGAATTGGGAGATAGAAAACGCGTGTTTATTGTTGTTCATACAGTCTGGAGGTTGAAGAAGGACTTTCATGGGCTGGGCTCTGTTTCACTTTCTTTTTGCACCCTTTTGTTACTTTTACACCCCCCTGAGCCCATTTTGCTTATTTTAATGATTTTTTGACTTTTCTTTTTTTGTTCTGACTTATTTATTTTTTCTTATAATATTAAAAATATAAAAAATATTTTTTACATCATTTTCATATTTATTAGGCATTTATTTGTTTGAATGAGTATTTGTACATAAATAAATAAATAAACACTTTTATTTAAAAATACCAAAAATAATGCAAACTTATTTTATTTCTGATTTTTATTTTATTTCCCCCTTGAAAACATTTTATATCAAAAATACTTTTTTTATAAAATATTAAATATTATTATTTTATATATATATATATATATATATATAATATATTTAGTAAATAATACAAATACCTACATATTTATTAAGCATATTTAGTAAATAATACAAATATACACATTTTTATTTTTATTAATATTTAATATTAAAAATACCTTTTTTACAAATATACTTCATTTTTATTTTTTCTTTGTACATAAATAATAAACATTATACATATTAAATAATTAATACTTTTATTTAATAAATTAGGGTTTTTGCCCTAAACATAAAAACTCCAAAAATAATACTTTTTTTATTTTGTTTATTTGACACATAAAAATACCTTTTTCTCATACATATAAAAAAAACCTTTTATGCATCTTGCATATTATTCTTATTTCTATTCAATTTGTGCAATTAAATATCTTGTAAATAATTCAATATTGATGTAATAGTCTAGGTTTAAATTCCTTGTCAAATACCCCCCCCCCCCCCCCCCCCCATTTGAACATTTGTACCCCCCTTCCCATATATTGTGTTGTAATAGTTTAGGACTTTATTTTTCGCACTTTATTGCTTTCTAATTATACCATGCTAGAATTTGGGTTTGTATGCAAATCAATTAACCAAAATAGTTTGACCTAATTTCAAGATAATCAAGCATGAAAATGGACAACACTCATCACACTTGCACCCCTAGGGTATTCCACTTGTTGCCTTCAAAAATGGGCCATATTGCATGTTAGGTCTCTTTGGGCAAAACAAATACAATCAAATGATCATAGTCCCTCGATGACGCTTTCAAAAGTTGCCTAAAAAATGATCAATTCCCGTAAAGAAAACATTGCCCAAAGATACTTGGCACCATTGCAATTATGGTCTAAACGATGACCCGCGCCCGTCCCTTTCACATCCTAACACAAGATTATCCACCAAATACAATGGTGGAACACAATTTTTAAAAGGGTTAAAACATAGCAAAGATCTTTGAGAAATTTAGGAGTAGACAACCTCTTAGTTACTTGAATCAAACTTGCAAAACAAAACACTTGCCTATTTTCTAAAACTACACATCACTACACTTTCAAAAACAACTTTCAAAAACAAATGAAAACCTTTTCAAAAGACATACACCTTTGTATACATCCCAACATGGATCATTACAAAGGTTGCCACCACATTGGCCTCTTTTCAAAAACATTTTCAAACCCACACACACAAAGCACCATTTCAAACAATTGAAAATTAAGGCAAGTTGATCTAAGCAAGTAACTAAGAGCCCATGGATAACCATGGATAGAAAGGGTGCTAATACCTTCCCTTTCTATAATCTACTCCCCAAACCCAAGAAAACATCTCAAAGGTTTTTTGCTGTGCTTTTTAACCTTTCCTTAGGATAAAATAAAAAGTCGGTGGCGACTCTTTCTCAACCGAAACATTTGCGAAAACAAACGCAAAACCATAGTCAGTTCTCCCACCGTATCACAGAACTGGCGACTCTGCTGGGGAGTGACTTAAAAGTGGAGTAACCTTAGGGCTTAGATCACCCTCTTGCATGACTAATTGTTTGATTTGATTGCTTTATATCTTGGCTCTCTTGTTTGGGTTTGCAATCCTACACCCGGATTTTGGGAAACATTCATAGATAGCAATACGTTGTGGAAACTGTGCGGGGTATACCGACACGGTCGAAGCAATAGCTATATTAGTGCGACATATTTGTGAGTACCGGTAACCCTTGAGTTCAATCAAGGAGAGTACGGGGCCGCTGAGTGATGTCACTAAGCACTAATGACCTAGAACCTTACTTGACCATCTTGGCCTTACATTAGGGGTAGTGAGATGACCGGCTTTGGTGCAGTCCGAAGTTGGTAGATACTCGATACTACACTCATTGAGGGTTGTTTTCTTGGAATATTTTGGTCGCTAGTTAAGTGGCTAAACCAAAACGATGAACAATGAAAGCAATCCAGTGATATTGAGCTCCTTAGAACCCGGTTACTATTTATAGGACATGTTTTTAAGCCAACTACACTCAAGAGGGTACTTACCTATGAAACCCCATGCAAGCCTGAAACTAGGGTTTGGTGTGATTTTCTTGTACATATGTTTGTGCATACATCATGAACATCATAAAGCATCATATGCATTTACTAACCACTTCAAGGGTTTAGATCTTCATCTTTGTTCTTGTTTTGTAGGTCATGGAAATTCCTCGCAGAAAAACCATCCAAGTCAACCTTGTGAGAATCTCTCCTCAACTCAAGGAGCTCACATCAAGAATTCCAGAAAGCTCTTCCTTCAGTGAGAGACATGGTAGACTGCTCAGCTTAGTCAACACCAACATTGAAGAAGACATGATGAAAGTGCTATTCCAGTTCTTTGACCCTCTTCACCACTGTTTCACTTTCCCTGACTATCAGTTGGTACCCACTTTGGAGGAATTTTCTCAACTCCTGAGAATTCCTATCCTTAATCAACTACCTTTCAACGGTACGGAAAAGGAACCAAAGCCTGAAGATGTTGCTCGAGCATTACATCTACAGCCTTCTGAAATCAAGGGGCATTGGGAAACTAGAAGCGGCGTCAAAGGTTTCTTAGCAAAATTCTTGTTTGAGAAGGCACAAGAGTGTTGGAATTCATTGGACCTACAAGCCTTTGAAGAAATTGTGGCACTCCTTATCTATGGGTTGGTCTTATTCCCAAATTCTGACCAATTGGTAGATGTCAACGCCGTCAAAATCTTCTTGTCCAGAAATCTAATACCAACATTGCTTGGGGACATTCTTCACTCATTTTACACACGAACAATGAGAAAAGGGGTGTTCTCATGTGCTGTACTCCTCTCCTTGCAAGGTGGTTTATTTCGCACCTTCCACAATCTGTTTTGAAGAATGACCAAGGCTCAAGGTGGTCCCAACGATTGATGACTCTCACTCACTCTGATGTACATTGGTGTTCTCGGTCCAGAGAAAATGTCATCATCGTCGATAATTGTGGAGAGTTCCCTAATGTTCCATTACTTGGAATCAGAGGAGGTATCACCTATAACCCTTGTCTAGCTTTGAGACAATTTGGATATGCACGAAGAGATGGCCCTCACGACATGTTGATTCCTGACCTAGCTTTTGACTTCGACAACGATGCGCAAGGACTTCGCCAAAGATTCATCAGAGCTTGGGGGAGGCCCAACAAGGTTGATAGCAAGACACTGGGACACAAGAACTCCATCCCTCTTGAGCCTTATCTCAAGTGGGTACGAGCCCGAGCCCAGAGTCTAATGATGCCTTATCCTCATGTTCTCCTTGTGATTAAAGAGCCCGTCAAGGAAGGAGAGGTTCCCTACACCATCCTATATCCTGACATGCCTACATCGTGGGAGGAGATGCAGAAGAGTTGGATCCAACTCAAGGAGGAACAGAGCAATTTTGAAGCCAGCTTCTACGCCAGTGAGAAGAAGGTTTTAGAGCTCACCCGCCGACTCCATGAGCAAGAGGCCCTTAACACCTGCATTGCGCCAAAGAGGATGCGCAACGTCTTTTTACCTTGAGAAGTTGTTTTTGTAATATTTGGCCCATGGGGCATTTATGTACTAACAAATCTTTTCTTATTAATATGACGTGCGTTCTTTTTGTTTGCAACAATTGTGAATTTCTAAAAACCTTGAATGCATTGCATAGATAGCATCTCATGCATCATGTGCATAACAGGTACCCATTTTTTTTTCTACAGGTTGCTTAATCTTCTTCGCTGTTTATTTGGAACAGTCATCATGAATCCAGAATCCTCCAGTGAGCAAGCAATCAAGGCCCTTCAGGCTCAAAGTTCCCAGTTTCAAGAGATGGTCCTAAGCATGGCCCAAGGTCAACAAGAGTTGAAGACTTTGCTCCTAAAGAAGAAGAAGAAGAAGAGGACTGCGTTATTCAACACTGGACGCAGGTTTGGGAACACACTCCATAACGAGGCTGATCCGACTACTTCCTCTGCAGAGAAAGACAGTCCCAAAGGGGGAGGAGCTCCTAGTCCTGCAGTCTCTGACAATGAGACGGACTACAATGACGAACAATACCCTCCTGCTGCTGACCGATACAAGCAATTAGAAGACCACTTGAGTGCCATGGAGATTCAAAATGTGCCGGGGCTGGATTTCGGAGATTTGGGGTTATCTTCTGGGGTGGTAATCCCACACAAGTTTAAGGCACCTGCCTTTGCCAAATATGATGGGGCCTCCTGTCCAAAGCTGCATCTAAGGTCGTACGTAAGGAAGATCCAACCTTACACGGCAGATAAGAACCTTTGGATTCACTTCTTCCAAGATAGCCTTTCGGGGTCACAGCTTGAGTGGTTCTATCAACTAGATGGAACTAGTATCCGACATTGGGAAGATCTGACCTCGCTCCTACGCGTACCCAACTTCAGGGTATGTCTCTAGGAACGGGCGAAGGGTTCAAAGAATATGCACAAAAATGGAGAGATTTGGCTGGCAGGGTGCAGCCTCCATTGACGGATCGTGAGCTGGTTGATATGTTTCTAGGGACCTTATCTGGTCAATTTTTCAATCATCTGGTTGGCAATTCCTCCGCTGGGTTTACGGATTTGATTCTGACGGGTGAAAGGATAGAAGCTGGCATCAGGTCAGGAAAGATACAAAAAGCTGCCTCCGCAAGTACTGAGAAGAGGCCTTTCAAGAAAGAAGCAAGTGCCGTCTATGGTCCTAGAAGACAAGTCAAGCCAGAAAGCCGCCAAGCCGTCAATGCTTTGGTCATTTCAAAGCCTGTTGCTGCTCCTCAGCAGTACAATCAACAAAGAGGGGAAAGGCCCAAGAGGCAGTATACTTGGCTGAGTATGACCTTGTCATAAATCTTACCGCAACTGCTATCAACCAACTTGGTGACCATCAAAGAGGCTCCAAAGGTCGTGAATACGGCATCTCCTAAGTATAACCCAAATGCCCGTTGTGCTTATCATTCTGATAGCCCCGGGCATACTACTGATGATTGTTGGGCCCTGAGAAACAAAGTTCAAGACCTTATCGATGCGAAGGAAATTCAGTTTGAGGCGCATGAGAGGCCAAATGTTGTAACTGCTCCTATGCCCCAGCATAGAGTAAATGCCATTGAGGAAGATTTATATGCTGTTTCGGTGAATGATGTTGCTACCCCTCTTTTGACTGTTAAGAGGAACTTACTACTAGCCGGTTTATTTCCGGGTTGTAGCAAGGGTTGCCTCCTGTGTGCTGTTATCCCTACCGGTTGTCCGCTGGTGAAATCAGGCATCCAAAGCCTGATGGATAGTAAAGAAATTCTGTTCAAGAAAACTGCTGTTCCGTTTGTTCCCGCTGAAGAAGTATCTGTCGTCACAATTTTCAATCCTACCAAAGCTCCCCCGAGGAAGCCAGTCCAAATTATGTCTGTTGCACCCATTACTATTACTGTTCCGGGGCCTCTCCCCTATGAATCTAACAAGGCTGTCCCATGGCACTATGGGGCAGACGTGTATGTGCTTGGAGTGAAGCAGGAGTTCAACACCAGTACCAGCATCAGTAACATCACTGGTCCCGCCAAGATTACTCGCAGTGGCAGGCTCTTCTCGCCTGACATTGCACCGCCAGTTATCCGAAAGCCTCTTATCATCACACCTGCAAGTGTGCATGTTCCAAATCAAGTTCCTGTGTGTACTACTGCCGCCGAGTCATCTGATGCTCGGGGCAAAGAAGTTGCTACCGATTTGCTTGCCAGGACGGAGGCACCAAAAAAGACTGCTGTTGAAGCCTCCCAACAAGAGATAAAGGAAATCCTTAAAATCATTAAAAAGAGTGACTTCAATGTTGTTGAACAGTTGGGTCATACCCCCTCCAAAATCTCTATGCTATCATTGCTACTATGCTCAGAGGCCCATGCAAAAGCCCTGATTTCATTTCTAAAAACGGCCCATGTGCCGCAAGAGACCTCTGCAGATCAATTCACTGACTGTGTGGCTAATTTGACAGCTGACAATGGTTTGGGGTTCTCAGATGCTGACCTTACCGCCAAAGGGAAAAATCACAATGATGCCCTGCATGTCTCTATAGAATGCAGGGGCACTACTCTCGCACACGTGTTGGTGGATACCGGTTCTTCCCCGAATGTTTTGCCCAAGAAGGCATTGGATCGCTTGGATTGTGAGGGCCTGGAATTGAAACCTAGTAACATCATTGTTAGAGCCTTCGACGGTTCTAAGAGGATGGTGCATGGTGAGGTAGACATTCCTATTCGTGTGGGTTTCCAAGTCTTCGACTCAACGTTCTACGTGATGGATATTCGTCCATCTTATTCCTGCTTGTTGGGTCGACCCTGGATTCACAAGGCTGGGGCAGTAACATCCACTCTACACCAGAAGCTCAAATACCCTGTCAAAGGGAAAATCGTTACTGTGCAGGGTGAGGAGGAATACATGGTTAGTCACTTGAATTCATTCCGGTATATCGAGATGGACGGGGAGTTTATTGAAACCCCCTTTCAGCATTTTGAGGAGGTACCTCCAACGTTGGCGTCGGCTGAGACAGTGGTTGAAGAAGACTTTCCTCTGAAGATGGCTTCCCTGAAGGATGCCCGGGCTGTAATCGAGAAAGGCAAATGTGCAAACTGGGGTCAGCTTCCTGACTTCACTCAAAAGACCGACAAGTTTGGGCTGGGCTTCACTGCCGAGGCTCAGAGAGCTGTTCGCAAAGAGAAGATCAGAAAGGCTCCGGTGTTCATCTCCAATCCAAGGGTGAATGCTATCGAGGAGGACGTAGAGGAAGCAGAGTTTGACAGTTGGATCTATCCGACCACCAACAACGGACCAAGCAACTGGACGGCAAAGGATTTTACACCTATCACATTTGTCACGCAGTAATTAACTCTTTTGATTTTCAATTTGTAACAAACAATATGTTGAAACTTCTATTGGCTCGGTGTCCTACCCGGGGCATCGTAGCTCCATTTGTGAGGGATTTTTGTATGACATTTCCATATATCATTAATCAAAACATTGGACGTTTGTTGCATTTCAAAATCTTGCGCTCTTTTTCTTTGTGTTATATATTGCAAAACAGCTATATTTACACACACTCACTTATACATGTTTTAATCCACTCTGGATCTCACTGGTAACAGCTCTGCTACTGCCAGTTATGACTTCGAAAATCCGATCAACTTGGCCGAAGACGAAGGTGAAGATGATTGCGAGGTGCCTGGTGAACTCGCAAGACTTCTACTCCAGGAAGAGAGGGCCATTCAGCCGCATGAAGAGCCGGTGGAGACAGTGAACCTGGGTACTGAGACAAATAGAAAAGAAGTCAAGATTGGTGCCAATCTAGAGCTCAGCGTGAAGCAACGATTGATCTAGATGTTGCATGACTACATGGAAATCTTTGCTTGGTCTTACGAAGACATGCCTGGTTTGGATGCCGACATTGTGGTTCATCACCTGCCTACCAAGGAAGACTGCCCTCCGGTAAAGCAAAAGGTCCGCCGTATGCGTCCAGAGATGTCCGAAAAGATCAAAGCTGAGGTTATGAAGCAATTCGATGCCGGGTTTCTAGCAGTGACCTCTTACCCTCAGTGGGTTGCCAACGTAGTGCCCGTGCCGAAGAAGGACGGTAAGGTCAGGATATGTGTCGATTACAGGGATTTGAACAGGGCCAGCCCCAAGGAAGATTTCCCCTACCTCACATCGACGTTCTTGTTGACAATACTGCTCAACACAAGGTTTTCTCCTTCATGGATGGTTTTTCAGGGTATAATCAGATCAAGATGGCTCCCGAAGATATGGAAAAAACTACCTTTGTGACTCAGTGGGGCACCTTCTGCTACAAGGTCATGCCATTCGGGTTGAAAAATGCTGGGGCAACCTACCAACGTGCCATGGTTGCTTTATTTCATGATATGATTCATCATGAGATTGAGGTATATGTTGATGACATGATTGCAAGGTCCCAAACTGAGGAGGAACACCTTGACCATCTGCGGAAGCTGTTTGACCGATTGAAGTTATACAAGCTGAGATTGAATCCCAACAAATGCACCTTTGGGGTGAGATCCGGGAAACTGCTAGGTTTCATTGTAAGCGATAAAGGTATTCAGGTGGACCCTGCCAAGGTAAAAGCCATACAAGAGATGCCGACTCCCAAGACAGAGAAAGAAGTCCGAGGCTTTCTGGGACGACTAAACTACATTGCCCGATTCATCTCACATCTAACTGCTACCTGTGAGCCAATCTTCAAATTACTGAAGAAAGATCAAGTAGTACGTTGGAACGATGAATGTCAGGCCGCTTTTGAAAAGATAAAAGAGTATCTCCAAGAGCCACCCATTCTTATGCCACCAGTGGAAGGGAGACCTCTGATACTATACATGACAGTACTTGACAACTCAATGGGGTGTGTGCTGGGGCAGCATGACGAGTCTGGCCGAAAAGAGCACGCTATTTATTACCTGAGCAAAAAGTTTACCGACTGTGAGTCTCGTTACTCGCTGCTCGAGAAAACTTGCTGCGCTCTGGTATGGGCTGCTCGCCGGCTGAGACAGTATATGCTGACTCACACTACTCTGTTGATTTCAAAAATGGATCCCATCAAGTACATATTCGAAAAGCCTGCTCTGTCTGGAAGAATAGCAAGGTGGCAAATGATCTTGACAGAATATGACATCCAGTACACAACTCAAAAGGAAATCAAGGGAAGTGTATTGGCAGACCATTTGGCACACCAACCTGTGGACGATTATCAATCATTGAACTTTGAATTTTCGGACGAAGATATCATGGTAGTAACTGACTGTGAAGTACCTGGACCGGATGAAGGACCTGAGGAAGGATCCCGATGGTCTATGCACTTTGACGGAGCCTCGAACGCTTTGGGTAACGGCATTGGCACTGTGATCATATCCCCCAAAGGCACTCATACTCCACTCACTGCTCGGTTGTGTTTCAACTGCACCAACAACATGGCAGAATATGAGGCATGTATCATGGGTCTTCAAGTCGCAATTGACTTAAGGATTAAGTTTCTGAGTGTCTTCGGAGATTCCGCTCTCGTGATCAATCAGATCAAAGGCGAGTGGGATACGAAACACCCGAATCTTATTCCTTACAAGGAGTATGTGTTGACTTTGCTTCCCCACTTTGAAGAGATAACTTTTGAGCACTTCCCAAGAGAGGAGAATCAGCTAGCGGACGCCCTGGCTACGATGTCTTCAATGTTCAAAGTCAAATAGGACAATGAGGCTCCCCGGATCATTATTCGGAAGTTGGACGAACCGGCATACTGCTGCGATCTTGAGGCCGAAAAGGTGACTGAAAAACCTTGGTATCATGAGGTGAAGAGATACTTGGAAGCTCAGGAATACCCTGAAGGTGCATCTGTCAATGACAAGAAGTTCATGAGGAGGTTTGCTGCAAAATTCTTCCTCAGCAACGACATTCTCTACAAACGAAATCATGACTCAACTCTACTGCGTTGTGTGGATAAGGCTGAAGCAGAGAAGATCATGGTAGAACTACATGAAGGTACATTCGGAACACATTCCAGTGGACATACCATGGAAAAGAAAATCCTTCGGGCAGGATATTTCTGGTCCACAATGGAAGCCGACTGTTACCAACATTCTCGAACTTGTCATAAATGCCAGATCTATGCTGACAAGGTGCATATCCCTCCGGTTCCTCTGAATGTCTTGACGGCACCTTGGCCTTTTGCAATGTGGGGCATCGATATGATCGGTGAGATCCGACCGACGGCATCCAACGGGCATCGCTTCATCTTGGTAGCGATCGATTACTTCACGAAGTGGGTTGAGGCAGCTTCCTACGCCACGGTAACCAAGAGCGTCGTGGCACGTTTCATTCGGCACAACCTGATCTGTCGGTACGGTGTTCCGGAAAGAATCATTACGGACAATGGTACCAATCTTAACAACAAAATGATCACTGAGCTCTGCGAGAAATTTAAGATACAACACCACAACTCTTCTCCTTACCGGCCGAAGATGAATGGGGCTGTAGAAGCAGCTAATAAGAATATCAAGAAAATTGTGCAGAAGATGACAGTGACCTATAAAGATTGGCACGAAATGTTACCGTTTGCTCTTCATGGGTACCGTACCTCAGCAAGGACGTCAACCAGGGCAACTCCTTTTTCCTTGGTCTATGGCATGGAGGCAGTCTTGCCAATTGAAGTCCAGATACCCTCTCTCTAAATAATGAATGATGCAAACTTGAACGAAGATGACTGGATCCAGACTCGACTTGATCAACTGAACCTGATTGACGAAAAGAGACTCACTGCTATCTGTCATGGTCAGACGTATCAAAAACGGATGATCAGGGCATTTAATAAGAAAGTCAGACCACAAGAGTATCAAGTTGGGGACCTGGTAATCAAGTGTATCATTCTTCCTCAAAGTGATCCCAGGGGCAAATGGAACCCTACGTACGAAGGGCCATTTGTGGTTAAACATGTGTTCTCAGGAGGAGCCATGATTCTAACCACCATGGATGGTGACGACCTTCCTCACCCCGCCAATGCAGACATAGTGAAAAGATACTACGCATAAATAAAAGACCCGCTAGGTTGACATACCTAGGCAAAAATAAGGGCTTCCCGGCGAACCAAAAGGGTTCGGGCAAAAATAAGGGATGAAATGAAAAAAATCTGTACACCCGGCAAGTCGAAAACCTGAAAAGGCGGCTTGGGCAAAAATGGGTATCCCGGTGGACTGAAAACCCGAAAGGGCGGTCCAGGCAAAAGTTAGGGATAAAGCGTAACACTATGTCTCATCGGATCACCTTGTATCCAGAATTCGGCATCAGCTATCTGGCTCAGACTTCGGCATCGATCAATCAACTTCATCTTCAACTAAGCAGCAAAATGATGAGACGCTTGAAGACATAAAGGCGATAGCAGAGTTGGAACCCAGTGGGAATATTGTGCACATAGCTGTTTTGTTTCCTTTTCAAAATTGTATAAACTTTATGTTATTCGGCGGCGTTCTCTTACTAGGATGTCAGCCTCTTTTACAAAAAAACGCTTATTTACAGGCAAATTTCGAAATCAATACAAGTTCATTTTTCCAAACGAATTGCCAATTGTTTTTTCCTTTTTCTGTTTTGTCTTGCAAAGAACGTCCAATGTTCATTTTTGATATATGCATTTGACATTAAATTGCTAATTCATAAATACTTGCATATGAAACCAAAGATTAATTACAGGTGACATCAGAAATGGGGGCAATGTAAAGTTGCTTGATGCAGTCTGGTTGCTTTGTCCGCCAAGGTACCAAGGTAGATTCAACTGAAGAATGTGACCAAATTATATCAACACCCCAGTGCAATTCCAAACGTTTCCCCAGGAAAGTGGAATTCTTATCCCCAGCAGGTCTTGAAGCTTATCCCCAGTAGATTCTGGAAGCTTATTCCCTGCAGAGTACGGACGTCTCTGCCGAGCTTTATTCAAAGTTATTCCTCACAAGGGCTTATAACTGGGTTATCCTCAGCTAATTACCAGGGAAGATCGCCCTCGTCAAAGTTCTTCCTATACCCAGCGGAGATCATCAAAATTCCCCAACATAACTTATCAACGCAATCCCCAGCGGAGTTTATTTGTTGTCATCCCCAGCGGAGTTTATCTTTGGTATCCCCAGCGGAGTTTATCATCATTATCCCCAGTGGAATCCATCATTGAAATCCTCAGCGGGCCTCTCATCAAAACTTCAGCAAAGTATCTCTTCCACAGAGCAATTCCCCGCAGAGTAATCTCTCCAACAAGTGTATTCCCCAACGGAGTCATCTCCTCCTACCAGTGTATTCTTGCAACCATCATCCCCAGCAGAAGCAAAGAGCTCTACTCTTTAATGTCAGCCCAGGATTTAATTCCCCGGCCGGTCGCCAAGGATTTATTTTCCTACGACGAAAATACATTCATAAACATTTCACATTTCATACATCTTGCTTACATACATGATAAAGTGCATACAACACTATCTCATGTTGAACATCAAGACATCATGCATTTCATACATCATGACATTGCATACAACTGATGTTTTTGCCTTTTCAGGGAAAAAGACAATCCCAAAGACAACTACCTTCAACTGTCACAATTCCAGATTCGATTCCTGTATCTAGCCAGGGCACATCTGTGAGTGATCAATTCCAGATTTGATTCCTGTATCTAGCCAGGGCACATCTGTGAGTGATCAGTTTCCAGATTCGATTCCTGTATCCAGCCATGGCATATCTGAAGAAATTCCGGATTCGATTCCTGTATCCAGCCAGGGCATATCTGTTGACGACTATTCCCGGATTCGATTCCTGTATCCAGCCAGGGCACGTCTGAAGAGTTTGAAGATTCGATTCCTGCATCCAGCCAAGGCACATCTATCAACCATAACATTTCCAGACTCGATTCCTATACCTAGCCAGGGCACGTCTGAAGAGTTTGAAGATTCGATTCCTATATCGAGCCAGGGCATATCTGTTGACGACTATTTCCAGATTCGATTCCTGTATCCAGCCAGGGCATATCTGTTGACGACTATTTCCGGATTCGATTCCTGTATCCAGCCAGGGCACATCTGTGAGCAACCGATTGTAGATTCGACACCTGTATCTAGCCAGGGCATATCTGCATGAGGAGATTGAAGATCAAACACCTGTAACAAGCCAGGAAAACATCTGTCTTTCTCAAATACACAAGTTCTCGCTAAGGAGTCTCTTATGCGATCAACATTTCCAAATGGCATCTATAAGCCCATTCCCGACAAGGTTCTGTCACATCTCCAGATGGCATCTATAAGCCCATCTCCCTATCCACCATCTCTCCAAATGGCATCTATAAGCCCATTCCCGACATCACATTGTTGATACTCCAACATGCGAGTGCAAATTTCTGGGCACTCTAGTGTCCAATCTCCTTTTACCCTCGAGTCATGAAAGGCAAACTTGCCAATCTAACTCTTCAGGTTCAAGAAGATTGAACAGGGGCAACTGTTGTACCCCAAAATTTGCCCTCCCATTTCCTCAACATTTTCTCATCACAAGACCCTTGGAGCTCAAGGTCCAATTAGGGTTTCCTCTGCTCAAGACTTCTCCTTGCACTGTTGACCCAAATTAGAGTTTATGTTTGCACAAGGATATTTTGACCTAAAATGCCTAAGATGACTTTCATGCTTCATGTTGGACTCCCAAGTTTATCCATACCAAGTTTCAAGTCTTAATTCCAAATTTTGCCCAGTCAATTGGACAGTTGACCTAGGAATCAACTGTATTGGGGAAAAAGTCAACTGTGGCCAATTGACAGTCAAATCTCATGAAAATTGACCCACATCAACATTATGAACTCACATGGACCATTTGATCAAGTTTGTATCATAATTCCACAAGAAATTTGATCAGATCACCAAAAGGGCAAAATGGTCATTTTTAGGGTTTTGACTGCACAAAGGAAATTTTTGACTGTTTGACCTAGCCAATGGAAAACCAAGCTCACATATGGACTCAAGGACCCCATGTAATTGTCTTGACATGCTCAACAAGTTCAAAAGATCCCAAATACACAAGATTGACAGTTGAATTTCCCAGTCAATTGATCAATTTTGACTGTATACTGAAAAGTCAAACTTTGACTTTTTTGGTCAAAATCAAGTGTCAAGATTCATTTTTCATCAAAACATGCCAAATCATGAAACTTGTTCATCAAGAAATCAAGAATTGCAAATTAGGGTTTGAAATGAAGATTTTTCATAACTTAGAATTTTTCTAAGTTATGAAAAAACCCTAATTTTTTCCTAACTTTGCCCCACTTTCTCACCAAGATTAATTTGGATTCAAGCAAAAGTCAAAACATGAAAGTTGTAGCTTATTGCAAAATCTACAACTTTTATTCACAAAGTTTTCCCAAAAGAAGCTTGTATCTCAAGTTACAAATTTTGGAACAAGGGTACCAAACCATTCTTAACTTAGAGAAAATTTGACCTATTTTAGGCAGGATTTTTGCCTAACTTCAAGACCATTTTTCACATACTTCCACTTGGAATTTCAATTTGCATTTCAAAGATGGATTGTAGTACACATTCCAAGATTTCCAAAATGTCCAAGAACTCATCAAAAACCTCATGGTTAGGGAGAATCAAATTTGGCAATATGGGAAAAACTCACCTTTGATTTGGCCAAGTTACATGTTCATACATTTGTGCCATTTTGAATTCAGCATGCTTTCCTTGATTACAGGTCTTTTATCTCAATTACACTCCATAATTTAATGCCAATCCTTTGTGCCAAGGTGTTGTTCTATGAGTTTGGACATTGTATGCAAGATTAATCCATTTATAGATAAAGCATAATATCCATTTTGGAAAAGTTGCACTTTATGTCTAAAGCAAATCCAAGCAAGTACAGTTAAGATCTCTTTGGCACAAGTTTATGGACTAATTGCACTGATCAAGACTAAGTTGTGCAGCATAGCTTGGGGGCCTGTACAGGCTAGAAACACCAACTTTCCATCTCTTGCTTAAAGTGTAAGAAACTTAGCATATCAACACACAACTCTCATTTCCTATAAAGCAAGCTTAAGCAAACTTGTCAAACATATTCTAAACATCCATTATGAGCTAGAACACGAGCCAACCATCCCCAACACCCTCTCATTCACAGAATCACCATTGAACTGCCCAAAATAGGGCATCCCTGCAGTTTGAGTTCCATAACTCAAACCTTCCATGCATTCTTGCTAAAAACACTTCAAACACATCCCACAACATCCCTTGAAGCTATTCCCAACCTCAAACACTACATGTAACACTCCCAGGAAACATCACCATTTTCATTTTCTTATTTTGCAGTTGAAGTTCCATAGTACGATTCAAAAGGTTTCAAGACAAAGTAAAGCTTGGAATAGCATCCCTGGACATCAAGGAAGCTGTACCAATCATCAACTTGCATTGAAGACACCTCCATCACCAGATACAACTTCAACTGAACAGGTAAGTTCATGAACTTGTATCTCTCTACCCAGGCATTGTTAGCTTTAGGTTTATGAACAAAACATGTCACATTCATAGCCCTGAACATGCCCATGTAATTAGATTTCATTTATATTATGTGTGCTTAGAGAATTTTAAGTCTGAACATTGAACAAAAACTAGGTCAGGAATTGGGGGAGAAGAAATTCTCTCTCATCTTAGAGAGTTAAGTCAAGTTCTTTATATGGTTGGATTCGTCTTTTAATGCTCTACATTTTTCATGTTATGAGTTTTGCTTGAAAGTCCAGGAATTGGGAGATAGAAAACGCGTGTTCATTGTTGTTCATACAGTCTGGAGGTTGAAGAAGGACTTTCATGGGCTGGGCTCTGTTTCACTTTCTTTTTGCACCCTTTTGTTACTTTTACACCCCCTGAGCCCATTTTGCTTATTTTAATGATTTTTTGACTTTTCTTTTTTTGTTCTGACTTATTTACTTTTTCTTATAATATTAAAAATATAAAAAATATTTTTTACATCATTTTCATATTTATTAGGCTTTTATTTGTTTGAATGAGTATTTGTACATAAATAAATAAATAAACACTTTTATTTAAAAATACCAAAAATAATGCAAACTTATTTTATTTCTGATTTTTATTTTATTTCCCCCTTGAAAACATTTTATATCAAAAATACTTTTTTTATAAAATATTAAATATTATTATTTTATATATATATATATATATATATATATATATATATATATATATATATATATATATATATATATATATATATATATATATATATATATATATATATATATATATATATATATATATATATATATATATATATATATATATATATATATAGTATTTATATATATTATTTTTTATATATT